>OX104063.1:154462602-154491529 GCA_944474145.2 Dicrocoelium dendriticum | reverse complement strand
CATTCGCTTCCAAGCAGAATGTCTGCGACCATCAATAAATTTCGGAGGCAACGAAGAGGCCCAGTGTCCATGTTGACTATTATACTTACCACATGATGATTTGTCTGCTGTTACTAAGGTCTGCTGATCACGAGACCAGTGACCTTCATTTGTATCCAATGAGCGCTTACTCATCCCGCATGTCAACATACTTCGATACGCTTTCAGAATAGTTGGCTGGCGTCAATGTGCTCACAGCGTCGTCTTGGGCGTCCGCTAAAGCGCATTCGCAGGTCAGCACATACAAGTGCATGGTCGGTGTCCACGCGTGTGCTCCAAATCGAACAATTGTTCTGAACGCAGCCTCTCCAGCGGTAACTGATTGCAATGTGACCGATTTGCGTCCAAGGCTGGTTAGCGTCAAGTCACCCACCGGCCGGTGCTGTCTCGGAAGCTAGTGCTCGCAAGAAATAAGCGGGCATCTTCACACAAATGAAGTAACCGCTCGCCGTTATCATTACGGGAGCCTGCACCATGTTGGCCGCCCAGCTACAGTTCATCGATGGATAATTTTCCGTCATTTAGCGGAAGACGTCGTTTTTTACTGTATCATCACTAGAGTTTGTGGGCGCAAGGGAGCGATGACGAATAGACACATTCACTGTTCTCGCGGTTTTCCCTCCATACATGAGCTAAGCCGCGAAGGCAGCAATGGTCAAACGTAGCATCTTTAGTTTTGTCGACCTGATGAACCAGGTTTCACAACCGTATAAGTGTGTTGAACTAACGGCTGCATTACAAACCCTGCCCTTCAGGGCAAGCGTGATGTCGCATCGGCGCTGTAGGTTGCGGAGATTGACAAAAGCACCTCGAGCTTTTGCTATACTGTTCGTAACCTCCTTCGATCCCGTAGGCGTTAATATAATTTTCCAGGTACTTGAATTCCTGAACGACTTCTAGCGGATCACCGCCAAGGGTCAGCGCAGGGGTGGCTCCGTGCTATCTTTGAGGCACTTTGCATTTCGATGGGGCAAGGCATAGCCTAGTACGGTTGACAGCCAGTGCTAATTAATCCCGTGTTGCTGGACACATTTTAGTGCTGTCACAGATAAGCATAGTGTTGTCGGCGTACTCCAAGTCAAGAAGTTGATCACTTGGGAGCAGCTCCACATTTAGGTCTTGTCTTGTGAACGCAGTTTCCATGACTTCGTACATGGCGAAGTTAAAGAATGAAGGTGACAGCGAGCAAACTTGTCTCACACCGTTGGGGATATTGAAGGGCGGCGACAGCTTGCCGTAAACCCTCACTTCGCCTGAAATTTGCGCGCTCAGCGCTCTGATAATGTTTACGTATTTATCGAACACACCTTTCGTAAACAGACAATTCCAAAGCGCACATCGATCCACCGAATCGAAGACATCTTTGATGTCGAGAAACACGACAATGGTTGGTCGCCAATAAACATGGTAGTGCTCCAACAATTGACTCAAAGTGGGGATGTGGTCGATGCAACCTCGACCTCGAGAAACTCCACTGGTTTCTCAGGAATGTGGTTTTCACGTGTGCCGGTCAGTCTGTGAAGAACGACAGACGCCAGAAAATTTGAGGCAACTGAGATCAGACTGATCCCACTAAGATTGCTGCATTTTGAACTGGAGACTTCAAAATTGAGACTTTGACGGAGCTGCTCCAGTCTGTCGGGACAGTTTCCTGCTCCCAACGTTTCACTAGTAACTCGTATTAATCGTCTACTAGAGCAGCTCCACGAATTTAAAGACTTCTGGGGTAATCCTATTTGGCCCTGAAGCCGCATGCAATTTCAATCGTCTAATCTCCCGTTCGACTTCTTCGCGTGAAGGCACATCCAAGTGGACGGCCCTGGGAGTAGGGCGCTCATTGTGCGGTGGAGAAACTGTCAATTCGGACTGATTAAACTGTCTTTCAAAGTGTTCGGCCCAATGCTCCAAGCGTTTTGACAAACTGGATCCGCTGTTCACTTCCATCGTCTTTGGTCTCGCTAACGCAAGGTCTCCTGCTGTCTGTATCCCCTATCAGCGGAATAACTTCCGATGGTTACCAAAGGCAACGGCAGTTTCCATCTCTGAGGCACGATGAGACCACCATTCTTTGCGGTCTCTCTTCAAATTATCACGTACTTTCGCCCTGAAAGCCTTGCGAGTCTCATTGTATTCGCTTCCGGCCGGAACACGGCGGCGAGCATCCAAAACTTCCAGAGACTGCATAGCGACCTAATGTCTAGGTTGGCAATTTGATTTGCCTCATGAAGACATGTCTGCTGATAGTAACGTATGGTGGATATGCGATTAGTGATCTTCCGCTGTGTTCAATGAGCGTTTACTCAGGCCACATGCCAGCGTACTTTGAAGCGCATCCAGGATCTCTAGCTTCACCGGCTGGCAAATATCTATGCGTTCACAGCGCGGTTAAGGACGTCCAGCGAAACACATCAGCAGGTCGGTGCAAACAAGTGCGTGGTCAGAGTACACGCTAGTGCTCCAAATCGAGGGACAGTTTTAAACACAGACTCCGTAGCGGTAACTGATCGCAATGTGATCGATTTGCGTCCATGACTGATTCGAGGCTGGTGCACGTCAAGTCACTCCCCGGCAGGTGCTGTGTCGGATGTTGGTGCTCGCGAGAAATAGGCGAGCATCTTCACACATGGTGTAGCAACCGCTGAGCGTTATCATTACTGGATCCCACGCCGTATTGACCGTTCAGATGAAGCCCTTCACTGAACAGTCTTCCGACTTTGACGTTCAAGTCACCAGCAATAAACACAGTACCGTACTTTTACTGCGACGGAGAAGCGCGTTTAATTGGTTTTAGAAGTCGTCTTTCACCAAGTAAACGCTACACTGTGGGTGCAAAGGCCTCAATGGCCAACAAGCACCGTTTTTCCCCACGCAACTTCGATTTTTTGAACGAACCAGCCAATCTGACAGCGCACATCCGGCTGTTAATCGGGATCCAATCGATCAAGACAGATTCAGCCGGGGCGCTAAAAGCAATATCCATACCGGATTGACTGGCATCTGTAGCCGCTTCCTCGCTGGACAAACGCAACGACAATGTGCCGCCAGTGTCCCACGTTGGAGATCGGAGGGTAATCACAAAACTCAGGCCTTGCAGCCGAGTTTCTAACAAGCAGTAAATATCGTTTGACAGGGTCTCCGCTGTCCAGACAGGTGCTGCCTGTTGGCCACTTTACAACAAAGTGCACACATTGAAGGATGTCAGTCTTAGGGTGGAACGAAGGCTCCAAATAGAAACAGATGAACTGATGTCTGTTTGGCTGGATATGAACTTGTCGACTGGGCCGGCGCGACGCCTTGCATTTGCGTATGAGTTAAAATTAGAAGATAAACGATTACTGGACCAAGACGGGGAGGGCCAAGAAGTGGGGGTTGAAAGCAGGGGGATAAAAGGAAAGTTGGAATGGGACGATAAGAATGAAACAGCGCAACCTAGGGAAGAAGAAGACGGGAAGGCTTGAGCATTAGCATTCAAATTCCTATCCACCCTGCTCGATGCAGTATATAGAACACCGTTGATTATCCTATGTGGCGGCCAGAGCATCAAGAGAGTATTTGCAGGAGAAGTTATAATGTAGTATTGCATGGGCAGGATACTGTCAGATTTCCCAGGTTTAGACAGAAGAACGATTAGGGTTCCTAAGCAAAGCATTTGGTCCAAAAACGTGACCGCAAAGCAGCGTGGTTTTGTCACTGGATTACAGAGAATCCGTTTTATGGATTAGGGAGCCACCCTCACTCCGAACCTTAATCTGGATGACCTGGAAACTGAGTTTGTATGGCATCTAACCATTGTCAAGTCTAGTATGAGTAGCTCTAAAAGTCTAAATAAAGCACGACTTAGAATTGCTCATTAGATCGCTGAAGCACTCAAAGCATCACACCACGTTATGGTCCAGTCTCGTCACGATGGCAAAGTTAGAACAAAGATTCAATTAGGTGCTATGGGATTTGTAACCAGACACCAGCAGCTGTATTTCGTCATTGTCCACTTCATGGTCTCAACCGAGGTGAGCGATGCTATACAGACACCGATTTACCGAAGTTTTCCGGTTTTTTAACTTCTTTGATTCGTATGTGTACTTACCTGCTGTTCCCACACTCACACTGACTATATCCAACCTGAAGTGCTTTATGCTTGTTATAACAGTGTTTTTGCACCACATAGATCCAGCTGAAACGACTGGCGATGAGCACTGCTGCAGTGCTTTTCCCTTGTCTGGCTTCCTAGAAATGGTTAAATGGTTTTGTTTCTGTTTTTTCTCCTGGTATCCCTTTCCTTTCAGAAGTTTCAAATGCTTGGTAATGTGAATTTCTCTCTCTCCCTGTCGAACTCACGACACATTTAGTTTCTATCCTTTCCCATTCTGTGTTGCTTCCGCGTGCAGTCACTCGCTATCACGCTTAGACTTAGATGGGAACAACCGGAAATGGTGCAGGTTTGGTCCATTAGGGAACCTCTGATCGCCTTGCACGTTTTTCTTCGCAGATTGCTGTTTTGGTTGATGTAATGCCCTGTAGTGTCGGCGCAACATCAACTTTTCGCTTGGGAGGAGCGTGTGAAACGCTGTACTTCCACAAATGAAACCGAAATGTGGCCACTGCATGCTTTAAGCAAGAAAGCTGACTATCGTCAATTTATTAACATCTACCACATTGATGTTAGCGTCGAGCAACTATTGCTATGGTCTTCCATTTGTGATCAGCTGCAGATCTTGTGTTGCCCCATTCGATTTGCGTTGGTTAGGTCACGTTCCTCAGATGATCACTGGTCGTCTGCCTAGGCATACGTTTTCAACTAAGACTACATATGGGTCGGTGGAGCTGCAGATTTGCCATCCAATGACACGACGGAAACGATGAAGCGGCTTACTTTTACCGGCTCCTGTATTTCGTCATCTTGAGTGGAGTCCACACTTCCTAACATGTTGTAACCACGGACGGTGACATTTCTGCATGAGCTACTTTAAACTTTTGAGTGGGCCGGTGACCGAAAACGTTGTTGGTTAGTGATTGAATGGATTGCGCACTTCCCTTGTAATCTGGAGATCATCGGTCTGAATCCGCCTAGGTACGGGTGACCTCGCGGTATACTCAGCCCACGCCCGTGTGTCAGAGAAGCGTCGGTAGTCTGCCGGCATACTACTGTGCAAACATTTTGCGCCCACTTCGCTGAAAGCTTGCGCATGGCTAGCATATTTCAGGTAAGTCCAATACGCTCCCGTATAGTATAGTATCTGAGATATCTTTTTTCGGTTGTTCACAGGTTGTCCATAATTAGATAATGCAAAACGCATTAGAGGTTTGCCCATCCACACTGCCGTGATCATCTTCAGTGGTGCAACACGCAGTCTTGAAACGAGTTGCCCGGGTTTTGACAGTGCTATAAAAAGGATACTTCTTTCTCAGTCTTTATGACATTGTGTGAATTATCTTTGTTGATATTTTCTGGAAAAACGAAATTTTCGCGATGACTTATCTTCAACGAAGTACAACTTGCTTGGGTCACTGTCACCACAACTTCTACCTAAAACCAAGACAATTTTACTCGCACATCCGAAATTTGGGTTGCTACACACTAAATTATTGGATTGCTTTTTCATATCTTCCCTCACTGTTACTCAGTGTAAATCGTAACCGCGTCTCCGGCGCCCAAACCACTCTGTTACTTTATGATTGGTTCTATTAAGTGGCAGCTGCAAGCTTAGACGATCCATTCTCTTTGTTCTGAAACTATTCAATCATTATGTTCGTCATTCGAGTTTTTGATGTTTACCAATACCAGCGACCGTGCTTTCACAACACCTTTTAGTCAGTTATGATGTTATTGGATTGTTCTCTCTATGGTCCTATAGTCACACAACGTCAACTGAGTTCTTTGGCAGACACCTAGTGATTTGCTCATTATGCTACGTTTGACCAAACCACTAGAGATTGTGCATATTAAAGGGCTTCTAGTCGCGATCTTTCTTTTTTAGGTTGTCTGTGCCCTCATCTAAACTACCTTCATGATCTCATTTCAGAAAACTTGGTAGACGACCGGTTAATGTATTTATGGGGATAGACAACGTTTCCCTTTTGACACAAAAGCTTCATGAGGCCTGATGAAGCTTTGGTGTCAAAAACGAAACGTTGTCTATCACCAAAAATACATTAACCGGTCGTCTACCAAGTTTTATGAAATGACTTCCCGCTCGGTTCCAAATATGTTCCAAGATACCTTCATGATACATTCTTACGATGGTATTAATGCGCCTTCGGATGGTGCTTTCCGATACCTGTCTCCTTTGAAAAAAGAAGACATCAAAATCAAGTGATTTCCTGCAACAGTCCTCGCAGCATCCTGTTTTTCTGGACAGGATTGCTTGAGCAAACATTTCTTGACAACACCTTGCATCAGACCACTCCTTCAAAGCGTTTCCTCTGTTTATCTCGTCCTTTCTGTCAAACAAAGATTGTAACTTCATGTCTGGTTTGTTGTAACAAAACTATCGACAATGAAATGGAACTTCGACAGTTGTTTTTAACTTAGTCATTCAAACCATTCGTTAGAAAACGACTGTAATTTATAAAAGGGAGTCTTTAACGATGCATAAAATTCGTCTCATTCTAGGAGGACATTTTATCACATGTCGTATCGTCTCAGGTCGAACGTTCCGCATCTTTCCTGGTATGTCTGTTCAACGAACCATATGCTCAACTTATCCATTCCTTCACTTTTTGC
The DNA here is from genome assembly GCA_944474145.2 of Dicrocoelium dendriticum. Lineage (NCBI taxonomy): Eukaryota > Metazoa > Platyhelminthes > Trematoda > Plagiorchiida > Dicrocoeliidae > Dicrocoelium > Dicrocoelium dendriticum. The sequence continues at coordinate 154,484,769 of OX104063.1, read as the reverse complement.
TCATCTGACGGCTATCATTACCTTGGGTGACTCATGGACTTAATATTTGTCTTCATCCGACGAGACAGTCATGCATGCGATGGTTCTCTTAACTGCAGTCCTTGGATTACTGTTGTGAGTCTTATAACTTACCCTTTATTTCCTCTTCCTTTTAACCTCTTCTCCTGACCTTCTTTCTACTTGCGTTTTATACCGCTTGTTGTTTTTTCTCACATTTCATTAACGCGGATCATGGTAAGCGGCGGCGCTGCTCTTCCGTTTCCTGATTATGCTTAATTGTCCTAGCTAAAGCGAATTGTCAAGGCCAGTTGGAAATCCCGAGCTGCCTAAGTTGATCCACATACGTTCACTATTTGGCGCAGATACTGTCACCAGATACCAGGGTGTTATGGTTACTTTTGAAGGTCATATTCAGTTGGACCTATTAACAGATAGTTGTTTTGTCCAAAGGCCAATCAATCATTCGTTGATGGAAGTCTAACAGGATTAGTCCATTCTGTGTCGAGTCTCATCGAGACACGAAAGTGTGCGTCTAGCCTTGTCCGAATCGCGAGGCACATACGTGTGGAGGTCTAGTTGATCGCCGTATTTTTTATTTGTCCGTTGATTCACCTGTACACATCGTGCGCCTACAAGCGACACTTGTCAGACAGGCATACCTGAAATGCAGTAGCTGCTGGTATCCTACTGTGTACCAGTCTTTAACCCTTTCCTCTTCATGTCTAATTATGCGCTTGCCCAGTAGACATCTATCGGACTTTCGTCGATTGTTCTATGCGGTTACAGCACAATGGGCCGGTGAGCATACTTCTATCTGTCCTATGCACTTATACGATAGTTTGACGTTGTTTCGACTAAAAACTGCCGACTTATGAATTTTTAACTTGTGTTGCACACCGTCACTATTTTCAGCCACAATGTCCACTGATGTCAAACAGCTGGCATGCAGCAAGCATATCGGATTTCTCGGCTCCGGCCAGATGGCACAAGCAATGATAAAAGGTTTATTGTCCAGCGGTAAGTTTGTATTGTATTTGATTTGTTCGGATTTTGTTGCGCTTTCTATACCACGCTATCTCATTCATGCGTTTTTCCTTCTTAAGCGTGCGTTATCTTTGCCCCTTACGATTCATATTTTACAGTAGTGATGTCTTTTTGCTTCGCTTATGAATTCTTTCATGACTGAGTAGCACCGTTTTTCCTCCTTTTTTGTTCCTACATATGTACTATACTTCGTATAATCAGTAACGTCCTTCATCTCTACTAGCACATCCCATTGACTACCGATTGCTTCCTAATATCAATGGGGGGGGGTGGTTGAGTTGCTGGAATTACTTTCGCAATAGGTGAACACGACAATACCGCCACCGATCTATCAAATATTTAACGGGTTTTTGTTTTTCTTGTTTCTCACATGCCCCTCTTCATTGAAACCACTATTTATTGCTCAGCAATTCAGATCATGATACTCAGAACTGGTTGACATCCATCTCCCAGCGGTGTATTTGCCACCTCTTGTCACTCGTCCTATTACTGTTGCTAGTAGAATGTGATTACTATTGTGGTGCATTTACACGTTTAATCGAGTCAAGTATGCCCTCGGGATGAACGAATATTCAGTGGGAACACTAACTCATCCATCAATGAAGCGGAATAAGTTTTACTACGTTTTAATACCAGTACCATCAGTGATCTATTGACTCGTAGTTCCATCACGTTTGTGACATAATTCTTAGTGGCAAGTTCCATCGAGAACACATCAGACGATAGATGACCGGATATCTCTAGGCCTCTTGCGAGATACACATAAGGCTTATTCGCTACAACTGGCGTGATTGATGTCGACGAGCGTTTTGGACACGTTTTCTGCTTGAATTGACCTAACTGGACGCTACGATGCCGACTGATATTAGCTTTGGAGGTCTGATACATCTTCACCATAAACAACAGTACATCAGGCATTTGAACTGATGCCTCTCTATCGTACAACCACGATGTCCTAAGGAACCAAAAATAATAACAGGGAGAGAAGGGGGATCTAACCTTTTGGACCTCATCCTTTGATGCCGGCTCTAAACTAACTGCCCATGGCTCATCCTGCATCAACTGAGTAGGGAGAAATTCGGGAGCAGGGGGCCAGCTGAACTGATCTTGAAAGTGTTCCACCCCACGAGCCATACGGCGCTCCTTATTGTATATCAGTGCACCCGTGCTGTCTCTGATTGTCTGACGCCTGGTGTCCTGGGACCATTGTTGCGGATCAGCTGGAAGAGGTTGCGGTAGTTGCTTACTGCTCCTGCATGCTCCATTTCTTGAGACCGACTGGTCCACCACGCTTTCTTGTCAGCACGTAGGCTCCGCTTCAGTTCGCGACTAGTAGTCCGTCTGGTCACATTGTGCTGAGAGCCAGCCGGGAGGTGTCTGCTAGATTCCAACGGGTTCACTGACCTCTCGGATATCCAGTGACTGGTGCGGTGACAATTGATAGTGCAACAAGCAGATGCTCCTGCGTCGTGCATGGCGGCCGAGATCCTGTTCCACTGAAGCTCAGTGTCATTAGGACAAGACAGCGGAAATTCGGTACGCAGTGCTTCTTGATAGGCTTGCCTGACCGAGGGCTGAGGCAATTTTTAGTTGCCAATCGAGGAAGACCTTTGGTGCGCCTCTAGTTAAAGTTCATGGAAAAGCGACAGCGTACCAAGGCATGCTCAGAATCGACGGAAATACTCTAGATCTAGCGACAATTTAGAGTGGAACCACGCCACCTGTAACTTATGGCAACGTGATCTATTTCGCAACATCGCGTCTAGCACTACTTCGTGAATCTACCTTAGTCACGTAGGCAAATGTTTCAATGACCTGATAAGTGCTATAGACAACATACTCAGCAGGTCGAAGAAATCAAGGGATAGAGGAGTACACCCAATGGGCAGAACACAGGCAAAAATAAATTGCAGAATCGAAGATCCGGAGACGGAGCGCAAAAGTGACTACGATGGATTATGCTGTAACTCACAGTCATCTCGGTGCTGTGGATACCTGGAAACCTTCGCCGTCGGCGTGAAGCTGATATTCTGCGTTATGTTGCTATGTACGATCTCCTTTACGTATTTTGTTGCACTCCGTGGTAGGTATAGATTTGGACTACATTGCGTTTTTTCATAGTTTATGACTTGGCTGACCAGACTGTTCAAGTGCTTGACACCCAAGATCAAAACATCTTCGGGTACAAGTATTGAACCATTTTCAGCAGGAAATAGAACGGGATACACAGTCGAACCAAGGCTAACACCAGAATTTGCAGTAGGCGTCGATTGAATTTTGTCGCTATGTCGAGTAAACTATGTACGTTCGGCGTACTACTCCTTCATCAGGACGACTACTAAAGCCTAAATTCCGGAATCGTACTGTTAGATCGCTTGTTTTCATCACTCTGCTAAAGGAACTCTTATGTTCTACGCTACCGTGTCTCTCGTTCTCACACTTTGTGCATTCACTATCACGGGCAATCGTGTTTGACTTGCAATTTACTGAAATGGTATTGCGCATTAGTCTTATGGAAACGGACGGAATTCTTATCGCATGCCATACCTAGATTACATTTTCTCGTCCGCAGTTTGCTATAACTAACTTGCCCACTCAATTCAGTTAAACCGATTAACCAAGATCCTTGCACCGAAACACCGTTGATCCAACTGCCTTGATTCATCACGTCATAGCAGGAATAGTAATGATAAATTTCATTAGAAATAAATAATACTTGAGGTCCCAAATGGAGTTGGTAATTCACTACTTGGAGGAACGGATAAATGAACGTCGCTGAACTCGCTTATGCAGGACGTATGGTTAGCTGTTTAAACACTTATTTGGCCTGTCCCGAAACCTGTTAGATTGCCGCACTATATTCGTGGCCCAATGCAGTCCTTATTTACAGTCCAACCTGTTATGGCGGCCACCTGTCTATGGCGACCAGCCGAAAACATCCCCAACATTTTCTTTTATGAGTAATGCGATGCATGAACCTATGGTGACCACTTTTTGTCGCTTCTTTGAGTGATCGCCTTAGACCGGTTTGAATGCGTCAAGTACTACAATTTTGGAAGAATTTATACTGTTTTAGCAATTTACCTGCTATAGGTGACTTGTGGATTTCCCGTTCAGCGCGTTTCGTTTGGTTTCCTCAGTTTATCATCACAAACTGCTGACCGTGTCGGAATAGACGCACTTATATTGAACTTGGTGCCCTTGCGCTCTTTTAGTGATGTTTACGTTGGACGACTGAGGGAGTAACACGGAGTTGTTAAGATAATCTTAGTTAATCGAAATATCGGTAGCTTACGTTGGCTCTTGCCTTCATACACACCCGGCGAGCAATGTAACAACCGGACACTAGGCGAATGCTTTTGTTTGTCCGTATATTTTTACGAAACTCATTATGCTCCTGCTTTTGTGCATAAACGTCTATCTCTGCATCGCAACTAATTTCGGTTTGTTGAACCGAGGCGCGTAGGACTCCAATTGGTTCCTTAAACGGTTTGCGCCGTAATCTCCAGTCTGTGGCCGCATGCTCAGCTGCATCTTAAAATGCTTGAGAATAATCCTGATCGAAGTATTTCCTTTTTATCCGTTGTCTGCATTTTCTTAGTGTTTTCAAACTGTTTTCATTGCTTGCGCTATTTTTACGAAGATATCGTTTTATGCATCCGTTGTTTCATAACCTGCCAGGTATCATCCAAGCATCACAGGTCACCACGACCGACCGATTCGGTACTAACTTCCCCGATGCTGCTGTAAGTATGTCACTTTTCAATTGTGGTTCCCGTTTATTTCAAGAAAGACTCTCCCACCTATCTTTTTCCGTTGCCCGGTTTTTGCAATTTGTCATTTATGATGTTACACTGAGGAAACTAAACATTTTGCACAATCATTTCAGAAAACTTGGTAGACGACCGGTTAATCTATTTATGGTGATGGACAACGCTTCGCTTTATACACAAAAACTTCATCAGGCGAAGTGAATTATCTTAACAGTGGCATTTTATAGCGATCATGGCTAAACTACGTACAGAGACGAATCAATTTGCAGTTCCTCAATGAATGTTCCAGGATTTTGCACAATCACTTGTATTACTGCTCATTACAAAAATAGATTTTTGTTTTGGAATTACCAGAATGATGTTTTGATGACCGTTTATTTGACACATGGAGTTGTGAACTTTGTGTCAGCTTATGCTCCTACGCAACTAGGAGATCTTGAAGTATTCGGTAGCACTGCTTCCGCTCATTATCATCGTTATCAAAAAGCGTCAGCAACACGCCGCACCGACGCTTCGTTACCACGCCATCACTATCAGTCACGAGCTTGCTGGGACATTGCGATGTCGTCTACATCCGCACCGACACTAACTGGTAACGTTGGGATTATAAGACCGACGTTTTATACCCATCAGCCACCGATTGATGACAGCAACTTAGTACATCAGCTTCTTACATTGTTTTTTTATTGACTTGGATAAAGAAACATTTCTACATGTGTTGAAGGAACTACTGCAGGAAGTAAAATCACCATCAGATAATCAGGGTGAAGTTACCTACATCATGTGCCTTGTGAAAATTAGTTAGCATTGGAAATCTTGTTATCTTATTGTTTTCATTACCTCGTATCATAATCAACCTTCTTCCACAGATGACTCAGGATCATACACATTCTAACCAGCGAGTACAGTTGAGAGACGACAGTTGACACACTCTTATTGGAGACTGCTCATCGTCTCTCATTGTGATAGTCTGTTGGCCATTCGTTTCATTTACCGCGACATGCTCAGTGACTACCCACATCGATACTTACGCCATCTATAACAAACACACAGCACGCGCACGAAGCAATACAGATTGTTCAGTTTCATTTTTACAGAAGAGTAGTAAGGGGAGTTGAATGGTATAGGTAGAACTTCGTCACATCTAGGCTCACTCAGACAGCCGCCACAAGCCCGGAAAAGCACTGTACGCGCGTTTCATCCTTTCGGGAATTATCAGCAGTGCTCATTCCATCGGACCCTTGGTAGGGCTCGAAACCGCAACTCGACTGTTGCCAGTCCGTGGTTGAGACCACTGAGCTACGGGGGACGGCAACGACCATCGTTACCATTGTTACAATGGACTTTACTGATGCTCTGTGCCTAGTACACACCTGCGCGCTCCACCGCTGTGAATGCACGCATATCAGTCACCACAATTAAGGTTCTCGTGCCGCTCAGTGACGCACGTTTAAAACTGACGGAAACCGATTTCACTTGCAAGCCATTTAATACTCTCGCGTGGTGCCGACTAGGAGCGGAAACAACTAGAATGTGCCGTAACAGGTATCCTGTCGTTTCTGTCAGCGTACATCTCGGTGGAGGTGTGAATCTATTCCCATTTCACTGTGGCAACCAACCTCTTCTTGGCCACCGCTCTAGGCCAACTGTTTACATGCATACCCCACGGTTCACACTTGTGACATATCAGAGCTGGCGTTTCTCGCTCCCTTTGTTTATCCATTCTCTTATTGACAGCCGTCCCATTTCTTCTGTTCTTTGGGTATCGATCGGCACGTTGGGTTGTTCTATCTCCTAGCCTTCCCAAACACTCCCGACCTTCTACTTTGGAAAGGCATCTGTACTCTGGTTCGAAGTACTAACGCTTCGCTACCGCACAACCACCACCAGTCGCGCTTAGGCTAAGGATATTGCGTGAGTCGCCCGGTCCCCTATGCGGGTTCAAACCCGCGACCTCAGAATTACAAGGCAGACTTGTGATCCAAAGGGCCACGGGCCAGTCATTACTTGTTGCAATCCGGTACTAATAAAATGGTCACATTTCGAGAATCCATGTATTTGACCAAGTTGGGCTACAGGCTTGTAGTTGGGCAACCGTACTGCGTCGGCCCATGATGCCATGATGCTGCTCTGATTATGACAGAGTGTTCAATACAGTGATCGATAGCGCTTGATCGATGATCATAGTAGTTGGGTAAGTTAGGATTGTTCTAACCCTAACACCTTCCCCGCAAAGAAAAAGTATTAGTTTCATGACATTCTTGACGGTCTTCTGACATTTGGATTGTTGCAGCTGCAAGGGAAGTGGGACTGTTGCTGTCCCTTATTTGGAGCTCGGAACATTTGCTGTAAGCCATTGTTGATTGCTGCGTCAACTGAAGGCTCTTCGGTATTCTGGCACCTGCCGACTGGAGAGGCAAATGTCGAGTGACTCTCCCGATCATTCCTAATTGCCTGAGGACCGCCTGTTGAAAATATACTTGTCGAGTGACGGTCTCGATCATGATTAGGTGCCGAATCTCCACTTGGCTGAACAGATAAGTGTCGACTGAAATCCATATCCTGTGTAACCGAGCGGCTCCAAATTGCTCATGTTCTTGTGAAAAATATGCATTCCAAGTGACTGTAGAAATTGTCTTGATCCATCCCACCTCCGTCGCCAAATTGTTGCAATCCGGTACTAGTAGAACGGGCACATATCGAAGATCCATGTATTGGACCGAATTGGGCTACTGACCTAAAGTTGGACAACCGTTCCGCGTTAGCCCATGATGCCGAATGCGAACGCTGCTCTGGCTATGACGGAGTGTTCAATACAGAGATCGAAAGAGGTTGCTCGATGATCATGGTGGTTGGGTTAGGATTGTTCTAACCCTAACACTACTTTAGAGGATTCCACTCGCCTGATTATCGGACTGCTTGCAATCTAATACAAAATCTCACCTGGGTTCCCCTTCTGGTGCACCCAAAGCACACTTCCTCCATTCGCTGCGCAGGCGGGTGGCAAGTCACCTCAACTGGTTACTTATGAGCGTTGATGTTTTTGTTTCAAGATGTCGAACCAGATTAAGGTTTCAATCTCTTTCTTTGTCTGCGCTGATTTTGTGATACACCGATTCATTTCAGTTACCAAGGTTACTTGTCCTTGATGGTATGAGTACGCCTCTCGTAAATTTAAAGCTTCAAAACTCCTCCTCGCAAAAGTGAATTCTGAGGTCGTGCACATTCACTCCTTATTTTTGCACCATAATGCGCATTCTCTAGTAAAACGTGGTTCAATTTTCTCTTGCTCCCAAGAACTTCCGAATTCGCAGGGGAATGTAAGCTAAGTTCACAAGATTCTGCTGCCCCACTGCACTCCACGGTTTGAACCGGCGGTATCACTAGCAAATATCTGCCACTATTATCGTCCAGAATTAGCCTGACATCCCGTTTTGTACATGTTTGATCAGTTGAAAATGAATGCGTAATTCTTTACCTACATTCTAATCGAGAATGAAGATAGTAAAAATCGGGAGGCATTGAAGCAATTTAAGGGTGCGTCTAAGCTAGAAAACCATTCTCAGATAGAAGTGAGATCGGATGAACTCTGGAAACTAAACAGGCCAATCCTCCGCATTGTGGTCTGTGCTTCAAAATCAATCTTACTTTTTGCTAGGATGGAATGCGTTCTCAACACACTTTCGTTACCCAAGTCTATGTTTTTTTAACTTTCTTTTCACCACATAGTATTGCTCTTTCGAGACGGAGCTGGCCTTTGGCGCAGTATGATGGTTTGCGTAGCGGGGCTACCCAATGCACTTCATTGGGTCGCACTTTCCAAGTCTCTCCAGAGCCGCCTATGCCATGCATGTCAATGTTTTGGTGATCAGGCAAGCTCGTTTCCAACATCCTCTTCCTTGGGAGTTGAAGAGAATTTGGTAGCTCTCTTCTTCTAAACGTAACCATTAAAGAAAGCAGTGTACCGGTTGTAATTTGAGCTCCGCCGCATGGAACACGGGTGCCATTATTGTCTCTGACGATGGGCGAGTATCACTTCTGCTCGCTGATTTTCTGCTACCCCCTTCAGACAGGTGCGAACCCACTTCCGGTCGGTCTTGGTCGCAAGCACATAGTTTTCTGTGGTCGAAAACATCCACATCCTTTCTTGGCGGGTGCGTTGGAATATGGTCCCTCTCGGAATGTGCAGTCTGAGAATGTCATATACTTCCATGTCATCGTTGTCTGCGTTTTTGTTATTTTCCTCTCTCCTGATTGTGGTTCTCTCTGATTAAGTATCATGAAGCTACCGCTGACCTCGCAAGTGGCGCTATTGGTATGCCCAAATTCATGTTCATACCAAACTGCCAATTTCACATTTCTTCTTTCGACGCACTCATTGTAGTCGCGTTGTTATGAGTATTTATCTGCCTAGCTCAGAATTTGTTGTTGGTTACTTTTTTCTTCTGTGGTAGCACGAGTTATTAACAATTTTGGCATTGAAATGCACAATTAGAAGACGAAGTTCGGCAGATGCATGCATTTCGTATCGTCTCATCAGTGCCGATAACGGTAACTGGTAATTTTCTACAACAGTTTGTGGGTACAGACATACATACAAACAAACGGGAGAGAAAGCACGTGTCTTCCTTCTACAACCAGGGCAGCGTGAGGCTGACCGATAATTCTTTTTGCACACAAAGCACTGGCTTAATCCGATTAATGGCAAAAGCCCCGGAAAACCGGAGGAACCGGGAATTCCTGTGGCGAAACAGGATCCTAAACGCCTTGTTGACTTCAATTCAGTGACCCCATGTCAATAAGTGTCTGCCGATGAAAGATGCCGGCGGCCTGCGCACACACGTAGTCTGATTTGGGCTTGCTTGCTGAATAATCCCGCATTGAACCCATTTTGGTACATACTCCTTTATTCAGGAACTCAGTGTTCTATTGGTTTTGCCTATGTAACTATCTTCGCAGTTACATAAGAATTGATATACGCAGTGGGAGTTAGCCCCAATAGACTGTTTCCTTTAGTGGAGGCGACGGTAGCTTATGAGTTAGGTCAATGTTTACAACTTCGGCAACACAGAAAGGGCTCTGTGTGGCGGAAATCAGATCTCTTGTAGTCCTCAAAGAAGCAATGTCACTCTTCAGTGGCAGCTCTAAGAATACCTTTTTCTTAGGTACCTTAGGTACAGCAACTTTCATTTACGGATTTGGCTGTGCTTCCGGGTAATTTTTCCAGGGTAGCCATTAGCAATTAGCGTGTTGGTAATTAGTTCTACTTCATCAGCTAGACATTCGTTGGAACATATTCGTCTGACGTGACTAAATAGGGTCTTCACAAGCGTTCGCTTTTGCCGCGTTGCTATAAAGCTGGTAAAATACTGATATTGTCCCGACCGCGTTGTTTTTCGGTAGGCAGACCTTTTACCAGTCCGTTCTCCCTGCGGCTTATGAGTACATCTACATATGGAACACAGTTCTGTTGTTCGACTTCGCAGGAACAGGCGAGGAGTTAAAACGCGTCACTAGCTGTGCGATCTACATTTCTGTTAGACAGAACACCAAGATATCGTCCACGTAACGTTTGTAACAGGGTTATTGCGCTATTCCTTCGGATAGGCTTCGTTTTATCATCAGCATGAAGAAATCCGCTAGGATGGGACCCAGTGAGCTGCCCATGGCTACCCCATCAATTTGACGATACGGTATATTTCGGAAGTGGAAATCAACATTCTCTGTGCATAGAAGTAGTGATTCTCTTAAGAATCCAATCGGAATCGGCAGCGAACATCCTGGACTTTCTGTTAATTCGCAGATGTAGTCAACAGTCTGGTGTAGCGGCACGTCAGTAAACAAGGATTCCACATCTAAAAAACACATCATCTTGTCGAACAAGTTCATTTTATCGAGATCTTCGACAAGCTCGAAGGAATCTTTGAAGCCACATAGATTAAACTGAGCTTTTAGCGGAGAAAGCACATTAACCAACCACATATCTAATTTATGTTGGGGTGCGTTGGTCATCGAGAATCGGTCTGAGCGGCACTCCACTCTTGTGCGTTTTTGGAAACCCATATAGCTGTGGCGTAGTTGATCCACTCTGCTTTAGACTGTTTTAAGTAGCGCTGTCGATCACGTCATCCTGATGAATTATTTCTAAGTGGCATTACCCTCCGCAGAGGTCATCGTCATCATTAGCGTTATACACGTTAGCTAGAGGTAGAAAATACAGCTACTGTGCCACAATTACCTTGAAAAGTTAATGAGACAGAAGTTAAAATCAAAGGAATATGAAACAGCGAATTCAGCCAGCAGTGTTGTATAGCAAATACAGCCGAAACTTCAAACATGAAAACATTTCCGCGGTGGTAATGAAGACGTTCTACTCTACTGTTATGCTTCGGACCTTCTATCAAGGTTACCGAGCATCATCTGATGATATGTTACCAGTCTCTTTGTTGTATGCCAATTTTGACTGCAGCTCAGGAACTTTCAACGATGATTTATGCCAGCAGCTCCCGTCCCTTATCTGTATGAGGGGACGAATACGAAAACTGGTCGCAATCGGGGACATAGATGTCAAAATGGGCCACCTATCAAACTTCGAACTTCGACTGGGTGCGCTATCGGTGTCAGTATTTGCCGGATTGATAATTATTACCACAATCCCATAGTTGCAATGCGTTTCTCAAACAGAAACGTTCACATTGCGCTCATCTTATACAACGACATCCTAAGTACAGGTTGACTATCTTGTCACCAGCTACAGATGGTTCACCTTGGCTCTAATTTATCGGTCGATCAGGGACATATTTGGATTCCGACAACACCGTAGTGTCACAGGTGGGCAATGGAGATAACCTTATCCCCTCAACATGGGACATCCCACCACACCTATTAATTTGGCTGAAACACATCAGGTTCTGGAGTTTCTTTAGCACACTAAAATGGCATACGACTAGGGATCTTAGCATTTCACATTAGCGCCAATGAATGACGGTGACCCATGATGCGGACAACATTGTTGCGATTTGAAACGGCTGACTTACCCGCATCACTGATCCAAGGTTACTTTCTGATAGTGAGTCAAAAGTCAGAGAAAATGGGTATATGATCCAATTTAAGTCGGCTTTAGTAAATCGTCAAGTGGAACGTTTTGAACACCAGTTCCGCAAACCTATTGTGACGCTGTAGTGAATCACTGGTAGTGCTTTCCTGTTCGAAGTTTCGCTCTCTTTGTATGGTATCGGCTGTCTAACTACTTGTTACACAACACGTCTGGTTGCATTCACTATGTTTCATCGTTTGATTTTCACTTCTATCTCATCAGCTTTTCAAGGTAATTCCTTATCCTTGCAACTTGAAACGATAGGTGTAGCTGCTAGCTAAACGCATAACTCCGATGTCATTATTCTTCATTACTGCGATGCTTCGCTTTTAATTTAGTTTACTTTGATTATATTCTGACGTTGATCTTCGTTTGGAGCGTATAAAAATTAGCAGTTTTAGTCCCTTTCATTTGTACGATACTTAACCCATTACGTTCATTGGTCCCACCTTATTTACCCTTAGCAATTCGGGATTGAGTATTTACAACCCAAAGATGTCATGGCCAAGAAGAGCAACATAAGTTTCGCCTGTGTGAAGCCAAAGGTTATCCAATCTGTAATGAGCGAAAACTCACCGTCTCTTGACAATAAATTGACTATTTCGGTGGTTGCTGGTGCTACCTTGAAGCAACTTCGGTAGGTAAGTGCTTGTACTCTCATTGTCTTCCGGCAAGTTGACGACTCTCAATCGGTTTCACGCTGTCGTGTTTGTGATGAGATCGCTCCAACCGGGGTTTACATGCCATTAGTTCGCATATCTCCAGCTTCCCCTGTTCTTGGCGTGTAGACGTGATGTGTAGTGGCTCTCCGACAGTCTAGTTTCGACAAATCCTCGAAAATGAAGCATAGAAAACCCTACTTACCCACAATAAACAGTAATCGCCTTAGTAGCTTACATGCCATCTCGGTTGGTGGCGGCTTGTACATGAATTCTTAGTTCTTGAGCCTACCCTGTCGTCCACGCCTTCAGAGCATACATAGCGACGGCGGTGTTAGTAAGAAAAAAGTCGTAGCGCTTCGTCGCCGTCATCCGTAGCTCGGTGACCCAGGCACTGGCTCGAAAGCGAAAAGCTATGAGTTCGGACTCGGCAGGATCGGGTCGATGCGCGTTACTGACGAATCCCAAAAGAAGTGGTTGTCTGGCTATTTTTCCGATGTGTGCTGGCTGTCTAACTTAGTCTGGCTATGACGAATCTTCGCAAAAGAATAGATACTCGATTAGGTGTTGTGTTTAACTACGTTGGATACTTCACCCTCGTGTGCGAGACGGGTTGAGCCAGGGCACCTCGATAAGAGCATCATGATTTTGTTCATAGCTTACACTGATGTGAAATGAGAACCTCACTTGCTCTGTTAATCGTTAAAGCCTTCATACGTCTTTGTTGCATTCTTTTATTTATTTTGCAGTGATCGTCACAGAGCAGATTACGTCAGACTTGCTCAATGTGGCATGGTTGTTTTGCTCTACTAAAATATTTTCATCACCTCTAAGTTACTTGGAATACTGGCAGGTTGAGGCTTATTTAGTTGTTGTGGTGTTTACCGAGCTGGGCAAGTTAATCGCAGACGTTTCATCATCATTCGAGGTGTTATCATCGATGCAGAGGCGATGGCATTTAGATAGCATGAGTTGGTGAAAAGCAAACCCAAACATGGATACTGTCAACCACTACCCCGTACTTTATACAAGCGTATGTACCTGTTAAGTCGGCCATTCACTATTTTCCACAGTTGTGCGCGCGTCATTACTAGTGGCTGCGCAAATGCGGTTGCGACCTGGTTCAGAATCTAGCGCATGTATTGGAGTAATGGGCGAAGGTGAGCAGTCTGGGCTCACAGTGAACTTACATTTATGGCCATTTCCCATTAGCTGTTCAAACTGCGGTGTTGGTCTTGTAAGGCTAGCATGCATAAATTAAGTAGACGTGTTTTTCCGGTGGTAATTGGCGTCGCTACTCCGATGTGTTGCATGCATTAGTGTTCTTGTGGTAAGCCACATACATCCTTCGTCATCTGACATAGATGGAACGTTATGTAAATTACGCGCGTTCGGTGGCCCTACTTCTGTGCTAATCTATTGTATCAGTGACGAAGTCATCACCAGCTGTTCTTGTCTATTCCTAATGCAAAACGGGATCTCGTGTTGACCATGGGTTAGCAGGTTCCTAATCGGGATGCGACTGAATAAGTCAGATTTGCACTCCGATTCGTAGCACACCAGTGCTTCATGTACTGCAGTCCGACCACATGTGTGTATCTCAATTTTAATATCACCCGGTCGACCGGTTCGCTCTGTTTGATAAATTCCGATAAGATGTTCTTATATTATAGGTGAGACTTTTGGACATCATGGACTCCGACTGCTTAAGTCCCACCATGACCTGCGGTGAATTATCGTACGACTTTCCTATAACAAATGATTTTAGTCAAGACTCTGTTTCCACTCTGTTTCATTGTGGTTACGATTGTGGATTGTTCCTTTGTGGAGAATCGTGAGGTCGGCGTTGTGATCTTACCTGGGGGACAAAAGTCTGATTTAGATTGTCCAAAGGACATCGGCTTACCTTCCGACAAACTCGAAATGAAACAGTCACGCGTAAACAATCACTGCCGAGGGATCGTATTATCTTATGCACTTCGCACAAGTGAGACTGCTGTTGCATAACCAACTGACATTTTTTATCCTTTGACGCTTGATTATGACGATCTGGATGCATTTAATCAATTCACTCTATTAGCATCGATGGCCGTTTAGCTTCTGAAATTCGCTGTCGTATTTGAAGAGATTTTGCTGTCCTCACGGACTTGTTTCAGCTGTATATTGAGGCCGTTTTAGGCAACCACAGTTAACATGGTCTGTGGCGACTCTTGAAGGAATCCACTGGCAAACGCTTCTGCCGACCGATTGGCAACGCGGATGTAGACGAACTCAAACCAGAGTTTAGCTCCTCATCACCTGACATATTCACCCTACCCTTCTTCTCCATCACTGATCGTTGCATCTTTTTGACCACACCAGTCTTTACAGGGAACTCACAATACTTAAGGTAATTAACGCTAGTGATTCAGTAGTCATATCAGGAATCTCTAAAGGTGATTGTGGGTACTTGTGCCAGCGATTCTTGACCAACGTTTAACAGCTGGTACCATCCACGACATCTGGAAAGAATCCAGAATAACACCAGTGCCTAAGGAGTCACGGTAGTGCCGGCCACTAGCGTGCACGTCCGTGCTTTTAAAGATATTTGTATAACTACTCCTCATCCGCATTTTCACAGGCAATCAGATTGATATGTTTAACAGTTTGTCTATAATCAAGGATGATATACGCTGGATGCTGTCTCGTACTTTTTATACTCCACTGGATCTGTGTTGGATAAAAGATGCAAGACCGTACGGTTTCCGTTCCTCGGTTGCTTAGACAGAGCATTACTGCAAAACCTTTTGTTCGGAAATCGTGCCTCCTATATGTTTGTAATACAACGAGTGATTATTTCACAAATCACGCAGCTACTTTGTGGAAAGTATTCTGCACTTCAAGCAGGGTTTTTGCAGGGAGCTATCCTATCTGCATTACTATATTCCCTCTAGATAGAAGGTCTTCCAGTACTATCCAATTCCCTCGGATATAAATAAACTGTTGTCGTAGGGCATTTAGTCCTATTTTATTGATAACTCTTCGAAACTTGTACACAAATTAGACAGACTCGTGACTTGGCTGGTCTCCCGGTCCCTCACTCTTGGCACTTGTTGTGGTGTAGCGTTCTCTTTTCTCCATCGCGACCGACTGCGTTTCCTTTTAGCTATCTTTTGAACATGGGTGACCAAAACATATCTGTCTCACGTTCAAAAAATATCTCGGTTCACACATATTTTTGAAACTATCCAGTCAGAAGACCGCCTTTTTACGTTATAGAGTTCAAATGACTCTCCGTACCCATTTCTTTTATTCTAAGCTTTGTAACTACCTATACACTCCCTAACAGCCATACATCCTCTGTTGGTTTCCATTGATTTCTTCAAATTCGTTTTACCCTTATGCACCCGTTAAAATATATTTCTCTATACTCTGGATTTTCTCGTTAGCAAACATTTCGATGCATGTAGCAGTTCCGCATCCAGGATTCTCACTCCTTACACACCGTACAACATCCATTTCTTTGATAACAAAATTTAAGATTTTATTTTCTGCTACCTCATCCTATCACAACTCCATCTTGCCGTGTCAATCACGCTTCTTAGTGGACGCCATGGTAATGAACTACCAGTTACGTGGGCGTGGGATTGAGTAAAAGCGCACTTCCAATTTTTCTGTCGATTTGCAATTTTGCACTAATGCTAGGTTGTATGATGTCCGTGGGTTTAGCGCATAATACTGAAAATGCCCCAATATGGGCGTATAAAAGGTATCATGACTAGACTTGACTTTCAGCGCAACTCCCGTTTCTTTTTCTTTACGATAAAACTTTTACATTTGTTCCTACTTTCCGGTGATTCAATGTTCACCGTTCACAGTTCAACATCTCACGAAAGAATGACTGTTTAGTGTCTTACCAGTTGGCTCTTTTGAATCCGCAACACATGTTTACACTCGTGTTCCACCCAGGTCATCCCACAGTCTTCCCGTCTCATGCGCGTTATACCGAACACGCCTTGCTTAGTGCGCGCAGGAACTGCTGTTTTTGCGGTGGATCCGAGTGTTCGTATAGAAGATATTAAAGTGGTCAAATATCTGTGCTCTTCTATCTTTGAAGTGTTCGAAGAAATCCCGGAGTCTCTGATAAACGCATCCTCCGGAATATCTGGATGCGGACCTGCATATGTAAGTGCGTATTAATGGTCCTTCCGTCACTGGTAAGAGTTTCACGTTATTTCACGAACGTTTCTTGTTTTCCCGCCTCTGATCTTTTCCATATTTGGTCCTAATAGTTTGGAAATATTTGGGTTAACTTTACTAACTGAACCCGGCCTCCTTGATTAATGTTCTGAGCCTATCAAGTGAGCTCGTTTAATCTAAACAGTGAAGACCGCCTTTCACCGTTCTGTGCGAATCATCCTTGACGCTTGAGTCACTCATTAGCTTATTTGCTAACCACTTACACGCGCTACTCCAAGGGGTGTGCACTCTTCAATAGTGAATTCATTGCTCAATGCCAAAACACAATTCACTTATATTTTCCTGTTAAGTTGGCGTTCCGCTGTCTATATCAACATTGGGATTATGCTCTTGGCCTATGGTCTCTGCAAACACAACTTTCTTTGGACTTATTCCGAGGAACTTTTCTAGTCGTCTTCTTTTTGTGCTGTATCCGTCTGTCATAGGGTTACCAGCTTAACGATATACTTCCCGCATAAATCACAGTATTGACGAACATGATATGGTTTGGGTCGTTGATGAAATTACCCCCGTCCAATCTGCTGATCGACTTCGTTTCTTTTAAAAGTTTCTCAAAGACCAATATCGCCACCATTCATCGTTCTTACTGCGACCAATCCAAATAGATATGTGGACATGACACAAATCGTAAGCCTTGCCTTGAGACTGAAGTTTAATCAATGAGGATTTGTTTTTTATCCGCACTGGGCGGTATGTTTACGGGCGCCTCGTCACTTGTCTACGTAACTGTTAGATCCTCACTTTTTTTCGCTGTTCCGAATTAAACACCCAACAATTTCTCCGCAAAAATTCTAGCCCAGCTGAAGAAAAATCAAAAGTCCAACCACCTTGACTACTAAAAACCTGTTAACGAAAACGCTGCCAACATAGCCAAAAACGCCGCCAGACCTACGCCAAATATATAGGGGGCTCAATGGCCTTCGGCTTCTAAAAAACGAAAGTTAACTGGTAAACTTAGTAGCCTCCCTGCCATAACTCCGTATGTTGGCGATCAGGTGAAGGAGTGGAAGGTTCCGGAATCTTCGAAATCAATGCACGATCGAAGATAATCGATTAATTGTCCAAATAATGGATTTTCCCGGATAGTCACAATATTCGGTTACCCTGGAAACTGCGCTGATGATGTTGCTTAGCCTCATAACGAAACATCGGCAGAAAAACCACTCAAGTTGGAGTACAACTAGAGGCACAAGTATCCTCGGTGATTTCCAGTATCTTCCTTCGATCACTGCTGGCTCTTACCACGTCACGACGTGGCAAACTTGCATATGTCAATCGGTGGGTGATATAGGCATCCAGTTTCTGACCCCCACATGCACGAGGTTATAGAGATGTGACGTCAGTCTGGTTAGCGAGTCCTCGTGAAGTAGTCTACTAAACCTATCAACTGATATTAATTTAAGTCTAGGTCGGCTCCGTTACCTTGTACATGCTACGAACACCCCCAAACATACTTGATATGTGTTGCTATTCGTGTCTCATCACGGGTAACTGATGCCTGAGGCACCTAGCTAAACTCCTGCTGCACAAATTGATGTTATCTAACATTCCGCTATCAGAAACGCGGTAACGAGGTGATCCCACTTTCGACCACTTTTGTTTTCCGTCGAATCACCGGCTTTGCTGCACTCGGGCGGCTGGTGTACTTGGCGGACATCAGAGTATATATATATATATATATATATATATATATATATATATATATATATATATATATATATATATATATATATATATATATGGAGAGAGACAAAAGGAGAGAGCAGGTCAAGCTTAAGGTTATGACATCGTTCAGAATATTCCAGGTTGTTTTCGCTAGTAAGCCCGGGCGGCTACAAGGGATTGTGTTATTGATTCATGTGGATGAACTGCTGGGCGGTGATGCATACGGAACTACACCCGCCTCAGCCAGCTTGACTTATTTTCTCCAGATACTTAAAGGATCTCATGATAAAATCTTAATCAGTCTGACAGGTAGATATTGTGAATTTATATAAAAACTTCAAATTTACTAATATGCAGCGCTGTGAAAAAGTCCTGCATCAGTTTGAAAAATATTCCGTACTTTAATGACTTTGTTATCCAAATGTAACCTTGAACTCAGAAATAATTTTTCTCACCATTTTAGTGCTTTTATGTTTATATTCGTTTTTGCCACGAACTGTTGCGTGGAATAATCTCTATGCTGTAGTCTGTGTAGAATGCTTTAAATCTGTGAAATTGGGAACGAAATCCACTTTTCAAACCATGTGACTTTCCTCTAGTAGAGTGAAATTTCTGTCCATTAACAGAACAGCATATATTTACGTCGTTTTAAAGTGATTTTTAGTACAAACTTATAACTTTCGTTTGTCAAGCTGAGTAAGGTCTTGTCACGAGATCTTTTAGTTATCTGGACAAAGAAACACAAGTGCGCAAAAACTGTTTAAGTGGGATCGAAACCAATTTTTCAAACAATGTGAATTTCCCCCAACAGAGATGTAGCATTTCCGGTCAATAACGGAATAGCACATATATTCATAAATGCGAAGACAGTTTTATTGCAAACTCATAACACATGCTTGCCAGACAAAAGCTCTTGTCACGAAATCTTTTAGTTATCTGGACAAAGATATGCCCAAGTTAGTAGTGTTCCATGAGGAAAGTTGCTCAGCCAGAACAAATGCGGCAAAAGTTAGCTGTAATCAAAATAGTCATCAGGTTTTATTACAAGGCAAACGGACTGAAAGCACAGATAACAGCCTCCGATCTGATCGATCGACGAAGTCAACTGACCGAAATTACTAGGTGTTGCTGAGGATATCCTTGGGTGACAGGAAACTTACATCCCCTTAGTTGCTAAGGGCATAGAAGGGGAAGTGTTCTGTAGATGTGTGCACTTTAACAGTAAGAGTATGGTGCTTTGAATTCAATCTGCAGCTGCAAGACCAGGAACATACCACTTTCAACTGATACCCAAATTAAACGGAGTCTGGCATAAGCCAGAAAGCATTTATGTTGGATCACTAAGGATTGGGAGTTTTATTTAGTGGTGAGAGTCACTTCCGCATTTCTGCGATTCATGGCAGTACCTTTGCCTGACGGTTTCTAGTCCCAATCTCTGTCAAGCATCCCACAATGGATTATTTGGGGTTCCATTGCGGCCAATGGAGTTTTATGGCTCCATCTCATTGATGGCATGGTCATTGCACGCAAATATGTGGACATCCTCAAAAACCGTATGTCGCCGTCAGCTATTGGACTATTCAAGAAAGAATATTTGTTCCAGGATGACAATGCGCCGTTCCATCGTGCAGGCGGTCACGGAGTGGATGTAGAAAGATGGGATGAGGACACTCGTTTAAGCAGCTCAGTCCTCAGATCTAAATTCAAGTAAAAAGGTGTGATACTTGTGGTCACTATAAATACCAAAGAAACAGGCAACCATCAGAAGAGATGTTGTTGTGACCCTTATATATGCTTGGAACCGTGTAATCACTTTCGAACATCTCCAACAGCTGGTGCATTCAATATCTGCGAGATCTAAGACAGTTAAAAGAACCAACGGTTTGCCAACCAAGTATTAACATTTAAAATTATGCACACGGTTATTTTCTAGGTCGCAACAACAAATAGAAAGTTATCCATATCCATGTACCGGCGACAGGAAGTGTTACGCGACACCACAGTCAGGATGCAATTTTCGGATGGCACCACACTTGTAGTGTATGTTAACAAAACGGTGAAGACAATTTTGTTTACAATCTCGCATATGGATAAATTGCGAGTGGCAACTCTCACAATACTAGGATTCTTGGTGATGCTGGAATTTTTCACATCACCATATATCTTATTCTGTTATAGGCTAGAAATTTTACTTGTCTATTGGATGACAATCAGATTATCTGGAAACTCGGTTTCGTCCCCACATTGGCACATTTGAGGTTGCTACAGTCAGTATTTTGCGGCCAAAGCAATCTTAGCTTAATAAAAACAGAAAACGATGAGATTAATAATTTCGGAGTAAATGGATAGATAGATTTTGTGCACTTCTGTTTTTATTCAGGACAAAATATCCGTCAAACGTTGGATTTCTCATGAGCAGTGGGTAGTTGTGTTTTTCATGGTGATGGAGGACTTGCACTGCTGCATATATTCATGTAAACCCGAAGTTCTTTGTGCACTTTTGCCCCCATCATGGTTTCTGCTTTAGCGCGGTCATTGTCGTGTTTTTCTTGATGTGCGTGCACTTTCACTAAGAAATCGTTTTTGGACCACGCTTCCAAAACAGTTTTTCCTTCAGGGCTAATATGCGACGGTCTCATCTACTATGCATGAGTTACATACAATACAGGATTCAGAACACTGGCGAATATCAACTGTCGCACCCATCTTCAAGAGGGGTCAGCGCACTATGTGCGAAAATCATCGAGGCATTGGCCTTATTTCCCTTGCGTCAAAATTTCTTGCGGTTATCATTCTTCGACGACTTACTGGTCCCCGTGAGAACCGAATCACTGAAAACCAAGCTGGTTTCCGCCCTAGTCGGGCTTGCATCAGCCACATATTTACTTTTCGTAAGGTTTTCGAGCAGAGACACACATACAGGCGACCGACTATTGTGGTTTTCCTTGATTTGAAAGCTGCCTTCCACTCTGTTGACTGCGTTAACTTGTGGCATTGCCTGTCCATGAAGGGCGTGCCAGCTAAACGTTTCCATACTTAAGTCTCTACCGTGATTCCCGAGGTCGTGTAAGCGTCTACAGAAAACTCCTTCCTGAGTTCTTCACAACAAATGGTGTTCGCCAGAGTTGTCCCATATCTCCATCTACAGCTATGTGACCGAAATGATCTTGCTTGACTCGGTTCTTTTAGATTGTTGGAGTGGAATTTTGCCAGACGACCGACTGTCAAAGCTGGAGTATGCGGACGACATAGCTCCTCTTGGGTCTGACGCAGTGCTTATGCAAACGCTACTGAATTGACCGACGCGTAGCGTTTCACACTTCGGCATGTGCTCATCACTTTCAAAGTGTAAAGTACTGTTGCAGGACCGGATCGACACACCAGCCACTGGAAGTGGTGGATCGGTTCGCTTACCTTGGTAGCTGTGTCACCTCTGGCGGTCACATCACTGAAGTGGTTACTTCGCGTATCAACAAAGCTCGTGTGGCTTTCCAGACACTCAACCGTCTATAAAGACGGCAGGATATCAGCTTTTCAGTGAAAGGTAGGATGTATAACGTTGCGATAAGGCCTGTGTTTCTGTGTGGATCAGAGATCTGACCAGTTCGCGGCGAATATATTAAATGCTTGGCTGTGTTTGACCACCGGTGCTTGCGGAGTATTGCTTATGTCTGGTGGGAACACCGGGTGA
>OX104063.1:154399148-154462102 GCA_944474145.2 Dicrocoelium dendriticum | reverse complement strand
AAAAAGAAGACGATAACGGTGAGAATAACCATCCCGACCGGATGAGGAGCAGTTATTCCCTTCGGCATGCCTTTTTGAATAAAAGCAAAATGAAATACAAGCCAAAGTTGGCGAGGTACGCCATGCTGGTAAGTAGCGAAGAATGCCGGCAAAAGGAGCGAAAGTACTGATCAACCGAAGCAGATATGTGAAGAATGTGTGCTTGGGAACAGCATTCGTCTAGTTAGTCGGGAAAAGCGCAAATTATACTACGCACCCGGTAAATACAGAAGGAGTAAAACGCCATTTATCATTGTTTTAAGATCCACTGTTCCGAGCCAATATAAACAGGAAAGGACGGCCTTTGTAACATGTCCTAAGGCTCATAAACAATAGGATACCCAAGATATTCACCCAAGAGACTGATGCACTTAATGCAGCGTATTTGCGGTTTTCTAGACCGGTCATGGAAAAGTCATTTCGTTGTGCATAAACCCAGTGGCAAGCAGCATTGTTGAAGTCAGAAATCCTTATGATACGTCGCTCATTCAGATGTTTATTCACCTTCGGGAAGAGATAATAGTCTGACGGGGCCAGATCAGGAGAACAAGTGAAGTGTGGACCAATTAGAAACCCACGCTGTTCAATTTGTCAGTCACAACATTGGACATGTGGGTAGATGCATTGTCTTTGGTCCGGATTCCGCGGCGTTCCTTATTAACCGCATCGCTCAACTGCTTCAGGAGGTTAGCATAATACTGTCCGGTGATACTAGAGCCCTGAGGAAGTAGTTTGTCTAGAGTGGTCCCATTATTTGGTATGCGCTTTGCACCTTCAAAGTGCAAAGTGTTGCTGCAGGACCACCAGCCACTGTATATCCTCTTGATCCTTGCTAACGAGGAACTCGAGGTGGTTGATCAATTCACTTACCTTGGCAGCTGCATCAGCAACGATGGGCGCATAGAAACTGACGTCAGCTCACGCATTGCAAAGGCCAGAGCTGCCTTCTTGAACCTGCGGCATCTTTGGCGACAGAAGGGAGTTTCCCTCCGTCTGAAAGGCCGTGTATACAAGGCCACAGTGAGGGCCGTTCTGCTCTATGGTAGTGAGACTTGGCCCTTCGGTCTGAAGATCTGAGACGCCTTCAAGTCTTTGATCATCGTTGTCTGCGAAGCATTGCTGGTGTCGGATGGCACCAGCGTGTCCGCAATGATGATGTGCGTAGGCGAGTACTAGGTAGTGATAATCATGCTAGCTCCCTAGAACAACAGATAGCACTGAATAAGTTGCGTTGGCTTGGGCACGTGCTACGTATGCCTGGTCACCGCTTACCTAGGAGGGCCTTGTTTAGTCTGCCAGGTGTAGGGTGGCGCAAGGCTCGAGGTGGACAGAAGTTGACTTGGCAGCGGGAAATGAAGTCACTGACGACCAAACTGGGTGCCGTTGGTCCGTCTCGCCTTCCGGGCTGGAGTCCACGTGACTCGCCTTGTGCTTGGCTCGAGACTTTACAGGACATGGCTCGCAACCGACACCAGTGGCGCGTCTGCTGCCGTCTCCTAGTCGGATTGCCTGTTTAAAGTGTGTTTGGTGCTGAGTTATCTGCGGGTAATGGCTGATTATGACGCGTGGCAGTGAAAGCCGCAAGGAAGCTGTCTCGCCGATGCCGCCTTATCTTTGCACGATAGCCAGCTGTTTGTGACGATACGTTGTCTACACTAGGTGTAGGCGCATTGACCCCGAATGTCTGTTTAGGGCATTAAGATTTTCAGGTAAGTCCCTGTTGCGGGCCCGGCCAAAATCCCCGCAAAAACGCGCCAGAAACCCCGACAGAATGGCTGTGGGAAGCGGGGTCCAATTCCTCCCCACAACGCAGCAGAGCTCAGCCACTCCGAGACGCGGCCCAACTGCGCACCTTCTGACAATGGTCATTTACAAACTACCACCTCTTCGTGGTGACAGTTTTCCTTAACTTAATAACCCATAGCACTGTCTGTGATCGCCCTTTGTCGGTCGTAAAAGAGCCTACAGAGGACCACTTGTCTTTTCTTTCTCTTCGCCTCAGTGGGGAGTCGGTCGGGTCACGTAATTGCGTGTGAGTCGTAAGCTGGCCAGCCTTCGCGTCTAAGTCATTAGCGCGCGTCTATCGTACCCCCCTCTCGTGTGCGCCCGTTCCGAGGGTCAGCGTCTATCCGAACACTTGCCGGCTAGGATCGGGTCACACGCTCGCTCAATTTTCCGTCTCACGCTGCTAAGCTAGCGTCATCAGGTCAGCGCAACTCCGTTCGATTGGCCAGCGTTACAAGCAATTATCGTAGGCGTGCTCCAACCGGGCCAGCGACAATCTTATCAGGCGTTACGTAATCCATATCGAGAGGCGGCGTTCTCTCAATCATAACAGTGGCGACCCAATTATAACAGTCCCCATTCTCTCCCTCTTAGTATTCTTTATTTCCTAGGTTATCATGGTTGTATGGCAGCGAAGCATCAGTTCACATGGCTGATGTACTACTGTTGTTGTTGATGCTTACAGATTTAAAGGCCACACCTCTCGATGACCGTAGCCCAGATGAGAACTCACAGTTTAAGCGATCGATTAGACCAGGCGATAAATGTGGACGCACCAAGCGTGCCGATTGCATGCCTTGTCCTGCAAAAGTTCGGACCAAGTACATGGTGGGTGGTCGCTCAGAATAGGAAGCACGGGATCAGAATCTCTTACGTCAAGAGTTGTAAGAAAAACCAGAACGAGAGAGGACTTTATTCCCCTAAGCCAAATCACAGAATACCCACTTCGTGCCTATTATCATAATGCCTCCAGCCATGTTCAGTAATCTGCGGACGGGCTTACATAACAGACGCTCAGATCAAAGCAACCTAGGAAGCAACGATTATTGATGTAATGAACTGATCTAAATGCCGCCAACAAGAAATCACCAGCGTACACCATCGCTGCGTACGAGCCGACGCCAAATGATGCTAGCGATGCAAAGATGGGGAAAAACTTGAAGATACCACAGTCAAGTGGAGGAAGACAACAGCATCCAAGGCATACTAAGACGGAGTGAAACCCACGTCCGGTGCAAGCGATAGCACAGATTCATGCAAATAGGTTCGTCTTTCACCACTTCACCACGCACCGCCGCTAATGTGACCGCCAAGATGGCTGATTTGGTCAACTTCATCCACTTGGTAGCTTTAAGTAAAACAGCACAGCCGCAACATTATTAAGCAAGCTGCGTACACCCTCTCTTTTATCACGTTTTCTATCCCCTGGTAGGCTAGGAACGCCAGTAACTGGTGGAGACGCAATCGGCCGTGATAATTGGCCATTTTACTTACATCGGGAATAACCAAAGCCATAGAACGGCCGTTTAGCGAGACAGTTAAGTTCCTAAAACCTTGCTTCTGTCTACTGATATGTTTCTTTACACATGACGATGGCTAGAATACCTTGTAATGGCAGATGGATGTTACCCTCATATTGTTTCGCCTCCTAGCCGAATTTCTTCGGCCTAATAGAAACAGGTCCCCTGCCAGTAAGAACGATGACTACAGAACCTTTGACCTCAAATTTCCTGCACGCAAAGTTTCAATATGGCTGTACATAACAGTATTGTATGTAATTCAGTTGAGTTGAACAATCATTATCCGAGCGCCGAAGTGCGGTGGATCCAGCTGCCACGACTCACACCGTAAGAATAAGTGTGGGTTTGGGTGGGAATAGAATATAGAGAAAATGAAGCAAGGAGGAAATGTGTTAGGCTAGTCAGAATGGAACGAAATTAAGAACAAGATGAAAGGAATCGAATGCAGGAACACTACTGACTTCGTGACTGTGACACGTCTGACGCAATCGTCAACTATTAGTGTGGACCATCCCGAGACCTCCACTCAGGAAGTCGGAAAGCACCAGCCTGACTAAATCCCTCAGTCAATTTTTTCAAGCTTCTATGCCACATTATGGAATAGCTACCTCGAGGTTTCGCCCAACTTCGTGCGGCCACGGAGTATAATACACGCCGAGGAAGCCGAACAACGAGCATACGGAGAACATGGCCTAGGCAACACAAGCGACTAAAAGGCGCCAGAACGTTTCTTGCCAAAAACCATTTGGCGGACCTCAACATTGCTCACCCGGTGTTCCCACCAGGCATGAGCAATACTCCGCAAGCACCGGTGGTCAAACACAGCCAAGCGTTTAATGTCTTCGCCGCGAACTGGTCAGGTCTCTGATCCAAACGGTAGCATAGGTCTTATCGCAGCGTTATACACCCTACCTTTCACTGACAAGCTGATATCCTGCCGTCTTTATAGACGGTTGAGCGTCTGGAAAGCCACATAGGCTTTGTTGATACGTGAAGTAACCACTCCAGTGATGTGACCGCCAGAGGTGACACAGGTACCAAGGTAAGTGAACCGATCCACCACTTTCAGTGGCTGGTGTGTCGATCCAGTCCTGCAACAGTACTTTACACTTTGAAAGTGAAGAGCACATGCCAAAGTGTGAAACGCTACGCGGCGGTCAATCCAGTAGCGTTTGCGTAACCACTGCGTCAGACCCAAGAGGAGCTATGTCGTCCGCACACTCCAGCTTTGTCAGCCGGTCGCCTGGCAAAATTCCACTCCGACAATCCCAAAGAACCGAGTCAAACAAGGTCATTTCGGTCACAAAGCTGTAGAGGAAGAGAGATATGGGACAACCCTGGCGAACACCACTTGTTGTGGGGAACTCAGGAGGGAGTTTCCCGTAGACGCTTGCACAGCCTCGGCAATCACAGTATAGACTTAAGAATGGAAAGGTTTAGCTGGCACGCCCTTCATGGACAGGCAGTGCCACAAGCTAACGCAGTCAACAGAGTGGAAGGCAGCTTTCAAGTCAAAGAAAACCACCATAATCGGTC
The DNA here is from genome assembly GCA_944474145.2 of Dicrocoelium dendriticum. NCBI lineage: Eukaryota > Metazoa > Platyhelminthes > Trematoda > Plagiorchiida > Dicrocoeliidae > Dicrocoelium > Dicrocoelium dendriticum. The sequence continues at coordinate 154,457,222 of OX104063.1, read as the reverse complement.
GCCTCTATGTGTGTCTATGCTCCAAAACCTTACGAAAAGTAAATATGTGGCTGATGCAAACACCACGGAAGCCAGCCTGGTTTTCAGTGATTCGGTTCTCACGGGAACCAGTAAGTTGTCGAAGAATGATACCCGTGAGAAATTTTGAGGCAATGGAAATAAGGCCAATGCCTCGATGATTTTCGCACATAGTGCGCTGACCCCTCTTGAAAATGGGTGCGACAGTTGATATTCGTCAGTGTCCTGAATCCTGTATTGTATGTAACTCATGCATAGTAGATGAGACCGTCGCATATTAGCCCTGAAGGAAAAACTGTTTTGGAAGCGTGGTCTAAAATCGATTTCTTGGTGGAAGTGCACGCACATCAAGAAAAACACAACGATGACCGCGCTAAAGCAGAAAGCTTGAGGCAGACAAAAGTGCACAAAGAACTTCGGGTTTACATGAATATATGCAGCAGTGCAAAAGTCCTCCATCACCATGAAAAAACACAGATACCCACTGCTCATGAGAAATCCAACGTTTGACGGATATTTTGGCCTGAATAAAAACAAAAGTGCACAAAATCTATCTATCCTTTTACTCCGAAATTATTACGCTCATCGTTTTCAGTGTTTTTATTAAGCTAAGATTGCTCTAGCCGCAAAATACTGACTGCAGCAACCTCAAATGGCCAATTTGGGGACAAACCCGAGTTTCCATATAATCTGATTGTCATTCAATAGACAAGTAGAATTTCTAGCCTATAACAGAATAATATATATGGTGCTGTGAAAAATGCCAGCGTCACCTCCACAAATCCTAGCATTGTGAGAGTTGCCGCTCGCAACTTATCCATATGCGAGATTGTAAACAAAATCGTTTTCATCGTTTTGTTAACATACACTACAAGTGTGGTGCCATCCGAAAACTGCATCCTGACTGTGGTGTCGCGTAACACTTCCTGTCGCCGGTACATGGATATAGATAACTTTCTAATTGTTGTTGTGACCTAGAAAATAACCGTGTGCATATTCTTAAATGTTAATACTTGGTTGGCGAACTTTGGGTTCTTTTAACTGCGTTGCAGCTCGCAGATATTGAATGCACCAGCTGTTGGAGATGTTCGAAAGTAATTACACGGTGCCAAGCATATATAAAGGACACAACAACATCTCTTCTGGTGGTTGCCTGTTTCTTTGATATTTATAGTGACCACATGTATCAAACATTTTTACTTGAATTTAGATCTGAGGACTGAGCTGGTTAATCGAGTGTCCTCATCCCATCTTTCTTCATCCACTCCATGACCGTCTGCACGACGGAACGGCGCATTGTCATCCTGGAACAAATATTCTTTCCTGAATAGCCTCTTAGCTGACGGCGACATACGGATTTTAAGGATGTCCACATATTTGCATGCAATGACCATGCCATTGGCCGCAATGGAACCCCAAACCATGTATTGTGGGATGCCTGACAGAGATTGAGACTAGAAACCATCAGGCAAAGGCACTGTCATGAATCCCAAAAACGCAGAAGTGACTCTCACCACTAAATAAAACTATCCCAATCCTTAGTGATCCAGCAAAAATGCTTTCTGGCTTATGGCAGACTCCGTTTAATTTGGGTATAAATTAAAAATGGTTTGTTCCTGGTCTTGCAGCCGCAGATTGAATTCCAAACACCATACTCTTACTGTTGAAGTGCACACATCTACAGAACACTTCCCCTTCTATGCCTCCAGCAACTAAGGGGATGTAAGTTTCCTGTCACCCAAGGATGTCCTCAGCAACACCTGGTAATTTCGGTCAGTTGACTTCGCCGATCGATCAGATCGGAGGCTGTTATCTGTGCTTCCAGTCCGTTTGTCTTTTAATAAAATCTGATGACTGCTTTGATTACAGCTAACTTTTGCCGCATTTGTTCTGCCGGAGCAACTTTCATCATGGTGCACTACTACTTTAAGTTGGGCACATCTTTGTCCAGATAATTAAAAGATTTCGTGACAAGACCTTTTGTCTGGCAAGCATGTGTTATGAGTTTGCAATAAAACTGTCTTCGCATTTACGAATATATGTGCTATTCCGTTATTGACCAGAAATGCTACATCTCTGTTGGGGGAAATTCACATTGTTTGAAAAATTGATTTCGATCCCACTTTAACACAGTTTTTGCGCACTTGTGTTTCTTTGTCCAGATAACTAAAAGATCTCGTGACAAGACCTTACTCAGCTTGACAAACGAAAGTTATAAGTTTGTACTAAAAATCACTTTAAAACGACGTAAATATATGCTGTTCTGTTAATGGACAGAAATTTCACTCTAGTAGAGGAAAGTCATGGTTTGAAAAGTGGATTCTGTTCCCAATTTCACAGATTTAAAGCATTCTACACAGACTACAGCATAGAGATTATTCCACGCAATAGTTCGTGGCGAAAACGAATATAAACATAAAAGCACTAAAGTGGTGGGAAAAATTATTTCTGAGTTCAAGGTTACATTTGGACAACAAAGTTATTAAAGTACGGAATATTTTTCAAAGTGATGCAGTACTTTTTCACAGCACTGCATATTAGTAAATTTGAAGTTTTGATGTAAATTTACAACATCTGCCTGTCAGATTGATTAAGATTTTATCATGAGATCCTTTAAGTATCAGGAGAAAATTAGTCAATTTGGATGAGGCGGGTGCAGTTCCGTATGCACCACCACCCAGCAGTTCATCCACATGAATCAAAAACACAATCCTTTGTACCCGTCCGGGCTTAGTAGCGCTAACAATCTGGAATATTCTGAACGATGTCATAACCTCAAGCTTGATCTGCTCTCCTGGCCCTTTTGTCTCTCATCTCCATATATATAATATATATTATATTATATATATACTATATATATATAGTATATATAAAATATAATATATATTATATATATGGAGATGAGAGACAAAAGGGCCAGGAGTGCAGGTCAAGCTTAAAAGGTTATTGAAAAAAAATAGAACATCGTTAGAGAATATTCCAGGTTTGTTTTCGCTAGTAAGCCCGGGCGGCTCCAAGGGTATTGTGTTTATTGGAATCATGTGGGATGAACTGCTGGGTGGTGGTGCATACGGAACTACACCCGCCTCAGCCAAATTGACTAATTTTCTCCAGATACTTAAAGGATCTCATGATAAAACCTTAATCAATCTGACAGGCAGATGTTGTAAATTTACATCAAAACTTCAAATTTACGAATATGCAGCGCTGTGCAAAAGTACTGCATCACTTTGAAAAATATTCCGTACTTTAATGACTTTGTTGTCCAAATGTAACCTTGAACTCAGAAATAATTTTTCCCACCTTTTTAGTGCTTTTATGTTTATATTCGTTTTCGCCACGAACTATTGCGTGGAATAATCTCTATGCTGTAGTCTGTGTAGAATGCTTTAAATCTGTGAAATTGGGAACAGAATCCACTTTTCAAACCATGACTTTCCTCTACTAGAGTGAAATTTCTGTCCATTAACAGAATAGCATATATTTACGTCGTTTTAAAGTGATTTTTAGTACAAACTTATAACTTTCGTTTGTCAAGCTGAGTAAGGTCTTGTCACGACATCTTTTAGTTATCTGGACAAAGAAACACAAGTGCGCAAAAACTGTGTTAAAGTGGGATCGAACTTAATTTTTCAAACAATGTGAATTCCCCCCAACAGAGATGTAGCATTTCTGGTCAATAACGGAATAGCACATATATTCGTAAATGCGAAGACAGTTTTATTGCAAACTCATAACACATGCTTGCCAGACAAAAGGTCTTGTCACGAAATCTTTTAATTATCTGGACAAAGATGTGCCCAACTTAAAGTAGTAGTGCACCATGATGAAAGTTGCTCCGGCAGAACAAATGCGGCAAAAGTTAGCTGTAATCAAAGCAGTCATCAGATTTTATTAAAAGACAAACGGACTGGAAGCACAGATAACAGCCTCCGATCTGATCGATCGGCGAAGTCAACTGACCGAAATTACCAGGTGTTGCTGAGGACATCCTTGGGTGACAGGAAACTTACATCCCCTTAGTTGCTGGAGGCATAGAAGGGGAAGTGTTCTGTAGATGTGTGCACTTCAACAGTAAGAGTATGGTGTTTGGAATTCAATCTGCGGCTGCAAGACCAGGAACAAACCATTTTTAATTTATACCCAAATTAAACGGAGTCTGCCATAAACCAGAAAGCATTTTTGCTGGATCACTAAGGATTGGGATAGTTTTATTTAGTGGTGAGAGTCACTTCTGCGTTTTTGGGATTCATGACAGTGCCTTTGCCTGATGGTTTCTAGTCTCAATCTCTGTCAGGCATCCCACAATACATGGTTTGGGGTTCCATTGCGGCCAATGGCATGGTCATTGCATGCAAATATGTGGACATCCTTAAAATCCGTATGTCGCCGTCAGCTAAGAGGCTATTCAGGAAAGAATATTTGTTCCAGGATGACAATGCGCCGTTCCGTCGTGCAGACGGTCATGGAGTGGATGAAGAAAGATGGGATGAGGACACTCGATTAACCAGCTCAGTCCTCAGATCTAAATTCAAGTAAAAATGTTTGATACATGTGGTCACTATAAATATCAAAGAAACAGGCAACCACCAGAAGAGATGTTGTTGTGTCCTTTATATATGCTTGGCACCGTGTAATTACTTTCGAACATCTCCAACAGCTGGTGCATTCAATATCTGCGAGCTGCAACGCAGTTAAAAGAACCCAAAGTTCGCCAGCCAAGTATTAACATTTAAAAATATGCACACGGTTATTTTCTAGGTCACAACAACAATTAGAAAGTTATCTATATCCATGTACCGGCGACAGGAAGTGTTACGCGACACCACAGTCAGGATGCAGTTTTCGGATGGCACCACACTTGTAGTGTAAGTATGTTAACAAAACGATGAAAACGATTTTGTTTACAATCTCGCATATAGATAAGTTGCGAGCGGCAACTCTCACAATGCTAGGATTTGTGGAGGTGACGCTGGCATTTTTCACAGCACCATATATATTATTCTGTTATAGGCTAGAAATTCTACTTGTCTATTGAATGACAATCAGATTATTTGGAAACTCGGGTTTGTCCCCAAATTGGCCATTTGAGGTTGCTGCAGTCAGTATTTTGCGGCTAGAGCAATCTTAGCTTAATAAAAACACTGAAAACGATGAGCGTAATAATTTCGGAGTAAAAGGATAGATAGATTTTGTGCACTTTTGTTTTTATTCAGGCCAAAATATCCGTCAAACGTTGGATTTCTCATGAGCAGTGGGTAGTTGTGTTTTTCATGGTGATGGAGGACTTGCACTGCTGCATATATTCATGTAAACCCGAAGTTCTTTGTGCACTTTTGCCCCATCATGGTTTCTGCTTTAGCGCGGTCATTGTCGTGTTTTTCTTGATGTGCGTGCACTTTCACTAAGAAATCGTTTTTGGACCACGCTTCCAAAACAGTTTTTCCTTCAGGGCTAATATGCGACGGTCTCATCTACTATGCATGAGTTACATACAATACAGGATTCAGAACACTGGCGAATATCAACTGTCGCACCCATCTTCAAGAGGGGTCAGCGCACTATGTGCGAAAATCATCGAGGCATTGGCCTTATTTCCCTTGCGTCAAAATTCTTGCGGTTATCATTCTTCGACGACTTACTGGTCCCCGTGAGAACCGAATCACTGAAAACCAAGCTGGTTTCCGCCCTAGTCGGGCTTGCATCAGCCACATATTTACTTTTCGTAAGGTTTTCGAGCAGAGACACACATACAGGCGACCGACTATTGTGGTTTTCCTTGATTTGAAAGCTGCCTTCCACTCTGTTGACTGCGTTAACTTGTGGCATTGCCTGTCCATGAAGGGCGTGCCAGCTAAACGTTTCCATACTTAAGTCTCTACCGTGATTCCCGAGGTCGTGTAAGCGTCTACAGAAAACTCCTTCCTGAGTTCTTCACAACAAATGGTGTTCGCCAGAGTTGTCCCATATCTCCATCTACAGCTATGTGACCGAAATGATCTTGCTTGACTCGGTTCTTTTAGATTGTTGGAGTGGAATTTTGCCAGACGACCGACTGTCAAAGCTGGAGTATGCGGACGACATAGCTCCTCTTGGGTCTGACGCAGTGCTTATGCAAACGCTACTGAATTGACCGACGCGTAGCGTTTCACACTTCGGCATGTGCTCATCACTTTCAAAGTGTAAAGTACTGTTGCAGGACCGGATCGACACACCAGCCACTGGAAGTGGTGGATCGGTTCGCTTACCTTGGTAGCTGTGTCACCTCTGGCGGTCACATCACTGAAGTGGTTACTTCGCGTATCAACAAAGCTCGTGTGGCTTTCCAGACACTCAACCGTCTATAAAGACGGCAGGATATCAGCTTTTCAGTGAAAGGTAGGATGTATAACGTTGCGATAAGGCCTATGTTACTGTTTGGATCAGAGATCTGACCAGTTCGCGGCGAAGACATTAAATGCTTGGCTGTGTTTGACCACCGGTGCTTGCGGAGTATTGCTTATGTCTGGTGGGAACACCGGGTGAGCAATGTTGAGGTCCGCCAAATGGTTTTTGGCAAGAAACCTTTTGGCGCCTCTCGAGTGTTTGCTAAATCTTAGTCGCTTGTGTTGGCTAGGCCATATTCTCCGTATGCCCGTTGATCGGCTTCCTCGGCGTGTATTATACGCCGTGGCCGCACGAAGTTGGGCGAAACCTCGAGGTAGCTATTCCAAAACGTAGCATAGAAGCTTGAAAAAATTGACTGAGAGATTTGGTCAGGCTGGTGCCTTCCGTCTGGGTGGAGGCCTCGGGATGGTCCACACTAATAGTTGGAGATTGTGTCAGACGTGTCGCAGTCACGAAGTCAGTAGCGTTCCTGCATTCGGTTTCTTTCATCTTGTTCTTAATTTCGTTCCATTCTGATTAGCCTAACATTTTTCCTCCTTGCTTCATTTTCTCTATATTCTATTCCCACCCAAACCCACGGTGTGAGTCATGGCAGCTGGATTCACCGCACTTCGGCGCTGGGATAATGATTGCTCAACTCAACTGAATTACATACAGTACTGTTATGTACAGTCATATTGAAACTTTGCGTGCAGGTAACTTGAGGTCAAAGGTTCTGTAGTCATCGTTCTTACTGGCATGGGACCTGTTTCTATTAGGCCGAAGAAATTCGGCTAGGAGGTGAAACAATATGAGGGTAACATCCATCTGCCATTACAAGGTATTCTAGCCATCGTCATGTGTAAAGAAACATATTAGTAGACAGAAGCAAGGTTTTAGGAATTTATCTGTCTCGCTAAACGGCCGTCCCTTGGCTTTGGTTATTCCCGATGTAAGTAAAATGGCCAATTATCACGGCCGATTGCGTCTCCACCAGTTACTGGCGTTCCTAGTCTACCAGGGGATAAAAAACGTGATCAAAGAGAGGGTGTACGCAGCTTGCTTAATAATGTTGCGGCTGTGCTGTTTTACTTAAAGCTACCAAGTGGATGAAGTTGACTAATTCACCCATCTTGGTGGTCACATTAGCGGCGGTGCGTGGTGAAGTGGTGAAAGACGAACCTATTTGCATGAATCTACGATATCGCTTGCACCGGACGTGAGTTTCACTCCGTCTTAGTATGCCTTGGATGCTGTCGTATTCCTCCACTTGAGCGTGGTATCTTCAAGTTTTTCCCCATCTTGCATCGCTAGCATCGTTTGGCGTCGCCTCATACGCAGCGATGGTGTACGCTGGTGATTTCTTGTTGGCGGCATTTAGATCAGTTCATTACATCAACAATCGTTACATCCTAGGTTGCTTTGATCTGAGCGTCTGTTACGTAAGCCCGTCCTCAGATTACTGAACATGGCCGGAGGCATTATGATATTAGGCACGAAGTGGGTATTCTGTGATTTGGCTTAGGGGAATAAACTCCTCTCTCGTTCCGGTTTTTTTTACAACTCGGCTTTTGTAGGCTTTTATTGTGGCAACGTTTCGCTCTTGACGTAAGAGTTTCTGATCCTTTGCCTCCCATTCTGAGCGACAACCCACCATGTACTTGGTCTGAACTTTTGCAGGACAAGGCATGCACTCGGCACGCTTGGTGCGTCCACAGTTATCGCCTGGTCTGATCGACCGTTTAAACTGTGATGCTGAGTTCTCCTCTAGGCTACGGTGCTCGAGAGGTTTGGCCTTCAAATCTGTAAGCATCAACAACAACAGCAGTACATCAGCCATTTTAACTGATCATTCGCTGCCATACAACCATGATAACCTAGGAAATAAAGAATAACAAGAGGGAGAGAAGGGGGACTGTTATAATTGGGTCGCCACTGTTATGATTGAGAGAACGCCGCCTCTCGATATGGATTGCGTAACGCCTGATAAGATTGTCGCTGGCCCGATTGGAGCACGCCTACGATAATTGCTTGTAACGCTGGCCAATCGAACGGAGTTGCGCTGAACTGATGACGCTAGCTTAGCCGGGTGAGACGGAAAATTGAGCGAACGTGTGACCGATCCTAGCCGCAAGTGTTCGGATAGACGCTGACCCCTCGGAACGGGCGCACACGAGAGGGGGGTACGATAGAGGCGCGCTAATGACTTAGACTCGAAGGCTGGCCAGCTAAAGACTCACACGCAATTACGTGACCCGACCGACTCCCAACTGAGGCGAAGAGAAAGAAAAGGCAAGTGGTCCTCTGTAGGCTCTTTTACGACCGAAAAAGAGCGGTCACAGACAGTGCTATGGGTTATTAAGTTAAGGAAAACTGTCACCACGAAGAGGGGGTAGTTTGTAAATGACCATTGTCGAAAGGTGCGCAGTTGGGACGCGGCTCGGAGTGGCTGAGCTTTGCTGCGTTGTGGGGAGGAATTGGACCCCGCTTCCCACAGCCATTCTGTCGGGGTTTCTGGCGCGTTTTTGCGGGGATTTTTGACGAGCCCGCAACAGGGACTTACCTGAAAATCTTAATGCCTTAAGCAGACATTCGGGGTCAATGCGCCTACACCTAGTGTAGACAACATACCGTCACAAACAGCTGGCTATCGTGCAAAGATAAGGCGGCATCGGCGAGACAGCTTCCTTGCGGCTTTCACTGCCACGCGTCATAATCAGCCATTACCCAGCAGATAACTCAGCACCAAACACACCTTAAACAGGCAATCCGACTAGGAGACAGCAGCAGACGCGCCACTGGTGTCTACTGCGAGCCATGTCCTGTAAAGTCTCGAGCCAAGCACACGGCGAGTCACGTGGACTCCAGCCCGGATGGCGAGATGGACCAACGGCACCCAGTTTGGTCGTCAGTGACTTCATTTCCCGCTGCCAATTCAACTTCTGTCCACCTCGAACCTTGCGCCACCCTACACCTGGCAGACTAAACAAGGCCCTCTTAGGTAAGCGGTGACCAGACATACGTAGTAAGTGCCCAAGCCAAGGCAACTTATTCAATGCTATCTGTGGTTCTAAGGAGCTAGTATGATTATCATTACCTAGTACTCGGCTACGCACATCATCATTGCGGACACGCTGGTGCCATCCCACTCCAGCAATGCTTCGCAGACATCGATGATCAAAGACTTGAAGGCGTCTCATATCTTCCGACCGAAGGGACCAAGTCTCACTACCATAGAGCGAGACAGCCCTCACTGTGACCTTGTATACACGGCGTTTCAGACGGATGGAAACTCCCTTCTGTCGTGATAGATGCCGCAGGTTCAAGAAGACAGCTCTGGCCGTTGCAATGGGTGAGCAGACGTCAGTTTGTATGCGCGCATCGTTGCTGATGCAGGTGCCAAGGTAAGTGAATTGATCAACTACCTCGAGCTCTTTGTTAGCAAGGATCATGGGGTCATAACGTGGCTGGTGGTCCTGCAGCAACACTTTGCACTTTGAAGGTGCGAAGTGGACACCAAATAATGGGACCCCTCTAGACAAGCTACTTCCTCAGGGCTCTAGTATCACCGGGCAGTATTATGCTAACCTCCTGAAGCAGTTGAGCGATGCGGTTAATAAGGAACGCCGCGGAATCCGGACCAAAGACAATGCATCTACCCACATGTCCAATGTTGTGACTGACAAATTGAACAGCGTGGGTTTCTAATTGGTCCACACTTCACTTGTTCTCCTGATCTGGCCCCGTCAGACTATTATCTCTTCCCGAAGGTGAATAAACATCTGAATGAGCGACGTATCATAAGGATTTCTGACTTCAACAATGCTGCTTACCACTGGGTTTATGCACAACCAAATGACTTTTCCATGACCGGTCTAGAAAACCGCAAATACGCTGCATTAAGTGCATCAGTCTCTTGGGTGAATATCTTGGGTATCCTATTGTTTATGAGCCTTAGGACATGTTACAAAGGCCGTCCTTTCCTGTTTATATTGGCTCGGAACAGTGGATCTTAAAACAATGATAAATGGCGTTTTACTCCTTCTGTATTTACCGGGTGCGTAGTATAATTTGCGCTTTTTTCCGACTAATTAGACGAATGCTGTTCCCCAACACACATTCTTCACATATCTGCTTCGGTTGATCAGTACTTTCGCTCCTTTTGCCGGCATTTTTCGCTACTTACCAGCATGGCGTACCTCGCCAACTTTGGCTTGTATTTCATTTTGCTTTTATTCAAAAAGGCATGCCGAAGGGAATAACTGCTCCTCATCCGGTCGGGATGGTTATTCTCACCGTTATCGTCTTCTTTTTCACCAAGCCCATTTGCCTGCGGTCTATGCATGCTCTTTTGTCCATTTTTGCTTTTAGCATCGTTGTTTTTCACCTGTTTTTTCACATCCTAGTGTTTTCTTCCAGATTTTTCTTGTAACTGAGGCGTTGGCTGACGGTGGAGTGCGCATGGGTGTCCCACGCCGACTTGCACATAAGCTGGCCGTCAGCATGATCGCAGGTGCGGCTGCTATGATGGAGCAGACTGAAGCGGATCCGGCAAAACTCAAGGTGAGTATGGTAGCTATGCCTTAACTTCCTCTCCAACGCAGTTTGTTTGGTCCCGCAGTTTAAAATCCTTCACCTCTTGACGATATTCTTTCGGTCACCTTCCACCAAGCGTTTTGTGATGAGCTGTCAATTCAAAAACCTATGCATTAATCTCAGTGGGTTGTCACTTAACATCAAACTGTGTTTCCAGGTGGGAGCTTTTCAGCAGTACGCCGATACTGAACCACTTACATCACAGACTCAATAGCCTGTCAGCTGATTTAAGTGATAGATTGACTTCCCTGCTAAACGATTGGGCGCAGCTACGCATCGCCCCAAACCGAACGCAGTATTCTTGAGCAAAACACATTTCCTTAAGTTGTGCTGGCCACGTTCCCCTCCCGGTTGTGCCTAAGAAACACTTGAAAGCGAAACAGAGCTCATTTTCTGCACCCTGCAAGAAAATGGACATCCCATCCCATTCATTAAAAAGCATTCCATACCGCCTGATTCTGCCAAATCTGTCGCCACAATGCCAAACAAGGATATCTTTATTATTGTCTCTTTTAAAGGTGACATAACGTTGGAACTGTGGAATAAAAAACTTTCAATTGCATTGCGTAAGTTGTGTATCCAACTGCTAAGCTAAAAGTCCCTGCCGAGGCAAGACCTCTTGTTATAATTGAGGAACGCCGCCTCTTGAGATAATTGCGTGACAAGATTGTCGCTCGCACGGTTGGAGCACGCCTACGATGACGACTTGTAACGCTGGCCACTCGAACGGAGTGGCGCTGACCTGATGACGCTAGCTTAGCCGGTGAGACGGAAAATTGAGCGAGCGTGTGAACGATCCTAGCCGCACTTGTTCGGATAGACGCTGAGGCCTCGAAAACGGACGCACACGAGAGGGGGTACGATAGACGCGCGCTAATGACTTAGACGCGAAGGCTGGCCAGCTAACGATTCACACGCAATCACGCGACCCGACCGACTCCCAACTGAGGCGAAGAGAAAGAAAAGACAAGTGGTCCTCTGTAGGCTCTTTTACGACCGACAAAGGGCGATCACAGACAGTGCTATGGGTTATTAAGTTAGGGAAAACAGTCACCACGAAGAGGTGGTAGTTTGTAAATGACCATTGTCAAAAGGTGCGCAGTTGGGACGCGGCTCGGAGTGGCTGAGCTCTGCTGCGTTGTGGGGAGGAATTGGACCTCGCTTTCCACAGCCATTCTGCCGGGGTTTCTGGCGCGTTTTTGCGGGGATTTTTGACGGACCCGCAACACCTCCCTTTGAAGAGAGAGCGTACCGCTTCTGGCGAGGATTGACCTGGAGGGATTTCGGTGACCTCCGGATTCTTTCTGTTCGTCGGCAAGGCAGGTTCTCCAGATGCGGCGACGATTGAGCGGCTTCGACCGTGCTCTGTCGTTGTGTGGCCAATCCGAAAGTATCCAGCAGGATGTGCAGCGGCAGGCGCACGGGATGGCTGGCTGGCATGGAGGTTTCTTCGTGGCGCGGACGAAGTTGATTGCGATGGCGAACCCAGGTGTCATCACCTACGGAGACATCATGAAGCATGTCACCTCGCCTGGCCGTCACTGTTGCTTTGATCCAGCGAGGATGACCTGCTCGGTAATCGCGAGCGTAGACTGGGGCTCCGACGACGAATTCTTTATGCTTGTTGCTGGCACCAGAGTGACTAGGTGGCTTCTCAGTCGGAATGAGCGCATCGTTTGTGGTGCGTAGCTTGCGGCCCATCAATGCTTCAGCTGGTGACTGGCATCCTGGCGTAGCTGGATTCGGTGTGGACCGGTACGAGAGCAGGAACGCTTGAAGACACTCATCCACGGTCCCCTCCCCGCGAGATTTCAAAAGCGCCCTCTTGAATGTGTCGACAAATCGCTCCGCTTGACCATTGGATTGGGGATGGTAAGGCGGTGAGCGGAGGTGTTCGATGCAGTGTCGGCGGCAAAAGTCTTCGAAGACGGAAGACGTAAACTGGGTACCATTGTCGGACACCAAGACCTCGGGAAGGCCATGTTGACTGAAGATTCGTTGGAGACAAGCCAGAGTGGCGGATGCGGTTGGTGGGTTGACGGCGACCACTTCTGGCCATTTGGAATAGGCGTCGACCACGACCAGATAGGAAATGCCATCGATGGGACCAGCGTAATCGATGTGCACTCGAGACCACGGTTTTGCTGGCGGATGCCAAGGAACTGGTGATTGGTGTGGTGGCATCTTTGAGGCTTGTTGAGAATGCTGGAACACGGGGGCGGATTGACTGGCTTTGTCGTCGGTTCGGTCGTTTGGTACTGTCGGAGAATGTACCACGTTGCAGATGGCCCGAAGAGGAAGATCGGCCAAGCCAAGGGTTTCGAGCCAGTCGAGACCAAGCACGTTGAGCTTCGCCTTTGTGATGTAGCAGATCGCGTTGAACGTGGCGCCCCGGAAGGAGACGGAGCAGTGCAGCTGCCCAGTTAGCTGCACGCGACCACCACAGGCGCTGGTGGCAGATTGGGAGGTCGGTTCGAAAGGTGGCTTGCCAAGGGATCGCCAGAGATCCTCGGAGATGATCGTGATGTCCGACGCAGTGTCCAACTGCAATCGGACCGACTGACCGTTGATCAGGACGTCGACGAACTTTCTCCGATCCGCAGCGTTGATTTGGAACGTGGCCAGCAGGCTCAGGGAGCTGCCAACCGGACCAGGTTTGGGTGTGCGTCTGGGTCGGGACCTCTTCTTTGGATCGCGGGTGGGGGCCAGCCCAGTTTTGGCCCCCTTGGGAGATGGAGGATGGCAGTAACCATCCCGGTGCCCCACCCTGCCACAACGTTGACAACGATGCTGGCGGAACTTGCAGTCGCGGTGGAAATGCCAGGCACCACAGAATCGGCACGCGTAGGGTGGGGACTTCGCTCGGTCGGATTGGGTGGGGCGCGCGGACGATTGCGCCCTCGGTGCTGTGACTGCCTGGACCATACCAGGTGCGGCGGCGTTCTGGATCATTGCAGAATCGTGCTTCAGGTTGAGCAGCGTTTGACACTCCTCGGCCAGGTTCTGGAGTGTGACTGAGCTATCCTGTTGTAGCTTGGACAGGAGGCGCGTCCGGATATCGGCATCGTGTGGAGACTGGAGGCCAGAGACGAAGATCAGGCATTTGAATTGGTCCTCGGTGAGCGAGCCAAGTTGAAAACGTTGGCATTCACGGTTGACCACGCCCGCGTACGTGATGAAGTCGTCGGCATCACGTTTGGCCAGCTGCAGACACTGATAACGAGCATTGAACAGAGAGGACTGCTCGCCAAAAATCTGTGACAACGTTCGGACCGTCTCGTCAAAGGTAACGTCCCGTGGGTTCCTCGGCAAGATGAAATTGGTGTAGCGCTGGTGTTCGAGCGTACCAAGTTTGCGCAGAAGCAGGCGGACCTTCCACGCGTCGTCCTGGCAAGCCAAGTCAACGGTGAACAGGTCCTCGTACCGCTTGTACCAGGATTCGAACGTTACCCCGGCCTTGGCGTCGTACAGGAATTCGCTGATGCCGCTAACCACATGGTCCAATGACTGAGAATTGGCGCTCGGACCTGCATGAAGGGAAGAACTGGAAAGCTTTTCGGTTAGCGCGGACATCAATTTAAGCTGTTGCTGCAGCATCAATTTTAAATCGGCATATTCGTCAGTCATGGTTCGTCAACTCTGTCGCCACTGTTATAATTGCGTCGCCACTGTTATAATTGAGGGAACGCCGCCTCTTGAGATAATTGCGTGACAAGATTGTCGCTCGCACGGTTGGAGCACGCCTACGATGACGACTTGTAACGCTGGCCACTCGAACGGAGTGGCGCTGACCTGATGACGCTAGCTTAGCCGGTGAGACGGAAAATTGAACGAGCGTGTGAACGATCTTAGCCGCACTTGTTCGGATAGACGCTGAGGCCTCGAAAACGGACGCACACGAGAGGGGGTACGATAGACGCGCGCTAATGACTTAGACGCGAAGGCTGGCCAGCTAACGATTCACACGCAATCACGCGACCCGACCGACTCCCAACTGAGGCGAAGAGAAAGAAAAGACAAGTGGTCCTCTGTAGGCTCTTTTACGACCGACAAAGGGCGATCACAGACGATGCTATGGGTTATTAAGTAAGGGAAAATTTCTACCATGACGAGGTGGTAGTTTGTAAAAGGCCATTGTCAAAAGGGGCGTAGTTGGGACGCGGCTCGGAGTGGCTGAGCTCTGCTGCGTTGTGGGGAGGAATTGGACCTCGCTTTCCACAGCCATTCTGCCGGGGTTTCTGGCGCGTTTTTGCGGGGATTTTTGACGGACCCGCAACACCTCTGAATCCTCGCACTTAAAGGACAAACTCCCAATCAGGCCGGAATTCTTCATCTTATATAACTTTACTTGCACCGCTAGTGCAAGGTATCATAAACATACTGGGTCCTTCAAACAGATAGCTGAAGACTGTCCTGCGTTACTACGAAAACTCACGTTGGAACATATCAGCACCTTCATTACACAACACTCGGTTGAAACCAGCCATCAAGTCTTACTGAATGCGTCTTTTGTAGTTGTTTATGTCATCCCTAACACTACCGAAAGAAGCTCAAGCAACATCTAACGGCACAAGCCATGAGTTTGCCTTGGACATAAATTTGCTCCAACATTCATCATCATCATCATCAACAGCGGTACATCAACCATTTTGACTGATCATTCGCTGCCATACAAGCATGATAACCTAGGAAATAAAGAATAACAAGAGGGAGAGAAAGGGGACTTACCTGAAAATCTTAATGCCTTAAGCAGACATTCGGGGTCAATGCGCCTACACCTAGTGTAGACAACATACCGTCACAAACAGCTGGCTATCGTGCAAAGATAAGGCGGCATCGGCGAGACAGCTTCCTTGCGGCTTTCACTGCCACGCGTCATAATCAGCCATTACCCAGCAGATAACTCAGCACCAAACACACCTTAAACAGGCAATCCGACTAGGAGACAGCAGCAGACGCGCCACTGGTGTCTACTGCGAGCCATGTCCTGTAAAGTCTCGAGCCGAGCACAAGGCGAGTCACGTGGACTCCAGCCCGGATGGCGAGATGGACCAACGGCACCCAGTTTGATCGTCAGTGACTTCATTTCCCGCTGCCAAGTCAACTTCTGTCCACCTCGAGCCTTGCGCCACTCTACACCTGGTAGATTACCTGGTAGGTAAGCGGGGCCTAGGCATACGTAGCACGTGCCCAAGCCAACGCAACTTATTCATTGCTCTCTGTTGTTCTATCATTACCTAGTACTCGGCTACGCACATCATCATTGCGGACACGCTGGTGCCATCCCACTCCAGCAATGCTTCGCAGACATCGATGATCAAAGACTTGAAGGCGTCTCATATCTTCCGACCGAAGGGGCGAAGTCTCACTACCGTAGAGCGAGATAGCCCTCATTGTGACCTTGTATACACGGCGTTTCAGACGGATTGAAACTCCCTTCTGTCGTCAAAGATGCCGCAGGTTCAAGAAGACGACTCTGGCCTGTGCAATGGGTGAGCAGACGTCAGTTTGTATGCGCGCATCGTTGCTGATGCAGGTGCCAAGGTAAGTGAATTGATCAACCACCTCGAGTTCTTTATTAGCAAGGATCATGGGGTCATAACGTGGCTGGTGGTCCTGCAGCAACACTTTGCACTTTGAAGTTGTGAAGTGCACACCAAATAATGGGACCACTCTAGACCGGCTATTCAGGGATGATTGTGCCACCGCAACATCGTCGAAAAGCAAGACGATTTTGTCATCATATTCATGACCAACTAGTCTTTCACCGGACGGCACTTCAACGCATACATCGTGAGATTCTGCATTTCATTATAGAATCCACAACGAAATTGAACAAAAATGGGGAAATCGGACAACCCTGACGAACGCCACTTTTGGTCGGCAAGCTATCCGATAGGCCACCGTGAACGCTGACGTGGCCTGCAATGTTCGAATATAGAGCAGGAAAGATGTTCACATTTTTCGTGGGAACACCTTTCCGCGCAAGTATTTCGAACAGATTTGATGGATCGACTGAATCGAACGTACTCTTGAAATCGAGAAACAGAGCTATTGTCGGTCTGCGGTAGGCGTGGCGCTGCTCCAGCACCTGCCGCAAAGTGAATATATGGTCTATACAGCCACGCCCTGGGCAGAAACCGGCCTGCTTTTCCAGTATCCGAGATTCCCGTTCCGCAGTGAGGCGACCAACGACCATCGAGGCCAGCAATTTTGTCACAACTGGCGTTAGGCTAATACCCCTCTGGTTAGAACAGTCTGTGCGACTGCCCTTCTTGTATATTGCCACCATAATCGATTCGCTCCAATTAGCCGAGACGCTCTCTTCTTTCCAGACACATTTGAATAAGGAGGTCAATGCTTTGCAGAGGACCTCACCTCCATCCTTAAATAGTGCAGGTGAGAGGGAATCCGGACCAGCGGCACGAAAACAGTTGAGGGCTGTGATCGCGTTTCGGACCTCGGCCTCTGACAGAGGCTCTAAATTAACCGTCCATGGCTCGTCCTGCATCACCTGAGTAGGAAGAGGTCCGGGAGCAGGGGGCCAGCGGAACTGAGCTTGAAAGTGTTCCGCCCACCAAGCCATACGGCGCTCCTTATTTTGTATCAGCGCACCCGCGCTGTCCCTGATTGTCTCACTGACGCCTAGTTTTCTGGGACCAGTGGTGCGGATTAGTTGGAAGAGCTTGCGGTAATTGTCTACTGCTCCTGCCTCCTCCATTTCTTGAACCCGACTGATCCACCACGCCTCCTTGTCAGCAGGTATGCTCCGCTTTAGTTCACGCCTAATAGCCCGTTTGGCCACATTGTGCTGAGTGCTAGCCGGGAGGTTTCTTCTAGATTCCAACAGGTTCTCCGGATATCCGGTGACTGGTGCGGTGACGATTGATAGTGCCACAAGCAGATGCTCTTGCGTCGTGCATGGCGGCCAAGATCCTATTCCACTGAAGCTCAGTTTCATTAGGATAAGACAGCGAAAGTGCGGTATGCAGTGCGTTTTGATAGTCTTGTCTGACCGAGAGCAAATACAATTTATCATTTGCCAATCGGAGGAGACGCTTGGTGCACCTCCCGGTAATGTTCATGGTAAAGTGGTAGCGCACCAACGCATGATCTGAGTCAACGCAGCTACTCCAGTACGAGCGGCAATCCAGGATGGAACCACGTCATCTGTTAGTTATGGCTATGTGGTCAATTTGGGTCCATCGCTGCCCAGCTACAGGAGGACGCCTAGTGGCACTTCGGCGCCCACTGTGTCTAAAAGCAGTTCTACTAAGTAACAACTGGTGATCCGCACGCAGTTGCAGCAGACGCGCACCGTTGTCAGTCCGTTCGGCGTTAAGTCCATACTTACCACCCAGCTGAGCTTCTGAAGAGCTCAGACGCCCTACTTGTGCGTTCATATCCCCTGCAAGTACTATAATATCTGAACTAGTATCACTGCGTAACAGCGCATTCAGTTCGTGATAGAATGTGTCCTTGACAGCATTTGAACTGCAGTCGGTTGGAGCAAAAGCGGAAATCACAAACAATCAGCGTTTCGTACTACTTCGTGAGTCAACCTTGGCTGATGTCGTCAAACGGGCTGCACATAAACGGCTGTTTACCGGTATCTAATCAACCAACGTTGGCTCAGGGTTGGAGCTTAGAATGATACCTACCCCAGCTTGACCCGTGAGTGCTGCATCGGCGTCTCCGGATGCGTGCAACCAATAACGAGAGGATAAGCCGGGTGCAATTAATTCAACAAACCCATTAGGGTCATTGATCCTAGTTTCGGACACAACACACATCAACACCCAGTGTATCCAAGGTGCGTGCGAGTGCAGCCTGCTGACCTGTTTGTCTTAGAGTGCGAACATTGAACGTTGCCATGGAAACGGGACAGCGTGACCTTATTAGGGACGTTTGCCGATAGGTGCTGTAGGATGGTGGCTGCAGATGATTCTACTCCAGTGGCATTTCGGTTGTTGTCAATTAAGCTGGGAATTATAGAAGGAAGGTCAGTAATGGGGGTCGGGATGGGAGTAAGAGAAAAAAGTGGAAAAGAAAGAAGGGAGACGCCAGCAGTAGCATGTTTTCGCTTATCCGCCCTGCTGTATGCAGCAGATAAGGCGATCCTTGATAATCTGCGCGACGGCCGATGCAGGATGAAGTTTATGTTTAAAGAAAAAGTCATGGTTGTATGTGGGCTGAGATACTGCCAGGGCGCCCAGACCTAGACAGAAGGATGATTAGGGTCCTCATCCAAAGCCTTTGGCTCAAAAGCCTGTCTGCAAGGCAGCGGGGAGGTGGCAATGATTTAGTTTTACAGAAATGGACGTTATCCCATTTCAAACCCCCAACCTGGAGGACCAGGAGACTGAGTTTGTCTGACCTCTCGCCATTGACCAACCTGGTAGGAGTAGCTCTCAAGGTGCCCGGAGGCACCACCCAGTATAGCTCAATGGATTAAGGAGGTAGGCAAACCGTCACACCGTGTTAAGGTCCAGTGTCGTTGCGACACTTGCACCAACATTAATAGTTCAGCGTTATTCACGTGTGTTTTTACATGCTGCCTAACCCAATTGAACAAACCATTGATTGATATTTCATACAGCTTAGTTTACGAGTTGGACACATGTGTCGTTTCTTTTATGGTCATTTATCAAATCCTGACAAATCTTTCGTTTATTTGAATCATAATTTCGCTTTATACTTGTAGATGCCTGAATTGATTTATCGACAAGAATATTTGTCGGGCGGTTTCTTTCTTTGTTTGCCTAACAGTTTAATTCGGTGGATCTTACCATCAAATCAAATGAGTAAGAGCTAGCAATAGACTACATGGATGCGTCAGTTTTTCGCAGCCCTGCGTTGTTCACATCAGGCAGGCACCACTTCGTTTGCAAGACAGACATCTTGCTGCTGATCTGTCATTCAGGAAGGCACCGTGGGAAAATACCAATGCATCCATGAGCGCACGCGAATTGCTCCGATTTGAAGCCGTTAGAAGTACAATTTTCGTGGGAAAACCATTTTCGTAGACCTCAGGTTTTTTCTCTCTTTTAGTTCGTTTCGACTTTTCGCGCTGCACTTTGATCTACTAGCCTTGGCTAATTTTGTTTGGTTCGGCACGATTTCCATATCAACATAATCTTTTTACTACTCTGGATTTTGTGGCTTTAACAGGATGGCCAACTTTGGTCATTTGTGGTTGAAAGCACACTACTGTGGGGCGTCGTTTTCTCTTGCACTTCAGAACGACGTGTGTTCCCCTGGAGGTGCCACAATCGCCGCAATTCATGCTTTAGAGGAAGGTGGAGTACGGGCTGCCTTCATGAATGCCGTTCGTGCGGCCACCGAACGCTCGGAGCACATTAATAAATGAGGAGCTGTGTTGTCTATTGCCTTTTCCACCATGCATAATTGTACCTTATCTTCTTACTGCAAAAGACGAAGGACCATCGATCGTTTCTTCTACTAATTACTTCACTCCATTTATCATCCATATTGTACTCATTCCGCCTTGGAGCTGGGCATCAAGCCATTGCACTGATCATCTCTTTTGAACGCAGGTGGACGCTCGATTGTGAATACGACGAATTTCCTCAACTCCGAAATGTATAATAACGTTTTGATAAGTTTTGCCTCCATAACACTGTGACATGGGAACATTTCACTGATTCATCTGATTAAGTGGATCATGTGTCCGCAACGGTCGGAGAGTGATAAGTGAGATATTCTGAATGGAACGGATTTATTTGGAACATGGAAAAAACTAGCCAATTTGTAAGAAGGCATTCGATATTGTGCGATGTTGTTAATGGGACAAGCAAGCATGCATTGGAGACATTTCATGGTGGCAAAGCATGTAGAGGGTTCAAAAAGCCATAAGTGGGACGCGAAAACGGGAGGATTTGCTGGGATTAAGCAACCGACGCAAACGGATGGAGTCACCAGAAGCATTAGTTGATGAGTCGTGCACGTATGTAACAAACTCCGCTAGTCATCTATTCGCGCAGCTCCGCTAGCCAATTTCCAACGTTGAGCCTCCAGTCGGTTCTCTGGCTTTTTATTTGTATGAATGACGCTCTGCAAGAGAACTACGTCATGGCTCATGGATGCGGCCCAATCATCTACATGTAAGGGTTGTGTACAGTGTCTGCTAAATAAACAGTTTGTCCATATAAGTAATTCGGTATTGCTGGCGAATGCCATGATCAGTATATTCACAGGTTCCGCAACACCGCTGGTATTTATGATGGTCATACCAATTCACGTTGCTTCACATCACCTATACGCCCACAAAATATGATCTGGGTATTGGTTAGTAGTTAAGTGTGAAATACCAAGAGCACACCTTCCGAAGAGACTGATATCTGGACTTGGTCCATCCGTTGAAATGAATGTCTGTTGCCCATAACGCTACAATCAGTTCAGTGTTGTACAAAGAATACTTACAGGGGCAAGGAAAAGCTACTCTGAGACGATGGTTTTCCCATTTGAAACCATGTCGCACAGGGAAATTTGATACTCAGTGATTATATGGTACAAATCTACCGTGTTCAATGCTGGGGACGGTGCATCGTGTGCATTCATGGCCATAAGCTGTGCAGTGGGGAATTGATAAACATATCCTAACGTGAATTTCCCAGCCATCTGCTAGTTTATATATCAAGCTGAAAACACGAAGTTGGATAGCCATGAAATAGCACGCTGGATTCAGGGGATGCTGTAGTCGTAAGGAGCTCCAAGTATTAGTTTTTAGAACACCCGCCGTGTCTGGATTGCGACACGTAATCTCAAGCTCCAGATATTTTCCTTCCGGATGGAAAGAATCGCCTTGTAGCGAACTACTTTTACGATACCATGATTTCATTCGGCAGATTATGAAAATGAAAATACCGGATGAAAACAAAATATAATCGTATAACTCCTCGTATCATGCAATACAAATGTTTCAAGCGAGTTTATTGAATTGGTACCTTTGCTGCGCGTACCTCTAAGGCAACACAGATCGGTGAATTAGATGCAGGTGGTAAGAACAGAAACGTCTGATGAGTGACCGGTTTCCGATGTATAATTGCACATAACCTAACTAGTATATATGCTGCGTTCCGGTAACATCACTTAGCATTAACGACCGGGAACAAAAACAAAGGTATGGGGATTTTGACAATTAGGGAGGAAACAGTGCAATAAACTACTTGCTACATCATATAGGTTAGTTAAATGCGTTTGCAGCCGCACCACCGGTGGAAAGTATCGCGTTGTTGCTCTCCATGGAGCCCGTGAAGGTGAAGTACATGCATCCGGTTAAGCGAATGTTCTGAGGTGTCCTTGTCATAATCACATTGCTGAGCAACTTGTGATCAATGACGACAATAAACACGTGCCAAACTCATCCAAGAAAGCTAACCTGAATGAAATGGTCGAGTGGTTGCAGTAATTTCGATTGGGCTTACCACAACTCTGTCAGGAAACGCATGCGAACTCCATTTCTTTACTTTGGGACTCACCGGCATCGCAAATCGCCGTCGAACCTTGTTAGAATCCACAATCACGTGCCAAGCAACCATTTGAGCAGCTAAAACTCGAACAGCTCCGAAATGACTGAGTTACGGATAGCGATAGTTCGTCAGTTTCCGGCCACCATGCACATTGTAGGACGAGTTCTGGAGCCAAGACTTTCCTCGCTAAGCAACGAACCGTTAGCTCGCACATTTGCTGATTTTAAAATAATGGTGGATATATTTTAAGAACTTCACTAGCTTGGGTACGGCTACATCGTGACATCCGGAAGACACGCGAACGGGAACGTTATTCATTCTCGATGATGTGACATTAAGTGATAAGGCATGAATGGCTGTGTTTGTGAACAAGGACGCTGTCGGGATGAGCTAACCTAGTCGGGAGAGCGATCGGGTCACACAGCCAAAGTTCATAGCTCAAATGCCCTAACCGAAAGTGTGAGCGTGGAAAAGGTATACAAGGTAAGCAGCTTACACATAAATGGATATCGCCTCAGTTTCATTCCCATCCTGTTCAATAAACGTTACTGCGATAGTCGTATACCTTTAAATAAGTATCGCTCAGGATGAACCGGCTCGAGTAGACCGCGCGTCAAAAAGCGGAGTAATTACATCAAAAGCAGTGTCTTGGTGGTCCGCAGCGTTGTACAATAAGGGATATTTACAGAACGGTCAGTTCAAGAATATAAGTATAAAGTATTGGTATTCAGTGAAAGGTAGTTAGTGCATAGAAAAGAACGGCGGGGAAAAGTACTCCAATATCTAGGTCTGTTTGTAGACACGATGTGGAAAAACGCGACTACGTACAATGAAATGAGGATGTCTAAAGCATTGTGAAGCGCAACAATTTGTTCCAGTGATATAGTTGGCGCCTATCACTCGTAAGATAAGTATAAAGTTTGCCAAACAAAGAAACAAGTACGAAATGAATGAAAGCCCTCTCGGTGTTACATCAGGATTGTGTAAGTGGGGTGACGGGGCTCGGGGAGCACATGGTAATATGCACATTGGCATTGAAAGATGGGAAAAAATGAGGTAAACGCGAGGCCCGAATTATAAAAATAACATAAAGTATATAGTACGTTTACAGGAATAGCGATCTGCTGTGAAAAACACTTGGTGGATACACCGGGGGTGTCAAAATTTTGTGTTAACAGGAGAGAAGGGTTTCGGTGTTGCATTTGAGACACCGGATGTAACAGTCTGAGAAGTAAGCAGTCCTGTGTCTATCGATCGGCGATGTTTCACGAACCGACGCTTGACTTGGCCGACCGCCGCTGGTATCGATTCCGAAGATGGGATGAACTGGATCCACTGACTGGTTGGCCGATCGGGTGTAGGGTGAGGAGTAGGCTGACTATGACAGTCCAACGCGGACGACCTTCGATTGAAACGATCAAAGGGTGGGAAAAGTCGTATGTATTCTCGAATGAGTAGCTCCATTAGGGCGTGTTCAAATTTCATTCCGGTCAGGCAACTTAACGGGTCCGAATAGGACGAACTCATCAGACTCGGAGCGAGAACCACGGCCAAGTTTTGCACTGACATCATGTTCTTCTTATGATTGCATGCAACTCTGCCAATTGAAGCGTGAAAGAGAAAGGAGATAAAAATTAGTATTCTTAACGGGTCATCGAGCTAAGCAGAAGTGATCACAAACATTGCATAACGGCTGCATGGTAAAACGAATTAGATCTGCTAAATACATATACCAAGCAAACCACACCATACGAACAGTTAAGGAGTAAAATCACTGGTGGGTCAATGTTGCTCAAAGTTCATCGGACTGTAACCACCAGCTTCAACGATGCAAGGCGAGAGTGACTACGAGACCGGTCTGTTTGCAGAATGTCTTAACCGCCTGATTGCCGGAGTTTTAACAGGTGGGCGGTGTGTGTGGATATTACCTCTCGAAAAACAAGTGTATAAAAAAGGCACGCGGTGGATTACCCCATACCCCGTGTGACAACGAATACATTCTAACGTTTGAGAAACGTGGTAGACGCCTCCGACGAAAATGATCAAAAACAGTCCATATCTGACGAGGAGCGAGGGACGAAGTTCTAAATCAAGAGATCAAGACAATCACAGTTGTCTGGCTAAAATGACCGTAACTCTCATTACCAACAGCAATATATCCGGATCCTGAGTTGATCTTTCGTTGCCCTAGGAGCATAAATCAGAGGTTACTGTAGTGATAAAGAGAATCTGGAACCCCAGAGTAGGAGATGAAGTGAACAAACAAATTAGGAGTCAATTAGCCTGCAACATGCAGGCAAAAAGTGGTCGGTTATTGTGTGCTACACGAATCCCAGTGATTTGCACTGCCCGCGTCATCATCCACCGCATGCACATTTCACACATGAACAAGAAAGAGCACACTGTCGCAGTGCTGATTCGGTACGAACCCTGCACCAGACAGAAGTAAACAGACGGTCGCAATCGTTGAGGATAATTGAAAGTGATGAGGGTACCGTAACATATAGAGCATAAGCTGCAGGACTCTGACGCAGCCTTAATATCCTAGATGAAGCGGACTAGCGGCTGGCAATCACTCGTCTCACATTGCGTCCCTGGCGTGTGGGACATTGGGTCCACAAAGCATGTCCCGTACCTCTTAATCAATTCGATTTATCCGTTGATCAAATGGACCACGTTGACAGGCATCAAATGATGTTGCGCTTTCTGATTTCGACCTAAGTTACATTGTTGAGCACAATTAGTAGTAGGCAGCCAGAGATGAAACGTTCAAGAATTGTTTCAACCTAATGAGGTAACAGATAATCGCGGGGCCCCGCATGAGCCCAACGCGTCTTGAGAAAAGAACACTCAGACATCAACGTTGCGGGTCTATGTTTTACATTTAGAGCGATGACAACGCATTGGATTATCAATAACCTCTCGAGAACGACTCGTTTGTTCCATGCTCGTGTACTACAAGATAATAGACGATAGTCCAGACTGCAATTATGTGGCACACCCAGAAGAGTGTAACGGTATACAAGGGTAGCGCAAAAAATATTCGCGAATTCTGTACTTGGAAAGGCTTCGCAAAAAATGTGGAGGCGCGTGATAGTTGATGATCTCAAAAGAAACCCTTTATCTCAGATGAATAAAAGTATTTCGTAAACAAAACTTGCGAGCAACAGCGACCAGAAAGTAGGATGTTGATCGATTTGAACATAATTGTTAAACCGAGGGATAAAGTTAGGGTCAGTTGCTTTTCCATTATAAATTGTAATGAAAAGTGGATCTTTAACTACAATCGACGACAAACCTCTCAACGGTTGGACCACGATTAAGATCCACAACACTTCCTAAAGCCGAAGTTGCACCCAGAATAGGTTATGGTGACTGTTTAGTGGTCTGCGGCTGGTTCGATCCAGCACAGCTTTCTGAATCCAGGGGAAACTATTACAGCGGAAGAGTCTTGTCAGTAAATTGTCGAAATGTACCAAAAACGTCAACGCAGGTGCCTGGCACTGACTTCTCATCTACCAAGTACCACTTTTTCGAGCACTTGGATAACTTCTGCTGAAAGAGGTTTTAAAACCCAAGGAGATACTGAAGCCGCCTTCGACGATTTCATTGGCTCCATAACTCAGGAAGTTTATTTATCTGGGACAAATAAACTTCGTTCCCATTGGCAAAAGTATGTCACTTCAAATGGTTTTTATTACGAATAAAAATGTTACGTTTGAGCTAAGATATGTGTATTTAAAGTTTGAGATTAAAATCTACTTTATTACCAACGTAATAAGACGCTGAAAAATCCAAGCTCTGGCCTTGATCTGTGTGCTCGTAGTGAGAAAACAGTTAGGAATGTGGATTAAATCAATCAACGATGACTCATCTGCTTAATTCACACTATAACCAGAGTATAGAACGGATCAATAGACTATTACGCGAATCGCCGCTGTGTGCGAAACATCGCTCATCAAATAAGACCACTATTTAAACGATACCAGGGTTCATATGTGAGTAGTTTGGCAGTGGGCTTTTGGACACACTGGTCAATAAGCGTGCACAGCCCATGTTATCTAGGTGATTTAATTCGTAATCATGGTGACTGTTTCCTTTAGCGTGTGTTATCCATCGCAAATTCACTTAGTTAAGTCAGGATTCGTAGTGTGGTAAGCGAGTAAGGAGAATTTGAGAAAAGCAGACAATATCAGAATGCAACAATACGCGCCACTTGTGTGAGGTCCGATTGGGCTGATGAACTATCGCAGGCGGTGGTGGACGTGCCCTCTGCTACGTGTTCCACTTGCATTCTTTATGTGTCCCGTTCGAGGAATAGTGTGGTTGAAACAGCACTGGCAGTCCCCTCAAAACACTTCGGCTCGTAGAACAGAAGTTAATCCCGCACAACAAGCGCTCTCCTTAGTAGTCTCTGGATCGAAGTTTGGAAACATACGAAGCTACTTGCTAGTAACACAAATGGTCTAGTATTACTTCGAACGTTTGGGAGCTGTCACAGATAAGGGCTGTCGTCGGCACACTAAGTCAAGAAGTGGGAGCAGCACCACGCCTTGAAGATCGTGCAGCGAACGCTGTCTCAATGAATTCGTCGATGGAGAAGAGGAAAAAGGCATCAGCATTACGCCGGTACCCAGTACCAACGCTTCGCTGCCGCGCAACCACCACCAGTCGCATGTGGGCTAAGGATACTGGGAGGAACGCTCGGTCCCTACGCAGGCTCGAAACCGCGCCCCAGGATCACAAGGCATGCTACGGGCCGACCCTTAAAAAAGCATCAGCCGTCGATGGAGGTGACATCGGGCATCTTTGTTTCATAGTGTTAGAGATATGGTTCCATTAGACTCACAAGGACAGGGTCAACGAAACGAGGAAAGCAGAGTTGCTGTGACGGGTTTCAGACCTGAGTTCCTTCGGTAACTGGGTGGTTGCGTAACGAGGAAGATATCGACACACTGGTAGGGAGCTTCACAAGTTCAAAGGTGTTGGTTGCTGTCACCTTCAGTGCACTTCTGTGTAAGTTCCCTCACTGTGAAGATCAATGTTCCGTATGTTCTATCCAGTTACATATGAGTTAATGTGTGCACCGTAAATCCATTCAAGTTGGCCGGGCTCTTTTCCATTTGAAGAACGAGGACGCTATGGTTCCGTTGACTTCAGTGGAATAACGACCTCGACGTGAGCCCAAAACCATGAGATTAGCTTCCCCCAAGCGCATCAAAATCGCTTGTGAAAACTAACTTGATAAAACCTTTTTCTTGAACGACGTGCACACCATATTTTTCATTCCCGCAGCTTTGAAGGTTACCACTCGCCATGCATTGTTGCAACTAAATGCAGTTTTCCCACTAGAATCGGTCAAGTAAATCCATCTGGTAGGACTTGCAAAAGTCTCAACAAGTGTCCGCTAATATCCTACGGCTGTGCAGTCCGTAAATTGCAAGCTCCGATTAGACCATGGCATTCCTCTATAAACGGAATTCTTCATGAGTCGGTTCTATCTGCGACTGACAAGAATAACGAAATATTGCCATGTACTGCCTTGCAGGCGACCTACAAACAGATATATGTGCTACTGGAATATCAAATCAACTGCAGGATCTGCTGTCAGGCAGACAATGAATTAAGTTAATCAGTCAGAGCATAGTTGAGTAATCTACTCAGTGATACGTCTTTACGATGAGGACAAGCTGGCGCTCGCTGCGCACATCGTCGCAACGAGACTGGACCTTAACGTGGTGCGACGGTTGGTGTACCACCTCGATCCATTGAGTTACACTGGGTGGTGCCCCCGGGGCCTTGAGAACTACTCCTACCAGGTTGGCCACTGATTAGAGGTCAGACAAACATAGTCTGCTGGTGCTTCAGGTCGGTGACTTGAGATATGATGTCCAATGTTGTAAAGCCAAGTGCCACTTCTACGCTAGTTTGGTTGAAAACCCTAATCGTTCTCCTGTCTAAGTCGACACGCTGGCAGTATCTCACCCTACATATAACTATGACTATTGCTTCAAAGTATGACCACATCCTACACCGGACGTCGCGCACATTATCAAGGGTTGCCTTAACTGCTGCATACATCAGGGAAGATAAACGAAAACATGATACTGCTGGAGCCTCCTTTCTTTTCCATCTGTTTCTCTTACTCCCTCTCAACCATCATTACTAACCTTCCTTCTATAATTCCCAGCTTAGTTCGCAGTAGCCGCAATGTGACTGATGTCCTATCATTCGCAGCTAACTTCCCGCACCACCCACTAGATCGGTAACAGTCCCTTATAAGGCAACGCTGTCGCGTTTCCCTGGCGGCGTTCAACATTCGCACTCTAAGACAAATAGATCAATATGCTGCACTAGTATACACGTTTGATACACAAGCTATTGGCGCGTGTTGGGTATCCGAAACAAGGATCAATAACCCTCACAGGGTTGTTGAATTAACTGCGCCCGGTTCGTCCTCTCGCTATTGGTTGCACGCATCCGGAGACGCTGATGCGGCAACCATTGGTCATGCTGGGGTGGGCACCGTTTTTAACTTCAAGAATGAGTCATCCTTTGTTGATTGGATTCCGGTAAACAGCCGTTTGTGTGCAGCCTGTTTGATGACATCAACTAAGGTCGATCCACGAAATAATACTAGACGCTGTTTGTTTGTGACTTCCGCTTGTGCCCCCACCGATTGCAGTTCGGATACTGCCAAGGATACATTCTATCACGAACAGGACACGCTACTACGCAGCGCTACTAGTTCAGATAACATAGTACTTGCAGGGGATATGAACACACAAGTAGGGCGTCTGAACTTTTCAGAAGATCAGCTAGGTGGTGATTACGGGTTAAACTCAAACGGACGGACAACGATGAACCTCTTTTGCAGCTGTGGGTGGGTTTTTTGTAGCACCGCTCTTAGACACACCGGGTGCCTAAGTGCCACTTGGTGTCCACCTGTAGCTGGCCAGCGATGGACCCAAATAGACCATTTCGCCATAAGATACAAGTGGCGTGGTTCCATCCTGGATTGCTTACTTCGACTCTGATCATGTCTTGGTACGCCGGCGTTTTCCATGAATTTTACTGGGAGGCGCAACATGCATCTCCCTCAATTGACAACCAAGAAATTATCTCAGTCCTCCGTCAGGCAAGCCTACCAGGATGCAGTGCGTACCGAACTTTCCCTCTTTTAGCTTAATGACACTGACGTTCCGGGGAATGGGATCCTGGCCGCCATGCACGACGCAGGAGCATCTGTTTGCGGCGCTATCAATCCTCAACGTATCAGGCAATGAATATCCGAGTGGTTAGTGAATCTATTGGAATCCAGATGTAACCTCCCGACTGGCTCTGGGCACAATGTGACCAGACAGGCTATTAGGCGCGAACTAAACTGGAGCCTACATGCTGACAAGGAAGCCTGGTGGACTATGAGACCTCAAGAAATGCAGACGGAAGCAGTAGGCAATTATCGCAAGCTCTTCCAGCAGATTTGCATCACTAATCCCAGGAGACCAGGCGTCAGTGAAACAGAGACGGCGCAGGTGCCATTATTCAAGATAAGGAACGCCGTATGACTTGTTGGCTGGAGCACTTTTGAGATCAGTTCAGTTAGCCACCTGCTTCCGTAAGTCTTCCTATTCAAGTGATGCAAGACGAGTCATGGACGGTTAGTTTAGTGGCTTCATCGGAGGGTGTGTTCTGAAACGCGGTCACAACCCTTAATCGTTTTCGTGCCGCTGATGCGGATTCCCTCGTATCCGCAATATTTAAGGATGGAGGTGAGGTCCTCTGCAAAACACTGACTTCCCTGTTCGAACATGCTTGGAAGGAAGAGAGCGTCCCGGCTAACTGGAGTGAGTCCATTATAGTAGCAATATACAAGGATAGTCGCACCGAAGGTGCTAACCATAGGGGTGTTAGCCAAACGACAGTTGTGACAGTTACTGGCCTCAATTCTCGCTCGTCGCCTCATTGCAGAACGGGAATCTCGAAGTAGGGAAAAGCAGGCCGGTTTCCGCTAGGATGGGGCTGTATAGACCATATATTCACTCTGCGACAGGTGCTAGAACAGCGCCACGCATAAACCAAGCCGACAATAGCTGTGTTCCTGTACTTCAAGATTGCGTTCGATTCAGTCGACCGATCCACTCTGTTAGAAATATTTGCGCGAAAATATGTTCCCACGAAATATGTGCTCTATACTCGAACATTACACGCCGCGTCAGGGTCTATGGTGACTTATCGGATACCTTTCCGACAACAAGTGGCATTCGTCAGGGTTTCCCAATTTCCCAATTTTTGTTCAATTTCGTCGTGGATTCCTTGAGGAATCCCACGATGCAGGTGTTGTCTGGCAAAAGGCTATTTGATCTGGATTATGCAGACAATATTGTCTTGTTGTTTAGCGATGTTGCGGCGGCGCAATCAACCCTCTCAGGAGTGGTCCCGTCATTTGTCATACGTTTCGCACCTTCAAAGTGCTGCCGCACGACCACCAGCCACTTGATGCCCCATTGACCCTTTATAACGAGGAACTCAATGTGGTTGATCAATTCAGTTATGTTGACAGCTGCATCGGCAACGATGGACGCATAACGATTGAAGTCAGTTCACGCGCTGCAAAAGCTAGAAGTGCCTTTTTGAATCTGTAGCGTCAGAAAAGGGTCTCTCTCCATCTAAAATGTCGTTTAAACAAGGCCACAGTGAGGGCGGTCCTACTCTATGGAAGTGAGACTTGGCCCCTCCGATCTGAGGACCTGCAGCGCCTTCAAGTCTTCGATCATCTCTATGTGCGAAGCATTGCTGCTGTCTGATGGCACCAGTGTATCTGCAACGATTATGTGGGTAGGCGAACACTAGGCAATGATAACCAAGCTTGTTCCTTAGAACAAAGATAGCACTGAATAAGTTGCGTTTGCTTGGGCAGGCATGCCTGTTCGTCGCTCACCGAGGAGAGCCTTGTTTGCTTATGAAATGAATGGTGACGCAAAGCTCGAGGTGGGCAGAAGTTGACTTGGCAGTCGGGAATGAAGTCACCGACGAGCTAGCTGGGTTCTATCGATCTGTCTCGCCTTCCAGGCTACAGCCCACGTTCCCCGCCTTATTCTTGACTCGAGACTTTACAGAACATGGATCGCAGTCGACACCAATGTCGCGTCTGCTAATCGGACTGCCTGTTGTGCGTGTGATGCTGAGTTATCTGCGGGATAATTGCTAATTATGACGGGGAGCAGTGAAAGCCCCAAGGAAGCTGTCTCGTTGATGCCGCGTTCTTTGCACAATAGCCAGCTGTTTGTGACGGTAGGTTGCTGACAAGGTGTAGGTGCCTTGACCTTGAATGTTTGCTTAGGGCATTGAGGTTTTCCGATAAGTCCTTCTTCTCATTATTACTATTCGTTCCGCAGGTCACTGTGGTTGTATGGCGGCAAAGCATCGGCTTAAATGGCTGATTACTGCTACTGATAATGATAATCGCCGCGCACAATGACAGGGAATCTACAAGTAGGTTGGATTTTTTAACTGACAGGCGACTCTTCCATACACAAAATTGGCAGTACTGTATGCTTAAAACAACTCGTCAGTTTTAGGCTACTTAAATGTAAGAGCCGAACCTGACTCATTCGTTATGCACCTTTCGTGAAAATCGAGAACAAAACTTATTTATTCAAACACCGCTGATAAACACACGAACGCCAAACAAGGTAAATGACGGCAAATGGCTACTACAAAATGTGTCGAAAAATGTCTGCCGACGTTTTGTTCTTATGTGCTGTTCGAATTGCTGAAGAGAACTAACCGCTTTAAACATGTACGCTTTTTCCTATCATGGCCCGTAGTCTTAAGCATCACAAGCAGACCCTGTAATCCAATGGCAAGAGTTCGAGTCTATGTAGAGACCGGACGCCTTTCGTGGTATCCTTAGCGACTGGTGGTAGTTGCGCGGCAGCGAAACATCGGTACAGCGTATCGGTGTACTGTTGACGCCTGTCATCACGGGAATGTCGAAGAACTCTCAAAGTCGAATGCGGTACCTGTGATTCGGATTGCCGTGATTGGCTTCAAAGTCAACCGTTGTCCCGGTAAGATCGCATGCCGCAAGCCAGACAAACAGTGAGTACACTGAATCTAAACAATACAAGCTCATTCTTCTGAGCACACGATGAGTTACACACTCAGTTTCCCTCAAGGTATGCGATGGAGCTGCGTTCAGCTCGGGTGGTCCACTAAACCTTGTTTAATGGGCCACGATGTGATTGAAAGAGTTCACCAAACGCGTTGATGAAAAGTTAGGTCGCAGTTCATATACTGCAACAGACACGTAGGACCAATCGAGTAGTGAGGTGAACAAGTTAGAAAACGGCAAATAGAGCAGAATGGCTAGTCGAAAAGCTTCAACTGACCTGTGTATATGGCGCAGGAAGAAGCGAAGGCTTTCGTAATGAGCAGCAGGTAAGGTGGACAAAACGATGGAGATTTCGACTAGCTTTTCTGCTTCGTTTAGTTGACTGTCACCTGTACACGAAGGCAGTAAGATAACGTGGTCGTTGTATGGAACGAGAAACAGGCGCGGAATAGGTTGTCCATAATGAATGCTGAGTTGCTAGTAACTAAATCAGAGAAAAAGATTGACCGAAGTTACTTAAGTTAGGCCTAAGGTAATAACTAAGGATTTAAAACAGTTATTTCCCTTCAATAGTTTGAATAACAGATTAAGAAGGCGAACGCTGGCAGATGTGCGCATTTCGTATTGTCACATCAGTACCAAAACATAACGAGAAATTATCTTATACCGTTCAAAGGGAGTTACCAACCAATAAAATGCAGTGAGGTGAACGGCGGCGATGGTCCTAGGACCAGGGCAACCGAAGGTCAACCACTGATTGTTTCTGCATACACAGGGCAGGTCTCAGCTGGCTTATCGCCACTGCCTTGGCAAACCGCAAAAAGCGTGGATTGAAATGACGTAATAATATCCGAAACGCGCAGCCGGGGTCAATCTGATGACGGCTCAACGTGTTCGCTAAATTCAACTTTGGATTGCTTTCCGCTGTGCCAAGCGTTGCTCGCGGATCTCAGTATCATAGTGTTCAGGGCGTCAGCTGTGAACTACTACGCTCTGAGTTCCACCCCAGCTCAGGCTATCGTCACCAGATGAGTTCAAACCAGGACGAAACCGCGGTCGTGGTGTGCCAGTGTTGAGAGAGGACCAACACCCAAATATTTCTATTTAACATGTCTGTCTATTGATGATGCTGACGGCTTGCGTGCACACGGATTATTGAGTGAAGGATGACTGGCCTCAGGATGAACCCAGTTGGGCAAGTGTTCCTTCACTCAAAAATTCGAAACCCGCTCAGTCCTGCCTATGTAGCTGACGCCACAGTTGCATTCAAATTGATGAATAGTGTGGTTTGGGGTTGATGGGTTCATCTTCCTTTACTGAACGTAGGGACAGTTTCTGGGTTCTGTTGATCAGCACATCATCTGCAGCGCATTAGGTTCTCTGAATGGTAGAGATTAAGCACTTGGTTGTCCTCGTTGTGGCGCTGTTACCCTAAAATGGGAGCTCGAGGCATACCTTTTTCTATGCTATGCTATGCTCTTTCTATGCTGTCAATACCCATTCTTTCGGCGATTTGACCTGGCTATGCTTCTGGATGAAGCGTTTGGGATAACCGTTCTCCATGAGTGTTCTGGTTATTGTCTCTAGCTCCTCAATCAGACAATTGCTGGAGCAAATATAAGTGGCATGAGTGAACAACATTTTCACCAGTGCACGCTTGTGGCCCATCGGTGTGAAACTGGTAAAGTGTAGATATTGGCCAGACTATGTTGGTTTCCGGTAGACGGACCGCCTAACAAGCCCGGTATCCCATCGGATGATGAGAATGTCGAGGTACGGCAGACTCATCCGTCTCAAATTCATGAGTGACTTTTAACTTGACATGGATGCTATTAAGCTGGTGCAGAAAGCGCTCAATTTGCAGTCTCAAAGAACCTAACATGAGAATGTCATCGACATATCGTTTGTAGTTAGATAGTTAAGATATCTCTCCACTCAGGCTCCTCTCTATCATTATCATGAAAAAATCGGCCAGTACAGGGCCTAACGGACTGCCCATAGCTACTCCATCGATTTGGCGGTATGAGGCTTATTGGAAACGGAAGCAAGGTTTCCTGTGCACAGCAGCAGAGATTGTCTGAACAAGTCTGTCGGTATTTGCATTTGGAACTTTTCGACATCAATCAACTAGCATATGTAATGGACTGTCTCGATCAAATGCACATTAGTGAACGTCTAAAGAGCACATGACCTTGGCTAGGTTAATTTGATCGAGATCTTCAATGGGTCCGAAGGAATCCTTAAGGCCGTGTAGATTGAATTTTTGTCTGTGTGGGGCTAAGATTCTCACTAACCAACGCGTCAATTTATGCTGCGGGGAATTCACCATTGATAAAATTAGTCGGAGTGCCATCCCTTCCTTGTGCATCTTTGGCAGCCAGTACAGCTGTGGCATTGATGAACCATGCGGCTTAAGAGTCTTAAGTCTCGTGGTCGATTACGTGATGCAAAAGTAGTTCTAAATGGTGGTTGATGCGAGATTCTATCTGGAACAGGCTCTCCGGTCGATCGATAGGTTGAAATTTGCTCTTATCGCTCAGAACGCCCTATATTTTCTGATTGCAGTCGTTTCTATTCATGACTACTGCAACTGTTTGTCGACCGGTGGCCGAGTGCTCTGCATGCCTGGTTTGCAACCATAAGGTCCCCGGTTCGAATACGCGTACGGGTGGGCGTCCTCGCGGTATAGTCAGCCCGTGCACGACTGGTGGTAGTCGCGCGGCAGCGAAGCGCCGTTACGGCGTATAGCTGACACATCACGAGTCTTTATCTGGCTTCAACATAACCACTCCCTTATCCTTTAGCTCTCGTAACGCCTGCAAGTGTTTGCATGTAAGAGCACCTTACTTGTTCACCGGTACCATCAGAACCTCATGAGCGATGTCAATCAGTTTGTTTCTAAACAAATTGACAGCGTCCCGGCTGGTTGGTTGGAGCTCTGTCAACTGGTTGAAAAACCTCAAAACCTGTGCCTGGACGAATAGTCAGTTCATGTTATTAGGAATGACTTTGTACTCAAGATCTAGAGATAAGGCTTCCAATTGTAGATCATCAAATTGCACATTTGGTACGTTGCACATGTTCCGTAGACGTTGCGTGCACTTTGCCTTCGTACGATCAAGGACCGTTTTAGAAAAGCTGGCGAAAACTATACAACACAGGGATAGACCAACGAGTACTGACATCAGACGAGCGTGAGTCTCCATCAGGCTTGCTAAAGAAGACTGTATTGCATCCAACCGGGCGGAAGCAAAGCCATAAAAACCCATTTTTCTGTAGGTTCTCAAGTCTATGAGTAGCAGAGCTGAAGTCACAACCATGTAAGATCGGTAGTGCATACACTCACAGATATATAGATATATAATCCACACTATGTGGGTGAAAGATGAGGGAAAACAAACAGGTTACAGATGTCCTTGCATTCGCTCCGTTGTTTCGCTTATCGGACTGATGTATCGTCTGTTTACCTTCTTTAATTGACAAGTTTTCTGTTTCGCCATCTTTTAAGCTCTTACAATGGCGTTAGTGTTGTTACTATAAGTAAGAAAACTTAAGTCGATGTCACAGTATCCATCACACCTGAGTGTGCAGTGTGTACGGGCAATCAACTCGATAAGGTAGATGGGCAGCAGCAAATTGGGTGCGGCTGATTGAACCGCTGACGAAAGTACATGGAGAAATGTGGGACCAAGTAGGCGGCTGAATACTGTTCGCCACTGTTCAACCTTCCTTGGCTAGAGGTTAGTCTCATCGGTTAGTCGGAGAATCCATTGTCGTGTAGCGTGAAGAATGATACGAGCTCATGGCGCAAACTACACTGCAAACACACTACATATACAGGCAAAACACTTACGAATAATATCCATGAGTTTCGGGTACGCCTCGTACGTGATAAGAGGCACAGGTAACTGACGCAAAAATGCTTTGATCAGACTGGTAATAACATTCACATCGGGGATGCGAGAAGGGGACAATACAGCTGTTTCAGAGTCTAAAAAAGAAGGAAAGATGGATTATGAAGAACACCCTGATTTGGTCGAATTTTTCTAAGTGGTTATAATACCTGTTTAACATGTGAAGGGCAACGAAATCACGGCAAATGAAACAAGTTGAGTTCATTAAAACTAGTAAAAACCTAATCGATCGATGCACCGGAGAAAAGCACGGTGAGCGATCAAAGTTGTGGGAACATAGCGGAGCAGTCAGTCACATGTAGTCCGTAAATATATGCACGAAGTATCACAACAAATATGTACTCTTAATTATACATAGTTAATCGGAGTCAGAAAAGGCTAAAATGTTTAGATCCAGTCTCATTAGAAAGCTAAGTGGGAAGACTGAGCCATTGAGAAAGTGGGAATCGGTAGATTTGGAAGCAAAAATACTGAATTTCACGCTTATCGAGGCTATGGCAGTGTGAAAACAAATCATCTCTACATTTATATCCGAATCTTTATAAGGATCAGTCGGAAAACCCAAGTGTTGAGGAGCTTCTAATGGGGAACTGCATTACAACGTTAAAAAAAGCACCTCGCGTTTTTATCATGGAGTTACATAATCGGTGAAATACGACGGAAACTGGATGGCCGATGGAACAGAACCTAGCACATGAGCCGTACGTATATGTCGATAAGAGGAATGTGTGGGCTCCGTCACATGGTCGAACAAATAAAGCATTTTGAGCCCATTCTGCAAGAAACGAACCCCAAACTCAAGGTGATGTCAGTTGATGTAGGTACTCTTGTCTCAGGCTAAGAGCCAAAAGGCCTCAAGGAGGTGGGGACGCCTTGGCGATGGACAAGATCAGTTATCATGCCTACCGGAGGGGACGCGGTTATCGCTTTGAAAAACACCTTAAGGAAAAAAAGAGATGCACCAAAAGCCATGTGTATTTTGCGTGTGCGTATGCAACTCTGTGCATTGGCCCCACTGTCGTGGCTATCGGTAGATGAACTTAAAGGACTCGTGGTGATTAATTGCAAATTACGTCGCATGTTGCCTTCTTTTTTTGTGACCAGTTGTTACGTTATGTAAGTATACTCATCTTGTGATACGGCCATTCTTCTGATTTTGCTTGAACGTAACAAAAAGCGCATCATGAAAAAACCAACAACTTGTGTCAAAGCGTTTTGGGTATTAGGGCAAAAATGAGAGTTACTATAATCGAGAATGCAATCAGAACATAAGTGGTTGCTTCTCACAGAGAATCGGAGGACACTAACTGGACAAATACATTAAAAGTATGAGAAACGATACAATGAAAAAAGTACTGCATCTCAACACCCACCTATTTTTGAGAGGATTCGTCGTAGTTACTCACAGCCATCAGCACCACCCATCCAAGAAGACGCTGGACGGTCGTTTCGTCCCATTGGGACTCATCAGTAGCGCGCATCCATCGAATCCCCTCTGATTCAAATCCACGAGCTTTCTCTGTTGAGTCAGCGACTAATGCCACTGAGCCATGGGTGACGGCAGCGGACTGACATGATTGATATCTAACTGCGATACACCGCGGCCCATCCTCTAATGTCATGCGTGTTACGCACGTGTAGAGGACAGGGATGGCTCTCAGAGCTACGACTGCCTTTACAAGCCGCCACCAATCAAGGTAGCATGTAAGCGCCACTTTTAATACTCACTAATAATCAAAATCGGCTAAGCTTAAAACATAACTTGTAAAAGCAAGGTCAATGGTTCGAATCCGGCAGGAATAGGTGGGTGCGCGCTACTGACGAGCCCACTAGGACGAAACGGTTGCCTAGCACTTTCCTGGATGTGTAGTGTCCGCCTGACGGAGTCTAGTATGGACGAATCCATTAAAAAGCACAATGAATCCCTTACTATTCATTACTACCCACCTATTCGTATTTCAAAGGTAACCGAGTATTGTCATGGTAACCAACATCTACAGCTGTGCAACAGGTGCGTCCTTGAAAGTTCACCTAAGCTTAGAAAAGCATTGCGAGGTGGGGAGTATCAGGTATGAACAGAGGCTACGTGGAACCACAGGGGGAGAAAAACTACCTTGCGTCTGCGGTAAGAAATGGCACTAAAGCATGGCAAGTGAATGCTGAAGAAAATCCTGAATAATTACTGGACGCCGCGGTTAAAGTCGATAGTTCGACGGTTGCACATGAACCGTGGGGATTACACCGAAACGTCGGTCGGAAGTGGCCACAAAAACACGTGAAAGGGGAAGGAAAAATGGAAAGCGCAGTTACTACGAAACAGCTTGCACCAAGGAGTCTCGTGGTGTCAGATCCGCTTGTTGGATAATCGGGCGGATAAGCAACGGAAAATGACGGCAACCAGGTCATGGACCAACACCGCGGGTGATCCTTAATCAGCAGTTGGGTCGTAATTTTAAGATTCCAGCCAGACGTCATACTTCATCATGGGCCGCTTGAAAGGAACCGTTAAAGTAAGATAATCACGAAGCAGCGGTGTGCACTTCGCACAGCAAAACAACGGGATACTAGCATTGCAGGAAAGTATCGCATACATGCGTATACCTACGAAAAGCTCAAGAAGAGACAGCAGGAGGGGCAAGAATTTTATGCCATAAACTAATAGCGCATCGGTGTGGAAATCGGCAAACAAATGAGCGGAACCCACGCGTTTTAAGTAAGACTTGTGGTGAACAGGTGCCGCGATGTTCAGCTGCTTGGTTCGTACTGAGGAAGTTAAGAACAGAGGAGCGAATGCGAAACAACCGACCAAATGCGTCCGATTCGATAACGTGATCGAGAAATAACGCAATGAAGTGGATAGCACCCGTCCGCAAAAGGTACACACGAACAGGACTCATTCCTCCGACTAATAATAACTACTGAGGCAGGTAAATCTCAGATGCATGTGAGTTAAGCGTAGCAAGTAACGCAGGGTTTATGCATTTGTTAATGAAAGTACTGGAAAGCCACAAATTACTGCATGTAATCCAACCGCAGGCACGTAAAGTTCAGAGTACGTTGAGTACATCGTTAACGCTCATGGAAAAAGATGCACAGCTGCCACGTCAAATCGGTTTTACTGTATTCAACTGTGAATCCAAGCAAAGCAGGGATGACAGCGAAATGCAAATAAGTCAGCGTAAAAACACGATTCGCTTCCAATAACGCAACAAGAGCGAATGGCTCTATAGGGGAGCGGATCTTACGAGAACTCTATTGATCATTGAGGGAATGAGGCTATCCGAAAATTAATCTGAGAACGAAGTATTGACGGCCGAGAGACAGTGGAAAGTATGAGCATGTAGGCTAGGTGATATTATCGCAAATAAAGCATAACCGATGTTGATTGTAGACCAGGAGCGGAGATAGAAATGCTAAATTAAAAAGGGCTCAACAAGCGGATCTTAAATTTAAGGGGAAACATCAGAAACTGAAAGAATCGCGATAAATAATTCGGGACAATGAAATGACTAGTGTTAATACTTGAAAAATTAATGTTTTCGGTGATAAGACAAACTGTAGTACCTACATTTTAGGCGTCACGAATCTGACGGACAGAAATTCTATAATATTAGAACATTTGCATTACTAGTGCATCTGGCATGAAAATTGATGAAGCTGGCTGGATGATATGCTCCCAAGAGTGGATGAACACGGTGAAGAAACGTACTTTTGTCAAATGCGGAGCGCGCCTGTTCGATACGATCGTGGTTCCCGGGGACACGGTATAAGCCTTCTGATTCGAGAGCTCCTCGTCGTTCTATCTCCTCGACACATCGCTCCAAAATAGTTGGGATTGGCCTAGACGAAGAGATGATGAGAGAAGTGCAAGTTTTAACCGACGTTATGAAATGACATTTACCATCTGCGATATGCCAGTTGCTTTGAAAAGGATATGCGAATTTCCAGTGGTAGGTAGGTATTTTTGCAAATTTCAAAAATACTTGTGGTAGCGTTAAAGCTCCAAGTTGCATTCCTATCCGTGGGACAATACAAGCGCAAGGTAGATTCAGGAAACCACTTATGTGGTTCATTTTTTCTTCACAGATACCAAGGCCGATTGTTTAGATGAAATAACGGAAAGCGAAGTGAGGAAAGGCTCGCATGATCAAGATAGGTGATCATCAGATGTTCAGCCTATTCGAACATTAATAGCAGGGACACAAAATGTTCATTTGTAAGGGTGGAAAACTACTGGTCTATACTTATCAGGGAGTGTAGAGTCAGCGAAAATCGCAGGAACATGTAATATTTAAACAAGAGTCAACCAAACGCCTTTTGCGCGCATAACAACGAAAAATGCGAATGTGGAACGTCTGTAAACCTCGAGCACTTTGAGTAGGCACATGGCCTGCAGCCTATCGCGACGATGTACTTAGCGTATCCGATTTGTCAAGCGTTCTAATGGTCACTAACATTAGTCGTTGTGTAACTTATCTGGCGATAGTTGCTGGTTGTAATGAGTACATAGTCATCGGTTCTGTTTGAACATTGAGGAGGCTATTGATGCAGTTCAAAGCACGAAGGTGAGAGTGTGGGGAACAAAATACAGATCAGGTGGATTTCAAACGGGTCAAATCTTATCCGCCTGTTTGGGTGGATCTTCACTTAGATGTTGTGAAAGATGGAAGCGAAACAGTACACGTGTAAACGTAAGCTATGATAAAACCGGCAGTGACGGTGTGAGGAAGCAGATGGCGCAGTAACAGAAAGACGAGGAGTCTCATTGAGAGAATTCCGGTCAATGTGATGCATGATCAGAAAAACGTGTAATCCGAAGGCGCTAATAACTGAAGTTACAGTATCATTCCTATCAGAAAAGTCAAATTTATGTAGAAAAACTAGAAATGAAGACGAATCGATGGAATAAGTTATCGACAGCCTTTCGATCAAATAAGACAATAATAGGTGTAGGTGGAAGATACCACAATGAAACCCAGTCAGATAGCTATACGCATCCAATAAGGCACTACACGAATGTTTCGGGTACTTGGGATTAGTTAGTAGGGCGCCTCTATAGCTAATTTGGAGCTGTACTCTATCCAAACTGCTTCGAAGGGAGTAAGTCAATTGGTGATTAAGGTCAGACGAATCGTTGCTCGAATGCAAGAAGCTGTTCTGTTCGACTATACTATGCAAGGTAGTAGTCAACCAGCAAAAGTGAACCGGTGACAACTGACCGTATGGGACACCATGCTACGACTGCGATAAAAGATATAGAGAACCACGCGACATCTGCTACAAAGATGAACGAAGATTGATCGCAACGAGCAAAGATTAAAAGGAGGTGACTGTGAGTTAGAGATTAACGCTTCGCAGGAGTGACACGATGTCATGCTCTCGTGAGAGTAAACTCGAAAACATGCTGGTAAATACAACTCGTGAGAAAAAGCCACGTGTCTCTACTCATATTGACACCTGGTCTCACACGCCGAAATTGAGTACCCTAGATAGTCGGATAAGGGTGAAAGTAAGGAAATTTCACCTAAAATGATAGTTGACCAACACAATTAAGAAACTGTGCGGTTTGAAAAATGTCAAATGAGCAAGCAGTTTACTCATCCATGGAACGGACGCATGATGAAAATAAGCGATGTGGGTAGCTGAATGTTGTTCTAGATAAATACAGCCCTCCACTGAAACACAAGCAGATGAATGGAAGCAGATCACGAGGTAGGAAATAATGGTCGATAAATGAATGCATTTGAAAAATTTGAAACGCATTTCCTTTTATACTTCAAGTAAGAATATCAGAAGACGAAGATTGTGGGGTGACAGTGCCCCCCCCCGCTGTGTGTCCGAAAACAGCTGACAGTGACACAACCTACCGCGTGGTAGCGTGCAACAAGCACCAATCGGATAACACTTGATCAATAATTGATTTCATGTAACCTTGTTTTGCATTCCTTTCAGTTGCTTGTATTGTGGTTGACGAGTATGCACGAAATGACAATATCATCCCATAATCTTCGTCTTCTAATATGCTTATTCGAAAAGAATGCGTACTTATAAAACGTGGGACGTAGACTGGCAGCTTCATAGGTACGCGGAGGAACAGATCATGAATGAGTGTGGATTGCCTTTAAAACAAACAACTCAAAGGCCTTAATTTGTATCGGTTGGTGATTGATAGTTGGGGCTCAGGCGACTAATAACGATACGCTTTTCTTTAAGGAGTGATGGGCCGTGATGATAAGGCCTACACAACCAGTGTATTGATCAAGAGCGTGTTATCAATAACTATCGATCGAATAAGACAAAAAGACGTGTAGGTAGAATTTACAACAGTGAAACCCAATCGAACAGCAATATGTATTCAACAGGACATTTCACGAACGTTGATGCATTTTGGGACTTGTCATCATTAAGTCTCTTATTATCGGTGCCTGCGAGGCACTGCTGGTGTCGGATGGCACCGACATGTCTGCTAAGAGTTTGTGCGTAAGTGAATGTTAAATGGTGATTGTCAGGCTAGTTCCCTATATTTAGCATCAGTCTACAAAAAAGAGCAACACATAGTACTGAATAAGTTGCGTTGGCTCGGGCACACGCTGTGTATCTCTAGACATTACTTACTGAAGAGAGCATTATTTTGTTCGCCGGATGTAAGGTGACGCAAGGCTCTAGGCGGAGAAAAGTTGATGTAGTAGAGAGAAATGAAGTGACGCTTGACTGGGTGCCACTGATCAGTCTTATTCTTTGCTCGAGACGTTACAGAGCATGGCTTGCAATCGGCATTATTGACGTGTCTTTTCTCGTTCCCTAACCGGAGTGCTTCTTTAAAGTGTGTGTTGTTGAGTGCCGGCCCGTAGTCTAAATGTAACAAGCTCGTCTTGTAATTTGGCGGCGCGAGTTCCAGCCTGCGTAGAAACAGGGCGACCCTCGCAGTATCTTAGCTCACGTGCGATCGGGGGAGGTTTTGCAATAGCGAAGCGTCGGTACTGCGTACCGACGTACTGCTGATGTCTTTCTTCTCCTTGTTGTTCAGTTATTTGTGGGGTAATGACTGATTATGACACGGAGCAGTGAAAGCCGCCAGGAAGCTGTCTCGCCCATGCCACCTTATCTTTTAATTACTGAAAATGCTCCCACATGAGTGTATAAAGCTTAGCTTGACTTTTCACGATAGCCAGCTGTTTGCGACAGTAGTAGTTAACAAGGTGTAGGTATCTTTAGTCTGAATATTTGTTTAGGGCAATAAGGTTTGACGCTATGTCCCTCTTCTCTCCCTCGTATAACTCTTCGTTCCGTACGAAGGTGAAGCACCACTTCAAATGGATGATGTACGTTTGTAGGTGATAACGACGATGTTTGGAGCAGTTGACAGAGCACAGTTAAAGACCCTAGCTTTTTGCAGTGGTAAAACATTATTTATATGATTAAAAATGAAAATTCCGTGAAACGGCTACTGTGCTACTATAAAATTCTGTGCTTTTCCCGTGAAGACTAAAATGAACGGAAATCAAGGCGCGTTTGTCTAGTATATACATGTCGTTTATGGTTCAAACCCAACAAGGGTGCTTCTTGTTATCATCTGAAAGGTTGTGACGCTCGTTAGATACGTTTTTGTAGGCACTGAAGTTCCGTTCAACGTCTACCGAATTTACAAGAATGCACAGATAATGGTCGGCA
Source organism: Dicrocoelium dendriticum (assembly GCA_944474145.2). Lineage (NCBI taxonomy): Eukaryota > Metazoa > Platyhelminthes > Trematoda > Plagiorchiida > Dicrocoeliidae > Dicrocoelium > Dicrocoelium dendriticum. Next base: position 154,413,048 of record OX104063.1, on the reverse strand, counting down.
ATGTCTGCCAGTGGTAGAGTGCTTTCATGCATCCCACTCGAGAAGGCCAGTGTGTCTTCACATTTTATCCATGCATTTCTTCCACCACTTTTCGATAGATTAGCCATTCGGTTGCCAGAGTTGGAGAACCAACCAGATCTGGAACGTCGGCATAGCTGCACCGATTATTGGGCAAAGTGATGAGCTGGTTAGAGTCGAGCATTACAGGGGATTTCAGAAGTTGCATGTAAGTTTAGATTTTGCTAGACGCATCAAAGATCAGTCATGCTGCCCGCGGATGGTGTAGACAGTTTTCCTCAGCGACGTGGATTGATAGGAGAGGTCGTTGCAAATCTCATGCGTCACCAGAGACGGTGATTCGACAGTTTTCAAGTAATGGATGATGTTCTTGCCAACGGTCGCAATACAACTCAGCCGCCATCATTTTACATTTGTTAGAAGATCAACAAGTCCACAAACACCAGCCGACTCGCTAAACTCATGTCGTATACCTTGCAGCATGGCTGGGCAATGTTGTAGATACCTGCTGTGATGTGCAACAGCTTCCGACTAGTAGTTCAAGCGGGTGATGACTGGTGTAGGTGGGCCGGTCGAGTTATCCACGCCTTCTTGAGTTAGATAATCAGGCTAGACGCGCCTCTTTCTTCCAGAAGGACGAAAAGCACTAATCATTTTTTGCAACTAATCCGTCGACTTTCGGAGAGAATTTGAGGAGGGTCTCTACAATCAAATTGACCCGATGGGCAGCGTATGTAATGTGAACTACATCCTCACAAACAGGCTTAATGACATCAAGGTAATATGCTGTCATATGCCTTGCGCCATCGGACACGAAAGCCGCTACGCATCATTGTCAAAACTGCGCAGAATGGCCCCTCCAACTATGACAAAATTGACTCTGTCCATGTTGTTTGCATCGATGAGGTATACTCACAGACAGTCCTCGTTGGACTTCAATGGTGAGCATAACAGGATGTATTTTCCTTCGGTCATCAGTTGTTTCGTCTGTTATGACTCTGAAAAATGTATCACGGAACATCTTTTGTAACCTGTTTCCTGAATAGCTGGTGAATTTTAATACGTAGGGTGTTAGATCCGCCAATGCTTCCAGCATTTCGCATGTGTATCTCCAGAAATTCCCTCAACTGGAGGTTGTTGACCATCCACATAGGAATATTCCCAGATACCATAGCAAATAGAAAGTAGATACTATTATACTGTGGCCTTCCCGGGCAGCATTTGCAAAGAGGACGGAACTATCGGTGTTTGCTTGTTGAGCTTTCTTAGGAGCTGGTTATTCATGGTGTCGTGTCGCCAGAAACTGTTATGTCGCCAGCCGAATGTTCACGTACCCACGACTGCAAGAAGGACCCGAAGATGAACCATGACAGAGTTCTTTTACACGAATAATCTGATCATTTAAATTGGGTGCAGCAGTAGTTGAAGCCGAGCTACTAAAACAGGTTGGAGCCAACCATCAACATAGGAGACACGGAATAATGTACGCGAATAAGAAGTGGCAAACGTAAGTTCGAGGGAACGGCGTTAGCGGAAATAGACCCCTGAGATGACATCCATTCCGAACGAAGTGGGCCGGCCAATCAAATCAAAGAATTGATGCATTTAAACAAATGTCTAGAAACCAACGGTAGCCAAACGCAAGCAGGTAAGTAATAAATGTAACAAAAAATGCATGTCCACTTAGCAACCTCCTAACATCTCCCCCCTCTTAAAGAAATGAGTTTACCTGGGGAAAGTGTAGCTCTTCGGACGGCAAGATCCATCTAGGTCCACGACCAAGGTGGTTCGGTTTCAGGCCAAGTGTGCAATGTCGTTCGCCCAAGTAAGTTGTCGGCACAGGAGTATTCAAGACATGTATTTCATTAGTGCAAGACATGACATGATTCAGTGACTCACTGGGCAAATATAGCTTATGAATTCCTTCCACTCCGTACAGAGGAACGTCCGCACCTCTTGCTAGGTAAATGCTTCCCAGGATTTGCAGTTTCTTGAGTTTTTGTTCACAGGCGATTACTTTCCATGATTGTAACAGTACCCCTGGTGTATTTTGGGCCATGAGTGTTGATTTGACCGACGACTTGTCAAGTTTTGTCTTTGTTGATCGAGAAACGACCGTGACAGCAGACACTGTTTGTGGCTGTAGCAAACCCGGAACATAATCGCGGTTCATTGTCAAGTGTTTTCTCTTCCCTGAAAATCGTGATGTGTTGTGAAAACTGGTCCTTTTCTGTTTAAAGGATGCCTGCACCCTCGGAGTACGCAAGTGCCTGTAGTTACGTGTTTCACGACAATGAGAATATTTGTAGGTTCCAACGTTCGCAGAATGTTTCTCACCACCGTTCCAAGATACAGTCGGAGGCTTTCGGTCCGGCACGTCTTTATTCAAATCTTGACCACAAATGGATGTATAACAGAACTGGGGTTCTTCTCTGGGCTCTGAAGCTTCAGATAATTCTTGGTCATAATTCAAAGTGAGCAGCTTGTGGCATTCAGATACAATTTCCAGTGATGTCAACCTGGGTCCCGTTTCCCAATCCACTTGGATGTTCAGCTTTGCTGAACGCAACTGATAGCAACTGCCGTTGTGACTTCAAACTAACGTTCCTGCTACTGAAGGAGGGACTGCATCTGCTCTAATGAAATGGTCATAATTGTTGAACACCTCCCGTCGCCAGAAACTGTAATGTTGCTAGCCAAATATTCACTTGGGCAACAAGCTTAGCTGCTTGATCCCCCTGTGAGCTATCTTGTCTAGATGCTTCTGACAGCGAATATGATCACGCACAGGTAGTTTTTCGAGATGGATGGACAGCTACTTCACACGAAGAACAACATGGTAATGTCTTAGGCGTTATTGATGTAGCATTCTCCAGGAAATTACTTCAGTCGGTAGATGGGTTTTTCTTCCTAAATGTTGATTCATTTTCTGAGATGACAACTGGGAAAGCTATAACCTGTTGATTATATTGGCTATAACAAAAAGGAATTCAAAGCAGCACTCCGAATAAATCTCATTTTTTCTGCGATTCAGCGAAATCCATAAATTCCGCGACTTTGTTTTCGCGGAAAGGAGTAAAACTGGGAGCTATACACACAGTAGAAGCAAACTCATTGCAACAGCCAAAACATTTCATCAGTGTTAGGTTCCGAGAATGATTACCCACTGACAATGAAGTCACATTTGTGAGTCCTCTGCTATTGTGATTTATATTCCTTTTACGATATCACGTAGGAGCTTGGAAAACGATCAGAGTGTTGACAAGTCATAGATGGATTTCAATAATTCTTCGTCAGGCTTGTACAATTATATGCGAAATAAAAATCAAAATATAGACACAGCACAAGGATCGGTAAAGCATTGAGTTCACAGTCACTGGTCACTATCAGTCACTGCCCCCTAGAACACAGTTGTAGCATGCGCACAATTCCTTGGTATGGACGGAGTAGTTCATCTGGGCCAAGTCACTCTCACTCACACGCTGTGCTTGACTTGGTCCAGACGAACTACTCCGTCCATACCAAGGGATTGTGCACATGCTACAACTGTGTTTTAGGGAGCAGTGACTGATAGTGACCAGTGACTGTGAACTCAGTGCTTTACCGGTCCTTGTGCTGTGCCTATATTTTGGTTGTTTTTTGCATATAATCGTACAAGCCTGACGAAGAATTATTGAAAACATATGTTCGCTTGAAAACATTGGGTTTTCATCTATCAATGGGATTTTTTACTATAGATGGATTTATTGTAGTTTAACACGTCATATTTGCTCCCACAATACAGTATTCATTTATGAAAAGAATCAGCGAGGTTTGCACTCTATTTATACGACGGCATCTGAGATCAACTTGAAAATCAGTATAGTACTTCAGCACTTTACCAAATCGATTTTAAAACATTGGTTGGGTGATGTTTTTGGCATCGTGACATCCCACATAAGGCGCACTTCGAGCAGCGTTTCGGAACGATTTCAAAACAAATTGGAGGCAGAAGGTTAGGGAACCACGAGATGCTGAATCTCAGTGATTGGAAACATTGGATGTCATGGCCCGCAACAGAACTCAGTGGCGTCAATGTTGTTCCGCCATTTTTCCTCCCTTTAATGCACACAAAAACTCACGAAACAAAAGCAAAATAAGGTGTGTAAAGCCAAAAAAATTCGTTTTCCATTATTCAAATCGCATTTCGTATTTCTAATTTCTTTATTATTTTCTTCCGCCATAGTTCTGATGGCACAATGTCTGTTAACAGACTGTGAATATATATATATATATATATATATATATATATATATATATATATATATATACCAGTCTTCATTGCTATATTACTCCGTATCACATGGTTGCACTACCCTATTCACCAAAATGTCATACATACGGACAGTTTATTTATGGTCGTTTACGTTAGCTTGGAGGTCGCCTCCAAGTCAGATTGTGTTGATTTTCGGCTAGCATCTTCTCTGAAAGCTGCGCTATCAATTTCGCTTAGTACTTTGTAATATCTATGCTCAAGAGTAATGCGAAAGTGCACGGAACTCTGTGCCAAGTGGGATGCGTTGGAACCACCTTATTGCTACTTCCCTCTCCAACATTGCCACCCGAATGAATGGTGCACTTCATGTGAAGATTCGTCGCAGTTAGACTCAGGCAGACAGCCAGCACACATCCAGGGAAACGCTAGACAGCCGTTTCGTCCTATTGGGACTCATCAACAGGGCACACCGACCGAATCCTGCCGGATTTGAACCCATGACCTTACTCTTGCGCGCCAGCGACTTATGCCACTGAGCCATGGGCGACGGCAGCGGACCGCCATGACTGACATCTAATTACGACATAGCACCGCTCATCCTCCACTGTCATGCAAGCTGTGAGCGTGCAGAGGACAGGACTGACCCCCAGAGCAACGACTTCCTATGCAAGCCGCCACCAGTCGAGGTGGGATGTAGGCTGCCAAGGTGACTACCGGTCATTTGTAAGTAGTAGGCAGATTTACTAGGTTTATGTGAAGATTCGTCGCGAAGAATCTTCACAGAAAGCCGATAAATCCTCCCACTACTTACAAATGATTAGTGCACTATTAGGTTATTTTGGAGCAAAAGTTCTGCCGGAGGAATGACCGGCAGAGTTACAGTGCACATTTGATATTGCCCTATCGGTATCGGACTTACTGATAGGCAGGCGTTTTTAGGTGGATAACCGCGGTGTTGAGCACTCCGGTTTACGCTACGTGCTTTCAAAGTGCAAAGCACTACTTCATGACTAGGCATTGCCACATATTCTCATTACCGTTGAACACTCGCAGGAGTTTGTGGTAAGCTGAACACTGAACAGCGAAAATGCACAGCGGAACAAAAGGTTGTGCCACTTTGTTGAAATTTGGTCGAGCGGGCACGCGGATTAATGTTGACTCCCGAGCACTTACAAAACATCAAAGCTGCACCGTATCCAATTTAGGTACGAGTACCTCTCTAAATGTGTAATCCGCAAAATGGGCGTCTACTGATTTCTCGAATCCCAGCACCGATTTTGCCTCGACCGCTATCTTTGTCAAATTAGCTTTGTCAAACACTCACCGCACAAAGCACAGAGAGTAAGCCACCTGTTTCAAATCCGATACTACAAGATTATACCGGTATTCGTGTGCATTACTTAGTGAGCGCATGCGGTTCAGTGATCTAAGAGCGTGAGAAATTCACTCAGGTGTAACAGCCGGTGAGTCATTATGAGTTAGGGTGGTAACCGACAATATGACAGAGTATATAGCCATAGTACCCTGCATCGGTCTTCGTAAGACATATGGTCTCTGTAGTTACATGCTAAACCCGGTGAAGTTTCTACATCTTACCGTGGGTGATGGAATAATAAGCAGATAAGTCGCACTCAAGCATTGGTCTTATAATGGAAGAGGAGGCGAATGCGACTACCGGATAAGCTACCTCATGTGAAGCATGGAGCCGGTTTGTCTCCATATACACACTATCCATACAGACCAGGGGATATCGATTTATCAGTCAAAAGAAAGATGGACAATGCCGTAGTGCGCTAAGCGCTATTACAGAGGCAAAGACGTGTCTAATGCTTGTCAAAAACTATAAATGACTATTGGTCTTTATCCCCTGTGCTTGTGGAACGTCGCTTATACCACGTGATGGAGCCGAGGGAATGATACAGTTTCAACTCTAAAGAGTCAGGGAAAATCGTCAGGCGGGAGCGTGGAAAACGACAGGTGTTGACAAATCATAGATAGCTCTTTTGACGTTATATCGATGGAACTGTGAAGATTTGAATGTTTACTTGTTCCCATAATACAGTATTAAGAATAAGACTTTTTCACTGCGGTACGGATTTACATCCCTAACATGACAGTTAGTGATTCGGGAAGGGGGCTTGGTCGAGGAAACTAAAGGAGAAACGCCGATATACACACAGGATAATTATCGACGTATTTTTAATCGATAGAGACAGAACAGTCACACAGTTGTGCAGCAGAGATACACAAACAGCCTGTGTAAGAAAGAGAGGAAGTCAGCCTTTTAGTGCCAATATCTCGTGATCACTCCGTTACAGAGAGATGATAAATGGTCATGGGATTCAACAAGCGGTGAATTTCACAATGTGAGCGGGAGAACAGCAGTCTTGAAGTGAGGTAGTGACTACGACTGAGACAATAAGAACGTACTGCGCGTGGAAAAGAACCATTCACATGGAATGAATCAAAACGTAGTCAAACAGCAGAGGCATCCGAAAAGCCTTAATGCAGCAGCAACATAAACGATAGTTGAAAATGGACTGCGTCATGACACAATTGCCTACCTGACCATGTGAATTTTTAGCACCTGACGCGGTCTAGAGCTTCGTCTATTGCCCGTGAAGACGGTACGGCAGTACCGACTGATCATCAAGGATCGCACCGTCCTAACGTGTTTGAAATGTGAAAATGGACGCGTGGTGACTGATAGCGTACGATTCGTTTTAAACAGATAGTCCAATCCGTAATAATACGTTACGATATAAAGACAAGCTGTACCTAGCCTCTCTGCGCTAATTGGATACGAATATCAGAAAAACTACAGGAGAGGAAAGGGGAGGTGAGGCCATCATTACCAGGTTCTAAGCTACTAGGGTAAGGAGGGCTACTTAATACGATGCCACAGTTAAGCATAAACAAAACATACTGCGGAGATCGACTTGCGGCACACGAGGCAAGTGTAAGTGATGTGGACTGACGGCATACATGCATAAGCCGGTAGACAGAAGTAGACCAGCGAAGTCGACGGAAAAGAAAACCTTGTCACGGAATAACTTAGGTCTGTATGGGAGATGGGCCTCAAAAGAAGCAGTCGACAAGGTCGAATCACAGTTTGAACAGAAAGGCTGCAACACTACAGGAACCACCGCATTCGGTCATGACACAGTAGTCCTCTGATGAGCCATCTGACGCCTTTGACCGGGATTCGGCAAAACACTAACGCACCGAAGTTAAAACTTTGAGGCTGTATACAAAATTCATCAATATCATTATACACGTTAGCCAGTGGAAAACAATTCAGCTAATGTGTCGCAATACAAAAACATGCAGCAGAAGCACGCAGGTTGAGCCACTAGTAATAGATGGACATGGTTCAGGAGAGTTAATATACGGATATTGTGCCGCAAAAAGGATACGTATGCCTAATAAATGAGACCGTGGTTCGAGGGGGAGGCGAAGCGGAAGGGACAAAGAAACTCACAACACAAACGCCACTGAGACCGGCTCCTTGCCATGTCAATAATTGTACCCAGCCAAACGTGCCCACCGTCTTCGGACCCCAACCAGGGAGCCGAGACGCTTCAACCGAGGCCATCTCCGAAGTGAGGACCTTCATTCCTCTCCATCAAGTCATCGTTTGGCCACCCCTCCTCTTCTTCCATCCACTTCCCGGCGAGCAAACAACGCAAGTCAAGGGAGTCGGTGGGCTGGTACGGGCAACACGTGGCCGAGCCATCGGAGCTTGGTGAATGAAACGACGGTAGTGAGCGGTTCAGTTTCTTTTCCTGTGCCATAAACAAGGCGTCGAACAAGCTCGTTACTCACGCGGTGTTCCCACCAGATGTGAGCCACACTGCGAAGGCACCGAAGGTCGAACACAAGTAGTCTCTTTGTGTCTGCTGATCTAAGGGGCCAGGTTACGCAACCGTACAGTAGGGTCGAACGTACCGCTGCATTGTACACTCTACCCTTCAGGGCAAGCTTGATGTCGCGCCGCCGCCATAGGTAGCGAAGGTTATCAAAAGCAATTCGAGCTGTTGTTATACGGTTCGTGATCTCGTCTTCGATCCCAAGGGCTCTGATACAACTCCCCAGGTAGCTGAATTTCTGAACGACTTCTAGCTGATCCCCACCAAGCGTCAGCGCAGAACTCAGTCCCTGACAATATTGGAGGAAACCTTTGTACTTCAAGTGTGCAAATCATAACCCGAAAAGCCTAACAGCCAGCGCCAATCAGTGCAATGCAATTTGGCACGTTTGGTAGCTGTCACAGATGAGGGCAATATCGTCAGTATACTCCAAGTCTAAAAGTCGTTCACCTGGGAGCAGCTCCATACCTTCCGATCCATGTCCTGTAATCGCGATCTCCATGACTTCGTCAATACTTAATTTGAAGAGGAATAGTGGCGAAGGGCATCCTTGTCTAACATCGCTGGAGTTATTGAAAAGAAGCGGCAGTTTGCCGTTAGCCCTCACACTGCAAGAGCTACACGCGCAAAGCGCTCGGACAAAAGTTACATATTTCTCAGGCACATCATTGATTAGTTGACAGTCTGAGAGGGCACATCGACCAACCGAAACGAACGCACTTTTAACATGGAGAAACAAGAGGACGGTGGGCCGTCAGTATATGTGACGGTGATCCAACAATCGACGCAATGTGAAGGTGACTGATGAGGCCGCGACCTCGACGAAACCTGGCTTGCTCCTCACCAATCCGGATTTCCCAAGTGCTAGTCAGTTTGTGAAGAATGACAGAAGCAAGCAAATAGGAGGGGATGGAGATCAGATTGATTCCTCGATGACTGTCGCATTCGTGAGTCTTCCTTGAAGATCAGGACAATAAGGTAGCGTATCCAGTCGGTTGAGACAGTTTCCTGTTCCTAACAGTTTCACTAGTAATTCGTGTAGATCAGCAACAAGAGCAGGTCCCCCGAAGTTGAAGAGGACTGGACAAAGATCAACTGGTCCCGCGGCTTTATGCAATTTCTAAAGTCCGATCTCACGTTCGACTTATGAGCAAGAAGGCGGATTCAAAAAGGCAGTCCATGAAGCAGGGCGAACACTGGCCGCTGAGAACTCTGAAGATTGCGACCGATTAAATTGCTTTTCAAGGTGCAAAGCCCAAAACTCCAACCCTTTTGATAAATTGTAGATAGGTTGTGCACTCTCGTCACAAATAGCTTCACAAACACCAATAACAGCAACGGTAGTACATCAACCATTTGAACTGCTGCTTCGCTGCCATACAACCACGATGACCTATGGAATAAAGAATAAAAAGAGGGAGAGAAGGGGGACTTAGCAGAAAACCTTAATATCCTAAGCAAACATTCAGGTTCAAGCGCCTACAGCTTGTGTAGACAACATACCGTCACAAATATCCGGCCATCGTGCAAAGATAAAGCGGCATCGGCGAGACAGCTTTCTTGTGGCTTTCACGGTTCCGCGTCACCACCAGACAGTACCCCGCAGATAACTTAGCACCAAACGCACTTTAAACAGGTAGTCCGACAAGGAGACGGCAGCAGATGCGCCACTGGTGCCGACTGCGAGCCATGTATTGTAAGCTCTAGTCAAACACAAGGCGAGTCACATGGACTCCAGCCTGGAAGGCGAGATGGACCAACGGCACCCAGCTTGGTCGTCAGTGACTTCATTCCCCACTGTGAAAATCAACTTCTCGCCACGTCGAGCTTTGCGTCACCATTCATTTCACAAGCAAACAAGGCCCTACTAAGTAAGCGGTGCCCAGGCATACGTAGCACGTGCCCAAGCCAAAACAACTTGTTCAGTGATATCTGTTGTTCTAAGGAACAAGCTTGTTTATCATTGCCTAGTACTCTCCCACGCACATCATGGTTGCCGATACGTTGGTGCCATCCAACACCAGCAATGCTCGCAGACAACGATGATCAAAGACTTGAAGGCGCCTCAGATCTTCAGACCGAAGGGGCCAAGTCTCACTACCATAGAGCAGAACGGCCCTCACTGTGGCCTTGTATACACGGCCTTTCAGACGGAGGGAAACTCCCTTCTGTCGCCAAAGATGCCGCAGGTTCAAGAAGGCAGCTCTGGCCTTTGCAATGCGTGAGCTGACGTCAGTTTCTATGCGCCCATCGTTGCTGATGCAGCTGCCAAGCTAAGTGAATTGATCAACCACCTCGAGTTCCTCGTTAGCAAGGGTCAAGGGTCATCAAGTGGCTGGTGGTCCTGCAGCAACACTTTGCACTTTGAAGGTGCGAAGTGCATACCAAATAATGGGACCACTCTAGACAGGCTATTCAGGGTTGATTGTGCCGCCGCAACATCGTCGAAAAGCAAGACGATATCGTCCGCATAATCAAGATCAACTAACCTTTCACCAGGCAGCACTTCAACGCCTACATCGTGAGATTCCGCAAGGGAACACTCCATGATAGAATCCACGACGAAATTGAACAAAAATGGGGAAATCGGACAACCCTGACGAACGCCACTTGTGGTCGGAAAGCTATCCGATAGGCCACCGTAGACCCTGACGCGGCCTGTAGTGTTCGAGTATAGAGCACGAAGGATGTTCACATATTTCGTGGGAACACCTTTCCGCGCAAGTATTTCGAACAGAATGCATCGATCGACTGAATCGAACGCACTCTTGAAATCGAGGAACACAGCTATTGTCGGTCTGCGGTATGCGTGGCGCTGCTCTAGCACCTGCCGCAGAGTGAATATATGGTCTATACAGCCACGTCCTGGGCGGAAACCTGCCTGCTCTTCCCTAATCCGAGATTCCCGTTCCACAGTGAGGCGACGAACGAGAATCGAGGCCAGTAATTTTGTCACAACTGGCGTTAGGCTAATACCCTGTGGTTAGAACAGTCTGTGCGACTGCCCTTCTTGTATATTGCCACTATAATCGATTCGCTCCAATTAGCCGGGACACTCTCTTCCTTCCAGATACGTTCGAATAGGGAGGTCAGTGCTTTGCAGAGGACCTCACCTCCATCCTTAAATAGTGCAGGTGGGAGGGAATCCGGGCCAGCGGCACGAAAACGATTGAGGGCTGTGATCGCGTTTCGGACCTCGGCCTCCGACGGAGGCTCTAAACTAACCGTCCATGGCTCGTCCTGCATCACCTGAGTAGGAAGAGGTCCGGGAGCAGGGGCCAGCTGAACTGATCTTGAAAGTGTTCCGCCCAACGAGCCATACGGCGCTCCTTATTGTGTATCAGTGCACCCGCGCTGTCTCTGATTGTCTCACTGACGCCTGGTTTCCTGGACCAGTGGTGCGGATCAGCTGGAAGAGGTTACGGTAAGTGCCTACTACTTCTGCCTCCTCCATTTCGTGAGCCTGACTGGTCCACAAAGCCGTCACGTCAAGTGAAAACAGGCTTTATGAAGCCAACTGGGAAAATTTTCAGCAGGCTTCGTTATAGGCACGCAGGCTCCGTGTTTGTTCGTGTCTAATAGTCTGTCTCGTCACATTGTGCTCAAAATTAGTCAGGAGTCTTCTTCTGGATTCTAACAGGTTCACGCACACCACACCACCAGGTCTCCTGCTGTCCGTTTCCGTATAAGATGGCAGAACTTTCGATGATTACTAACGGTAGCGGTCACTTTTATCTCTGACGCACGAGGAGATCACCAGCGTTCGCGGCCTCTCTTAAGGCTAACACGAAGTTTTGCCCGGAAGTCTTTACGAGTCTCACTGTGTTTGCTTCCATCTGGAATGCACTAGCGATCATCGATATGTTACAGAGACTGCGAAGAGAACCAATGTCCATAGTGATTAGTGGATTTACCACTTGAGGATAGATCTGCTGCAAGTAGGGTCTGGCGAACATGCGACTAGTGACCTTCAACAGTATTCCGCGAGAATTTGCTCAACTCTAATGCCAGCGTACTTAGATACATAGCCAAGACATTTGGCTTCGCCAGTTGGCTGGCCTCAATGGGCTCACAGGGACGTCGAGTGCATCCGCTGAAACGCACCCACAGATCACCAGATACAACTGTATTGTCAGTGCACCAAATCGAGCGACCGTTTTGGACGCAGTCTCCCCATTATCATTATCATCATCAATAGACGTTAGCTGGTAAAAAACAAATAGCATCTAATGTGCCGCAACACAAAAAAGGTAAGATACAAAAAAGTTACAGTACAAAACATTCGAAAGCAGTCAATGTTAAATATTGCATTTTATACCACTCGTATGAAATCGGAATTGTAGGGGAGTCTAAAAGAGAGGATAATGGAAAAGAAAACGCACAACATAGGTGCCACTGCGGTCGGCTGTTCGCCAGAACAACAACTGCATCTAACCGAACATGTTCATCGTCCTTCGGACCCCAGCTAGGCAGACGGGATCTATTAACCGACGCCAACTTCGAAGTGAGGGTTTCCATTTCGCTCAGGCGAGTTATCGCTTGGCCTCACCTCTTCCTTTTCCAAACGCACCCCTGGCGCACAAACAATGTACGTAGCGGGAGTACGTGTGCTGGCATGCGAAACACGTGGCCCAGCCATCGGAGCCTGGTGCGTGATATAACGGTGCTCAGCGGTTCACTAGCTCTTCCTGCACCAAATACGCGACGCCGAACACATTCATCGCTCAAGCGGTGCTCTCACCAGACATGAGCTAAGCTTCGAAAGCAGCGATGGTCGAAGGTATCTAGCCTTTTTATGTCTGTCGACTGATGGGTCAGGTTTCACAACAGTACAGGAGGGTTGAACGGACGGCTGCATTATAAACTCTGCCCTTCATGGCAAGAGTGATGTTGCGATCACGCCACAGGTGGCGGAGATTGGCAAAAGCACCTCGAGCTTTTGCTATACGGTTCGTGACCTCATCTTCGATTCCACGGGCACTAATATAGCTGCCCAGGTACTTGAATTCCTGAACGACTTCTAGCTGATCACCACCAAGGGTCAACACAGGGGTGGGTTCCTGCCAATCTTGAAGAAGTACTTCGCATTTCGATGGAGCAAACCATAGCCCAAAACGATTGACAGCCAGTGCTAATCGGCCCAGTGTTGCTTGGCACGTTTGGGAACTGTCACAGATGAGGGCGATATTGTCCGCATACTTCAAGTCAAGAAGTCGATCGTGTCCAGCGAACGCTGTTTCCATGACTTCCTTAATAGCGAAGTTAAATAGGAACGGTGACAGCGGGCAACCTTGTCTCATACCGCTGGAGATATTAAAGGGCGGCGACAGTTTGCCATAAACCGTCATTATGCCCGAACTATGAGCGTACAGCGCTTTGATAATGTTTACGTATTTATCGGGCACACCTTTCCACAACAGAAAGTCCCAAAGGGCAAATCAATCAACTGAATCGAAGGCACTTTTGATGTCGAGAAACACGACTACGGTGGGTCGCCAATAAACATGGTAGTGCGCCAACAATTGACGCAAAGTGAAGATGTGGCCGATGTAGCTCCGAGCTCGATGAAACTCGACATGCTCTGCGCGGATCTGGCTTTCATGAGCGCCAGTCCGTCTGTGGAGAACGCAGACTCAAGCAATGTGAAGGCAACTGAGATCAGAAAGATTCCTCGATGACTGCCGCGTTCCGAACAGGAGCATCCCTTGAAGGTGAGGACTATGATGGAGCGGCTCCAGTCTATCGGGACAGTTTCATG
>OX104063.1:154382311-154399062 GCA_944474145.2 Dicrocoelium dendriticum | reverse complement strand
GTTTGATTTGCCACATGGAGACATGCCTGCTGACAGTAATGGCGAATTTGCAACCAGTGCTCTTCGACGGTGTTCAGTGGGCGCTTACTCAACCCGGATGCCAGCGTACTTTGACACGCATGCAGATCACATGGCTTCGCCAGTTGGCTGGTGTCAATGCAATCAGAGCGAGGTCGCAGACGTCCACCGAAACGCACCCGAACGTCGCCACACATAAGCGCGTGATCGGAGTCCACGCTGGTGCTCCAAACTGAGCGACAGTTTTGGGCACAGCCTATCCAGCGGTAACTAATCGCAATGTGGTCGATTTGCATCCATGGCTGGTCCGATGCTGGTGGGCGCCAAGTCACCCTTCTGCAGGTGCTACGCTGAAAGCTAGTGATCGTGAGAAAGAGACGAACATCTTCACACAGGTGTAGCAACCGCTCATCGTTAACTTTACGGGAGCCTACACCAGGTTGGCCGCATGGATGAAGCCCATCAGAGGACAATTTGCCGAGTTGAACGTTTAGATCACCAGCAAGCATCACAGCATGTGTTTCTTCAGGAACGAAGGAGATCGTTAAGTTGGGGCTAGAAATCCTCTTTCACCGAACCAGGGCCGCAGTTTGTGGGGGCGTAGGCCGCAATGACAAACAGGCACCGTTTGTCCCCGCGCGACTTCGAAGTCTGGAACGTGCGAGCCAATTTAACGGTGCACATCCAGCTGTTGACTGGGATCCAGTCCATCAAAGCAGCTTCAGTCCAGGGAGTCAAAACAATCCCGACACCAGCTTGACCTGCATTCGAAGCTGCCTCATCGCCAGACAGGTGCAATGAGAATGTGCCGCCAGTGTCGTATGTGGAAGATCGCAAAGTAAGCACGGAGCAGGCAGGTTTCTGATACACAGCAAATATCGATCGATAGGGTCTCTAGTGTGCGGGCAAGTGCTGCCTGTTGGCCAATCTGTAGCAAAGTGCGCACGTTGAGGCATGCCAGTCTTAGAGAGGATCGAGGACTCCAAAAGAAAACGGATGAACTGACGTGGTCCGCTTGGTTGAACAAGGACTGGAGCGGCCCCTTGCGATTGTGTGTGATTTTAAATTAGAAGACAAGCGGAGGAGCAAGTGGAGGGCAAGTATTGGGGGAACGAAAACGGTGAGGGATAAAATTGAAGTTGGAGCGGGACGCTAAGGATGAAAAAGCGCAAAAGGGAATAAGAAGGCGGGAAGGCCCGATCAGCAGCATCCAAAATCCTATCTACCCTGCTAGATGCAGCAGATAGGGCACCGTTGATTGTCGTCTGGGACGGCCAGAGAATCAAGTGATTGCTAGGAGGAAAAGTCACGGTGTTGTATTGTTTGGGCAGGATACTGTCAGAGTGCTCAGACGTAGACAGGAGAACGATTAGGGCTCTCAAGCAAAGCCTTTGAAAAGCACGGTAAAAAGACGAAAACTGGTGCTTTTCAAATTTCTGAAGGGAACTAACTGCTTTAAATTTCTAAAAGCCTTTAATTCAAAAGGTTGACCGCAAGGCAGCAGGGTTTTGGTATTGTTTTATGGAGTATGGAGCCACACTCACTCCAACAGCCAACCTGGAGGGCCAGGAGACTGAGTTTGTCAGGCCTCTAACCAATAGCCAATCTGGTAAGTGGCTCTGAAGATGCAAAGTATCAGCCAGCATAACTCAATGGGGTTGATGAGGAAAGAAAACCATCGCACCGCGTTAAGTTCCAGTCTCATCGCGATGGACGCAGTGGGATCGATTAATGTCCACGGCTGGTGGGCGCCATGTCACCCTCCGGCAGGTAATGTGTCGGAAGTTAGTGCTCGTAAGAAACAAACAAGCATCATCACATATATGAAGTAATCGCTCACCGTTACCATTACGGGAGCATACACCATGTTGGCCACCCAGATGCAACTCATCAGTGGACAATATTCCAACTTGAGCGTTCATACCCCCAGCCAGCCAGGAGCTAGCTCAGTTGGCAATAGAAATCGTCTGGTATCGAGCGTAGGAACCGATGACAAACAGACACCCATTAACTTCGCGCAATTCGGAAGCATTGAAGGAGCCAGTTAGTCGGAACGCAAACATCCGGCTACTGATTGGGATCCAATCAACCAGTGCAGCTTCAGTCCGCGGACAGGGCAATACTAACATGTTTGGCCGGCTGCATCATCTCCGGATAGGCACAATGAAAAAACGCTGTTAGTGTCACGTGAAGGGGATCGCAGAGTGAGCGCAGAGCTAGAGTCTTGCAGTCGGGTTCCCGATAGACAGTAGATATCGAGAATGAGAGGATCTAATGTTCGGGCAACTGCTGCCTGTTGACCGATTGGTAACAATGTGCGTTCGTCGAGGCATGCCAATCTGATGAAGTATGGAGGGTTCCAAACAGAAGCTGATTAACTGGACTTGACTGCTTGGTTAGACAAGGGCTTGTCTATGGGACAGGAATGACGCTCCGTGTTTGCATGTAAGTTGAAATTAGAAGATAAAGGCCTATCAAAGTATGGTGGGCGACGGCCAAGTGATGGGTACAAAAAATTATATTGAAATCAATGTTATTTGGTCTCCGGAAACTAACAGACCACAAATCCAGCATAGCAAGGAGTTCAGTGGAGATTCGTGTGCCCCTACGAACAAGACGGGCCGGTGAAAAACGAAGGCACAGTTTGACTGTTGTTAAATAAATTGACATATCTGTGCTGCCAGCTCGTCGGTATGTCCATGTTAGGTTGCGCATACATTGTCTGATTGAAGTCCGTGGGCACTTTATACATTTATATTATGATGAAAACGCATGGGTAGGAAAGCATCTCATCGCAGTCACCAGATGATTATGCCGACCAAAGTAATCCAGTTTGGACGAACCTACAGGGTGTCAGTCACAGAAAATGTCGGACGCCGCACTACAGTGCGAGTACCATGAGACTAACGCGGGTTGTCGGCAGCGACAAAGTACACCATGTCGCATTGCACAAAGAACTGTCCCATCACGCAGTGAATGTGGTCTATAGCTCGTCTTAAGGCACGTGTGATCTGCGTACCTCCAAGTATGATATGCGCAGTCGACAATCACGCATAACTACTGACAGAATACCTAAGTGAAATCGCGATGCACACTACATCCACCTTAATATGCTTCAACAGAATAGGATCAAATTGATCAAAGTACTAATTCATGGTTCAACCCAGTGAGTCTCCGGCGACTTTACAGTTCCAGTTATTCACGAAGCGAGGGGAAGAACAGTCAATGGAATGCAATTCGACCTGTGCTACCGTAAGGACCAGGCATAGTTGCTGTGCCCTGGGAGATCGCTGTGTCTCACCATCGGTGATTCCGAAATGTTTACTCTACGGGGCGGGCCCGCCTACTGGTAAGTGCTTGGCAACAGGCAAACTGACACTTCACTGGAATGCCCGGTTGAGCTTGAACCGCCTCGTTGCCTAGGTTATGCCTCTTACATTTCCGCTGATCAACTACTTCGGCGTGTTTTATTTACCGATGATGTAGCTAGCGAGACATGAGTCTGAGGAAGCCAGTCGACAATAGGCCAAAAGTGTATGAGGAGCCTAACTAGTGAACTTAGTTGGAGTGGTATGCTTGGGTAACTGTCGGCATAAAAAAGCCGGCGGAAAAGATGGAAAAGGAGTCCAAAGTAGATAGAGTACACACAAAAGGTAGCTACATGCATATGTGAATGACTTTACATGCAGACAGTCCTAGTGAGGAGGTAGGTTACTATACTGTAAACTGCGAATGGGTTCATAAAGTGCCGTGTGCGACATTAAGTTTTACAGGAGCACATCCAAAATTTGTTACACACCTAGGCTCCTAGAAAGGGTCGGTCGTGCTCCAAAAGCGAGAGCAACCGCTCCCATGAGCTGATGTGGGTGAATCCTTCTACATTTAACTCTTAGTAAACATTTACTGATGAAATAGGGCTTACGATGGCTCCCCTATACGCCAAAATAAAAACGAAATATGTCAACATTTGGTAAAAGCGCACTAAAAAGGCAGAATTCGCTTTAAGAAAGGAGTATCATAGGGTATATAGTAGGATTTTCATGCACCATTCTCTCGTGGTTAAGTTAGAAACGGTAGCAGAACGGCTTCGGTAACATCGGAATTAACTTCCGTCGCATACTTTTGGAACATATTTGAGCCTGCGATTCGAATGGTTCTTATAGGTCAATTTGTACTACAGACAAATGAAAGACGAAGCAAAAGTACCAGAATCAGATTGAGAGAAGTATCACAAGTGGTTCGAAGCGGTTAAGAACGAGGAGTAAATACTTACTTTCTTTCGGCCAGAGTGAGTCCAATCAAATCCACCCCGAAAACGCGCTTCATTTGCTTAATATCGGGGAGACAATCGTCTGGCACTAGGTCAGAGCAGCGTTTGTGAGCCTGAAGATAGAGTGAGAAGAAGGAGTGAGTGTCGAAAGAGTGGTGGCCAATGAAACAATGCAATTCAGGATGATGAATGGATTGAATGTCGATTGCACAAGCATGCATAGGGTGGTAATGTGGCCAAAAAGTAAGTTCCCCGGGACGCTATTCAGGTTGCACGCTACGGCAGTGTCCTACAATACATAACAAAGCCGTAGTAAAAGTTTGTAATCTCATGAGCCGGTCGTTAAAAAGCGGAAATAAAGCTGCCTAGAATTTACTCAGTGACCATTAAGATGCAAGTTCTGTAAGCTGGAAATGCACGAAAGCCGAAAGTAGGTAAAAATAGATAATTAACGCATTCAGAACGCTTCCTTGTGTGCCGCAGGGAAAACGAGGTGCACGGTAGAACTTGCGCTGTGTATGTCCAACATATGTGTGCATGCCAGCAACTAGTAAACTCCCTGTAAAACTGGTTCCGAGAAAACCCGTACATCCGCACAAACTGCAAGCATGTGTCCGGTAACAGGTTTTCATGGGTGCAGAACTGCAACCAGATTTTAACATCCTTCAATGTTCCCGTGAGTAATTTCGAGGGTTGCAAATATGCCCAACTGGACAGCAGAACATTAGCGAACTAAGTAAAGTGATAGATGGTGTTTCCCAGTTGTCCCCTTCAAGTTAATACTCGTATAGGGACTAACGTTTTGACAGAGACAAACACATCATGGTGCAATCAACCTTTGCATACGTCGAGCATTGCGTTATCCTACACCTGGTAAACAAGATAAAGTTCTTCTCGGTAAACAGTGACCGAGTGCCTCTAACCAAAGCTATTTATTCAACATTTAAAGTAATCAGTCCCAGCTTTCGTCTTGTTAAAATCTACTTGTTCAGTATCTCTGCGCGCATCGTTGTTTTGGACACGCTTGTGTTATCAGACACTAGCAATGCCTCGCGGACAACGGTAATCAAAGAGCCTTCAAATCTTCAAATAAAAGGGGCTAAGTCACCCGCATAGGATAGAATGACCTGCACAAAGGCCTTGTACCCACTGCCTATCAGATGGAATAAAATCCACTTCTGAAGCCACATAGGGGATTAAAAAGGCGATTTTAGTTTTCGCAACCCTAAGCCAATTTCACTCGCCATAAGCGCATCGCTGTTAATGTAGTTGCGAATCAAGTATTTCTGATTCCCCATTGTCAAATGGATAAGGGTCACCAAGTCGCTGGTGCTCCTGCAACAGCGCTTGGAAGTTGCGGAACGTATGCTACTCCAAAGAGTTTATCCAGAGCTCAGTGTGCCGCCTCGTAACAATCAAGTAGCAACACCACAGTGTCCACATAATTCGGATTAACGAATGTTCACCAGGCAGCGCCCTAATGCCCACAGTGATATTTCGTAAAGAAGCATTTCAAGTTGGAAACCAAGAGAAGATTGAATAAAACGGAAAATTGAGAACTCAGGCGAACGCCGCTTGTTGTCAGAAAGACATCCGACAATTCGCCGTGGACTCCAACGGTGCGTTTGATGTTCGAGTAAGGGGCATGCAGAATGTTTAAACATTTGATGGGGACATCCTTTCAAGCAAGTACGTCGAAGAGGATGGAATGATCATATGAAATATAGGAGCATAGTCGGCCAACACTATGCATGAGGTTGTTTTAACAGCTGTCATCACAAGAAATTCGTATACCTGTGGAGCGAGTGTACTCTGTTGAAAGTTAAACTCAATCCCAGTTTCAGGAGATATATAATTTCGTTCGCTTTCAGGCGTAACATCGAACAACCGGAGAAGTGGACAAAGAGGACTCACCTGAAAACCGCAGTCGGCACACTTAACACCTTGCGCAACGAGACCCCAAATGAAATGAGTGCAAAAGTCACACCAATGAGGACCTCGATAGGTGTGCACCTTGAAGTTATGCTTCCTCCTCTCGGTGTCCGTTGGTAACGTCTGATCTGCAGCCAGGCAAACAGTCGGCAGCCGGTATCGCTCCATCAGATTAATCACTGCTCGGCTGTCATCATCTTTATACTCAGGCGCGTTCGGTAGCGTCCCAAGCAGTTCCGACGAGGAGACAGGCAGGTGGATACCGTTCTTGTTGGTAAAGCATGGGTGTCTTTCGGGTGTTGAACCTGGGGAGACGGTTGACGATGAAGCTTCACTTTTACTCAACAGACTAACGGCATCGTCGCTGCTTGCCACAACCACATGGGTTGCCGAAGAGCTTGAAAATTCGGAGAGGAGCGCAGTGGAAGACGTTGGAATGCCAGGCTTGAGCTCAGAGAACGTGAAACTGTTAAACGTCTTCGGTGGGATACTACTAACAGGGTCTGTATTGCCAGGAATGGGCTTCGATAGCAAAGGAAAGAAAAGGAAACATTTATTCGTAGTAGTTGAGACAGGATATTTACGTAATGTCTGTGAGAAAAGCGATACGAAAAGTAAAATGTAGAATCATCATGGGAACATCCTTTGAAATGCACAGAATATCGAGTTTCTGTCACCAGAGATAATGGAAATCCAGAGGACCGGCTAGGATCCATATATCATGCAGAGTAGTCAAAGGCATAAACATCATCAAATGAGGGAACTGATGATTATTAGAGGAACAAACACAAAAGTGACGACGAACGTAGCCACTGCATTACTCCTAAGCGTGTGTGATGCGGCCGATCCAGAGACCTCAACAAACAAGACGAACGTCAACCAGTCTGGAAGCGTTATTTTAAGGCAAACGTTGTGTGAATGGATTGCGACGTGCAATCACAATGTGGACCGCGATTCGTATTGAAGCGAATTTGGTCAAATCGATCACTAGGACTGTAACTGATGAAGTAGATAGGTATTGGGTGTTGCCCATCCAATGAGCCCACCTGCGACTGATGGCAGGTGCGTGGCAGCGAAGCGTCGGTACCGCGTACCGGCGTCCTGCCGATACCATTTTATGTCCAGTGAGCGAATTGAACAAGGTACACTTCACTAAGAATCGAGGACCACATTGAGACTGCACAATCCAGTCACACAAAAAATACCTCAAAATGACCTCTTCAGTCGGTCCTTACCCGTCGTGATAAGTGTTGTAAGCCGCCACTCGGTGGCTTAGGGGTGGAACTATCCGCTAACCTCCCAAAATCCCCGGGTTCGAGTGCCTGCTATCTCTACCTGGTGGGACAAAACAAGTTCGAAACTGATCGTGGAGTGCAGTGATTTCGAGTGGGCAACATCTATTTAGGTAATGTGCTATTTTCGTTGAATCAAAGTTTGTTCGACAAAACGATTTTCGGAGATTTAAGCTACGCCACAAGTAGAAGCTGCCTATCAGTTGCTGGCTTGCAGAACAACCTCCTCGTGGTGCCAGCTGGGTGGTTCGGGATTTTCCTCTTCCAGCAAATGGTTCCGCGGCCGTGTTCCAGGACGTGGTGGGTTCTCGCCTAGCAAGCGTTCTCCCTATAAAAAGCCACATATGTCCGTTTAACAACACTGTGACGTGGCGGACGTGATTCACCACTAAATAAAGTCACTGCCTCTTGCTTCATCCTGGAGAAGCATTGTATTCTAGCAACCTTATGCTGTACTTCTGGGGAGTATTGGGCCTCTGTTTGACAAATGAACAAACGAAAGGCGCATGAACTGAGCAATCAGTCACCGGCTCCCAATGGACGCGATTCTCTGAATTCGCTCCGCTGCCTTGCGGGCACGCTATTCAGCCAAAGGCTCGGGGTGGTGTCCCCTAAGTCAACACCTTACTTCGGCTTGGGCAACCGGGTAGTATCTCGCCCACTGAGGAAACCATGGACATTGTTGTGTTGTGTTGTGTTTTATTTTACTGTTTCTGTACCTTCATTTGAATTTCATGGTTTCTGATGGCATTATGTCTGTTAGCAGACTTTTGCATGCATATATATATATATATATATATATATATATATATATATATATATATATATATACCAGTTGCTCAATAACGCCATTGAAGTTATTCATTTTACGATGGAATCGGATATAGAAGACCAGCTCTCATTCTTGGATGCGTTAGTTAACAGGACGATTGACGGAGAGTTGCAAACATCGGTTTACAGGAAACAAACACACACCGACCAGATTCTAAACTACTACAGTAATCACCCGAAATGTCACAAAATAAGCTGCGTGCGAACTCTCTTTCGTAGAATTGAAACACAATGCAGCACTCTTGAGGCAAAAGTGAAAGAGGAGATATATCTGTTCAGGTCATTTCATCTAAATGAACATCCACATAGCTTCGTCCGGCAATGTCTAAACAACAAAGATCCGACCTCTCAACCTGCTCAAATGACTACAAAGAGAATCGTTCTACCCTATGTAAAGAACAGTTCCGAGATGATAGCAATATTATTCAAACAGCACGGTCTTACAGTGGCTCACAAACCGACTGCCACATTGAGGAGAACCCTGGCGAAATTCAAAACTAGACCTAGTGCCCACGAAAGACGAAATGTTGTTTACAAGATGCGGTGTCAAGATTGCAGTAAGAATTATGTGGGTCAGATAGGAAAGCGATTGTCAACAAGAATACAAGAGCATAAGAGCTTGTAAGAACCACTACGCTCTCTCACTACTTGCATTACATAAGGATAAAGAAGGACATCGCTTCAATTGGTACAACGCAGAGGTCCAAGCACAAGTAGAAACACGAAAAGAGAGTTCCTCGAAGAATGGCACTCGACGAAGCACTCGATAAACACGCACATCGAGATTGATCTTCTTTACTAAACGTTAAGACGGAGAAAACTAAAACAGCTTGAAAACCGTCGTGGGCAGCTAAACGTGCCGTCAGCAACACAACCGCAACAGCCGGGACAAAACCATCCCACGGATCGTCCGTGTCTATCAGAGAAGTTGAGCAGACGAGTGAAAGTCCCGGGGCACAGATCGAGGAGGTCAATTCAAAAGTCACTTGCTGATCGATCGCAAATCGACGAACAAGTCAGTGGATTACATTTGACCCAGCAACGCACCCCGTTTGATGATTAAATCTATTTTATACCAATTACGAAGCTCGGCGAACAGGTGAACGCAGGAACGATCAACCTGAGCTACCATTGCATCAAGTCATTTCGAACCAAAAGATATGTACGATAAGATTAAAAATTGTGCGTTACTAGGAAATATACACCAATGCATTTATTTAGTTAATCGTGGGAACGAGATAATAATGATTACTCCGGTTGTGTGATAATCCGATAACAATATTCAGAGTACAGTGCTGTGTTCATCCCCGAAAATTTCACAGCGTCGAATATGAAACAACTTCCTGGATTCGAAACTGAAAACTTAATTGCCCATAGCAGTAAGTGGAGCATGAACCCTTGTGATGCAAAACTTGAATCGCTGCGAAACAAGAGTAATCGCGCTTGCGCGGAGGAGTCACAATATGAAGCTTGTCGAAATGCAGTGGAGAACATGTCTTGGAGTTAGGCTAGGTATACAAAATTTATCATCATCAGTACACGTTAGCTGAAGGTGAGAAACACACCTCAGCTAATGTGCCGCAATATAAAAAGATAAGAAATGATGAGAAACTAAAAAACTACACAAATTGCATCACACAAAAAATATGATGCTAAATATTATAGTATGCGTTTTGCATGATCAGGGGATTGACAAAGTAACTCACAACACAAACCAGTGTTACGAGACGGTTTCGCTTGAAACCTTTAAAAAAGTGCACAGGAGAATGACCAGTAGTCAGCTGATGAAATATAAATGAGGACGAGATAGGGGTAGAGCAGGATTATGCTAAGATTCGATCAGAAGAGTCTGCTATGCAGGGCACCGAAGATAACGGTTCAATCCAGTGGTGTCCACAGTGAATTCATGGAGTTGTGCGCAGCAAGTGGAATCCACTCAGTATTTTGTTCGTTCCAATTCCGCTCCACTGCACATAAATTCTAAAGCTGCAGAAAACACTCACACTCGGCGGGCGCTGCAGGTGTGACAGCGGATCCTGCGAAAAACTAGACCCGCAAGAGCACAGCACAGATGTGCAATGAGAATGTGCAAGTAAATTTCGACCACCAACATCTCGAAGATTTAACAGAGTATTCACCAACAACAAGGTGGTAAAATAGTATGACTTGATATCAGCACAAGCAAGCTCAATCAGACAGCCATTGCATATATACGAAACAGTAAGAAATGGCCGCTCTCTTTCGGGAGTCAGAAACAGTGGGAATTTCAGTTGAAGAGCAAAATAAAGAACCCGGTCCAGATCACCCAAAATTATATATGGGATAACCGCCCATCATGAGAACTAAAACGAAATATAGGTTAAATAAAACTAGATTTAACTAAGTTGAAATATAGGTGCCAGGAGATGACTGTTGCAAACAACGGAACAATGGTTCTATACGGGTACTGCAGCTGGACCTCACCGTGGTGCGATGGTTTGGGTGCCTCAGCGACCCACTGAGCTATGCTGGGTGGCGCTTTTGCACCTTCAGATCCACTCATAGCAGACTGATCAATGGGTAGAGGCCAGAAAAACTCAGCCTCTTGGTCCTACAGGTTGGCGGTTGGAATGAGGGTGGCACCTTATTCCTTAAAACGGACTCCTTGTAGCCCAACGCCAAATCCGCTGCCTTGCGGTCAGGTTTTATACCACAGGCTTGGGTTGAGAACCCTAATCGTTCTCCTATTTAGGCCTGAGCAATCTGACAGTATCCTGCTCAAGCAATACTAGGAATTTCTCTTCAAATAATTCCTTGATGCTTTAGCAATTGCAGAGGAGAAACAACAGCGCCTTATCTGTTTCATAGCGCAGGGTGGATGCGGCGTTTGTATGCTACTGCTCAAGTCTACCCGCTTTCTTATTCTCTCTCTTACGCTATTTCACCCTTATCGTTCCGGACCAACTTCACTTTTATTCCTCCACTCTTCAACCACCCAATTTTTAGCCCTCCCCACCTTGCTATGATGGGTATTTATCTCCTAGTTGCAACTCACATGCAAACGCGGAGCGTCACTCCTGTCCTGTCGATAAGCCAATGTCCAACTAAGCGGTCCGAAACAGATCACCGGCTTAAATTTGGAGCCCCGATCTTCCTTCAGATTGGTATGCCTCGTTGCACGCATATTGCTACAGATCGGTCAATATGCAACAGTTACCCGAACATTAGAGACCCTCACGATCGATATCTGCTGCTTATCGGAGACCCGCCGGCAAGACTAGAGCTCTGTGCTCACTTTAAAATCCCTTTCAGACAACACCAGGAATACCTCCTCGTCGCGCCTATCCGGTGACGATGCAACTACGTGCACCGGGTAAGCCTGTGTAGATATTGCCCTGAGTCTCCGGGATGAGGCTGCTCCGGTCGATTCCATCCCAAACAGTAGCCGGATGTGTGCGGTCCGATTAGCTGGCTTGTACAAGGCTCCAAAGTTACGCAAGACTAATAGGTGTCTATTCGTCATCACCGCCTACCCGCCTACAAACTGTAGCGATGGTTCAGTAAAAAGATGACTTCTATCGCCAACTGACCCAGCTCCTTCGCCACAGAAGAAGCACCGACCATGCTGTGCTGGCTGCATGTCTGAACGCTCAAGTTGGAAAACTATCCGCTGGTGAGCTGGATCTGTGCGGCCAACACGGTGTAGGCTCAAGTAATGATAACGGTGAACCGGTTACTTCATTTGTTTGAAGATACCCGCTTATTTCTTGCGAACACTAACTTCCGACACAGCACCCGCCGGAGGGTGATATGGCGCCCATCAGCCGCAGACCAGCCATGGACGTAAATCGATCACATCGCGATTAGTTATCGCGGAAGAGACTGCGTCCAGAACTGTCGCTCCATTTGGAGCACAGGTGTGGACACCGACTATGCACTATTATGCGCTGACCTGCGAATGCGCCTTGGCGGATGCCCGCGACGACGCTGTGAGCGCATTGAGACAAGCGAACTGGCGAAGCCACCTGTCCTGAATGCGTATCGAAGTACGCTGACATGCGGGTTAAGTAAGCGCTCACTGGAGACAATTGGTCACTAGTTCCATATTCACCAGAGCATACTAGCAGCAGGCAAAATACTCATGTGGCAAGTCTAATAGAAAACATGGACACTGGGTCTCTTCGCAGCGTGGAACTTATCGATGCTCGCCGGCACAAACCGGCTGGAAGCGAAGACAAAGATACTGGTAAAAACCTCCGTGCTAGCCTAAAGAGAGAGAGAGCGCGAAACATGGTAGTATCATCGTGCGTCACAGATGGAATTGGCCGCTGCTCTTAGTAACCATCGGAAGTTATGCCGTCTGATACGAGAAACAGGCAGCAAAAAAATACCTGGTATTAGTGAGACAAAACGTGAGGAGTGAATAGCCTATCCACTTGTCAAAACGCTTGAAGCGTTGCGTTGAGCACTTTGAAAGTCAATTTAACCGGCCGGAATCGTTAGATTCCAAATCGGCTAATGATCGCCCTGCTCCCTGGGCAGTCCACTAAAACCTTCCCCCTTCGCTCAGTCCACCGGACTGCTGACGTTGAATAAAACCGCGGGACCAGATGATGTAACACCAACCCCCTTCAAATTCGGTGGACCGAATCTTGTTGCTGATCTACACGAATGACTAGTGAAACTGTAGGAGCAGGAAACTGTCCTAACTGACTGGATCCGCTCCGTTATCACACCAATTTTCAAAGGAATCCTCAGGATCAGAATGTGGCAACCATAGAAGAATCATTCAGATCACTATCACCTCCAAATTACTTGCTTCTGTCATCCTTCACAGACTGACTAGCACTGGTGAAAGCCAGGTTCGTGAAGAACAAGCCGGGTTAAGTCGAGGTCGCGGCCTCATCGATCACCTTCACATTGCGTCAATTGTTGGATCACCGTCACATACATTGGCGGTCCACCGTAGTCGTGTTCTTCGAAATCAAAAGTGTCTGCAGTTTGGTGGATCGATGTGCCGTTCGGGACTGTCTATGCAGGAAAGATGTGCCCGAGAAAGAAGTGAGTATTAGCCGAGCGCTTTGCGCGCGTAGCTCTTGCATTGTGAGGGCTAACGGCAAGCTGTCGCTTCTCTTCAGTAACTAACACTGACCGCAGTCACGGAGGTCGCGTTCACAGGACACCGCTTGGAAGGTGTGAAGCTGCTCCCAGGTGAATGACTACTAGACTTGGAGTACGCTGACGATATTGCCCTCATCTGTGACAGCTCCCAAACGTGCCAAACTGCATTGCACTGATTAGCACTGGCTGTTAGCCGTTTCGGGTTATGCTTTGCACCTTGAAGTACAAACCTTTCCTCCAAGATTGTCAAAGACTGACTTCTGCGCGGACGCTTGGAGGGGATCAGCTTGAAGTCGTTCAGGAAATTAACTTCTTAGGAGCTGTGTCTGCGCCATTGGAAATGAAGACGAGATCACAAACCGTATAGCAAAAGCTCGAGGCAGTTTTGCTAACCTTCGCAACTTATGGCGCCGGCGCGACATCACTCTCGCCCTGAAGTGTAAGGTACAATGCAGCCGTACGTTGGACCTTACTGTGCGGTTGTGAAATCTGGCCCCTTGGATAAAGAGGGCAGTTACGTTCGAGCACCAGTGCCTTCGCAATTTGGCTCCCATCTGGTGGGAATACCGCGTGAGCAAAGAGCGTGTTGGACGCCTTGTTTACGGCTCAACAAAATGAAATTAACCGCTCAGCATCATTATTTCGCGCACCAGGCTCCGATGACTCGGGCACGCGTTGTGCATGCCAGCCCACCGACTCCCGCGACGTGCGTTGTTTGCACGCCAGGGATGTGGATAGAAGAGTAGTGGACAAGTGATGACTTGGTCAAGAGGAATGAATGCCGTCCCTTCAAACTGGGCCTGGGTTGTAGCGTCTCGGCTCCTTGGTTGGAGTCCGAAAGACGATGAGCCCAATCATCTGGATACATTTGCTGACATTTACTGAGCCGGTCTCAGTGGCGTTTGTGTTGTGAGTTTCTTTGTTCCTCCCCATCCGTTTTAACCTCTGCTTCCAAACACGATCTTACTTCTCAGCACAAGACTACATAAGAATTTTTGTTGCAAAGTAGGCACCCGGTGGCAGAGTGGTCTGTGTGCGTGGTTTGCAACCATAAGGTCCCCGGTTCGAATCCGCATAAGGGTGGGCGTCCTGGCGGTATACTCAGCCAGAAAGGGACTGGCGGTGGTCGCGCGACAGCGAAGCGCCGTTACGGCGTACAGCTGACACATTATTATTTCATGTATTTCCAGAACTATACCTATTCGCTACTGGCAGCTCAGCTGGCATGCATCTGTTGCATATTTTTTCTTTTCTAATGTGGCACAGTAGCTGAAGGGTTTTCCACTTTTAGCTAAGGTGTATAATGGTGACGATGAACTACAGATGGTTGCAGTTTATTCTGGGCTGTCCGGTAGAGACACGATGATGTATTTTGATCTGAAGATAACCGTCAGCTCTGTTGACCGCAGCCCCTTGCGATACTACTTACTTGGCTGGGTGCTATCAACGTGAGACGATTACCCTCCAATTGGAGAACTTTCCCAAGAAACGTTGGACGAACCAAGAGGCCGCTCACCCGCTACCAATGGGAGCGATTCTCAGAATTTGCCCCGCTGTCTTGCGAGTATGGTGTTGAACCGAAGGCAAGGCGGGGGATCCCAAAATACACTCACTACTTCGGCTAAGGCAACCGGGTAGTACCACACACTATTCAAAAACTATAGATTACCCAACTACTACGCCGCACACTCTCGTTCCTGCCTTTGTCGCCTATTACCAAACTACATCACACGCCAACCATCGTTCGATATTAATCCCAGTTATTCTTGATCAATTCTTGAGAGTCGTCGTCTGCGAAGGATTGCTCCGGTGTGGTGGTAACATCAAGTAAGAAACAGAGAGGTTCGAGACAAAATGAATGAAATCAATAGCCCATGTCTCCAAAATGTCATCTTCCGACACCACAAGTGTTGGTCCGGACACATATATCCTATGTCATCATCATATCATCGTTTCCCTCAAACGTTAATTGCGCTTAAGAAAAGTGACTGAAAAAGATGCCGCAGGGGAGAATCAGCGAAGTGGAAAGTAGCACGAAAAGTAAACCTTAAGCTTAGCATTCATCGGACCGGTTCGACTTACAGGATGCAGACCAGTGGTTAGAAAAGTTAAAGTTATGTTCTGCAAAAGGCATCAATGGCACCAGTCTTGTGCTACATCATCATCTACAGTTAATGCCTAATCAAACATAAACGACGTCAAAACACGAAGAAAATGAAAAATTACTTGTGTGTAACACAAGAAAAACGATTTCTGATATCGTATTTTGTTTTTCTTCGTATCTCATAACATGATTCAGAGTTCA
This sequence comes from Dicrocoelium dendriticum, assembly GCA_944474145.2. Lineage (NCBI taxonomy): Eukaryota > Metazoa > Platyhelminthes > Trematoda > Plagiorchiida > Dicrocoeliidae > Dicrocoelium > Dicrocoelium dendriticum. Next base: position 154,383,314 of record OX104063.1, on the reverse strand, counting down.
CAATGTCTGAAACGAATATATATATATATATATATATATATATATATATATATATATATGGTTGGCGGCATCCGGTATCGGATTTGCCTGTCATTGTTGCAAGCCACAGGACGCCTGCGCCTACAGAGGGACCAGGCATGTCTAGAGTTGCATCACCCACAGCTCCAATCACACACTCCATATCCAGTTTAAACCCAAAAGATTAAGACCGGGAGGAATGTGGATGGGAGCCACGTTTCATCAACGGAGCCGGCCCACACTCCTTCACAGGCAAAACCACAAGCACGCAGTATTTGGGAATCTAGCGCACATACAAGGCGGTGGCTGGACCGTAGTCCCCTCCACACTGAGTGCATGGAACCACTTTTTGATCCTAACACGGCCACAAGAACCGTGCACCCTGTCCCCTCCAGCAATGACCAACTCTCATAGACCCAGTATGGACGAGGTAGTGGGTAACAGACAGGTAGGCACCTTGTCAACATACACATCAAGCACAGCCACATCGGGGATATAAAGCAACAGCCAATCACTTGAGAGAAAGATAACAAAGGAAATAAATCGATTAATGCATAACGAAACGCGACAGAAATCTTAAATTAAGAAGCATATGAAATAACTTGTTAACAAAGAATCCATATAAAAGTTGTCTCGGTATCCGCGTCGAATCCATACGGCTCATATGACCTAGCCAACTTAATTGTTTCAGCAAAAGTATGCAGGCCACTCCGTACACTCCACTTTATCGCAACACTTCAGTGTCAGCAACTCTGTCCCACCAACCGATGCGCAAAATCCGTCGCAAACACTGCTGATGGAACCGCTCGAGATATCGCACATCCCGCCGGTACATCGCCCAGGGTTCACTGCGGTATAGAAGAACGGACAGTACCATGAATTTGTACACCATCAGCTTCGTGCCAATGCTAAGCTGATGGTTGTTCCACACTCGGTACTCAAGCTTCCCGAATGCCGCCGCTGCCTTGGACACAAGGATACGAAG
>OX104063.1:154209562-154382166 GCA_944474145.2 Dicrocoelium dendriticum | reverse complement strand
CGGATTTGAAGCGAGTCGCCCAACAACTGCGTTTCGAACGGATAGTAATGAATGTATGGACAAACGTGCCAAATCACCTAGGCGAGGCAAAATCGGTGTCGGAATTCAAGAAATTCCTGGATATAATCTTTGCCAACACGGAATATTGTGGATTCTGTCTGTCGTTGTACATGAGCAATTTTATATATGTAAATACGCAGAGACTTCTCCTCTTGCTATTTCCATCCAGTATTTAGTATACGCAAGTACAGCAAGCATGGGGCATAGGTGCAGTAGTCATAAGCACAATACATGCATAGGGACAAATCACCAGCGCAGACTTTCAGTCAACTATGGGAGAAACGAACACATGCAAATCAGCTGACATAGCACAGGAATGTAGTGTCTGCTCAACACCACGGAAAGGAAGGCCAAAGTTTACTCCACGGTTATACATGGTACCGGAAAAAATGATGACCTCGATGAACGCTGTTTCACTGATCCTTTGGTTCCACGCATGTCTCGCTAAAGCCAGGCTTCAATATGATGTCAACCCCCAAAGTTAAAGCAATAGGAGCGTTGTATCAATGCACAACGAGTAACCAGTTTTTATCTAACGCTAAAAGACTTCGATCGTGGGTTTGGGAAAAGTAGTAAGATCGAGACATTCACACGAGAATACCAGGAAAGATTCAAGCAAAAACAGAGCACGCGTCACTTTTCGTAGCGCTGTCATGGTAACGAGAAGTAGACAAAACGTTGCCTAACTATTGTGCGGCAGAACCCTTGTAAAACCGAGTGGCGCGAGGGAAAGTATGAAGCTCAGGGTCTAGCGTCTGATGTGAATCCGGTGTAAAAATGATGCTACTATTCGTCACCCAAAGTTAGATAATCCAAATGGGCTGGTAGGGTCACCATTTTGTACGCACATCAGATAGTTGGAGTTTATACCGGTAAAAGAAAAAAGAATAGAAACGGAAGGAATAGAAACGAATGGAAAACGGTACCGACAAGCGGTAGGACGAGTGTGTCACTAGCTACACTTTTGTTAACGGAAGATATGATCGAGCTCAAGTGCCTCGCGACGGGAGACGAAACGCATCAAATGTGGCTGAGTCACCTTCTGCACACCTCCATACCAGGTATATACTAGGAAACAGACTGTCCGCGCTAAAACAAGTAACCAGTAGAGACAGAAAAAGCATGTGGATGACGGACGCGCATGGTGTTGGAAAATTATCAGATGATTCTGAGTGTTTAGTGCCCAACACTTGATGGTGGACTGCCGCATTACTCATCCAGTAGTCATATCAGATAAGAGAGGCGCATCGTATGCAATGAGGGTAAGGTAAACAAGCGCAAAATTAGTCTTAAAGGAGAAAATGCCACCGCAGCAGCGAGTGCGTTGTGAGATGTAATGGGTAATCTTTGATTGACCGGTTAGTATCGAATGCGTTTCACAGCTAGTGAAGGGTACGAAACAGGTGTGCATATTTGTCTGATACCAAGATTCATCTCAAAGACGAACGAAACACCCAAAGTGAAGTGACTGAATACTTGAATAATCCCTTCAGTAAACGTGAGGACTGTCTACGAAACATACTGAAACAGCAGTATAAGTGACTCGCAAAAGCCACCAGACTACGTAAGTCGTATCATGAGAATAGAATGTAGTAAAGATATAGGTCATAAGCCGCTTATAATGTGGCGCAGCATAACAACTAGACTTGTAGATACGGCATGAAAAAGCCGAGCTGAATCTGTCAAATGGAAACAAGAAACAAGGACAAAGGCAAAATACCACATGAGCAGCCAATAACATAAAAGTGTTTGTCGCGAGTTTTAAACCACCATGGGAATTGCAGTTGAACTGGAATAGAATCTCAGTGCTGACTGTCGGAAACCAGTACTAAAACACATGGTAGTAAATATGTAAATATATATATATATGATTACAGAATGTATTACAAATTGAGCATACAACACCAGCAAGGTTTTCTGTGTGGGACAACCGTGCACCGAAACACAGGCATTACCCAAACAACGGATTAACCAGTGAACCACAGAGAAGTTAGACCTTATCTTGTTGTTGTTGTGTTCATGTATAAACTTTACCGTGTACGAATTACACACATCGTTTAGACGCACCTTCGGAGTATTGGCGTGTTCCTTCTAGTCACACCACATACACAGAAACCGCGGTAATATCTCAGAGAATAATTACATTGGAGCTTCCTATTCCTTAATCTCTATGGTTATCAGTCACTGCAGACTCTTCTGCGATACTTCTCGGTTGGATTAACAACCCCTGAAAGTGACAGCTAGAGAGATCGCCAATGTATCTACTACCATTTGATTTTACATCACCGTTACCATACAGCCAAAAGCTAATTGTTAGTGACTTCAACATTATAAGTCGCTGGTAGCCACAAGCATCGGCAACACTGCATACAGATCTTGTGTCGATTAGCAGAGTTGGCAGCTTGACTCAGCGTGGCACCAAACTACCTAGGTTAGCCAATGTGATACACTTAATATTCACGCTGAGGATCTCAGCCGAACAAATTAACATGTTAGACGACCTCCCTGGTAGTGACCATTAGATGCTAGTCTACCTCCTACATCAGAATGGATACTAAACTCGGCTCAGTGATCCGAAATTCTGCCTACATGATTGACTGGGAGCGTTTACAAGAGCTAATCAGATCGTCCGACTAGGAAGCGATTTTCTCACAAATAGCGTCTAGACTGCAATGAAACAGTTCTATTGCTAGCTTCGTCCTGTCACGGCCCCACTTGTCCCACGAGATAAACGTACCGTGACTAGACGTAAGATTACAAGCGCAACTTTGATAGACAAGAAAACCAGCCTGTGTCAAACGTTAACAAATGGTAAGGATAAAAAAGTAGACGGCCCACAAATTGCATGCGAAGGAAAACGGCTAATAAAATCACAAAATGTTAGAACTATAAATGGTTCTTCGATCACGGGATTGATCGATAAGGGTCGACACCATACTGAAGCGTCCAGTCCCTTCTCCGCTGCCTCCGTAAGCACAGAAACCGATCGTATAATCTCTCACAAATACCCGATCCCCGGAGTGCCAAGTAAACTCAATAATGAACGTACTTGCGTAAAAATTTCGACATGTGATCCATGAATACTCCAGATCCATGAATATTCCAGGTTCATCTTTTTCCGAACACGTTGCATATCGAATAGCGAGGGGCATGCAGTCAGCGCGTAAAAACCATACACTTCCTCATAAAATCGAACATTTAAAACCCCCCATCCTTCTCAATATTGTCTAGTGTACAGTCGTTGGTGGATACATATGGGCAACAGAGAAACTGGAAATATGGCGAAGACCATTCACTAAAAGTCAATTTGGTAAAGCGTTCACCTAGAGATATTAGAAGCGTTGCCAGCCGCTTCATCTGGTTGTGACAACTAAAACACAGCTTGACGCTCATACACAAGCTGGAAAACCAGAAGATATACTCTGATCTGTCCAGATAACAATTTCAGCATAGTTTGGATCGGAAGCTGTACAGAAAGACTTACAAACGGATTGTACAAAAAACCAGGACAGCTATTCGATCTAACTTATTCCCCATGAGACGCGCTGTCCTGTGGAATAGCCTGTCATCCAAGAGCAAGTCCGGTGAAATGCAAGAACATCACGCATTAAACCTGGAAATTTCATGAAACATTACTGCAATGTTTTTATTATGAAAATTGCCAAATGAGTTTCTCACGGGCGAATCATATAACATATCGCAAGTGGGAAGAAACTGTTAAACAAAAGCCAGCACCAACAAAAATCATGTACCTTACTTGTCAACAAAACAGACACTAGTGAGCACTTATCTCACACGTACAAGAGTATCAGCATTACTGTACTGACGATAGGTCTCTATACTATCCTAATAAACAGTCACATACACCGTTGGCGGCATACAGTTTCGGATATGTCTGTCACTGTGGCCAGCCACAGGACGCCTGCGCCTACAGAGGGACCATTTGTAGCTTGTGCGGTACCACCCACAGCTCCAACCACACACCCCATATCCAGTGTAAACCCGAAGGAATAAGACTGGGATGCATGTGGATGGGAGCTACGTTTCATCAACGGAGCCGGCCCACACTCCTTCACAAGCAAAAACACCAGCACGCTGTAGTTGGGGAATCAAGAGCACACAATGCGGTGGCTGCACCGTAGTCCGCTCCACACTGAGTGCATGGAACCACTCTTCTTGCCTAGCACGGCCACAAGGACAGCGCACCCGTCCCCTCCAGCAACGATCAACTGTTGACTGGAGCCAGTATGGACGTAGTGAGTAACAGACAGGTGGGCGCCTTGTCAACATGCACATCAACCGCAGGCACACCGGGGATGTTAAACAACAGCCAATCACTTGAAATGACTAACAGATATAATATATATATGTTAAAACAAACAGATATGCCGATATAACTCCTCGCTAAATTAGCATATGCGGTAAGTTGGTTAGCAACGCTAACGCGATAATCACAAATCGTCCGGAAGATACAGAAAAAATGCTGCAAACGCAAAAAGGTTAGCGAAGTGAACAACAATTAGCGTAAACAACGTGTGCAGGTTAACAGATTACTCAGGTAGGCAGAACAAACCAAAAAAGTGGAACGAAATGTATCTAGCTTAAAAAGTTCTAGTTAAAGAGTATATATATATATATATATATATATATATATATATATATATATATATATATATATATATAAAGGCGAGAGAGCATATGGTGCGCTGAGGCTGGTGGTGGCTGGATCCTGGCAGATGGTCTACCCACTGCTGTGCCATTGGCTCATATCCTGGACGCCTCCTCTTGGCGACCGCTGGGTGGGAGTTGGGTTTCGCCCTTCTCCCTGCTAAGATCCAGGACACCAATCCGCATGAATCGGCTAACTGACCATGTGCTAGACCCGCTGCCTTTCGGGTGTTCATTTGATCGAAGGCTTTGGCTGAGAACCCGAGTCGTTCTCCTGTGAGGTGTGGGCGCCCTGGCAGTATCCTAGTCCATCCTCTCCGGAGGTTAGGAAGTGGTCGATGGCCCTCTTCCCGTAAAACCTAGTCATGTGAGACAACAGGTTTACGGGTTATAAGCTCACAGCTCGATTGGCGTAGTGCACGAGCGCCACGCATTGTCTCTGTCGGTGGGAGGGCACCTCGGGGTGTTCAATGGTCTCCTGCTGCCGCCTCAAGCCAGGCAGCCCTTGCTCAAATTGATGCAAACCCGCCAAAACCCACCTGCGTCTGGCTGTGGTCGCAAGTGTATCCTATTACGGTCGCAAAACATATATAAATCGTTTCTGTACCTACAAGGCTGCGTGTGTTGGCCGTCTATCAGATCCCAATCTTTCTCTGCAAGCACATTCCCGATCTGGATCTGCTCCTCACTGCCTTGTGCGTCAGGCTATTGAGCCAAAGCCTCCGGGCAAAGTCCCTTAAGCAAACCTCAAAATCACCCACTGCCTTGTGGGTCAGGTTATTGAGCCAAAGGCTCCGGGTTGAGTCCCTCAGGGAAACCTCCAAATCACCCACTGCCTTAAGGGTTAGGTTATTAAACCAAAGGCTCTGGGCGGAGTCCCTCAAGCAAACCTTCGAAGCACAACGACCCCCTCGCGTGCGATTGCCCACTAATGCAATCGTATACCTGCGCGCAAAGCACTCATCATCGGGTGCTGGAACGTGCGCACTTTACTGGACCGGAACTCCAGCGAGCGCCCGGAGCGACGCACTACACTCGTCCTGATGGAACTGGCGCGCTACCACATAGGTATTGCAGCACTTAGTGAAACCCGGCTCGCTAAGCAAGGTAGGTTGCATGAAGCAGCTGCTGGCTACTCATTCTAGTGGGTTTGCAACGCCGCCTCAGCACCACGTGAGGATGGGGTCGGATTTGCAATATCCGACCGCCTCCATGTCCTGCTGGTGGGTGAACCAACAGGCATCAGTGCGAGACTGATGGCTGTTCGCCTACAACTCGGAAGAGGTAAGTTCGCTACTTTTATAAGCATCTACGGTTCGACCATGTGTTATGCTTACGACACGCGTGATCACTTCTACTCTCAGCTATCCTCCGTGATACGGTCTGTGCCGAGGAGCGACCGACTATTTCTGTTGGGTGATTTTAACGCGCGCGTTGGGCGAGATGCATCAGCGTGGACAGATGTTATCGGTCCGCATGGCATTGGTTCAGCGAATGCGAACGGTGACAGACTGTTCTCACTGCGTGCCACTCACGGCCTGACAGTCACGAACACTCGGTTTGCACTAAGAGTGATATAACAACCTGCACGCACCCACAGAGTGGTCCCGCTCACCTGTTCCACTATGTCATCGTACGTCAGTGTGACATGCGTAAAGTGTACATGACACGTGTACTGCGTGGAGCTGAGTGTGGCACTGAACATAAACTGGTGCGGACTAAACTGTACATTTATTTTTATAAGTCTATGTATTGCACTTCTGCCGTGAATCAGCGCAAATGTAACATTCTCTCCTCGGTACTGTAGCGAAACGTACTGAGCTGGAGAAGGCGATGGCTACACGCCTGTGTCATGTGGATTGCATAGCCACAGTGGGCAACCTGTGGCACTAGAGTCGCGACCAGGTGACAGCTGCTGCCGTGGAGACCATCGGGCACGCAAACTGCAAGCGTCCTGATTGATTTAATGAGAACAATGCGATGATTGGCCCATTGGTGTGTGAGAAGCATGCAGCATTTGCTGCAAATGTGGGAGACCCCAGTGACTTGGGGAAGAGTAGTCAGTTTCACAAACTTCGACGGCGATTTATTCGCGAGCTCCGTCGCACTAAAAATTCAGGGTGAACGGAAAAGGTGAAGCAGATGGAATGATACGCCGAACGCCGCCAATACAAGGAATTCTTTGACTCCTTGGAGGTGATGTATGGACCGAGATTGGAGCCGATGAGGACGCTCATCGATGGTTGTTCAGGCGCAACCTGCACACACACTGCAGACACACACTGCAGGTCTGGCGAAAACACTATGACTGTCTCTTGAACAATCGTTCAGAGATCGACTGGCCTACATTGAACGGCCTCAAGCAGCACGATGTGAAGGCGAGTCTGGCAGACACAGTGACAGTGGATGAGACGCAGAAAGCACTTGCCCAGCTGCGAAACGGCAAGTGTGCCGGGACCGACGGGATGCCGCCGGAAGTACTGAAACACGGCGGACCCGCGTTGGTGACTCCGCTGCACCACTTGGTGCAACACGTATGGATTGAGGAGGAGGTGACTGCTGAGTTGCAGAATGCCCTTGTGCTACCACTGTACAAGGGCAAAAGAAACCAAGCAATGTGCCACGAATAATCGTGGAAATAATTTGTTGAGTTGTGTGGGCAAGGTGACTGCCCGAATCTTGCTCAACCGCCTCGTCAGTCAGGTTGTGGAACCGAACGTGGCGGAAGAGCAGTGTCGATTCCGTTCGGGTCGCAGCACTATAGATATGGTGTCTGAGGCTCGTCAGTTACAGCAAAAGTGCAGAGAACAACACCAGTCTTTGTACTCCCTTTTTGTTGATTTCACAAAGGGGTTTGATACGATGAACCGCGAAGCATTGTGGCTGGTGTTGGGTAAGTATGGCCGTCTGAGTAAATTTGTAGGTTTAACTGAATGTCTGCACAGTGGTATGCGGGCGACGGTGCAGTGAAGTGGACAGACGTCGGATGGCATTTCAGTTGTCTCTGATGTTAAGCAAGACAGCGTCTTAGCTCCTGCCCTGTTTAATATACATCTTCATGCAATGATGTCCTGTGCTTTTGATACAGCTTGGCTTACGGAGTTCGTGTAGAACACCGCATTGATGGTGGGTTGCTGAACATTCGTCGTTTCGCTGCGAGAACCCTAGTATGTGAGACAACTATCCATATGTTGCGGTTCGCTGACGACTGTGTGTTCTTTGCACACAGCTCGGATGAGTTGCAGCACATGAGTAGTGCTCTGGCTGCGACAGCGGCCAAATTCAGGCTCACCATCAACAGAAGAAAAACTGTCTGTCTCTTTCAGCCTTCACCGGAGGCGTAATCTTTAATATTGCCGCGAATCAGCATTGGGGATGAAGTATTGGAAACCACCTCCCGCTTCTGCTACCTTCGGAGTGTGGTTTTGACTGACCAGCAGCTACAAAGTGAGCTGCGGATCGGTGTCTCGAACGCAGAGGCGGCATTCGAGAAGCTAGAGTACCGAGTGTGGAACAACCATCAGCTTACCATTGGCACGAAGCTGATGGTGTACAAATCCATGGTGCTGTCCGGTCGTCTATACGGTAGCGAAACCTTGACGATGTACTGGCAGGATGTGCGATATCTCGAGCAGTTCCATCAGCTGTGTTTGCGGCGAATTCTGCGCATTCGTTGGTGCGACAGAGTTGCAGACACGGAAGTGTTGCGCCGAAGTGAAATGTATGCAGTGGACTGCATAATTTTGTTGAGAAACCTGAGGTGGCTCGGTCATGTGAGCCGTATGCATTCGACGCGGATACCGAAACAACTATTATATGGTCAGCTGAGTACTGAGAAGCGCCATGTGGCGAAACCAAAGTTACGTTACCAGGATATGATCAAAGTGAGCCTCTCGCGTTCGAATCTTGATTGCAGATCATGGCAATCGAAGGCGGTTGATCGGCGTGCAGGACGCGATCTGATCACGAAGGCAGTTGCCGAAGTGCGGGAGAAAAACCTTATGCACGCAAAGAAGAAGCGGCAAGTGCGGAAGCAGCAAACATCGATGGGTTGTACTCCTTCGACATCGAGCGCATGGTGCTGTAGCACATGCGGTCGCGAGTGCCTGAATCAGGCAGGCCTAGTAAGCTATGAGCGAGGACACTCGGGACCACTACGGAAGCGACGGCGGGTATCGCAGGGAGCGTAGGAAGAACCGGTGCAGTGTTCGTAGTTATGCTGCATTCGAGTTACTAACTGCATGCTTGCATGCTGAGTCCCTTAATTTCAAGTGATTGGTTTGCTATTTTGTCCCACTGCCTTATTATCTCATATTATTGTCTAGCTAAACCACCTTCTATAAACTTGCACACGTCGCTTAAGCTAACTGCAATTAACTTCGATAACATTTTCACGGTGGTGGCATTTTCTTAAGATATATTATCTAATGTACTGAACCCATCGCGAATTTTGCAACCAATTTATTTCATACGCTCATTTAGTGAGGAGTTATCTCACCGAATCTGTATGCAAGATTGGATTTATTTAATTTCATCTTGTCGTTTCAAGTGATCGGTTGTTACTTGATATCCCCCGTGTGGCTGCGCTTGATGTGCATGTTCACAAGGTGCCTACCTGTCTATTACCCACTACGTCCATACTGGCTCCAGGCAACAGTTGGTCGTTGCTGAAGGGGACGGGGTGCACAATCTTCGTGGCCTTGCTAGGCACGAAGAGTGGTTCCATGCACTCAGTGTGGAGCGGACTACGGTCCAGTCACCGCCTTGTGTGTGCGCTTGATTCCGAAATACAGCGTGCTTGTGTTTCTCTGTTAAGGAGTGTGGGCCGGGGCCGTTGATAAAACTTGGCTCCCATCCGCATGCCTTCAGGTCTTATTCCTGCGGATTTACGCTGGATATGGGGTATGTGAATGGAACTGTGAGTGGTGCAGCGCAAGCCACAAATGGTTCCTCTGTAGGCGCAGGCGTCCTGTGGCTGGCCACAGTGTCAGGCACATCCGAAAGCGCACGCCACCAAGTTTGTCTGGCCTCTAACCATTGACCAATCTCGTATGAGTGGCTCTGAAGGTGCAAAAATGCCCCACCCAGTATAGCTCAATGGATCACTGAGGTACACAAACCATCAAATATATATATATATATATATATATATATATATATATATGTTTGATGGTTTGTGTACCTCAGTGATCCATTGAGCTATACTGGGTGGGGCATTTTTGCACCTTCAGAGCCACTCATACCAGATTGGTCAATGGTTAGAGGCCAGACAAACTCAGCCTCCTGGTCATCCAGGTTGGGGGTTGGAATGAGGGTAGCTCCTTATTCCTTAAAACGGACTCCTCGTAGCACAATGCCAAACCCTCTGCCTAGTGGTAGGCTTTTTGAAACAAAGGCTTTGGTTGAGAACCCTAATCGTTCTCCTGTCTAGGCCTGGGCAACCTGACAGTATCCTGCCAACGCAATACAATGAATCGCACTTCAAACAAATTTCTCATGCTCTGGCCACCGCAGAGGATAATCAACAGTGCCCTATCTGCCGCATCGAGCAGGGTGGATAGGGGTTTGGATGCTACTGCTCAAGCCTTCCCGCCTTCTTATTCTCTCTCTCTTACGTTATTTCACCCTTATCGTTCCGTTCCAGCTTCACTTTCATCCCCCCTGTTTTCAACCCCCCAATTCTCGGCCCTCCTCCACCTTGCTTCAATAGTCGCTTGTCTTTTAGTTTCAACTCACAGGTGAAGGCGGAGCGTCATTCCTGCACTGTCAACAGGCCCATGTCCAAGCAAGCGGCACATTCCAGTTCATCGGCTTCCATTTCGAGCCCTCGATCCTCCTTCAGACTGGCATGCCTCAATCTACACATTGCTTCAGATTGGTCAGCAGGCAGCACTTGCCCGAACATTAGAGACCCTCTCCATCGATATCTGCTGCTTATCGGAGACTCGCCTGCAAGACTCGACCTCTGTACTCACTCTGCGATCCCCTTCAGGTGATACTATCAGCACTTTCTCATTGCGGCTATCCGGTGACGATGCAGCTTCGAGCACCGGCCAAGCTCTTGTTGGCATTGCCCTGAGTCCCTGGGCTGAAGCTGCTCTGGTTGATTGAATTCCAATCAGTAGCCGGATGTGTGCGGTCTGATTGGCTGGCTCGTTCAAAGCTTCGAAGTCGCGCAGGACCGACAGGTGTCTGTTCGTTATCGCCGCCTATGCATCGACAAACTGTAGCGATGACTCGGTAAAAGACGACTTCTATCGCCAACTGAACGAACTCCTTCGCCACAGAAGAAGCTCGGACACTGTTCTGCTGGCCGGGGATCTGAACGCTCAAGTTGGAAAATTATCCACAGATGAGCTGCATCTGGGCGGCCAGCATGGTATAGGGTCCCGTAATGATAACGGTGAGCGGTTACTTCATTTGTGTGAGGATGCTCGCTTATTTCTTGCGAGCACTAATTTTCGACACAGCACCCGACGGAGGGTGACTTGGCGCCCACCAGCCTCAAACCAGCAATGGACGCAAATCGATCACATTGAGATAAGTTACCGATGAAGAGGCTGCATCCAGAACTGTCGCTCGATTTGGAACACAGGTGTTGACACCGATCATGCACTTGTATGTGCTGACCTGCGGATGCGCTTTGGTAGACGCCCGTGACGATGCTGTGAGCGCATTGACACCAGCCAACTGGCGAAACCAGCTGTTCTGAATGCCTATCAAATTACGTTGGCATCGGAGTTGGATAAACGCTCATTGGATGCAATTGAAGCTCACTGGTCTCATATTCACCAGATCTTACTAGCAGCAGGCAAATCCTCATGTGGTATGCCTAATCGCCAACATGGACATTGGGTCTCTTCGCAGTCTCTGGAACTTATAGATGCACGCCGACGTATTCCGGCTGGAAGCGAACACAATGAATCTCGCAAAGAGCTCCGGGCGAAACCCAGTGATAGCCTAAAGAGAGACCGCAAATCCTGGTGGTCTCGTCGTGCAATAGAGATGGAAATGGCCGCTGCCCTTGGTAACCATCGTGAGTTATTCCGACTGATACGGGAAACGGGCAGCAGGAGACCTGGTGTTAGTGAAACTATACGTGACGAGAGTGGACAGCCTATTCACAATTTGTCAAAACCCTTGGAAGGTTGGGCTGAGCACTTTGAAAGGCAATTTAATCGGTCGACTCGCCGACCAGTGATCGCCCTGCTCCGTGGGCTGTTCCTTTGGATCCACCCTCTCGCTCGGAAGTCGAACGTGAGATCGAACTGTTGAAGTTAAATAAAGCCGCGAGACCTGATGATCTTCCTCCAGCCCTCTTCAAATTCGTGGGACCTGCTCTTGTGGGTGATTTACATTATACATATATATATATATATATATATATATATATATATATATATATATATATATGGTGTCCGGGGTACCAGGAATGATTAGCACCTCCGGTAGGGGACATGCCTTACCTTCTGGGGTAGTCCGCCAACCTTTGGTCTCCACCTGTCAAACAGCTCTCATCTGTGGCTCCAAGCACGCGGCTTGCACGTGGCAGCGGCCACACCGCGATAAACCGTCTGGCAAAAGGGCTAAACCAGATGAGGGTAGCCGGGAACACCATTGGCGGTGAGTTTGTGCCCGCGCTCAAGGTCAGTCTTGACAAATGGGTGGAGAGATGGACCGCTCATCCAACGGCGAGAAGTTAAAACAATTTCCCAGATCCTTGCTATAATGAGGAGGAGCTTGGCTGTTCAAAGGCCAGAGGTGAACACTCAAACAAAAGCCGGGTAAAGTCAGGGTCCTTAAACTTACCCATAATCCCAACGAAACTTCATCACATGTCCGTTACCCGCGATTGTTCTCACGCGACGGCGTTCCCGGTAGGCGACGCGCTCTGTGTTGACCCAGTGGCCAGAAAGACAAGTAAGTTAGCTGGCTCTCTCAATCACTGGAAGCCACTATGCATTGGATGCTGGAATCTCAGAACCCTATTGGATGTCGAGAACCAAGCTGTGACCATGCGGACAATACATGACTATCAGATCGACATAGCATGGCCGTCAGAATCTCGAATACCCGATTTGGGCTCTCGACAAATCAAAGTCCTTGGTGTAGACACCTCATATTGGCTCTACCATAGTGGGCCGAAAGATAATTCCGGCAATCAAGGGGTCGCCAAGGCTCTCAGTTGCCTGGCACACAACGCTTTCCCTTCAGTACCAGCTAAAATAGCAGTCGCTCGCTTCAAAGGTTGCCCGATGAAACTGACTATAATTTCTGTCTACGCACCAACCCTACCCTGAGTGGAAAGGGACAAAGGCGAATTGTATCATACTTTACAGACAGTGGTGAACCATGTTACAAAACGAGACATCTTCATTATTGCCGGGGATTGGAATACACGAACCGGGCCGATGACCAATCAGACCAGTCACATACTCGGGAGATACCCACTTGGAGAGAGCTGTGATAATGGAGATCGCTTGCTCAGCTTCGCTGATCTTAACCGGTTGTGCATAACGAATACTTGCTTCCAGCAACCCAAGAAGCATCTTCCGACGTGGTACTCCAATGATGATAGTACAGCCAGCCAGATAGAGTACATTTTAATCTGATCCCGATGGATGTCCTCCATCGATGACTGTCGAGCGTACAGAAAGGCTGAAACAGGCAACAAAGGTGGTTCGGACCACGTACTCCTGAGCGCCAAATTCAGACCGCTTGACAACGCGCCGGAAGACCCATCTACCAAAGCGTATCAACAATGGCCACTGGAAACTACTGACTGCTGCCGATCGCTTGAGGCAGAAATAGAAGCAGAAATTTCCGCCAGTGCACCACGTCTCGTACTTGCAGAAGATGAGTCTGTAGACGTTCGATGGTCTAGGCTAGAATTGTCAGTTCAAGGCGCCGCTTTATCTACCCTGGACTTTACTTCTAAGCCTGTGAACGACTGGATCACTGGTGATACTATCCGCTTGTGAGCTAAAGCGATAGAAGCACGTCTCACGAATTCCCCAGACTACCGTCGCTTGAGACGTGAGGAAACTCGCTCAGTAGGGAATGATCGTCACCGTTACTGGTCCGATACCGCAGGCAACATGGAAGCTGCATCAAATTCTGGCAATTTGGGTCATCGAGTTCGTCTCGTCCGTTTAGCTTCGGGCAAGCGTTATTCACCACATCCAGTATTGCGCAATTCGGAAGGCCAAATCACCCCCGATCCGGAAGGAAAACTTTCCAGATGGGTAGTGTATTTTAGCAACCTCCTAAACCGCGCACTACACACCAGCGCACCCGTTTCAACGATCACCCAGTCAGGATATGGCGCGGATTGCTCACCACCATCTCCCACAGAAGCTGCAATTATTCTTCGTCTCCTGAAGCCGATGAAAGCTCATGAAGTGGACGGGACTCCAGTCCTCCTTGACCATTCGCACGAATTCTTTTGCCCCATATGGGGGATCGAAATCTGTCTCCCCGCGTGGAGTACCTCAGTACTAGTGCCACTGCCCGAGTAAGGTGATCGAACTGTGCGCAGTAATTATCGCGGGATTAGCCTAATCGATGTGGCTGCCAAAACCTCCGTATGAATGTTGCCTTCCCGCTTTGTCAATGAGAGGAACCAGTGAACTCTCTATAACGAAAGTGGCTTTTGTAAAGACAGAGGCCGCACTGACCAAATCATCACTCTACTTCGGGTACCCGAACACCGCTACCAGTTCTAGCGGCCCAACTTTGTTTGCTTCGTTGGTTTTCGAGCTTCCTTTGACTCAGTTGACTCTGAAGCACTCTGGAGAATCCTACTTGCCGATGGCGCGTCGGTTAAACTCGTTAACTTGATGACATCATACTACAGTTGCACAAAGACCCGGATTCGGATCTATGGAGAAGAAACAAAAGCATTCGACATCAGTACTGAAGTCCGGCAGGGTTACTCACTTTCACCAGTGCTATTAAAATTCGCAGTCGACTAGGTTATGCATCAAACACTTGAGGGCTATCGTGGTGTTCAAGTTAGCCCTGACTTCTGGCTGTCAGACCTGGAATTTGCTGACGATATCGTTACTCTTGCAGAATATCATTTCACTACAGTCACTGCTGATTCGGGTCGATCAACCAGCCTCTCTGGCAGGACTTGTAATTAACACAGCAAAACGAAGTATTTCTCATTGTCAAACACCAAGTCCGCCCCATCGCTCTCCTTACATGGACAACTCATCGAGTCTCTTCCTGAATACAAGTACCTTGGATCCACTATTATCCCCACTGGTCACGCTACATCCGAAATCGGGAATCGTATTGACAGCGCCAAAATAGCCTTCTTACAACTGTGAAACACGTTGTGGTGAAGGACGGAAATTAGTCTGAGAACGAAAATCCGAGTATTCTCAGTAATCATTCGTGCCATTTTACTTTAAGGTTGCGAAGCATGGCCGCTGCAATCCGAAGACGCCCGGAAGCTGGAAGCCTTCGACCAATGGTGTATAAGGCTTACCTTGAAAACGCAGTGGCATGAGCGTATAACGAGTGACGAAGTATGCAAGCGCTGTTACAGTCTTCTGAAGCTCTCAGCGCTCACTCAACGCCGCAGACTTCAGTGGTTCGGTCACGTCCTCCGCAGACCAGACACTGAGTTCAATAGGAATTATACTACTGTTTTCACTCTTGCTGTCTACTGGCTATACTGTCTCTGCTGCTCAACGTCTGCTCACAGATCATTCCACGTCCCTTTCTTTAACTGCAACGCCAACAACAGTTAGCTGGTCGCACCTGGAAAAGTTCTGAGCCAAACTTTTGATGTTCGTTGCCAGGGTGGTCACAACATTCTCACACGCATCCGAAGCCCAAGCTTTCCTTCGACCTGAAACTCCACTCGGCCTCGAAGCGTTCAATGTGCATACTGATAAAGATTGGACGAGTAGCATGCCTGGCCCGCACCCTTGAAACACTCTCGGTGGACATCTGTTGCCATTCCGAAATCAGGTTGCACGACAACAGTACCGTCATCACAACTATCGCTCAGGTAAACCCTGACGTAAAATATGGCTTGCGCATTTCCGGAGATCCAGAGGCCGCCGCTTCTAGCCAAGCTGGTGTTGGGGTTGCACCGAGTGACAAGGTTGAGGCCGCTTTGCTTGACTGCATCCCAGTCAATAGTCAGCTATGTGTAGTCAGACTATGAGGTTCATATAAGTTAAGTAAGCGTCCAGATGTTACGAGCGCCTTGTTTATCGTCTCCATCTACGCTCCTAGACTGCAGTCCGGATGCAGTCAAGGATTGATTTTACCAAGAGCCACATCCAAGAAATATAGATATTATTGGTAGCAGTGGTAGTAATAGTAGTAGCGTCCACAGACATCAATCCACGCCTCCAGGTCAACAATTTTCCCCCTTCTAAACGTACCAACCTACATTCGTAAATGAGAAGGAAAGTTTCCTTGCTAAGCGAGCAGATGGCAAGAATCATAGTTGCCAGATCAACGCGGTACATTAAATGTTACTTGTTACTGCAAGTAACAAACCTGACAAGCACCACTTAGAACTCCTTGTTACACCACACTGTTGAAGACAGGCAAGTGACACTGGTACCAAAAATAATCCTCCAGGAACGATGGTCAAGCTTGAACGTGGTTCGTGTCCTCCGGTCGAAACAGTCATATACCGCTGTCACAGATGGGAATGGCTCTCACTGTGACAGGACGTCCAGCCGCTGAGCAACTGAAGCAAGACTCATCTGCACGAACTTGTTGATGACTTCCATGTCATTGGACCGTTAATGTTAGTTTCGTGGAGTTCACATCAACAGCTCTAACAAGGAAGGGGCTTATGCTAATGGTAAACAGAGTACATCCCACAAAACACACTGGAGACCGATATATTGAAACGCAAGGGTTTTGAAGTTCACTGTCTTAAAACAATGGGCAACATTAGCTCGAACGACAATTATCACGGTGGTACAGTGGTGTATCACGCGTGACAATGTCCAGCTTGGTGTACGCCAAGAAAAGGGAGTGCTAATCTCGCTGTTATAAATCAATGAAAACAAAACCGGAAAAAGTTGGTTAAAATCACACCGTAGTAGATCAATTAAAAAAGAGGGGAACCTACGTACATCCATTTCACAAGCAAAGGTTAACGGGTCATCATCATCACCATTACACGTTAGCTGGAAGTGGAAAACACCTCAGCTATTGTGCCGCAATACAAAAGACAAGAAAAGGAAAACAGTGGCAAACAGTGGCACGCCCGCTGAGTCCCCAGTAACGGATGGACATCATTCCGGAGAGGTAACAGCTGGCTGCCGTAAAAGAAACTCGTATTATGCCTAACAAGTAAGATCGTGAGTGGATGTGGATGCTAAACAGGAGAAGATGGACAAAGGAAATCACAACACAAACGCCATTGATGCCGGCTCCGAGCTATATCAGCAAGTGTGTCCAACCAAACGTGTTCACCGTCCTTAGGACCCCAGCCAGGCAGTCGGGATGCACCAACCGATGCCAACTTCGAAGTGAGGGTTTTCATTTCTCTCGACCAAGTCATCACTTGGCCTCCCCTCCTCCTCTTCCAACCGCACCCACAACGCGCAAACAATGCACGTCGCGGGAGTCGGTGTGCTGACATGCACAACACGTGGCCCAGCCATCGGAGCCTGGTGCGTGATATAATGGTGCTGAGCGGTTCACTCGCTCTTCCTGCACCAAATACGCGACGTCGAACACGCTCATTGCTCACGCAATGTTCCCACCAGACATGAGCTAAGCTGCGAAGGCAACGATGATCGAATGTGACGAGCCTCTTCATGTTTGTCGACCTGATGGACCAGGTTTCACAGCTGTATAAGAGGGCTGAACGGACGGCCGCATTATAAACTCTGTCCTTCAGGGCGACAGCAATGTCGCGTCTGCGCCACAGGTGGCGGAGATTGGCAAAAGCACCTCGAGCTTTTGCTATACGGTTCGTAACCTCATCTTCAATCCCACGAGTGCTAATATAGCTGCTCAGGTACTTGAATTCCTGAACGACTTCTAGCAGATCACCACCAAGCGTTAGCGCAGGGTTGGGTCCCTGCCAATCTTGGAGAAGTACTTTGCATTTCGATGGAGCAAAGCATAGCCCAAAACGACAGCCAGTGCTAATCGGTCCAGTGCTGCTCTGCATGTTTGGGGGCTGTCACAGATTAGGGCAATATCGTCCGCATACTCCAAGTCAAGAAGTCGCTCACCAGGAAGCAGCTCCACACCTTCTAGGTCGTGTCCAGCGAACGCTGTTTCCATGACTTTATCAATAGCGAAGTTAAAGAGGAAAGGTGACAGCGGGCATCCTTGTCTCACACCGCTGGTGATACTGAAGGGTGGCGAGAGTTTGCCAAAAACCCTCACCCTGCCCGAACTATGCGCGTACAGCGCTTTGATAATGTTTACATATTTATCAGGCACACCTTTCCTCAGCAGACAGCCCCAAAGCGCACATCGATCGACTGGGTCGAAGGCACCTTTTATGTCAAGAAACACGACAACGGTGGGTCGCCAATAAACATGACGGTGCTCCAACACTTGACGCAATGTGAAGATGTGGTCGATGCAGCCCCTACCTCGACGAAATCCGGCTTGCTCTTCACGAATCTGGCTTTCACGAGTGCCACTCAGTCTGGGGAAAATGACAGAGGCAAGCAATTTAGAGGCAATCGAAATCAGACTGATCCCTCTATGATTGCCGCATTCTAAACGGGAGCCTCCCTTGAAAAGTCTGAACAATGACGGGGCGGTTCCAGTCTGTCGGGACTGTCTCCTGCTCCCAAATTTTTACTAGCAACTCGTGTAGATCAACTGCTAGAGCATGTCCCCCGAATTTGAAGTGGGCTGGGGGAATTCTATCTGCCCCTGCGGTCTTATGCAATTTCAACAGCCTGATCTCACGTTCGACTTCAGCGCGTGAGGGCGGATCCGAGGAGACGGCCCAAGAGAAAGGTCACTCAATGACCGAAGAAGAAAGCGATAACTCCGGTTGGTTAAATTGCCATAGCAAAGTGTTCAACCCAACGCTCCAAGCCTTTTGACAGGGTGTGGATCGGCTGCCCACTCTCGTCGCGCATGGCATCGCTAATACCTGGTTTCCTGCTGCCTGTTTCCCGTATCAGACGGAATAACTTACGATGATTACCAACGGCAGCGGCTGTTTCCATCTCAGAGGCACGATGAGACCACCAGGTTTCGAGGTCCTTCTTCAGGCTAGCACGTAGTTTTGCCCTGAGATTTTTGCGAGCCTCATTGTATTTGCTTCAAGCCGGAATACGTCGGCAAGCATCCATAAGTTCCAGAGACTGTGTAGAGACCCAATGTCCGGTTTGGCAATTTGCTTTGCCACATGAAGACATGCCTGCTAACAGTAACGTTTGAGGAATATGCGACCAGTGATCTTCAACGGTGTTTAGTGGGCGCGTACTCAGCCCAGATGTCAGCGCACTTTGGTACACATTCAGAACATATGGCTTCGCCAGCTGGCTGGTGTCAATTTGTTCACATCGACGTTGCGAACGTCCACCGAAACGCACCAGGAGGTCGGCACAGACAAGTGCGTGGTCAGAGTCCACGCTCGTGCTCCAAATCGAGCGACAATTTTGGACACAGCCTCTCCAGCGGTAACTGATCGCGATATGACCGATTTGCGTCCATGGTTGGCCCGAGGTTGGTGACCGCCAAGTCACGCTTCCGCGGGTGCTGTGTCAAAAGTTAGTGCTCGCGAGAAAGAGGCCAGCATCTTCACACAGCTGTAGCAATCGCTCACCATTATCACTACGGCAGCCCACACCATGTTGGCCACGCAGATGAAGCTCATCAGAGGACAATTTTCCGACTTGGGCGTTTAGATCACCAGCCAACACCACAGTATCCGTGCTTCTTCTGTAACGAAGGAGCTCGTGAAGTTGCTGATAGAAATCATCTTTCACCGAATCAGTGCTACAGTTTGTAGGGGCGTAAGCCGCAATGACAAACAGGCAACGTTTGTCTCCGCGCGACTTCGTAACACGGAACGAACCAGCTAATCTAACGGCGCACATTCAACTGGTTACTGGGATCCAATCGATCAGGGCAGCTTCAGCCCGGGGACTCAAAACAATGCCGATGCCAGCTTGACCGGCATTCGAAGCTGCATCATCGTCAGACAGGTGCAATGAGAATGTGCCGCCAGTGTCGTATGTGGGGGATCGCAGAGTAAGCAAGGAGCTCGAAGCTTGCAGGCAGGTTTCTGATAAACAACAAATATCGATCGATAGGGTCTCTAGTGTGCGGGCAAGTGCTGCCTGTTGGCCAATCTGCAGCAAAGTGCGCACGTTGAGGCATGCCAGTCTTAGCGGGACGCGAGGACTCCAAAGGGAAACGGATGAACTGACGTTGTCCGCTTGGTTGAACATGCACTTGTCGACTGCATTGGAGCGACGCAGTGCGATTGTGTGTGATTTAAAATTAGAAGACAAGCGAATATTGAAGTAAGCTGGGGGAGGGCCAAGAATTGGGGGATTGAAAATGGGGGGATATAAGTAAAGTTGGAGCGGGACGATAAGGATGAAGAAGCGCAAGAAGGGGTATAAGAAGACGGGAAGGCCTGAGCAGTAGCATCCAAACCCCTATCCACCCAGCTCGATGCAGCAGATAGGGCGCCGTTTATTATCCTCTGCGACGGCCAGAGCATCAAGAAATTGTTGTAGGAAAGTTTCATTGTATTGCGTGGGCAGAATACTGTCAGGTTGCCCAGGCCTAGACAGGAGAACGATTAGGGTTCTCAATCAAAGCCTTTGGTTCAAAAACCTTACCGCAAGACAGCGGGTTTTGGCACTGGACTACGGAGCCCGTTTTATGAAATGAGGAACCACCCCCATTCCAACCCCCAACCTGGAGGACCAGGAGGCTGAGTTTGTCTGGCCTCTAACCATTGACCAATCTGGTATGAGTGGCTCTGAAGGTGCAAAAAAAAGCACCACGGGTACAAAGCAAATGATCATTTGATGACGGATGTGGGCCACAATAGCATGATTATTCTTGTTTGATTTGTGCACGCTAACCATTGGTTGACGATGGAAATGACGTAACAAGGTACGCTCCAATTGCACTTATTCTACCACCGTCAATGACAGCGCGGTTTATCCATTCGGCCTTTCGATTAAACATCCGTATCAATCTTTGGTTTAAATAAATCCACTGGGAACAATCAGTGAATAGTAGGCATGTCAGAAAGAGTGTATTGACCAATTAGATAGATAACGAACACCACTTTCGCCTGTTCTACTTCCTCATCCGGACTTATCTCATGGAAAAAATATTTGTTAAAAAGTGTTACACAGCACAAAATGCATTCTAGACGACAAGGAGATAAATGACACTTAAACCTACGTTAGTATAAGCGCACTCGCAAATTAGAAAATAAGATGCAGGGACGCGAGTTGCTGATAGTAAGCAAACACTGACAAAGCTTACCATTCGACCGGTCACAGTTGTCAAGCCATCCTGCGGTTGGCCAGGCGCATTATCTGTGGTACTAGTTAACAAGTAGTGCTTCGCATGAGAACCGGAGGTGCTTCGAACGGGCGGCACTGGTGGTTCCATCTGATTGAGAGAGTCAACAAGATCAGCTGAATTAGTACGCTGATCCGCACGCCAGACGACTCCGACTTGCACAGCTGAAGGGGGTGGACGTGTTCGATACGGGCGATGGCCAAGTGTAGTCTCGGTGGGCAGAGCATTCACTGGAGACTCGTCAAGTTCGTCACAAGATGAGGGTGTACTCGAGTCCACATCATCATCCCTGATCTGTTGCGAAGGATGACTGGTATCAGGTTGAAAGTAGTCCAACGAAGGTGTAGTGACAGAAGGCACATCACTAGCTGGTGAACCCAAAACGCGAACACGAGGAGACGCAGAGTCGTTCGTGTGTAAAGATTTGTTTTGTATCCCGATGCACTTATTCAGCATCCGTTCGAAGTGATGATTCGGTTCCCCAACGTTGAATGTATGGTACCGCATCTGTACACAAACGGAAAATCAGGCGAGTACTAACAAGTATGCAAGATCATAATCATCATCATACACGTTAGCCGAGGGTGGGAAACATACCTCAGCTAACGTGCCACAAAACAAAAAGTAAGACATTAAACATTGAAGACTACAAAAGCTACAAAAAGTAACATAATGTTAAAATCACATTATGCAGTGGATTGAGGACGTTGTTGGAGGAGGAAGCTAAACATGCGGGGAGGGACAGACTCACAACATGCCTCTGAACTCGGTTCCTCGGCATATCAGTTAGTGTATCCAACCAAACGTGCTATCATCATTCGGTCGCCAGCCTGGCAGTCAGCAAACACCAACCGATACCAACTTCGGAGTGATAGACTTCATCTCTCTTGACAGTCATCATTTGGCCTCCTCTCATCTTCTTCCATCCACACCCCAGGCGCGCAAACAACGCACGACGCGGGAGTCGGTGGACTGGCGTGCGCAATACGTAGTCCAACCATTGGAGTCTGGTGCGTGACATAGTGATGCTGAGCGGTTTCCTGGCTCTTCCGGCAGCAAATACGCGACGTCGAACACGCTCATTGATCACGCGGTGTTCCTACTAGATATGAGCTAAGTTTCGAGGGCAGTGATGGTGGAACGTAACAAGTCACTTTATGTCAGTCGACTTGATGGGCCAGGTTTCATAACGGCAAAGAAGACTTGAACGGACGGCTGTATTGTAAAATCTGCGCTTCAGAGCGAGTGAGGTCACGCCAGGGCCACAGGTGGCAGAGGTTAATAAAAGCACCTCAAGGTCGTGCTATACGGTTCGTAACCACAACTGCGATCCCACAGGCGCTAACATAGCTGTGCAGAAACTTAAATTTATAGACGACTTCTAGTTGCTCCCCACTAAGAGCCAGCGCAGAAGGCGGTCCCTGCCAATCTTGAAGGACTTTGCATTTCAAGGGTGCAAAGCATAGCGCGAAACGACTGACAGCCAGAGCTAAGTTATCCAGTGTAGCTTGGCACGTTTGTGAGCTGTCACAAATGAGGACATTGTCATCGGTATACTCCAAATCAAGAAGTCACACACCTGGGAGAAACCCTACACCTACTAAGTCGTGCCCTGCAGACGCCGTTTCCATCACTTCGTCAACTGCGAAGTAAAATAGGATAGCTGACAGCGTGCAGCCTTGTTTCACACCGTTGGAGATATTGAAGGACGGCACAAGTTTGCCATAAACCCTCTGTCCGAACAATGCGCGTACAACGCTCTTAGGACATTTACATATTTCTGGGGCACACCCTTCCTCATTAGACAGTCCCAAAGGGCACATCGAACAAGCGAATCGAAAGCCTCTTTGTTGTGTAGGAACACGACAACGGTGAGTTGCTGATAGACATGGCGGTGCTTTAACAATAGACCTGATGTGAAGATGTGAGCAATGCAGCCTCGATTTCAACGAAACCCGGCCTGCTCCTCACACATCGGGCTATCACGGGTGTCAGTTAGTCTATGGAGGACGACAAAGCCAAGTAAGTTAGAGGCAATTGTCATCATCATCATCAACAGCAGCACATCAGCCATTTGAACTGATGCTTCGCTGCCATACAACCATGAAGACCTATGAAATAAAGAATAACAAGAGGAAGAGAAGGGGGACTTACCTGAAAACCTTAATGACCTAAGCACACATTCAAGGTCAAGGCGCCTACACCTAATGTAGACAACATACTGTCACGAACAGCTTGCTATCGTGCAAAGATAAGGCGGCATCGGCGAGACAGCTCCCTTGCGGCTTTCACTGCCACGCGTCATAATGAGCCATTACCCCGCAGATAACTCAGCACCAAACCCACTTTAAACAGGCAATCCAATTAGGAGACGGCAGCAGACGCGCCACTGGTGTCTACTGCGAGCCATGTCCTGTAAAGTTTAGAGCCAAGCACAAGACGAGTCACGTGGACTCCAGCCCGGAAGAGGCAATTGGAATCAGACTGATTCCCCTATGAGTACCGCATTCCGAACGGGAGTCTCAATTGAAAACTGGGACTATGAAGGAGCGGCTCCAGTCTGCTGGGACACAATAACAACGGCGAATCGTCTTACGAAGAGCATAATGATGCGGACACCTAAACGGACAGCGTTGGAAACACAAAACGCGCTCAGCATGGCAACGTGTGTCAAGGCAGCCTGGTCTCCCGTTCCTAGAGTCTACGCTCATGGGTGACTAGCTCAAGTGACCTGAGTCGTATTCGTTAAGTCATATTCTGAGAAACCACAAGTACGCAGCTCTATTTTCAGCTACAAACAGGAGAATGCTGCAGCTACATAAGGTATTGAATCAATAACGAAAAGTCGGCGGGTACAAAGTATAAGAAAGTGAAGTGAATGTGTTAAATTAAACTGGTCAGTAAAAGGTGCTCAAAAGTACCAAGCAGCTCATTACAAAGGTAGCGCGCCGGAGCCAGAAAACAAGAACAACCGTTATTTGGGACTTGATTCAAAAAGTCAGTTTTGCATCGTCATCATAAACAGCAGAACATCAGTCATCTGAACTGACGCATCGCTGTCACAAAATCAAGATGACCTACGGAAAGAATAATAAGAAAGAGAGAAGGTGGATCTAGCGTAAAACCTTAATGCCCTAAGCAAACATTCATGCCTAATGCGCCTAAATCTTGTCAATAACATAAAGTCACAAATAGCTGGCCATCGTGCAAGGATAATGCGGTATCAGCGCGACAGCTTCCTTGCGGCTTTCACTGCCCCGTGCCATAACCAGCCATTGTACCGCAGATAGCTCAGTATCAGATACACTGTAAACAACTAAGCTGACTACAAGCTGACAGCAAACGCAGTACTAATGCCGATTGCGAACCATGTCTTGTGCTAAGCACAAGACGAGTAACGTGGACTCCAGCCTGGAAAGCGAGACGGATCGACGGCACCGAGTTTGGTCATTATTGACTTCATTTCCCGCTGCCAAGTCAAATGTAGTCCATCTCGAGTCTAGCGCCATCTTACATTCGGTAAAGAAAGCAACTCTTCTCAGTAAGCGGTGACCGAGCATTTGTAACATTTGCTCAAGGTAAAGCAACTTAGTCAACACTGGTTGATGTTCCAAAGAACTAGCCTGACTACCTTCGCCTAGCACTCGCATACATATATCACCGTAATGAGCACGTTGGTGCCATCTGATACCAGGAACGCCCCGTGGACAAGGAGTAGAATGTGCTTCAAATCCACAAACCGAATGGGTCATGTCTCACTACCATAGGGTAGCATAGCATTCTGTTTGGGATTGAACACAGCTTATCGAGTCATGGGAAACCCCTTCTGACATCAAAGATGTCGCAGATACAAGAAAGTACTTCTAACTCTTGTGTCCATCGTCGCCGATGCAGCTGACAAGGTAAGTGATTTGACCAACAAACTCAAGATCCCCGCTACCAAGGATCAAGGGGTCACCAACTGACTAATGATCCAGCAACAACCGCGAACCGCATTTCAAACGATCAGATCACTCTAGAGAGGTTATTTACGGTTGACTGGTCTACCACAACGTCGTTAAACAGCAGGACAATATCGTAAAAGGATTAAAGCCCAGAAGGTAGGAAAGACTCGGTGCAAAGGTAAGATTCGTTGAGACTTTGAGGATGAAGGATTGTGGTGCGTTAGGTGCAAGTAGCACGGTATGAACAAGCAAACCAAGCTGAAACCGATGAAAAGGACCACTATTGGTAACCTCCACAATGTGTGCATCGATATATTACAGATACAAACGTGGCATAGGAAGAATCAGCGTCAAGAGAAGATAAAGGTGACTGTACGGAGCAGCATGCGATTGTCTTAATAGGTGGAGCCCGACGTACCTTACGGATGCTCGTTGTTCCCATAGACATCCTTCCAACAGCAACTCGCGTTTCTGCAATAGAACTGCAAATTGTCACTAGAAGGTCTTTTGCAGCTTCGGAAGACGGGAAACTGCTTGTGCATGCTATTCAGTCGCATCAGGTGAAGAGCTGTCATAGAGATAACAGTATGCCGCAGCGATGCTTCGCTGCCACGCAACTACCACCAGTCGCGCCTGGGCTAAGACTATTGCGAGGGTCGCCCAGTACCCTACGCATGCCCGAACCGGTGACATCCGAGTTGTCCTTTCGACCACCGGGCGGCCAATCGTTGGTGAGGTTTAGCTGACCAGAGTAATTTAGATTGAGAAGGAAAGTAAGAAAGTAGGAAATAAAGTTTGCGCTGTCGTTGTCGGGGGCGGATAGTAAAGCTCGCGCCCTACAGTAATCGTACAAGCCGTAAACTGTCGTCTCTTGTGGTTGTATTTAGATGAAAAATGACTGCTAACACTGTCTTAATATCCCATGAGGAGACTGTCGAAGAGGAGTGCTTGCTTGATCTTAAACTAATTGAGAACCGTGCATAAGCGAGGGTGGGGACCCTTGGAAGTTTAGACATGGTGTAGCGCAAGGTACTGTAAATGAATATAAATCATGGTGTTATGGTGACCGACGATTAACGCGAGGCAATTTTTGGGTGTTGTTCATGTAGAGGGCGAGCACTGAATACACCAGCTGGTGTAGACTGGTCAAGTTTCTCGTGAAAAGCTTAATTGCTAATGACCTTAGAACCGCCTGAATTTGCCAACTCATGACCTTAGAGTAACTGTGAATCTCCATGTCGGAGTGGATTGGTTGATGGTTAGAACACCGAGGTTGTCAGTCAACAGCATGCCGACACAAAATTAAAAAACCGATAGACGAAAACAGGCGTATATGGCTCTATCATCTTCCCGGACAAGGTCTTCGGGGTATGAAACGTTGATGGGTAAGAGACTTCATCCCACGCGCAACAGTCAAGAATTCAGTTGTGCTCGCATTCACACACGTTCCGCTGATTTTTAACACTTGTGCCAAGATCTTTATGTCCTTTGTCTAATTTTCTAACCGATCGTTTCCGATCGTTATGGTGAAGTGAGTCAGTACAACGATACCCACAGTATTCAAGTATACTGGCAATGCCTTACCCATCTGATAGGTAAGAAGTAAACAATACCAAACATACGGTCCATACACCACTGCGCTATAGAATCGAATTCTGAGGAAACGGCGTAATGTCCAGCCAGCCCCGCCTGGAGTGTTGATTCCGGTTTGTATGGTCAGTAAGCAATGATTTGCATGTTATATGTGATTCAAAGAAACATGCAAGGTGTCACTCAGTGGATTTCAAAATGAGACAAGAGAGCAGCAACCCAAAGTGAGGCAGTTCAACACGACGGACGTTGATTCCAACAGTGAAGTATCTCTAACTAGCGATGCTAATAAAGCGAAACAACTGGTACAGCTATGCGGTTATTCGCGGGAATAATGATAGACAACGCAAGAAACAACATCTATGAAACGAAACGATACAATGATCGACCGACGCATAAAAAGCACTACATAAGAGCCAAAGGTTAAGTACAAGAATATACATAAGTGGAAATCAGGAAGAACGCACTTACTCGATAAAATGGGGTTTTCTCGTAAGTATTTGCTTCCGCCATTTTCCGCAAAACATCAGCACCCCGAGTTTCAACATTAAAATGTATTAACCCGTCGGCAACTAACATCTCCACTGTATCAAAGCACTTTTCCCCCACGTAATGTTGCTGCTTTTCGGCGTCGTAAAACAGCATATAATTTCTGGCGACATTATCGAATCTATAGTCGAGAATTACGCTAACGTACCCTTACCGAATCACTAATGTATAGGAGTTTGGAGCCCGCTGGCTTTCTCTTATCAAATAAGCCCCATCAGGAGCATCCTCCATTAGTCTCTCGGTTTCCATCCTCGAAATAGGTCCGTGATATTCCAGTCCATATTGAGGTGGACGGTAGGCCAACTCTTTCGTGCACGCGATCATATGCGGAGTGGGCGCATCACGTTGCAAAATGTACACTGGAAAAGTCAACAGTGTTGGTTGCATACACTTACGCTTGGTTTGCCAGATCCGAAAGTCTAGGTCCTTCTCTGTCATCACAATTTAGGTCAGCACCATTGTGCAACAACACTGCTGCGCTGCCAGAGAACGTAAAAATGCGCAGCACGTTGCAGAAAGTAACTGGCACTAGAACAAGTTTCCCTGAAAACAAATGAAGTCACCAAGAAGACAGTAAACGAGAACAAGAAATATGTCAACACAATGTGTAAAGGAAAGAGGAGATATCGAGGTTGTGTTACATGAAAGGGAAGTTCTATAAAGCTAGTAACCGTGTGAGCGAAGCAGACAGTTGTCGCAAACAATGCGTGAGAGCAGTTAACGTCAGACAGTGACTGAGTAACCAGAAAATGCAGCAGGTTTTGAATATCAATGTAGCTAGGGCGGTTCTGTTCCCTACATGTCCGAGGTGGGAATGGCTGGGCAGGATGTGTGTGGTGATAAATCACAGCTAGTTACCAGGTCACGGCATTTGCGGTTCACTTCCCGCGACTTAGTGGTCGTAAACAGTGAATCGAAAGTAACAATCACAAGCTCTATCCCTCACCGGACAAATGAAATGCGTACTGCTGACAAGTGAAGAAGAGACAAAATGGTCGTCAAGTGCTTTTCTTGATATGAATAATTGTAAAGTCAAAAAAGAAGCTGATGTTTGTCTCAACGATGTTTTCCAACCACAAACGAACAGGCTGGTGATATGGCGAAAAGCGATATTCGGTGGTGTTTCACTAAGGAAGGATTCGCTATCCAGGACCGTCGAATGGCTGAGATTCCTGAATCAGTGCTGGGCGACTGCCTACGAAGAAAAGGTTCTGAAAGAAGCAACTAAGACTGTCGACAAATGCCCACATATTTGACAACAATTTAAAAAGAACAAAAAGTGACATATCAGGATAGTCCGATTCGTTCAAACCAAGATGGAGCAATTAAAATTTAGGTAGTAGCCAGTCTCTTGTAAAAATGGCATCAGTTGTACGCCATCAGTCTCGCACTGATGCCTGTTGGTTCACCCACCAGCAGGACATGGAGGCGGTCGGATATTGCAAATCCGACCCCATCCTCACGTGGTGCTGAGGCGGCGTTGCAAACCCACTAGAATGAGTAGCCAGCAGCTGCTTCATGCAACCTACCTTGCTTAGCGAGCCGGGTTTCACTGAGTGCCACAATATCTATGTGGTAGCGCGCCAGTTCCATCGTGACCAGTGCAGTGCGTCGCTCGGGGCGCTCACTCGAGTTCCGGTCCAGTAGTGTGCGCACGTTCCAGCACCCGATGTTGAGTGCTTTGCGCGCAGGCATTCGATTGCATTGCTTGGCAACCGCACGGGTGGTTGTGCTTCGGAGGTTTGTTTGATGAACTCCACCCGAAACCGTTGGTTCAATAGCCTGACGCACAAGGCAGTGGGGAACAGATTCAGATAGGGAGTGTGATTGTAAAGAACCACTAGAATCTACTTGAGGTTCGTCATACAAAGTCTTTGATGATTTAGAATTTGTCATGTGGTTGACGACCATAGTAAGATACGCACCTGCGACCACGGCCAGTCGCAAGTGTGTTTTGGCGGGTTTGCACCAATTTGACCATGGGCTGGTTGGTTTCAGGCGGGCGGTGGCACAACACTAAGCAGCCGAAGGTGCCCTCCACCGTCAGAGACAATGAGTGGCGCTCGTGCTCTAGGCCAATCGAGCCGTGACCGTGTTGTCTTCCGTGGCTACGTTTTACGGGAAGAGGGCCATCGACCACTTTCTAACCTCCGAAGAGGATGGAGTTTGGAATAGGATATTGACAAGGAGAGGGAGTCGGGTCCTCGGCCAGAGCTTTTGATTAAATGTACACCTGAAAGGAGAGCCCATGATGCCCTGAGACTTGTGGTGGCTAGATCTAGACAGATCGGCTACCTGCTGCTGTCAATCTTGTGCAGTGGGCTCATGTCTTTGACGCCTCCTCATGGCAAAAGCTGGGTGGGAATTGGGTTACGCTTTTCTTCCAATTAAGAGCGAGGACACATACCAATTCAGTGAACTGACCATGTGCTAGACCAGTTGACTTTCGGGTGTACATTTAATCGAAAGCTCTGGCCGAGGACCCGAGCCCCTCACCTGTCAGATTTGGGCGTCTTGCCAATATCCTATTCCAAACTCCATCCTCAAGCCAGGAAGCCCCAGGTCAAATTGGTGCAAACCCGCCAAAACACACCTGCGACTGGCCGTGGTCGCAGGTGCGTATCTTACTATGGTCGTCAACCACATGACAAATTCTAAATCATCAAAGACTTTGTATGACGAACCTCAAGTAGATTCCAGTGGTTCTTTACAATCACACTCCCTATCTGAATCTGTTCCCCACTGCCTTGTGCGTCAGGCTATTGAACCAACGGTTTCGGGTGGAGTCCCTCAAGCGGACCTCAAAATCACCCACTGCCTTGTGGGTAAGGCTACTGAGCCAAAGGATCCGGGTGCAGTCCCTCAAACAAATCTCCGAAGCACAACCACCCGTGCGGTTGCCAAGCAATGCAATCGAATGCCTGCGCGCAAAGCACTCAACATCGGGTGCTGGAACGTGCGCACACTACTGGACCGGAACTCGAGTGAGCGCCCCGAGCGACGCACTGCACTGGTCACGATGGAACTGGCGCGCTACCACATAGATATTGTGGCACTCAGTGAGACCCGGCTCGCTGAACGAGGTAAGTTGTATAAAGTTGCTGCTTGCTATACGTTCTACCGAGTGGGCAACGCCACTTCAGCACCACTTGAACATGGGGTCGGAGTTGTAACATCCAATTGCCTAAATAGCCAGCTTGTGGTTGAGCCGACTGGCATCAGCGCGTGACTGATGGCTGTTTGCCTACGACTCGGAAGAGGCAACTTTACCACTTGTATAAACACCTACGGTCCGACCATGTGTTATCCTGAAGACACACGTGATCAATCCTACACTCATCCTCTGTGATACGGTCTGTGCCGAGGAGTGACCGACTTATTGCTGCTGAGTGATTTCAACGCGCGCGTTGGGCGTGATGCATCAGTGTGGACAGATGTTATCGGTCCGCATGGCATTGGTTCAGCGAATGCGAACGGTGACAGGCTAATGTCACTGTGTGCCACTCATGGCCTGATGATCACGAACACTCGGTTTGCAATGAGTGCGAGTGATATATCAACTTGGACGCACCCACCGAGATGCCACGCTCACCTGCTCTACAATCTCAGCGTAAGGCAGCGTGACATGCGTGAAGCGCGCACGACACGTGTACTGCATGGAGCTGGGTAGAGCATTGATCACAAGTTGGTGCAGACTAAATTGCACACATATTCCGTAAACCTATGTATTATACCCCTGCCGTGAACTGGAGAAAATTTAACATTCTTTTTCTAAGAACAGGAGAAAATGATGGAGGTGGAGAAGGGAATGGCTGCACGCCTGTGTGATGTGGAAAGCATAGTCACAGTGGGCGACCTGTGGCACCACATTCGCGACCAGCTGACAGCTGCTTCCGTGGAGACCATGGGGCACACAAACTGTAAGCAGCATGATTCGTTTGATGAGAACAATGCGACGATTGGCGCATTGGTGTCAGAGAAGAATGCAGCATTTGCTGCACATGTGGCAGACTCCAGTGATTTGGGGAAGAAGAGTAAGTTACGCAGAATTCGATCCAAGAGCTCCGTCACAATAAGAAGCGTAGTGGACGAAGAAAGCGAAGCAGATAGAGTGCTACGCCGAACGCCGCCAACACAAGGAATTTTTTGACTCCTTGAAGGCGGTGTATGGATCGTGGTTGGAGCCGCTTAGGACGCTGCTCGATGGTAGTTCATGCGCTGCGTGTACGTAAATTGCAGACATAACGCAGATCTGGCGAAAACATTTTGATTGTCAAAAGTCAATGTTAGCGAACATACGTTTTCGATAATTTTCCATCAGGCTAGTATAATTATTCAGCAGTTACATCGAATAGACCGATTGCCGGGGTCGTTAAAACGGGTTAAAATCAGTTCACAAGAAGTCACCTATCGCTATTAAACAGGTCAATGTCGGAGCCTTCAAGCGATCCAACTGAGTAAAAATCACTACTCGATCGGGCCACGGCAGTTGTAAGGCCTGAACAAATTGTCCCTTGAACAACCGTCCGGAGATTGACTGGCCTACATTGAACGGTCTGAAGCAGCACGAGGTGAAATTGTCTGGTGGACAGGCCGAGAGTGGATGAGACGCAGAGTATCTGCCCAGTTGCGAAACGGCAAGTGCGCCGGTGTCGACGGGATCTCGCCTGAAATTTTGAAAGACGGCGGACCGACGTTAGTGAATGTACTGCATCAGTTGGTGCAACGCGTGTGGATTGAGGAAGTGCCTGCTGATCTGAAGGAAGACCTAGTGCTCATCATCATCATTAATGCACGTTAGCCGAGGGCGAGAAACACATTACAGCTAATACACAGCCATACAAAAAGTAAGTCAGTAAGCTATATAGACTTAGAAGCTATAATAGTAACATAATGCTAGTACATTTTTGATGGTTATTGGAGTGGGAAGGGGAGGAACAAAGAGACTCACAACACAAATCCACTGAGATCGACTATTCGCCATGTTAGCTAGTGTATCCAACCAAACGTGTTCATCATCCTTCGGTCCACAGCCCGGCAGTCGGGAAACACCAACCGACGTCAAGTTCGAAGTGAGGGACTTCCTTCCTCTCGACCAAGTCATCGCTTGGAATCCCCTCCTTTTCGTCCATCCACACCCTCGGTGCGCAAACAATGCACGTCGCGGGAGTCAGTGGGTTGGCATGCGCAACACGTGGCGCAGCAATCGGAGCCTGGTGCGTGATATAATGGTGCTGAGCGGTTCGCCCGCTCTTCCTGAACCAAATACGCGACGCCGAACACGCTCATCGTTCACGCGGTGCTAACCGCAATGCCCTTGTGCTACCACTGTACAAGGGCAAAGGAAGCAAGCAATGTACCACGAATTATCGCGGTATCAACTTGCTGAGTTGTGTGCGCAAGGTGATTTCCCGAATCATACTCAACCGCCTTGTCAGTCAGGTTGTGGAACCGAAAGTGGCGGAAGAGCAATGCGGATTCCGTTCGGGTCGATGCACCATAGATATGGTGTTCGCGGCTCGCCACTTGCAGGAGCAGTGCAGAGAGCGACACCAGCCATTGTACTTGCTGTTTGCAGACCACACCAAGGCATTTGATACGGTGAATCGCGAGGAAATGTGACTAGTATTGGGTAATTTTGGATGATCGGATAAGTTTCGTTTAATGTCTGCACATTTGTATGCTGTCGAGGTTAGAGCTCCGTGAGCAAACCTCGGATGACTGCAGTTGTCATTGGTGTGAAGCGAGGCTGTCACAGCCCATGTCCTGTTTGATATTTACCTTCATGTAACGATGTTTTGTGCTTTTGATGCTGTTTGTGATTATGGTATTAGTGTGGAGTACCGTATTTATGGTGGGTTGCTGAACATCCGTCGGTTCGGGACGAGGACCCTATTGTATGAAGCAAGCATCCGTAGGTTGCTGTGTGACTAAAACTGTTCGTTGTTTGCACAAAGCATGGAGTAGTTACAGTACATAAGTTCGGATCTCGCTTCGATAGCGGCCGAAATCGAGGTCACCATCACCACAAGCAAGACTGTTGGTCTTTTCAGCCTTCAGCAGGAATGGAATTCGTGGGTCTACCGCAGATCCACATTGGAAACGAGGTTTTGCAAGCCACTCAAGGTTTTAATACTTATGAAGCGTAATATCTGCAGGCCTGCAGATAACCAGCGAGTTGCATAACCGCGTATCGAAGGCGTCTGCTGCATTTGGAAAGTTGGAAATAAGTGTTGCAGGAACAATCACCAGCTTACTGTTGGGATGAAGCTGATGGGAAACATTTCTATGGTGCTGTCCGTTCCATACGGCAGCGGAACCAGGACGCTTTATCGGAAGTATCTCCGATATTTGGGGCGATTTCAACAACAGTGTCTGCTTCGTACAATGCGCATTACCTGGGGTGAGCAAGTTGCTGACACGATACTTCGCCACAGTGACTTGTGTGCAATAGCCTACATATTTTTGCTGAGACCCCAAAGGTGACTCGGGTTGTTTGCCGCATAAATTCGACCCGAATACGGAAACTACTGCTTTATGGTCCATTGGGCGCAGGGAAGCGGAACAAGGGAAAAGCGAAGTTAGGTTATCAGGATATGATCAAAATGAGTTTATCATGAACAAATGTTGAGTTCAATTAATGGGAAGCGATGACAGTGGATGGATGCCGAAAGCGAGAGTATATTAAGAGGGCGGTTGCTCAGATGCATGAGAAATAACTGCTGTAAGCAGAGAAGAAACGCCGGACACGGAGGCAACAGACGCCGATGGAGGATAGCTCATCGATGTCGAGTGCATGGTATTGCAGCACATGCAGTCGTGAGTGCCTGAGCCAAGCCGGTTTAGTAAGCCACCAGCGTCGCCATGCGGGCTCAACATCGAAGAGGAGACGAGTCCATTGAGCAGGTAAACAACATCAGCGCAGCGTTGTTAAGTACGCTGCTTCCGATTCTATGTGCTAACCAAAGCCAATAACGCGGTTAATGTGGTACGTGTGCTACATCATCCCTGCAATTGGTCTGTATGCGTCACTGCGGGTTGAGTTGCTTGCATTTCAAGTGTTAACTGCTGACTGATATCCCCGGTGTGGCTGCACTTGATATGAATGTTAACAAGGTACCTACCCGGTGTCAAAATGTAATGAAGAATCATGAAAGAACATGTTGTCTCTGTCGACGACGTTTTGCCAATTTTTCGTCCGTTTTAAGGAGTTGTAACTTTAAAAAGCGGGAGTTTACGCAGACTTGCGCGCATTGTTTCCGCTGCAACCAGTTTCAGGTCGTTGTTTCCAGCGTTGTGAGAAATCGACAGTCTTCATCTTTCGGTTTCCAAATGGGAAGGCGTACCAGACCAGCAGTTGATAGATAGAATGTCAGCGATTTGATGCTTTGTCGCTAGGTGGTCGACTGCCCCCCATGCGGACTGTTCCAATGCAGCCGTGCATGCAGAAACAGGGCGCGGTGTGGCATTCCCTTGCCAGACATGCGCAGGATGGGGCCAAGCCATCACAGCTAGCAGGATAGAACAAACTTATAGGGCGGGAGATCCGCCTTGCCAAAGACGCGTTGTCTGATACCACCATTGCGTACCCGGTGTTGCAATCATACACGGCCGATCCTCCGCAGACAGCCGTTGTCGAAGGCTGAAAGCCCACGTATCTGATTCACACGGATCGGCCATAATTCGCATACATACAAGTATCGCGCCAACACAGGCATGGGAAACCTACCCTATGAGCACTAGTGAGATGTTGCGAGGACACCACAAGTGCCTTAAAGTAGCAAAGATCGAGCGAGCTTTTGTGATGCGGTGAGACACCCTACTCTAGTAGTCTATTGGTAGAGACACTGCTTCCAGGGTTACAAAACTATTCAACTGCTCATGCCGAGTTTTTAGTGACGAGCTAAGAGAGATCATTCTGTCAATCCTATGAAGCACTTTGCCCTCTGAGGGGGCAAAGCACTTCAACACTTGAACCACCAGTCGGTCAGGGATCAATTGCATAAAATGAATAACATCACAGAGCAACCCGATATCTTCAGCACCATCTAAGTCGGTCGTACGATTACCTAGAAGAAGCTCAATTTCAGAATGCTGAAAGTCCTCTAAAATTCACAACAGGACATCTTCGATCGCGAAGTTAAAAAGAAATGGAGACATGGAACATAATTTTCGCACACTACTGGTGACAGGGTAGACTACAGAGAGCTTGCCGTAGGCTCTTACCCTGCCTGAAATACGGTGTAGCGCCCAAAGAGTGACGACGTACTTTTCCGGGATCTGTGCTTTAGTAGGTAATGCCATAAGGGATGTCGATCTATCGAGTCGGCACAGGTGGTGATGTTTTAGGAGCTGACGAAAAGTGAACATATGATCCACACAACCTCTACAGGGGACGGAAACCAGCCTGCTTCTCCCGATAGTGTGCCTCGTAAGTTGGCGATAGCCTGCGTGACATGATGGATACTAGCATCTTGGAGGAAACTGATATCAGGCTAATTCCTTCGTGATTAGCACAGGAAGTCCGGGAACCTTAATTGGAGATTGAAATAATGACTGACTCTCCTCATGAAGTGGGGAGCCTTTCTACTATCCAGATCTTCATAAATAGTGATGTTAGCTAAGT
This sequence comes from Dicrocoelium dendriticum, assembly GCA_944474145.2. Lineage (NCBI taxonomy): Eukaryota > Metazoa > Platyhelminthes > Trematoda > Plagiorchiida > Dicrocoeliidae > Dicrocoelium > Dicrocoelium dendriticum. The sequence continues at coordinate 154,346,214 of OX104063.1, read as the reverse complement.
GACAATTTTCGTATAACCATATTTGTACAGTTCTGGAGGAAGCTCGTCTGAACCAGCAGCTTTAAAGTGCCATAAGTGTCTAACCTCAAGGCAAACTTCAGCCTCAGTGGGTGATTCGAGTAACGTGGCTCATGGCGTGCTACGGGGCGAGTTGAGTGCGAAGATGGACGAGGGGAAGAACCAAACAGAGATTGGAAATGCTCAGCACATCTGCAAGTTTGTGATTTGTGACCTATCCGTCTAGCTGACAGCAGACCTTTCGTGACCAGTGGTCCGGATGATCCGAAACAACATGCGAGTATTTCCAGAGAGAGCGGCAGTTTCCATCTCTATGGCGCGCTGAGATCACCAAGCTTCATGATCACCGTGAAGGCTTCGTTTGAGTTGACAGCTGATAGCGCGGTGAAGTTCATTCTGATCGGAGTTATGTTGAAGGGCGCGGATGTCCAACCCTTTGAGTAGCGACAAATGGATCCAAAGACTGACTGATCAGAAGACAGCGTCGTATTTCACTAGAAGTACCAATGCAGATCGACGTCCGTGGGCGGAGCACGAACTAAGGCGCTTGTCAATGACAATTGGTAGTTCAGCTGGGTCGACGAATCGGCCACTGCCCTTGGTAACCATCGGAAATTATTCCGTCATAAGGGAAACGGGAAGCAGAAGATCTGAGGTTAGTAAAAATATATGCAATGGGAGTGGCCAGCCGATCCACAACGTGTCAAAACCCTTGGGGGGGGGGGTTGGACTGACCACTTTGAAAGGTAATGTAACCCGCAGGAATCGTTAGATTCCAAACCGGTCAATGATGGTCCTGCTCCCCGGGCTGTGCTTTTGGATCTGCCTTCTCGTTCAGAAAACGAAGATGAGATCAAACTGCTAAAGTTGAATAAAACCGCGGGACAAGAGAAAATTCGTCCAGCCCTCTTTAAATTCAAGAGCCCTGCTCTTTTGGATGATGTACACGAGTTACTAGTGAAAGTGTGGGAGCAGGAAACTGTCCCAAAAGACGGGAGCCACTCAGTTATTGTTACGATCTTCTAGGGAGGCGAACGTTTGGAGTGTGGCAAACATAGGGAAATAAGTCTGATAACCATCGCCTCCAAATTGCCTGCCTCTGTCACCCTTCACAGATTGACCAGCACTCGTGAAGGCTAGATTCGTGAGGAGCGACCCGGTTTCATCGAGATGGTGGTTGCATTCACCGCCTATTCATTTTGCGTCAGCTGTTGGAGCACCGTCACATATGCTGACACTGCATCCACCTACATATGTTGGTCTCGTGGGTACCGAGTTGCACGTTCCTTGACTCTGCCGGCCCGTAGCCTTAAGGAGCACAATCCTATCTCGTAATCCGAGGGCGCGAGTTCGAGCCTGCGTAGGGACCGGACGACCTTCGCAGTATTCTTAGCGCACGTGCGACTGGTGATGGTTGCGCGGTAGCGACGCGTGGGTACTACGTATCGGCGTACCGCTGATGATTCCTTTCCCATTCCTCATAGCCTGAACAATTTACGTTCGGTTCACCTGCCTCTATGTTTTCTGTCGTCTTACGTGTTACTGCTACCGACTTCAACTGACCTTGGCGTAATAAGGATTTCTTAGCGTGCCATATGTTCTCGAGTATTAGGCTAAAATACCGTGGACAACAGTGTTTGAATAAACACTGAAAACATAATTTGACTCTCGTCAAACTCTCTCTCTCTCAGTTCCAAGAGAGACAATGACATCAACCTGTTTCGATTGTCGCAAAGGAGTCACAACCCGCTCAAATGCCGTGCAGTGCAAGACCTGTAATGGCTGGTTGCATATTGCCTGCTGTAGTATCGAAGCCAATTTGTATGAACTTCAACGTACATCCTTCCTGGTTGTCTTCATTAGTGACACGCACCAAGTCGCAGAGATGGATAAGAGCCTGGGGATCCGTTCACCACCACACAGCCGTGGTCCACGCACGGGAAACAAAGTCTGACCCCCTCCTGCCACTTACTGTGTCCAGTTCAGCGACTGCGAACATTAGTCATAGTCCAGACATCTCTGTTCTATCGTCGAAGACAGTGACACGTAGCGATGTATGTATGTCTAATCTCAGCAGTCTAGCAACTAGACACAGCCAACAAAAAACCATGGAGATCAGCGGATAAAAGACAGTCATCGCGTCATAATCATCGTGGCATAGTAATTGAAGGTGAGCAACACACTTCAGCTAATATGCCGCAGGAAGAGAGGACCATTTTGACAAAAAGTAGAACAAATCATTTTTAGTTTGTTTTCCACAAGCCGATTTTTCTCGTGTCATTTTTAATGTTTGAAGCATTAAACATGTGAATCAATACAACTCTGCACACATTTCTTCCACTGATTCCGGTTGCGAGCCATGTCTTCAAGAGTGTTAAGCCATTGGCACTCCTCATCTTTGGGTCCCCATTCTGGAAGACGTACGGGTCCAACAGCGGCTAGACACGAAGTCAGCGACTTCATGTGCGGTTGCCAAGTGGAAGACTGACCACCACGCGGTCCCCTCCAGCCAGATCCTTGACGGGCGAATAGAGCGCGACGCGATAGACGCTCAGGTGCCATGCGCAGGACGTGACAGAGCCAGCGCAACTGACGCAACAAAACTAGTTTGTTGAAGGGAATACTTGCATTCCCCAAGATGCGACGTCGAACGTCATTACTATTAACTCGATGTTGCTACCAAACACGAGCAATCCTCCTTAAACAACCCTTATCGTAGGCAGTAAGACGATGCATGACTTCCACACGAATCAGGCAAGACTCGCTCCCATACAACAACAGTGAGCGAACATATGCGCTGTAAACGCAGTTCCTTAGCGAGAATGAGACATTGCGACGACGCCACAAGTGCCTCAGATTGGCAAATGCTGATCGAGCTTTAACGATGCGAAGAAAAGCTTCTTTGCTGATAGTGGCGTCAGCAGAAACACTGCTTCCAAGGTAAACGAAACTATCTACCTGCTCAAGTTGTGCACCTTCGAGAGTGAGCACAGGAGCAGGTGAAAACCAATCCTTGAGCAGTACATTACACTTCGATGGGGTGAAGTTCATGCCATACTCAGATGCTTCAACGACCAAACGATCCAGAATGAGTTGCATACCCCGAGGATCGTTACCAAGTAAGGCGATATCATCAGCATAATCTAAGTAGGTCGAGCGCTCATCCGGTAGAAGCTCTAAGCCGAAATGTTGGAAAGCTTCTAAAACATTCGACAGAACGTCTTCGATTGTGAAGTTGAAGAGGAATGGGAACATAGGACAGCCCTGTCGCACACCGCTATTGACAGTGAATTGTGAGCAAAGCTTGCCATAGACCCTCACTCTGCCGGATGTATGAAGAGAAAGTGCTCGTAAGATGGAGGTATATTTCTCTGGCATCCCGTTCTTTAGCAAACAACGCTATTAAGCAGGTCGATCAACGGAGTCAAAAGCGGTACGTATGTCTAGGAATGCAACGACAGTGGGCCTGTGATAAATGTGGTGATGTTCGAGGAGCTGGCAGAGCGTGAAGATTTGATCCACGCATCCGCGGTCGGGACGGAAACCAGCCTGTTCTTCACGGTAGTATGATTCACGTACTGAGGAGTCTGCAAAGCAGTATGGATGCCAATAGCTTAGAAGTAACCGAAATAAGACTAATCCCGCAATGATTTGCACATGAAGTGCGAACGCCTTTCTTGAAAATCGGGACAATAATTGATTTGCCCCAAGAGGAAGGCACTTTCTCTTCATGCCAAATTTTTGCGAACAGCGCGTTCAGCTCGTTAGTGATCGCCACACCACCATACTTGAACAGTTTCAAAGGAAGTCCGTTTGAGCCGGCAGCCCTGAGCCGCTTCAGGCATCGAATGTCGAGGCAGACTTCCGCTTCGCTGGGTGGATTCAGTGGGACGAGCCAAGGTGGACAACAAGGTGTACTGCAGGTACTGATGGATCATCATGATCATCACACACGTTAGCTAGAGATGGGGAACACCTCAGCTACTCTGTCGCAATAATTAGAAAAAAAGGAGAAAAAATGCAACTGGTGCAAGTTGGCTGAGCTACCGGTAACGGATGGGCATCGTTCCGGTAAGCTACCAGCCGGTCACTGTGCATCAAAATAAAAATTACTATGCAAAATTATATACGGCTAAATAATGGGATCGTGGTTGGAGGGAAGGCTAAGAGGGATGGGGTGCGACAAAGAAACCCACAGCACGAACGCCACTGAGGTCGACTCCTAACCATATCAGCAAGTGTGTCCAACCAAACGTGTTCATCGTCTTTAGGACCTCAACGAAGGAGCCGAGACGTTCCAACCGAGGCCAGTTCAGAAGTGAGGGTCCTCATTCCTCTCGACCAAGTCATCGCTTGGCCACCTCTCCTCTTCTTCCATCCACACTCCCGGCGCGCAAACAACGCACGTCGCGGGAGTCGATGAACTGGCATGCGTAACATGTGGCCGAGCCATCGGAGCCTGGTGCGTGAAATAACGGTGCTGAGCGGTTCAGTTCCTTTTCCTGTGCCATAAACAAGGCGTCGAACACGCTCGTTGCTCACGCGGTGTTCCCACCAGATGTGAGCTAAATTGCGAAGGCACCGGTGGTCGAACGTAACTAGCCTCTTCAGGTCCGCTGCTTTAAGCGGCCAGATTTCACAACCGTACAGCAGGGACGAACGTACCGCTGCATTGTACACTCTACCCTCCAGGGCGAGAGTGATGTCGCGCCGGCGCCATAAGCGGCGAAGGTTAGCAAAAGTGCCCCGAGCTTTTGCTATACGGTTCGTGATCTCATCTTCAATCCTAAGGGCGCTGATACAACTTCCCAGGTAGTTGAATTTTTGAACGACTTCTAGCTGATCCCCACCAAGGGTCAGCGCAGGAGGCAGTCCAGACCAGTCTTGGAGGAACACTTTGCACTTCGATGGTGCGAAGCAAAGCCCGAAGTGACGGACAGCCAGTGCTAATCTGTCCAGTGTCGCTTGGCACGTTTGTGAGCTGCCACAGATTAGGGCAATATCATCAGCATACTCTAAGTCAAGAAGTCGTTCTCCTTGGAGTAGCTCCACACCTTCTAAGTCATGTCCTGTGAACGCGATTTCCATGACTTCGTCAACAGCGAAGTAGAAGAGGAAAGATGACAGCGGGCATCCTTGTCTCACGCCGCTGGAGATATTAAAGGACGACGACAACTTGCCGTAAGCCCTCACCCTGCCCGAGCTACGCGCATATAATGCTCGGATAATATTCACATATTTCTCAGGTACATCTTTCCTGAGCAGACAGTCCCAAAGTGCATGTCTATCCACCGAATCTAATGCACCTTTGATATCGAGGAACACGACAATGGTTGGCCACCAATATGTGTGGCGGTGCTCCAACAACTGACGCAAGGTGAAGATGTGGTCAATGCAGCCACGACCTCGACGAAATCCAGCTTGCTCTTCACGAATCTGGCTTTCACGCGTGCCAGACAGTCTGTGAAGGATTACAGAGGCAAGCAATTTGGAGGCGATGGAGATCAGACTGATTCCTCTATGGCTGCTGCATTCCGAACGCGAGCCTCCTTTGAAAATTGGGACTATGACGGAGCGGCTCCAATCGGTTGGGACAGTTTCCTGCTCCCACAGTTTGACTAGTAACTCGTGTAAATCATCAACAAGAGCAGGTCTCCCGAATTTGAAGAGGGCTGGAGGAAGGTCATCAGGTTCCGCGGTTTTATTTATCTTCAACAGTTCAATCTCACATTCGACTACTGAGCGAGACGGTGGATCTAAAGGGACAGCCCACGGAGCGGGGCGATCAGTGGCCGGTGAGGAATCGAACAATTCCGACCGACCAAATTACTTTTCAAAATGCTCAGCCCAACGCTCCAAATTTTTTGACAAATTGTGGATAGGCTGTCAACTCTCCTCACAAATTGCTTTACTAACACCAGGTCTCCTGCCGCCCGTTTCCCGTATCAAACGGAATAACTTACGATGGTTACCAAAGGTAGCGACCACTTCCATCTCTGACGCATGAAGAGACCACCAAGATTCGCGGTCTCTCTTCAGGCTAGCACGGAGTTTTGCAAGGAGCTCTTTTCCAGTTTCATTGTATTCGCCTCCAGCCGGAATATGCCGGCGAGCATCGATAAGTTCCAGACTGCGAAGAGACCCAATGTCCATGTCTTCTAGTAGACTTACCACATGAGGATTTGCCTGCTGTTAGTAAGGTCTGGTGAACATGCGATCAGTGACCTTCAATTGTCTCCATTGAGCGCTTACTCAACCCGCATGGCAGCGTACTTTGATAGGCATTCAGAACAGCTGGTTTCGCCAGTTGGCTGATGTCAATGCGCTCACAGCGTCGTCGTGGGCGTCCGCCAGAACGCATCCGTATGTCAGCACATACAAGTGCATGGTCGGTGTCCACACCTGTGCTCCAAATCAAGCGACAGTTCTGGATGCAACCTCTCCAGCGGTAACTTATCGCAATGTGATCAATTTGTGTCCAAGACTGGTTCGAGGCTGGTGGGCGCCAAGTCACCCTCCGGCGGGTGCTGTGTCGGAAGTTAGTGCTCGCAAGAAGTAAGCGGGTATCTTCACACAAATGATGTAACCGCTCATCGTTATTACGGGAGCCTACACCGTGCTGACCGCTCGGATGCATTTCATCAGTGGACAACTTTCCAACTTGTGCGTCCAGATCCATCGCCAGCATAACAATGTCCGTGTTGCTTCTGTGGCGAAGGAGCTGGGTCAGTTGGCGGTAGAAGTCGTTTTTTATCAAATCATCGTTACGGTTTGTGGGCGCGTAGGCAGCGATGATGAATAGATACCCATTAGTCCCGCGCGAATTCGAAGCTTTGAACGAGCCAGCCAATCAGACCGCACACATCCGGCTACTGATTGGATTATAAGCAACCAGAGCAGCTTCAGCCCAGGGACTCAGGGCAACGCCAACACCAGCTTGGCCGGTGCTCGGAGCTGCATTGTCAGCGGATAGTCGCAATGAGAAAATACTACTGGTGTCACCTGAAGGGGATCGCAGAATGAGCACAGAGCTCCAGTCTTGCAGGCGGATCTCCGATAAGCAGCAGATATCGATGGAGAGGGTCTCTAATGTTCGGCCAAGTGCTACTTGTTGACCGAGTTGTAGCAGTGTGCGTACATTGAGGCATGCCAATCTGAAGGAGGATCGAGGGCCCCAAATGGAAACCGATGAACTGGGGTTCTCTGCTTGGTTGGACATGGAGGCTTGTCGACAGAACAGGAGTGACGCTCCGCATTTGCATGTGAGTTGAAACTAGTAGATAAGCGCTTAGAAAAGCATGTTGGGGGAGGGCCAAGAATCGGGGCTGAAAACTGGGGGAAGGGGGCTAAAAGTGAAGTTGGAACGGGACCATAAGAGGGAGAAAGCGTAAGAGGGTGAACAAGAAAGCGGGAAGACTTGAGCAGTAGCATCCAAACCCCTATCCACCCTGCTCGATGCAGCAGATAAGACACCGTTGATTATCCTCTGCGGTGGCCAGAGCATCAGGAATTTGTTTGAAGAGAGATTCGTTGTATTGCGTGGGCAGGATACTGTCAGGTTGCCCAGGTCTAGACAGGAGAACGATTAGGGTTCTCAATCAAAGCCTTTGGTTCAAAAAGCTTACCACAAGGCAGAGGGTTTGGCGTTGGGCTACAAGGAGTCCGTTTTAAAGAATAAGGTGCCACCCTCATTCCAACCCCCAACCTGGAGGACCAGGAGGCTGAGTTTGTCTGGCCTCTAACCATTGACCAATCTGGTATGAGCTGCTCTGAAGGTGCAAAAACACCACCCAGCATAGCTCAATGGATTACTGAGGCACACAAATCATCGCAATACTGTGATGTTCAGCCGCATTGCGATGGAGGTCCAGCCGCATAGAACTTATTGAATACAGCCCAGAAAGTTTTGAGACTTCTACTTGAACTGGACCCGAAATCCCTACCTGACCCTGACGGACTGCATCCCGTTTTCCTCAAGGCAGTGTGTGGCTACGTTGTCGCACCCATCTGGAAAGTTTTTCAGCTGTCATTGAAGGCTGGTCGCTTACTCATCAACTGGAAAACTGGAACCATAATGCCTAAGTACAAAAGAGGAAATCGCTATGACACTGTGTACTATCGCCCAAGCCGCTTGACATCCATCGTATGTAAGGTCGTGGAAATGATCCTCAAAGGTGCTCTACAGTGGTGTTGCGATGAATATAACATCACTTCCTCCGCCCAGCATAGTTTCTAGAAAAAACGGTACTGCTCCACCAACCTGTTAGTGTGCAAGGTCAATTGATGCCGGACAACGTATATATGTGGTTTGTGTCGATTTTAGCAAAGCGTTCCATAAAGGCTAACATCAGCGACTATTTTGGAAGCTTATGGAAATCAGCGTCACTATCAGCTATCACTCGTAGATTGTCGGCTTCCCGGAAAGTCGGGCCATGCAAGTGAACCAAACGCTTTGCTTAGCAGTGCTCATGACGAGCTGTGTTTCAAAGGAATCTAACTTTGGAGACGAACTGTTCAAGCTGTACATCAATGATCTTCTTGCAACACTCCAAAGTGAATGTTCAATCTACGCCGACAACCTCAAGCTGTGGTCTGAAGTGACTGACCGTGTCGCACCTGAGCAACTACAGGTGACCTTTGAGCTATTGTACGACTGGTCCATCAAGTGGGACCTGCCAATGAATTACGAAAAATTCTGCACCCCACCGATTGGTGAGTGTGGGCCACTCGAAACTTAACACATTTGGGGGTTCCTTGTCAAACACACAACATAAAAACGTGTTAACAAATACGCAGCCGAGCGACGTCCTCTTGAGTGTTACGTTGCAATAGGGTCTTCTGGGCGAAGAAAAGAGAATCAGGTTTGCTTTTAGTGAATCATTTAGGGAATATTTGGACTTCATCTTCCATGGTGTCCATATGCTTGTCCTGTATGAAAGGTGTCTCCACTCCTTCAAAAGCAGTGCAATGCTCTGAATGTGATGGGTAGATGCACATTGCCTGCTGCGGCATCTGTCGTGATCAATAGTTTCTCCTGCAGGGATTCACCTCGCCAACCATTAACTTCTTTTGCGACAACTGCCGTGCTTCGCTGAACAGCAGGCGTCTTCTCGTCGAACTCTCTGCGTTGAGCCTTGATTATTCTTCTGCGACGAAACCTGACGCTATTACCCCGTCCACTACTCATTCGGATTCATATACACAGGCCTTACACACTGAACCCACAACAAGATCTTATGCGGCGGTTGTGAGGGAAAGCGCGGACTCCGTTTCTATTAACAAAAGCCCAGCTACAAGTGGCGCTAAGACTAGGCCTAAGCCCGTCGAGAATCCCAAATTTAAGCTATCATCACAGTCGCAAATGAAGCTAGTTCTCGAAAGTCTATCCGAGCTAGAGAAAGTGGTCAAGGAAAATCCGTCCTTTAGCAAACCACAAGGTCCTGAGCGCACCCAACCATCGCGCGAGCGTTGTCTCATCATCATGAACGCAGCGGAATCGGAAAAGGCAACTCCTGCGGAAAGAATACTAGATGACCCAATACTGCTTGGGCGGTTGATCTCGTTGCTATTTGATGAAGGCGAACAGGGGATCAATATCGTATCTGCCTTTCGTCTTGGTAAAAAACAAAAAGTTACCTCGAAGACTCGCACCGCAAAAATGGTTTGCCGAGATGAGGAGGAATGTCGAGGCATCCTGCGACGGACCTCACGTCTCAAAGGTGAGCCATTCTACGTACTTCGTGACCTTTCTCCAAAGGACCGAGTCACAATGAAAAAGGCTGTAGAAGAGCTACGTGCCAGACGGGGAAGTGGTGAAACAGGACTCCACAGGGTGGAATTTCGAGTAGTCGGGAGGACTCCGAAAGCCCGTTGGAGGCCCATGCTCGTCACTCCCGGACAGTAAACAATAAGAATGGACTGCGCGTACTATCCGCTAATGTGCGAAGTTTAAGCAATAAGCTGAACGAGACTCATTTGCTTACCCCAGACTCATCCAGACCTGATGGCCTTCACTGAAACGTGGTTATTCCCAGTAATTACACTCAGAGGTGTCTATCCTTGAATATCACCTCACGCAGTCCGATCGCCACGGCAGAAGGTCTGGTGGTGACGTAATGCTCTATTGGAAGGCGGATCTCAAGGCGCGTGTGGTTGAAGCTATTAGTGACCATTATAACAATTCTGAAGCTCTCTGGTGCCGAGTGCATGACGGATATAGATCTCTCTTGATCGGTGCCGTCCACAGGGCGCCATCAAGCTCCGGGGCTAGTTTGTTGGACTCGATCAGGACGCACGGCGGAGGTAAGGACTACCTTATCAAGTGAGGTTTCAATGCACCAGATATCCATTGGAATTTCTTTCTTTCTGATCGCTCATCCGACCACTTTAATGCTGCCTTACTCGATACCGTCCTTTTTCAACATATCATGATGCCAACTCGTATTTTCCCAGATCAGACACCGCACATCCTAGACCTTGTGCTTTGCTCAGCGCAATCAGACATCACAAACGTAGCTGGTATCGCGCCTATTGACAGAAGTGATCACTGTGCTTTTTTTGGTGGACTCGTCGCTTCGCTGTCCACAGTCAATGTTCCGACCGTCGGAATTTTTGGTGTGTAGATGCACTTCGTTTGAAAACGGCTGCAAGCGTTGTGGATTGGAGTATCCCTGGGCATCTCAGTGTTGATGATGCGTGGAATCTTTTGTACTCCAAGCTGATGGAGCTCACCGAACAGATCGTCCCTGTCTCCAAGAAAAGAGCGTAAACTATGGAACCATTTTAGGCTAACACAATCAGACCTCGATTATTCTCGCTATAAAACAATTAGGAATGTTTGTACTTCACAGAAACGGGAGAAATGTCAACTATACGAACTATCTTTAGCTACTCTTTCCATTACCACATCCAAAGCGCGTTACTCGTACATCATTCGAAGTACCAGAGCCGGCAGCAGCATCGCTGTCTTGTGTTCCCGTGAGCATGTTGCTTTAGTTCACGAAGACGCAGAAAAACGCAACCTTTTAGTTAAGCAATATCCCTCTGTGTATTCAACAGAAACGTCTCCCCATGACAGCGTCTTGTCATTCCTCCATTACTTGCTACAGCACTTGGATATTAACGCTGAATTTGTACTGAAGGTATTTCTTAATTTAAATCTGTATTCCTCGCCTGGCCTTAATGGCCTACATCCATTGTTCCTTAAAATTGTAGCCGAGCATATTATCGCACCTATCTGTCAGATATTCCGTGTCTTTTGATTCTGGACGTCTTCCGGCTGCCTAGATATCAGGCATCATCAAGCCTGTTTATAAAGGAGGAAACCAACAAGATAAAGCGAATTATCGTCCTTTGTTTGACATCTGTAGTGTGCAAACTTATGGAACGGACACTAAAACACGCACTATGCTTCCATCTTGAAAAGTTAGATTTTATCTCTTTTGCCCAGTATAAATTTCGAAACGCTCGCTCATGCATCACAAACTTGCTTGTGGCAAGGGAAAAATGGGTGAGATCACTAGATGTTGGCAAACGATTGGATGTTGTGTTTGCTGATTTTAGCAAGGCCTTTGACAAGGTTCCGCACGAACGGCTTCTTTTCAAACTCTGCGGAATTGGCGCTGCTGAGAATTTTCTGGATCTCCGATTTCCTGGACAGTCGCTCTGCGCAGGTAAGGGTGAATAATACGCTTTCTGATCATTTCCCTTTGACCAGTGGTGTCCCACAGGGTTCTGCCCTTGGCCCTATATTCTTCAATATCTTTATTAACGGCCTCCCGTCCGAGTTGCAGACGGAATGTTTGATTTATGCAGATGACCTGAAACTTTGGATTGAGGTATACAGTCTAGAGAATGCAGACAGGCTCCAAGAAACACTCAACAGGCTCCACGACTGGTCGGTAAAATGGCAGTTACCTATCAACCGGGATAAATGTTCCGTACTCCAGACTGGTGCTCGTGAACCATTCGGGGTGTACCATATTGGAGGTTTCTTGCTTAGAAATGTCGCTCAGGAAAGGGATCTCGGAGTGATTGTGTCTCCTTACTTTAAAACAACTGAGGACACCCGGAAAAGGATCGCCGCTGTTACAGCATGTTTCATGCCTTGCAAAAAGCATTCTCCCGTCTTACACCAGAACTCTTTAAACTCCTGTTTGTCTCACAAGCGCCCAATTCTCGAGTACGGTTTGCCAACTGCTCAGTCTCTCATGAAGACCGAATGCGATATGATTGAGAAAGTCCAACGCCGTGGATCTAAATGTGTGCCAGAGCTGCGGAGCCTATCATATCCTCTCCGTCTCCAACGATTAGGCCTTTTCTACCTGGATTACCGTCGTCGCCGCGGCGATTTGATCTACACTCGACGTATCCTAAGAGGAGAGCTAGGAAGCGAGTAACAGCAGTTCTTTCATCTGAACACTGGAAGTTCGACACTTGGTCACAAATGGAAACTGTTCAAGTCGAGGAGACTCCATGTGCGGTCAGATCTAGCCCGATCTATCCGCGTGGTTAATGACTGGAATCGCCTTCCGGAGCTCGTCGTTGAGGCGCAGTCGGAGGAAAGTTTCAAGAAACTGTTGGATTCCCACTTGATAACTGTGTCTTGATATTGCTTCACAACATAGCTTTAAAGTTCATTGTGAAACCTTATTTTCGCAATAACCCCAGCCATATCCGCAATGGCTGGGATGCGAAGGAGCTGATAAAGGACTTTCCTTCTGCTCTCTACTATATAATGATACAATGAAAGCGCTGTACAACTACGCCAGACCTAGGCCAAATATAAGGGGCTCAATGACCTTCGGCTTCTAGATAACAAAGGTCAACTGGTAAAATTAGCAGCCACCCTGCCAAAACTCCGTATGCTGGCGCTCACGTGAAGGAATGGAGAACTCCGGAATCGTCGAACTCAATGCACAATCGAAGCTAATCGATTAATTGCTAAAATAATGCTTTAAGCTGTTACCTTTTCCCGGATAGAGAGCCAATCCTTACTTACAGTTTTGTAGTGAGAGAAGTTGGGTTCTGATTAAGATTGCCTAAAGCGGTCCCATAATTTGCGCCTTCTATTCATAGTTGACCTCAATTTTCGACCCATCGAAGGTGGACCTCTAGTGGAGAGCTTTCGATGGGAAGAAGGAACGACCTGCTCAATTAGCGACGTCATTTTGTAGAGCACAAGATTCCACACATCGTCGAGGTGAATATGTTCAGGAATACCTGAATCCTTAGCGCTTGCGCACGTTTTCAGACGGAGTGGATCGTACTCCAAAATTCCGTCGGTGACCACTGTGGCTATGCATCGTGAGTTAGTGAGCCCAGTGGAATGAAACAACACAGTGATCGCTCTTGCCTATGAGTTGAAGAACGGTTAGGTTCGTGACAATCGAATCTGCCGGGGAGAGTACGAGATCTAGGATGTGCGGAGTATGGTCTGGGAAAATACGAGTAGGCGTCAAGACAATTTGAACGAGGCTGTAGTCGAGGGCCGTTTTAAGTAACAGGGTATCGATGGAGTCAGATCAGTAATCACAAAGTAGGTCCCAATCGATATCCGGTGCATTGAAGTCCCCACAAGATAGGATAGTTCTTGCGCCCACCGTGCATCCTTATCCGGCCCAACAAGAGCGCTCCGGAGCCCGATGGAGTTCTGTAGACGACACTGACCAAGAAAGATTTGCATCCGTCATGAACACGTCATCAGAAGGCTTCGAAATTGTCATCATGGTCACTGCTAGCTTCAACTAAATGTACTTTGAAATCTGTCTTCCAGTAGAAAATTGCCCTACCACCTGACCTCACTCCGCGTCAGAAACGCCAACAGTACGAACTATCCTCGGCACAACACTCCAGAATCGCGCCTAAAATGCTCTACTCTTATGTGAAAAGAAGCACCAGAGCCGCTAATGGCATCCCTGCTTTGTGTTCCTGTGATCACCAAGCTTTACTTCATGACTACGCTGAGAAAGCTAGTCACTTGGCTAAGCAACACGCTTCGGTTTACGCGAAACATCATTTAGTGACAGAGCCATATCCACCTTTCCATCTTCGTTGGCCCAAGTGGATATTAACACTGATTCTGTGATGAAACCTCTTGAGTTAGATCCGTGCAGCTCATCCGGCCCTGATGGATTGCGTCCTTTGTTCCTCAGGACTGTGGCGGGGTACATAGCTTCACCCATATGTCAAGCCCTTCGTCGTTCACTATAAGCCGGCGGTCTTCCGTCAGCTTGGAAAGTGGGTATCGTCAAACCCATCCACAAAGGAGGAAGTCAACATGATCCAACCAATTATCGTCTAATCTGTTTGACGTCAATAGTTATGGAACGGATCCTAAAACAGGCTGTTAATCTTCATCTTGGGGTACAAAATGTTATTTATTATACCCAGCATGGGTTCCGAAAAGCACGCTCCTGTGTCTCGCACTTGCTCGTTGCTAATGAGACCTGGGCAAGGTCGCTGGACTCCGGCAAACGCTTGGACATCCTGTTTGTTAACTTCAGGAAAGCATTTGACGAAGTCCCGCATGAACGGCTTCTGTTTACACTCCAAGGAATCGGTATTTCTGGAAACCTGTCTTGGATCTCTGACCTCCTAAACGACCGCTCCATGCAAGTGAAGGTGAATGACACTTTCTGCTCTTTTCCTCATGACGAGTGCGGTCCCACAGAACTCTGACCTCGGTCCCATACTTTCCAATATCTTCATCAACGACTTACCGTTCACTTTTCAGACGGATTGTCTAATCTACGCTGACGACCTAAAGCTGTCGATGGAAGTATCCAGTCTTGAAGACGCGGACAGATTACAATCTACGCTCGATCTACTCCATGACTGGTCGATTAAGTGGCAGTTGCCCGTAAATTGTGATAAATGCTCTGTACTCCTCGTTGGCACAACTAACCCATTTGGAACTTACCACATTGGTGGTTCATCGCTCAGAAGCGCAACCCAAGAGAGGGCTTTTGGAGTGATAGTGTCATCAGACTACAAATCTATCCAAGACACCCAGAAGAGAGTCGCCGCGGTCTACAGAATGTTCCATCTATACCTAGAAGGTTTTCTCTCCTGACCCCGGGGCTTTTCCGACTCCTCTTTGGCCCGCATGTACGCCCGATTCTCGAATACGGGCTACCCGCTGCCAAATCCGAATTTGTTATGATAGAGCAGGTTCAGCGGCGTGGATCCAAATCCGTTCCTGAGTTGCGAGACCTGTCTTATCCACAGACTTCAACGATTGAACTTGTTCTCTCTAAGTTACCCCCGTCACCGCGGAGGTTTAATATTCACTGAGCGCATTCTCAGAGGAGAACTGGGGTGCGAGTTACAGGAATTCTTTTAACTCAACACAGAGTTCGACACGAGGCCACCGCTTGAAACTGTTCAAACCGAGGAATCTCCGTGTACGGATCAACCTGGCCTTCTCAATTCGCGTAGTGAATGATTGGAACCGGTTGCCGGAGCTTATCGTTGATGTTGAGACACAGGGACGTTCCAAACAACTGTTGGATTCTCACCTGAGTGTGCTGGGATTCTGCTGCCTCTAATACAGCTACTGTGGTCCTCTGCGGAACCTTGTTCCGCAATGACTCAAGCCATCTCCGCAATGATCCCGAACTGAAGGAGCTGATAAAGAATCTTCCTTCTGCTCTTTATCATCCAATGATCCATCCTGAAAGTACTTTACAGTCACACGTCGGGCAAAGTTAAGGCTTACGGCACGCACTCCTCTTCATTCGCTGTGACCAGCGGTGTTCGCCAAGGTTGCCCTATTTCACCTTTCCTCTTCAATTTCGCCATCGAAGATGTTCTACAAAGAGCACTGGAAGGTGTCCAGGACTGCGGTGTTGAGCTTCTCCCTGGAGAAAGAGTCACGGACTTGGACTACGCCGATGATATCGCCTTGCTGGGGGACGACCCACAATCCGTCCAGAACGCTCTGGACCGCTTAGCGATGGAGGCATCTAAGTACGGCCTATGCTTCACTCCGGGAAAATGTAAAATGCTGCTCCAGGATTGGCAGGTGCCTGAACCCGCGCTCACCATTGCTGGACATGTTCTGGAGCAAGTCCCTTGCTTTACTTACCTAGGGAGTTGCATCACCGCTGGTGGCGGTGTTGGAGATGAAGTCTCACAACGGATTGCAAAGGCCCGCCTTGCATTCATCAAACTGAGACATCTATGGCGTCGTCGTGATGTCAGTCTCAAGCTCAAGGGTAGGGTGTACAATGCTTCCGTCCGTGCAGTACTCTTGTACGGCTGTGAGACTTGGCCTATTCGCTCGGAAGATATGAAGCGAGCATCAGTCTTTGATAATCGCTGTCTACGAAGGATTGCTAGGGTGTGGTGGCAACACCACGTAAGCAACGCAGAGGTGAGAGACCGCGTGCTTGGGGCGAATAGTGCCAGTCTTCAAGACGTTATTCTCCGACATCGCATGCGCTGGCTCGGGCATGTTCTGCGCATGCCAGTCCATCGCCTTCCACGTCGAGCGCTATTTGCACTCTCAGGGAGCGATTGGAAAAAGTGCCGCGGTGGACAGCCGATGACGTAGAGAAGGAGCATGAAGAAGGCGATCTCAAGTTTGGCGGCAGTCGGACCAGTCCGCCTTCCAGGTTGGGAACCACGAGATGCTGAACTGCAGTGGTTGGAAACACTGGACGTCATGGCCCGCAACAGACATCAGTAGCGGCAATGTTGTTCTGCAATTTCATCATCCCTTTGATACACATAAAAACTCACAAAACAAAACAAATACAAAATGGCGTGTGTGAAACCACAAAAAAATCGTTTCCCACATTTTTTTAAATCGTATTAGTGTTCCCATCTTCTTCACCTTTTTTTTCTGTCGTGGTTCTGATGGCACAATGTCTGTAAACAGACTGTGAATATATATATATATATTTATATATTTATATATAGTGACAATGCCGTCTAGCTCGCCATTAGGTATAACACAGGCACACCTTGTATCCAGCTCCGCTTGCTCGCGGTATACTCAGCCCACGCACGACTAGTGGTGGTCGCATGGCAGCGAAGCGCCGTTACGGCGTACAGCTGGCGATTTATTTCATTTGCCCTTACTAGGTAGCTGTCCAGCCGCCTACGAAGTATCTTTCTTGCATTTCAGCCCCGTCGGTCTCTTACGACCACGTACGCCCCGGAATCAGACGCCCTCGGAACCCACAACCGGACGCGTACTACATATTTGGCGACCCCGCCAGCTTATAACGCCAGGTCCTGAAACAGGATTGCAGCCGTTGCAGCGACTACTAGCATTCTCTCACAGAATCGTCCGACCCTATCACAACGCTAATCAGTCTTTTTAGGCGTCATTAGGTTGACGCGGGTTAAGGCTTGTGTAGACCCTGAGGACTGCCTCGTACGAGGGGGTGGATAATGTACGCGTCAGAGTGTCGCTGCAGCAAGCCGACAAGTAAGATGTCTTCGAGCATTGCCTCTACTGTGACTGTCGTTTCCTCTCCTTTAAGAATTGCATGCAGCCATTTCCCTTTAGAAATCTTAAGAGAGCAAGAAGAAAAAAACCGCGTGACGTATTCAAGGTTATCAGTATACAAAACAATGCGAGCTTGCTTTGTTTCGCTGAAGCCACTGCCATCCGACGAATGAAGCCAAACCTTTGTAAATAGGTAGACTTTGTGGCCAGTTTTGCCCTGCCCTGATAAGACACAGGCAATGTCCTTGAGTTTCTCAGTGTTTTATTGATTTTCATATTGACCCTTTTTCAATCGCATTCCTTTACTCTTTCTACAAACTGTCTGTAAGCGGTTGAATTAGAAGACACGAAATAAGCTGAATTCAGGTTATCTCGTCAAATGCTGTTCGTTCTTGCTCTCTTAAAGTTTCCTTTTCTCTTTACCTTTCTATTTCGTCTTCAGTATCGTTAGCGCGACCATCTTTCGTGCATGTTTTCACGTCCGGTCCTCCATCAGCCGCTGTGAATGCCGTCAAGCTAACCACGAGGTGTAACACAGACACGCCTTCTATCCAGCTCCCACTGTTACTAGGTGGTTGTCCAGCCGCCTACGAAATATTTCTTTTGCATTTCAGCCACGTACGCTCCGGAATCAGATGCTCTCAGAACCCTCAACCGGACGCATATTACATTACATGTGGACCCAGCAACCAAGCAATCGTCCTTTCGATGTGGTATAGTGAGACGGTCGGTCTCGTCCCATACTGATCGAGTTACTTTCTGGAAGTATTGTGGATGAGGGTGTTTGAATAAACACTTGAAAAGAAGTTTGACTGTTATCAAAATTTTCTATAATTGCACAACGGAGTTCACTGGAGTGTTATAGAGCCGTGGATAGCAGTGTATGAGGCGGGGGAGCAATCCCAACGTCGCAGTACCGGCGGCGCTAAATTGCTTCGTGGTATAAGAAGATTAGTTAAGCGAGAGCCTATTTCCTCCTTGGAACCAGAATCTACTTGACGTGAGATCCTGTGTTAGCTCCGTAATTTCCCGTTCAGAGCAGGGATAGCGCGGATCCTTGCGACACGTCGTTCCGTACCGGATCATCACGATCTCAGCGGAAACAACACGATCCATGCTTGCTCAGCAGTCAGAAGGCCAACAGTCGTTTGAAACTTTCCTCACTGTGCATTGACCACTGAACTGGGTCCGTCGCAACGAGACTGGACCTTAACGTAGTGCGACGGTTTGCGTATCACCCTGACTCATTGAGCTATACTGGTTGATGCTTCCGGACACCTTGAGAGCTACTCCTACCAGGTTGGTCAATGGTGACAGATCAGATAAACTCAGTCTCCTGGTGCTCCAGGTTGGGGGTTGAAATGGAATGGCGTCGATTTCTGTAAAACTAAATCATTGCCACCTCCCCACTGCTTTGCGGACAGGCTTTTGAGCCAAAGGCTTTAGATGAGAACCCTAATCGTCCATCTGTCTAGGTCTGGACGCCCTGACAATATCCCAGCCCACATACAATCATGATATTTTTCTTTAAACATAAACTTCATCCTGCATCGGCCGTCGCGCAGATAATCAAGGGTCGCCTTATCTGCTGCATACAGCAGGGCGGATAAGCGAAAACATGCTACTGCTGGCGCCTCCTTTCTTTCTTTTCCACCTGTTTCTCTTACTCCCATCCCGACCATCATTACTAACCTACCTTCTATAATTCCCAGCTTAATTGATGACAACCGAAGTGCCACTGGAGTAGAACCATCTGCAGCCACCATCTCACAGCACTTATCAGACGCCTGTCGACAAAAGTCCCTTATAAGGCCACGCTATCCCGTTTCCATGGTGACGTTCAACGTTCGCACTCTAAGACAAACAGGTCAACAGGCTGCACTCGCATGTACCTTGGACACACTGGGTATTGATGTGTGTTGTGTGTCCGAAGCTAGGATCAATGATCCTAGCGGGGTGGTCGAATTAACTGCACTCGGCTTATCCGCTTGTTATTGGTTGCACGCATCCGGAGACGCCGATGCAGCACTCAGGCGTCAAGCTGGTATAGGCATCATTCTAAGCTCCAAGGCTGAGCCGTTGTTGGTTGATTGGATTCCGGTGAACAGCCGTTTATGTGCAGCCCGTTTGACGACATCAGCCAACGTAGATTCACGAAGCAATACGAAACGCTGTTTGTTTGTGATTTTCGTTTATACTCCCACCGACTGCAGTTCAAATGCTGTCAAGGACACATTCTATCACGAATTGAACGCGCTACTACGCAGTGCCACTAGTTCAGATATTATAGTACTTGAAGGGGATATGAACGCACAACTAGGGCGTCTGAGCTCTTCAGAAGCTCAGATGGGTGGTAATTATGGGCTTAACTCCGAACGGACTGAAAACGGCGAGCGTCTGCTGCAACTGTGTGCGGAGCACCAGTTGTTTCTTAGTAGCACTGCTTTTAGACACAGTGGGCGCCGAAGTGCCACTTGGCGTCCTCCTGTAGCTGGCCAGCGAGGGACCCATATTGATCGCATAGCCATAAGTTATAGATGCCGTGGTTCCATCCTGGATTGCCGCTAGTACTGGTGTACGTGCGTCGACTCTGATCATGCTTTGGTGCGCTGTCGTGTCTCCATGAACTTTACCGGGAAGCGCACCAAGCGTTCCCTCCGATTGGCAACTGAGAAATTGTCTCATCCCTCGGTCAGGCAAGCCTATCAAGACGCACTGCGTACCGAACCTTCGCTGTCTTGTCCTAATGAGACGGAGCTTCAGTGGAATAGGGTCTCGGTCACCATGCACGACGCAGGAGCATCTGCTTGTGGCACTATCCATCGTCACTGCACCAGCCACTGGACATCCGAGAGGTCGGTGAACCTGTTGGAATCCAGAAGAAATCTCCCGACTGGCTCTAAACACAATGTGACCAGACGGGCTATTAGGCGTGAGCTAAAGCAGAGCCTACATGCTGACAAGGAAGCCTAGTGAACCAGACGGGCTCAAGAAATGGAGGAGGCAGGAGCAGTAGGCAATTACCGCAAGCTCTTTCAGCTAATCCGAACCACTGGTCCCCGAAAATCAGGCGTCAATGAGACAATCAGGGACAGCGCGGGTGCGCTGATACACATTAAGGAACGCCGTATGGCTCGTTGGGCGGAACACTTTCAAACTCAGTTTACCTGGCCCCCAGCTCCCGGACCTCTTCCTACTCAGGTGATGTAGGACGAGCTATGGACGGTTAGTTTAGAGCCTCCGTCGGACGCCGAGGTCTGAAACGCGATCACAGCCCTCAATCGTTTTCGTGCCGCTGGCCCGGATTCCCTCCCACCTGCACTATTTAAGGATGGAGGTGAAGTCCTCTGCAAAGCACTGACCACCCTATTCGAACGTATCTGGAAGGAAGTGTCCCGGCTAACTGCAACGAATCGATTATAGTGGCAATATACAAGAAGGGCAGTCGCACAGGCTGTTCTAACCCCAGGGGTATTAGCCTAACGCCAGTTGTGATAAAATTGCGGGCCTCGTTTGTCGTTCGTCGCCTCACTGCAGAACGGGAATCTCGGATTAGGGAGGAGCAGGCCGGTTTCCGCCCAGGACGTGGCTGTATAGACCATATACCCCATTTGTGGTAGGTGCTAGAGCGGCGCCACGCATACCGCAGACCGACAATAGCTGTGTTCCTCGATTTCAAGAGTGCGTTCGATTCAGTCGATCGATCGATTCTGTTCGAAATACTTGCGCGGAAAGGTGTTCCCACGAAATATGTGAACATTCTTCGTGCCCTATACTCGAACACTACAGACCGCGTCAGGGTCTATGGTGTCCTATCGGATAGCTTTTCGACCACAAGTGGCGTTTGTCAGGGCTGTTCGATTTCCCCATTTCTGTTCAATTTCGTCGTGGATTCCATCATGGAGTATTTGCGGAATCTCACGATGTAGGTGTTGAAGTGCTGCCTGGTGGAAAATTATTTGATCTTGATTATGCGGACGATATCGTCTTCCTTTCCGACGATGTTGAGGCGGCACAATCAACCCTTAATAGCCTGTCTAGAGTGGCCCCATTATTTGGTATGCACTTCGCACCTTCAAAGTGTAAAGTGTTGCTGCAGGACCACCAGCCACTTTATGACCACTTGACCCTTGCTAATGAGGAACTCGAGATGGTTGATCAATTCACTTATCTTGGCAGCTGCATCAGCAACGATGGGCGCATAGAAAATGATGTCAGCTCGCGCATTGCAAAGGCCACAACAGTCTTCTTTAACCTGCGGCCTCTTTGGAGACAGAAGGCAATTTCCATCCGTCTGAAAGTCCGTATACAAGGCCACAGTGAGGACCGTCGTGCTTTATGGTAGTGAAACGTGGCCCCTTCGGTCTGAAGAGCTGAGGTGCCTTCAACTCTTTGATCATCGTTGTCTGCGAAGCATTGATGGTGTCGGATGGCACCAACGTGTCCGCAACGGTGATGTGCGTAGGCGAGTACTAGGTGGTGATAATCATGTTAGCTCACTAGAACAACAGATAGCACTGAATAAGTTGCCTGGTCAGCGTTTACTTAGGAGGGCCTTGTTCAGTCTGCCAGGTGTAGGGTGGCGCAAGGCTCGAGGGGGACAGAAGTTGACTTGGCAGCGGGAAATGAAGCTACTGACGACTAAAGTGGGCGCTGTTAGTCCGTCTCGCCCTCCAGGCTGGAGTCCACGTGACTCGCCTTGTGCTTGACTCGAGACTTTACAGGACATGGCTCGTAACCGACATCAGTGGCGCGTCTGCCGCCGTCTCTTAATCGGATTGCCCGTTTGAAGTGTGTGTGGTGCTGAGTTATCTGCGGGGTAATGGCTGATTATGACGCGGGGCAGTGAAAGCCGCAAGGAAGCAGTCTCGCCGATGCCGCCTTATCTTTGCACGATGGCCATCTGTTTGTGACGGTATGTTGTCTACACAAGGTGTAGGCGCCTTGACCATGAATGTCTGCTTAGGGCATTAAGGTTTTCAGGTAAATCCCCCTTCTCTCCCTCTTGTTTTTCTTTATTTCATAGGTCCTCATGGTCGTATGGCAGCGAAGCATCAGTTCAAATGACTGATGTACTTTTGTTGTTGATGATGATGATGATGACACAACTCAGGAGAAGGATCAAGAATCAAGTAACTGCCCAAACACCATACAGGTTACACTGAAAAGAGTCGCCGCTGTAAACAGGATGTCGTGTCATAACAATCCTTCTCTCGAATGACACCGAAGATCCTCAGGCTCCTATTCACTTCTTACATGCAACCGATTCCAGAGTATAGTATGCCAGTTGTTTTCCAACCATCTAATCTTGAATATACCTTAGTTGAAATAGTCCAGAGGCGTGGCTCTAAGTGCGTTTCCGGGCTTCTTGATCTTTCCTATTCTCTCCGGCTTCCCAGGAATCTGTTCTCTGTGGAATACCGTCGTTCTCGTAGAGACCCCCTCTTTACGAGGCGTATACTAAATGGGAAACTGGGGAACGAGCTACAGCAGTCCCGCTAGCTCGATATAGGTGGCTCTACACGAGGTCTCTGGAAGTTATTCAGACAAAAGAAGCTCAAAGTCCGCCTCGTCGCTCTTTTCACTCGATTAGTGAATGACTGGAACCGTCTACAGGATGCTGTTGTCGATGCGCTGGCCGAGGAAAGTTTCAAGCGACTTTTGGACACCTACCCACGTAAGATACCAGGACCGTACTGTCTAACTGCGACCGCTCCGGTACCCTGAGGACTACAGGGTCGCGACGACACAGTGCTCCTAGTGTTGAACTGGTGACGGTGCAAACATGGGGCCTCCCTTTGCCCTCTACAACGCAATGAATTCAATGATTCCAGGCGCCACACCAAAATATGTAGAATAGCGCCATGTTTAACTGTTTCGAACCATAAAAGTAAACCGAAACAGCTTCGGTTCTGGAAAAAATGCAATGTAGACTTGAAGTTGGTCTGAAAACGGCTGCAAACGCTACGGATTGGGGTATCCATGACCACATTCACCACGATGACGCGTGGAATCTTGTGCTCTACAAAATGACGCCGCTAATTGAGGTCGTTTCCTCCTCCCATCGAAAGCCCTCCACTAGAGGTCCACCTTTGATGAATCGAGAACTGAGATCAACTATCAATAGGATGCGCAAAATATGGAACCGCTTTAGAGAATCTCGATCAGAACCCGATTTGTCTCACTACAAGACGGCCAGAAATGTTTGTCGCGTCAGAAACGTCTACTATACGAACTATCATTGCCACCACACTCCAGATCATCGCCTAAAATGCTCTACTCTTAGTTGAAAAGAAGCACCAGAGCCGATAATGGCATCCCAGCTTCGTGTTCCTGTGATCACCAAGCTTTACTTCACGACTACGCTGAGAAAGCTAGTCATTTGGCTAAGCAACACGCTTCTGTTTACGCGAACACTAGTTAGTGACAGCCGTATCCGCCTTTCCATTTTCGTTGGTTTAAGTAGATGTAAGCACTGATAATGTGAGGAAACTTCTTGAGTTAGATCCGTACAGCTCACCCGGCCCTATTGGATTGCATCCTTTGTCCCTCAGGACTGCGGCGGAGTACATTGCTTCGTCTATTCGTCAAGTTTTTCGTTGCTCATTTGAAGCTGGCCAACTTCCGTAGGCTTGGAAAGTGGGTATCGTCAAATCCACCTACAAAGGAGGAAGTCAAAATGATTCAGCCAATTATCGTCCAGTCTGTTTGACGTCGATAGTGTGTAAAGTTATGTAACGGATCCTAAAACAGGCTGTTAACCTTCATCTTGAGGGGCAGAATGCCATTTCATACACCCAATATGGGTTCCGAAAAGCACGCTCTTGAACCTCGAACCAGCTCGTTGCTAAGTGGACCTGGGAAGGTCCTTAGACTCCAGCAAAGGCTTGGACATTGTGTTTGTTTACTTAAGCGAAGCCTATGACAAAGTCCCGCATGAACATTTCTGATTAAACAGAGGAATCGGTATTTTTAGGAACCTCCTGTCTTGGATCTCGGACTTCCTAAACGACCGCACCATGCAAGTGAAAGTGAATGACACATTTTCCGCTCCAGTTCTCATGACGAGTGGGATACCACAATGCACTGTCCGCGGTCCCGTACTTATCAATATCTTCGTCGACTTACCGTCCATCATTAAGACGGATTGCCTGATTCACACTGTCAACCTAAAGCTGTGGATAGAAGTATAAAACCTTGAAGATGCTGGCAGATTACAATCCATGCTCGATCTAAGCCATGACTGGTCAATTTAGTGACCGTTGCCCGAAAATCGGGAGAAATGCTTTGTTCTCCCCGTTGGGGCATCTAACCCATTCGGGGCTTAACACATTGGTGGTTCCTTGCTCAGAAGCGCAACTCATGAGAAAGATCATGGAGTGATAGTGTCACCAGCCCTCAATGCTATACAAGACACCCAGAAGAGGGTAGCCGCGGACTACAGGATGTTCCATTCTGTACGTAGAGGGTTTCCTCTCCTGACCCTGGGGCTTTTCCGAGTGATTATCACGCATGTACGCCCGATTCTGGAAACCGGGCTACCCGCTGCCTATCCTCTCACTTAATGCGAAGCTGCTATGACATAGAAGGCTCAACGGCGTGGACCCAAATCCGTTAAGACCTCACTTAACCCTTCCGACTTCAACGACTGAACCTGTTCTCTCCAGGTTTCCAACGTCACCGCAGAGATGTGCTATTAACACGATGTATTCTTAAAGGAGAACTGGGCTGCGAGTTACAGGAATTCTTTCAACTGCAAGTTCGAGACGTGATCGCCGCTTGAAAATGTTCAAACTGAGGAACCTCCGTGTGCGGCTCAATCTGCCCCTATCAACTCACTTAGCGAATGATTGGAACCGGTAGTCGGAGCCTATCGCACAGAAACGTTTTAAACAACTGTTGGATTCATACCTGAGTGCGCTGGGATTCTGCCGCTTCTAATGCAGCTAAGGTGGTCCGCTGTGCAACCGCGTTTTGCCCACGCCATCTCCGCAATGATCAGGAAGTGAAGGAGATGCCGAAGGATCTTCCTTTTGCTTTCAAGCATCCAATGATTCAATGAAGAACAAGACGAGAAATTTCAAGTAGAAACACAGATTTCACTGAAAGGATCTTGAAACACGGCAAAACCGAGGATAACAAAGCATGAAAAAAGCCGATGCCAACTAAGCTTCGGCGAATGAGAGGACGTTCAGCCGACAGTAATTCACGATGGCACCTAGAACGCGTTGTAGCCAAAAAGCACAATCGTGCTTGCGTGAGCACAGCTCAGTTCATCCATCCGATATTTTATCATAACATAAATTGCAACCTTATTCTCTTAATACAGTGATTCTATTAAAATCAAGTAATTAACCGGCATAGCCGACCGTACACATGATGCGCGCAGTACAGCGTAGTAATGCGCATAACCAATATTTAACGTAATAATGTTAGCAGCATTCACTGACAAACTAGTGGAGCGAGGTATTCACATGGTATTGAACGGCCAAAATTTGGATGGTTGGCTGGGTACACAAATTGTATTAAGTCGACAAAAACGCTTCTGAGGTGGGTGACCTACAGTAAAATAAGACTTAGCAATCAAATATGTTTTCCGTAACTGGCATAAAACGGACAGCTAATGTAAGGAACGTGGGTATTTAATTGGTGGACCAGGGTGCTTTTTCGGGTGTTTTCGTTTTAGGTCCATCAAGAAGTCGGAACACCCCTATAAAATCATGGACCAACGACCAGCTCAAGTTCACGTTCAATTTCAGATATGACTGGAACGATTAAATTCCGTGGGTGTTCCATCTTGAGTGGATCGTTGAGCCAGGAATTGACGAAGTGCACAGAACACCCTTACCCCACTTTTATCAACCAGTAAATGCCCACGTATCCTGCCTAAGCAGGCCCTGTTGTGGCAGTCCTGTGAATAAAGCAAAAGATAGGAAGAGAAATCGACGGTACAGAATAAGGAAGTCACCTTGAAATAAAAAATAATACTAAGGTGTGAAGCAAAATAGAGAAAAGTAAAGCGATGTGTAAAGATGCGTTAATCAGGAAGAGGGATAGGTTTCTTATTTCTTCCCAAGATTGTCAAGTTGCCGCTCTAACCCCAGTTCAAGTGGGACTGGAACAATAGGAGAAATCACCGTGAATGTTCATTCCGTGGAGCGTCGTTCATCTAGGGTATTATTCGTCAGCAATAACTGGAATCCGGAAGAGTCAGATCAGCGCGCGCAAACTACACCGCGGTCAACCAGTTAATACCCACGCGACCTGCATTGGCAGTCCCCGCCGCACCGGTCATAGGAAGTAAGAAACAGAAGCACGAAAGTAATAAGAGCGTCAAGAAAAAAGCAATAGATTTAGTAATTCAATAAGGCGAATAAACTAGGTGCAGAAAGAGAACGTTAAGAATTGAAGGCCAAAATCGTCGAGTCTATGTTTGAACTCTTTCACTGTTGATGCCAATACCACGTTCTAGGGCAGTGCACTCCAGGAGTCCACCACTCGAAGTGCTAAATGAAAGTCCGCCCGGACTCCATCCGATCGAGATTTGTATAGCTTCAACTAGTGACCTCGGAGCGATAGTAGCCGAGCCGGTTGGAAAAGCCTAGATAAATCGGGTCCGATTTTACCGGTAATTATGCGATAGGTCTAG
Organism: Dicrocoelium dendriticum; assembly: GCA_944474145.2. Taxonomy (NCBI): domain Eukaryota; kingdom Metazoa; phylum Platyhelminthes; class Trematoda; order Plagiorchiida; family Dicrocoeliidae; genus Dicrocoelium; species Dicrocoelium dendriticum. The sequence continues at coordinate 154,319,089 of OX104063.1, read as the reverse complement.
ACTAGATCGCCTTACTGAAGAAAATAATGCATTGATAACATTCCCAGCGCAAGTAGTATTTCCTTGTAAGAATTTTTCCGTAGTCCATGAACCAGGTTGGTTCCAACTCTCCACACACTCTCCACTGACATCCTGTCCCTGACTAAGCAAGGTGGACAAGTCAGTATGCAGTGTTCCAAGTGTGGCTTGACAAATGCTGGGAAAAAGCTAACAAATATAGCGCTCGTTATGGTACTGAATGCCCTGCGGTTCGCCCACAACATCCTGAAATTCTTCACGTAGCTTTGCTCCAGTTCTCACGGGAGTTAAGTTCTGAGGACAACGTGGCTCCTAGGTCTACCGATTGGGAAACATGGTGTAGTTCAGTACCGTCACGCAGATAACGCGCTTATGGACCATTTGGTCCTAATCGTAAGATGGACCACTCTGCATAATTTATGGGCATCTGCCACAGAGCAGTGCAGTCCCAAATTTTATCGGGGGCCCTTTGCCGAGCCTGGGGTCCATCGAGGTCAGACACTGTGTGCCAAAACTTTAGGTCACCTGCAAACATGAGAGGTGGTACCTCCAGCAGTTCGAGCAGCTTATTGACATAGAAAGAAGATAACAACGGGCCAATCCTCGAACCCTTAGGGGCCCCAGTGAGGAAAGACAGACTAGACCCCACAAGAACACACATCTTTCCCCCTTCCTGAAAAGTGTGATCCATTGTAGTGCACGCCCTGATATTCCATAGGACCGAAGCTTCAAGGAGAGGCGAGGATGTGGTACAGTGTCGAAAGCCTCAGAGAAGTCAATAATCACCACATCTATTGCATGTCCCAGATCCAAAGCCTCCGCCGAGCATTCGCGTGCAACAAGAAAATTATTCATACAGGGATAACCTTTGTGAAAGCCGTGTTGTAGTGGATTGAGCAGACCAAACTCCCGCAGTTGGTTTTCAAGCACATCACTGACCAACTACTTCAATAACTTGACCAGTATGTTTGTCAAATTTACCGGTCTATAATTGGTAAGGAGATGCTTGTCGCCCTGTTTAAAAAGCGGGCAGACGGTAGCGACCTTCCAGTCCTTGGGAAAGGAGCAGATGCGAAGCGACAAATGAGACAAACAAGCCACTGGGCAAAATAGCTCGCTTGCGAGTACCTACAACAGCTTAGGCTAAATAGCATCCAACCCAGCGGATGTAGCATGATTTAGCCCCTGAAGAAGATGGAGAACCTGTGCTCCGAAATTGAGACGTCTGTTAAACAGTGGTCCTGTGGGACTCTCACTGCTAGGTCTACATGCGTCAATTGCTTATCCCGAACAAAAGTCCCGGCATCCTGCGTACTGAGTAGACATACTTTTTCTTGTTCAGTGTTGGCAGTGGTGCCGTCGCCGCCTAATAACACTGGGATAGAAGCTAACACTTTCCGGACGTACGTTCCAATGCTTGATGACCCGGCCTGACAGACGGATTTAAGCCTAGGCCGATCGGACGGCGGTTTGTCCAGCTTCAAGGGATGACCGCGTACTACAGACAATCTAGGGCGACTGAATAGTCAAGATAAATCTGGACCAACCTTCCTAGTTACGATACGGTAGGTTAGGATTAGGTCTCCTCTAACTTGAATACTCTAAAGTTCATACTAACTTTTCATTTATGTAAAGCAGTGTATTGTTGATTATTTGTTCTGCTGTAAAAGAATTGTAGACTTATACGCTCGCGATTAACTGCACTGTGGTCAATAATTTAACTTTAATATTTATTGTGCCTTCATTAGATTATTGGCTGAATTAGTTTGCATTTTAAGGTATTACAACTACTTTTATTGTTACTTCGAATGGTTTCGTGAATTCAGCAGAATGCGGTACTACAAAACAGGACGCATTTAATTTTATGCAAACCAGCCGGCATGTTTGCAACCTTGGATAGATAGCGAAAACAAATCCTTAAGAAAAGTCAACGGAAACTGAGGGAACACTACAAGCTCACACAACGATCATCAATCTACTCAGAGTACAATGCTGTAAGGAAGCTTTGCACCGTGCAAAGGCGTAACAAGAGGCTCCAATACGAACACAGCCTAGCCAAGGAATATCTAACGTCTCAAGAAACCCTTCTCATATCTGCTAAGAAACATCTGGGAGGGTAATGAGATCCCCAAAAACCTCGCTGAAGCAAGCATTGTGTTAAGGACGACAAAAGCCAGCATATTAGCTTCGCAGTACGCTTATGTCTACTCGGTGGAGCCCCTCTGCCCAGAAACGCTGCCTGCAAACGGTCCCTCTATTGATCAAATCGAAAACTACCCTAAGGTGGCCATAAAGCTTCTTCTCGAACTGGGTCTGAACACCACTTCTGGCCCAGACGAGTTGCATCCCGTATTCCTTAATACTATATCTGATTACATCGCTGATCCCTGTGCCAAATATTTCGCCGTTTCCTCGAAGTCCACCGTTTACCCACTGACTGAAAAGAAGGCATTGTGACGCCCATGTACAAGAGCAGAGGTCAGCAAGGTCCGGTGTACTGTCGCTCAATCTGCCTGACATCCGTCGTCTGAAAGCCCATGGAACGAAGCATCAACCGCGCGTTTCAACTACACTATGAGAATGACAATCTTATTTCTCCATCCTAAGGTGGTTTCCAGAAAGCCTGTTCCTGCGTCTCCAATTTGCTACTCGCCAGAGAAACTTGGGCACAATCCATAGGTGCTGCAAGACATGTAGACGCGGTCGCCATCGACTTCAGACAAGCCTTTGACAAACTTCCTCACCAAAGGCCGCTGCTCAAATACAAGTTCAGGTGTGATTGGAACTATAGGAGCATTCCTTGAATGGATGATTGAATTAGGTGTCAATGAAGTTAACCGAGTTATTGATGGATCTAAAACGGAACACCCGTATCGCACTATTGCCTACCCGTTAATTCAAACGTATCCGGCCCAAGCAGGCCCTGCTGTGGCAGTCCCGTGAAGTAAGCAAAGGCTAGGAAGAGAAATCGAAGGTATAGAATAAGGAAGTTCACTTGAAATAAGAAAATAAGACAAAGAAATGAAGCAAATCAGAGAAAAATAAATCGAAGTGTAAAGAAGCGTTAGTCAGGAAAAGGGAAATGTTTCTTTTTTCTACCCAAGGTTGTCAAGTTGTCGCCCCAACCGCTTTGGCCTAGACTCCCTGATAACACTTTCCAGAAGCATGTTCCAGCGTCGATGACTGGGCTTGACAGCCGTATTTCCACCCTAATCCGATCGGACCACGGTTTGCACGGGTTGACCACGTCGATTAGAGCACCTATACAAGCCAAAATAACTCTTGATCAATCTTTTAGCTAAGGTATGGTAGTTTATGATTTGGTCTCCTCTGGGCGTTCGGTAGTGCATTGCATGGGTTGCCAAACTTAGTAGACGCTCGGGGCACGTCCGTCCCCATAATCCCTCAACTAACCTAGTGTCCACCAGTAAAATGTTTCCCTAGCTAGATTTTATCCGGACGAGACAGGGCGGCTAAGCCTGGAAGGCCGTATTCCAGATGAGGCCGAGCGAAAGGCGGGAACAGTCTTGTAAAAATGCCGCCCGTCACGACTCCAAAAGAACGTCGTAGTAACTACCAGGTGCAAAAGCCTCCGCTTGCGTCCTTCTTCCATTTTTACCGGAGTGTGAAGCCGCAGAGTGTATGAAGCCTACATCAACCTGGCTAGATACACGGGGATGTTTGACCCCACTGATTAAGTATTCCGCAGGAGGACAACCTTCTCAAATGCGAAGATCGGTGCACGTTTCCTGATTTATGGGCAATAACCATAAAGTAGCCTAATCCCAAAAGTTATCCAAGGCTCGCTGAATAGCTGCTTAGCCCCAGGAACATCGACAAGGTTCCACAGCTTCACGTCATCAGCAAACAACAGCGGTGGCACCTCAAGCTCCGCGGGTAAGTCATGCACATAGATAGAGAACAGCAACAGTCCAAGAAGGGAGTCATGTGACGCGCCTCTGAGGATAGAGTGTGTAAACGATAAGTCACGGCTTAGACGTACGCACTGTTCTCTACCATCCAAGACGGCATTTACCCAATGCAAGGAACGACCAGGTACCCCGCAGGAGGTCAGCTTTTGCGCAAGCCACAAATGGGGTACCCTGTCAGACGCCTTCGAAAATTCGACCTAATGCACATCCAGTGCGTGGCCGTTATCCGCCGCATCTGTTCAACTTTCGCGAGCCACCAGCAGATTCGGCCGACTGGACAAGCCCTTACGTAGTCCTGTTGTACATAGCTAAGTAGATTAAAGCTACGCAGCTGACTATTCAATGAGGCTTTCGCCAGTTTCTCGAGGAGAGTGGTTACTGCACTCGTCAGACTAAGGCCTGGAATTTCCAGGCACACACCTGCTCCCATTTTTGAAGATGGGACAGATAACAGCTTTCCTCCATTAGGATGGTAGTGCAGAGATATGAAGTGATTTCTGAAACACCAAAGCGTGCGTTCCACTTAGTTCCCCAGCCAAGACATGCAACACGTCGGGGTGAAGTAAATCACGCCCAGAGGCCTTAGAAGTGTACAGCCCTTATAACAGCCTACGAAGTTCCGTCTCCGTTACAAGAAATCCAGATAGTTCTGAAATTTCTGGAGTCCTGCAAACCAGCTCAACGCTTGTCAACGAGGTTTCCCTTGCAAAAGATGCTGCATATTGCCCACTAGGTACGCAGACACTGTCATAGTCCGTACGCGCATGAGTACCGTTATCACCCATCAATAGTGGTGTTGACATGTTTGAGCCGCGAAGCCTATTGACATATGCGAAGCAGCTTTTTGCATTCTCTGAAGCTTTTTCTGCTAACCATTTCTCAAATTTGAGCCGAGCATTCCTTTGTGTTGTTTGCACTTATTCCTAGCCTTACGTTACCTGCCACCAATATCGATGGATGGAGCATCACGGTAAGCACTCCAACTGTTGGACATTTTGGGAGCCGATAGCTGACAGTGTAACCTAGCCAGGGCGGCAGTGCTAGTGCCTCTTTGCTCTTTGTGGCTGGGATGAAGGTAGCAGGTACCTCTGTGAGGTAGGACTTAAGTTTATCCCTGGCAACCTGGAAAGCATCATCTCCCGAGATCTCACACTGGAAACCCCAAGCTTTGGCTCTCATGGATTGATTGTCTGTGTGCCATTTGTTCGAGAGAAACTCAACAGTACATTTTTATCGTCTAGACAGAGTACAACGGAAGACCAAACAAACTCGATCGCTGGAACGCGGGAGCGGTTAATAACTTATGTCACCAACAAAATCGAATGACTTAGCAAATACAAGGTCTAAGGTAGAAGGTACATGGGCGCCCAGGTACATAGTGGGTTGGCCCATGAACTGCTGCTGCTGCTAGTATACCTGGAGCGTAAACTCAAGTAGATCAGCGCCGAATGCGCCTAAGGCTGAGTTGCAAGGGTTGTCTGCTTAGAGAACTTCCGGGATGTTGACGTCACCCGTAACCAACTACTTGTTTGCAGACTGAGAGTGAAGAAAGTCAAGTACCTCTTTGGATACGCTTCCAGGGCTCCTATACACAATTCCAATTGCAACCTGAGCTGAGGATGTGCTACTCATAGCCGACAGAGATTCAACCTTTTTGTCTCCGACTGAAATAAGCAAGCCATCAAACAATCGTTTACAGATGACTTAAACAGCGACGCCGCCTCCCTGCCGGTCAGCCGAGCGATCGCATCTATATAGTGCGTAGCCAGATAGGTGTACTTCACCCTCCGTGATGTCCTGAGACAGCCGTTTCAGTGACTGCGCGTATATCGGAATGAGACCCACCTACAAGCAAACCTAACTGGTACACTTGCTTCCTTAGCCTGCGTACACGGCTTAGCACTACCTGAATGTGGTCTTTAGGCCCGGACCTGGGTCGTGCGTTACCAGAATTGGTAGTGGTAGGGCTGAAAAGGAAGGCCGGCTGACCACCCGAGAACTCACTAACCGAAGACTTTGTTCACTGGCCGCTCTCTTGATTTCTTGGCCCACGACGGCCTTCCTTAGCTCGGACCTATCGGCCGGCGAAAGCTCCATCTGAACAATAATATTTACACCTTTCAGCTTAAATGCAACCCACAACAACGCAGGGTGTTCCTCCGGGGTACAGAGTACAGCACGAAGTAATCGCGGTCAAGGGTTTGGTGCATTACCTGGGACGTTCCCCAGTCTTATCAGCATTTTTACAGTAACGCCTGGAAAACCAGGCGGAAGACGCTTCATTACGTACACTTTAGCCATCGAAGCTCGTCCAAAAGGCGCTCAGCAGGAAGGACAGTAGTAGATTCAGCCGCGTTACGGATTATAACGCTACTATCCGTGAAAGAATCACCACGCCAGGGTGTATTAACCCCATGGGTCTTTCATTCGACACTGGGAGCAGGTGGCTTCATTACTGATGATAGGACGGTCTTTATCAACTCAAAGAATGTAGCAGCGACAGCCTAGGCGTTTCGTTTCACGGTCGCTGCCTTAAATTCTTCGTGTCATCGAGTCCATCCAAAGGCTTTATGGCAGGTTTGGTTTGCTTTTCTTGATAACAGAGCGGGGTGCCTTGATGCTTCGTCGCCTTTGGCAGAGCCAAGCAAACCGGCAGAGCGTGCCTACTCGGTGCGAGCTGAAATATGGGACAGCTTTGACTGACAAGTAGTGCGTGTCTGGATTTTCGCCTTCGCACAACCGTTAGACGGCTTGCCAAGTATAGATACTCGGCTTGTTTCCGGTGCCCAACCAACTAAAACTTCTTGTTTTACAGTGAGCTTATGCGGTTTCCTGGCTCTCTTTCGCCTTACTCGAATGGACACTTGAACCAGCAATTCGGCGTCCAGCGGGGTAGCTTTAGATACGACGCCCGAAGCCGCTTCATTTTTGTGGTCGGCAGCCATCTGGAAGGGTGCCATAATGGTCGTTGCCACAGGTTGACTACCAGTGTAAGCGTTCACTCCTGCGTTGTTGGAGACCGGAAGCGCCGTCATGAGCAGGTCAATCTTAAGGCGAAGAGCAGAGTATCAAGAACGAACGCTTTACAATTCGCAGCCGGGTATCAAGAGAATCGTCTCTCATACGAAAGGCCGCGAGGCATTCTTGGCGGCTTCAGCAATGGGCACAATGGAAAAGCAAGTTGACGCTGTTGACAAGCTCTGTGTACTGCTCGGTATTCAGGTCCTTGGAAAATTTTTTGTACTGTCGGTTGCAGACATCGCACTGCATACCACCTGAATGGTCGGTTACTGGCATATTGCAGCTGGAACTGCCACAATGTACGATAGCCTCCGCATCCAAGCCACGTGGAACAACAGCCTCCATGCATTACGAGATCGGTGTGACGTGCAAACTCCTCTCCTGGATCGCCGACTTCCTAAGAGGCCGCGGCCTGCGCTTTAATGTCAGGCAAACGCACCCGCGCTGTGCCAAGGGCAAGTGGGGTTCTGCAATGATCCGTACATGGACCAGAACTTTTCACACTGTACATAAGCGTCCACCCGGTCGCGCTCCAAACCGACCGCTTGCTTTACACTGATGCCCTTAAGCTCTGGCTAACTGTATGTACCCTAGAAGATGCTCATAAATTACAAGCGGCTCTTAATAGGCTGCACTAGTTGTCTCCCAAGTGGCGATTACCTGAAACTCGCGATAAACGGGCGGTTCTCCCAATCGGTAACAATTACTCATACTGCACACACCACCTTGATGGGGTTTTTCTCAAGGACACCACGCAAGAAAAGTACCTTGGGGTCATCGTATCCTCTGGCCTCAAGAAGTCCTACAGCAACATGAAACAGGTCGCAGCTGCAGAGATTTTAGGTGCCTTTAGAAGGTGGTTCTCCCAAATGACTCTTGAGACCTTCCGAAATATGTTTACCGCATGCATACGTCCCTGCGAGAATAAAGCTAGGCAGCCGTTTTCCCATCTTTAAATTTGGGTGGTCTTTGGTCGAGCAACTCCAGTAGCGCACCTCGAAACTGTCGACAGGCTCCGCGATCTTCCTTACATTCTCAGACTTAACCAGCGGTACCTGTTTCTTATGGAGTTCCGTCGTCGTCGCGGCGACCTCATTTACCCTAAACGCATACTTCATGGTGAACTCGGAAACGTGCCACTGCAGTCCTTCTACCCCAACAGTGACTGCTCGACACGGCTCGTCACTAATGGAAGCTGTTCAAAGCACGCAGGCTGCAAGCTCGCTCAAACCTCATCTTGCCCTCTCAGTTGATGTATACGTGTACCAGTATACCAAAGCAACTGGTTGATGCACCATCGAAGTAAGCTTTCAGGAGGCTTATAGACAAACCGTTAATGATGACGCTGGGCTCCTGCTGCTCCCGCTACACCTGCGATGCTCTCTCGAGCTACGTCTTCACATCACCCCACGCAACTACCCCACATTAGGTAGGAATGGACGGAGCTGGAACCCACCCAGCAAAGCGAACCGTTTTCACCACGAATAAACCATGCTCACGCACGATTGGTACTCCGGAGTGAGCGGTTGCGAGCTATTGGACGTTAAGCAAACCGTGGCCCGACCAAGTGAGACGAGTTTAAGCCTAATCAATGTACGACACCACCCACGCCGGACCTTGCATCAGCTGATAAGTGGTAAGCAATCAAGTTGTACCGCTGCCGTGGATCACAGTATGGGACCCTATGCACGCTTCCACAATTTGAAACACGTTACCTGTTGCGATATCCTATGTATAAATAAATAACATGGTGATATTAGCCGCCCTCCTGACTGTAAGTAATAGGCGGTGCATCGAAAGTGGGAAGGCACGTGCTAATGACGCAGCTCCTAACCCTACCTAGCGTCCCTCATGTCCGCACCGCAAGGGCGACCCGGTGCCTTTCCTTAGAGGAGCAACAGAGGACGCAAGCTGAAACAGGCACGTTATATTTATACAAATGTATCTTTATGTGTCTTCCTAGATGTCGGTTGCCAGCGGGCCCTAATTGAAGCTTTTTCATCAAGTCTGAGCACTAGTTACTATACTCAGCAGTTTCCAAAAACTATCAGTTGGTAAACCGCAAAATAAAAGATATATCTCTTATTGTTGACAAAGAGCGCACTTTAAAAGTTCTAGGCCCAAGAACCAGACATTTTGCTCTCCACTTACTCTCTCTCTTGGCCCCATATACTTAGCTTTATCTGGTATACATTTGCCTTTCGCTATTGGCAACACTAGTAGACAGGCATACTGAAAACCAGATCCTCTTCTTTAACTGCTTTTGCTCGTAAAACACTCACATTTCCAGGTTTCATTTCACTGGCACGAAAGCTAACCAACGACACAGAGGCCCCTGTCACACTGGCTGGCTGGAGCACAAGAAACTTTCCATCACCACTTTTCTTCTCTGGGTCGCCCGTGTGTCATTTATCTTTTAGCTGGCTCCAAAGCCTACCATGCGTTATGCGTAATAGCGGGTGAACGACCAGCTCCCAATGGTTTTTTTACTATTCTACTCCTGATTTACCTTATCGCTCTTTGCTTAGGGTGCTAGAACAGCTCTTGTCAGGAAAAGCACAAAAGAAATAGTCGGTGTGACATTAGAGTACCAGTTAACATTGCCATCTAGATGAACACCGCCGGCACTGTCTTCGGAACTCAAAAATGGAGAGAAATAAATCAAAATTCATCAAAGAGCTGCACAATAGTGTGCTTCTACACATGAGGCATAACAATACCTCAAGTATGAACAAGCTCAACCACCAGAAGTAGAGTTGTTAAAGCCCAACCAATGTAGACCAAAACGGATTTCACGCCCAAATGCAATTAGCTAAATTGTACTAAATTTTCCCATGCTTATTTCTTTATTATTAGTGACAGGCTCCTATAGCTCACTGATGTTAGAGACAGAGCCTCATGAATATAGAAAATCGGCTCTAAGGGATAAATCTTGTGATGTTTAGCTAAGTAACGTGTGTATTTTGCAGGCCAAAATCTGTCAACGGATCTGAAAAATCCCCTGAGTTAGTCGGGTAGACTGAGCTCATGCGGCCTTGTTGAAAGCTTTAGAAAAGCTTAGAGGCTTAAAAAATGCTAAACTCTATTTTACTGGTTGTTTATGTGGCTCAGTATCCCCTGAAAATGGTATGCTGTGGCCTTCCAACCGTGAGTTAAATACAAGCTCCCCTGAATTCCCATGTAGATATAATATTCCTTGCTGGATTTCTAGGGTTTTCGCACAAGATCATCCCTTATTTGCACATATTTGTCATGTACGCCTGCCGGACCGGGACTCTCACATCTGAGATTTGCCTAATGGCGGGTTTGGTTCGGTAGGTATGCTAGGCCAACTGGAGAGGTTGCCATTAGATGGCGGTTTGTATATATATATATATATATATACATATATATATATATTGTATACACATGTTAACTCGGTGTATGTTTTGTATTGAACGAGGTTAATGTGTTTCTCATAGCTGTTTGTTGTGATAGACAACAGGAGTATTGGAAATCACTCGGCGCCACATTTGTAACTGTCATCATGGTGGATGAATCTGAGAGATTTTGTCTTTTGGTGCGTACTATTATCGGAAACTTGATGAGGTTGATTCCGATGTAAAGAAATTTGCATCTGCCACAGCTTTTTGCAAGTATACGGCTGTGACTCCAAAGTATTATGAACGGCAAAAGTAGAAAGGGTTGCCAGATGAGTACCCGTACCCGTACGTGCAGTATCCCTGTGTTTATGGCAGGCGTAGCAACTTTTCTGGGAAAGAGTAAGTTGCTACTTTTACGGTATAATAAATGCTACACCGTTACAGGATGCTGGATTGCTGGGCCCATTTCTCTTTCTAGTTGAATGTTGAATTTTACGAACCATGGGAATTGCATTTGTGTCATTGTCATGATAAAGCGAGAAGCAGGAGCGGTACGCTTTAGAACCAACACGCGAATATAAGGCCAACCTTCGATGTGTGGAACACCAAAAGTAACGCTAGGAAAACTTTACTAAGTGGGACGAAACGCTATCTAGTGCTAATAATAAGGCACCGGAAGAAGCTCGCTAGGGGAAATATGCGGTCGCGTGCGCGGAGAGCAAAGAGGGCCGCGGAGCCGATGAGCGTCGAGCCGTTCGAAGGCGGATGCTACGTTAACTCAAAAAACGCGAGCAACATTCAAACAGGCGAGCGGCTAATTTGCTATGTACCTCGAGAAAATATAATTTTGTGCTTTTGTAATATTTTACGCAGCATGCGGCAGCCAAACAGGGGAATCTTCAGGTCACTACAATGGTTTATATTTTGGGAAGCCGTGGCTATATCCACAGAACAAGCGGTTGACGGAGACGCGGGAGAAAGAGGGGTTTCCCTGGCGTCCGTGTTCAACTTGCCAGAAGACACTGGCAAGTTGTCAGATCCTGCATCTATTTGTTCACTGTCAAATGTCGGTTTACCTGTTAACAACGACCTTGTTAGTAAGGAACCCTCAGACAGCATTTTTGATTCGGCTGTTAGCGAAAGAGGCAGCAGGTTCCTGCCCTTGTCAAAAGAAGGCGAAAGAGGGTTAAAGAAGCGGTAAAACCCAAGGTGGACATGAGAGATCCGTCGGGCGCCCATTCCCCTCCTCAAATGCTACTCCTACGGAATCGTTGCAATTGGAAACATCTACGACACTAGAGTCTATAAACGGACACTAAACTGAAACCACCGACGTCCATGGAGCGTTCGGTAAATATTCCGCGTCGCGGAGACTCGTTTACCGACTGCAGTGTTATTTGCAGGAACGCCACTGAGTCTTATGCTGTTCTCCCAACAGACCGTATGCTAGCTGACCTTCGGTGGTTTAGAATATGCGTTAACAAAATCCTGCCTCCAAGCTTCCTCGGCGTGACAGTGCGCAAGCTAAGCAGACTCGATAACCTGCCAGCTGACAAGTCTCGCCCTCGCTTGTTGCGAGTTGTTCTGTGCACTCCGGAGCAGCGCCAAGCACTTCTGCGTTTCGCGTTTAAGCTCACGGGTACTGGTGTCATTGTGCACCCAGCCCTCCCTTTGGCGGATAGGCTGAAATTGCGGGAAGCTGTGAGAGATCTTAAAGCCCGCCGTGAAGCAGCACAAAAGGGTATCTGCTTGCTGGGTTTTCGGATGGTGAGCCGGCGTTCCACTTCCGCCCTACCCTTCATTGCTGTCTTTCTGTTTGGCTGCCTCTTGTCCGTTGCCCGTTTTCTCCCGAGATTTCCACAGATACATCCGCCAAAACAAGAAGGTTTATCCACTTGGACTGGTCGACCCACCCTCAATAGCCAGCTGGTTTACATGCTTGATCTTCTCTCCGGGAAATGAAGAACCCACACATCGTTTCAAATGGAGCCCTTTCCGCCATTCTGGAGAAGCTACCACCACGGGGCCTAAACAAATGGGTTTTGTTCGCCTCGTACTCACAATAAATAAATAGAACAAGTTGCTCACCTGGAATAATGTAGTTACATGGGTCCACTGTTCCACAACTGAAGACTGACAATTCTGGCGTGATTACCTTCAATGCCTTAAACATTCCGATTCTCCAGTCACCTGGAGCTTTTCTGATGTCATTTCACGGACAGCATTGCGCGCGTATAAGCGGCTTTTCCGATGATCTTTCATGGAGTTCTCACTTGGCCATGGAAACAATTACACTTACATTTGAAGGAATAACCAGTCCACTTTGCGGAGAATAGCATTTTTCATGTTATGGACGTATTCAGACACAATAAACAACTGCACTCACCGTCCCTATGACAAGTCCAGCGTGGATAGCTGGACACGGGTTGCGAGCCGGACAATATAATAGAAAAATCCGGCCTCTATTAACAATGTGGTTACTCACCCGCATCATTATCATTCGACTGCGACTCTTTTACATCATTGACTGGCTTCAACGACTATTGCCGGTTCAGTACTAAGCCCGTTGGTCAACCAAGGAAGAATTTTGGCTGTCAACCGACTGCGAATAATAGAGTGCAAAATCGGTCTATACTTTGCATAGCCGACTAGCACTACTGTTCAACGGAAGCTACGGCAGTGTTCCAGGACGTGGTGGGTTTTCGCCGGGCAAGCGTTCTCCCTATAAAAAGCCACAAATGTCCGCTTAACAACACTGCAACGTGGCGGATGTGACTCGCCACAAAATAAAGTCACAGCTATACATTTCACACTGACGCAGTCCTCAGCTTCCTACATCCAACCTGTGCAACCGATTTTACTATGAATAATGCTTTAGTGGAGTACCGATCATCACGGCTTCGTACTGGTCATTGATTGCACTAAACCTTGTTTGGGCCCCTGTGCTCATGGATCACCACACGGCAAATTTACCCCCCACTTGTATCGACGCAACAGCTTTTGCGCGCCACAGCGCCATCATGGTCCTTGATCTGACTATTACCTGACAATATGCTCGCTCATATGGACCACATCTTTTCGTTTATTCCTTTCATTGCAACGAAAGGTTTTAATATTACAAAGAAGCTATGCTTGTATGCATATTTGATCATGCTTTTTAGAGGTGTGTCTCGTTTTACAGAGAATATACCATTTATTATTTTTTATTTACCAGAGCCGGTTCTGGTGACGCAGGATCCCGGGCTCACAATGTTAAATCCCTTCAGGTGATGTGCGTAGCCTGCGAAACACGCTGTGCGAAGTCGGCTGCCTTGTTGACGACTGCCGTCCAGACGTCCACGCATTCACTGAAACGTGGTTGTCCACGGACGTCACTGACAGTGACTTGTGCTTGCCAGGCTACGCACTGCTGAGATGTGACCACACCTCTGATCAGCGCGGAGGTGGCATTGCTTTGTACGTTAACTCCGCACTTACTGTCTTTAGCACGTAAATTTTCAGGTCATCAGAGGATGATGTTGAGGCACCAGCAGTTAACTTGTGTGTTGCCTCCGCGCAAGTTAAAGTTGTGCTAGTCTATAGAGGCCCCGACAGTGTTTCTAAGAGCTTGCTGATTTCATCCGCGAGCATTCGGCAAATAGGTGTTTAGTGATGGGGGACTTCAATCTTCCCGAGGTTAACTGGCAGAAATTTTCCTGTGCCTCTGTTACCAAGTGTTTAGCTACCGAGCTTTTCTAGCTGGCCTTGCATGCTTCCCCGCACCAATTTGTCGATGGGCCTACTAGATTCATGATAGGTCAAAACCCGTCCCTCGGACTTGATCCTCGCTAAATGGATTGATTTTGTCACGGATATTGTATACAACTCATCTTTCGGTGCTAATGACCACGCTTGTCTCTCATTTAAGTGCGCCCTTAGTCGTCTGACTAATGATCATCCCGACCGACTTCCAAATATATGGTGCGCGGACGTTCAGACAATGAAAGCCGAAGCCGCAAAGTCGCCTTGTGTCCTTTTGGAATGTGACGACATTCAAACAGCCTGGGACAGATTTAAATCATGCTTGAGTGAGATCACTCTCCCCCATATACCACTATCTGACAGGAATACAACTAGAGAAAAGCCACCCAGGTTTCATTCTGCTGTACACAAACAACTTAACTGACGTGCCAGATGTTGGCGTACTTACTTATCTGCTCCTTCATTATATACCTTTAAGCGGTATCGTGAGGTTAGAAATGACTTTAGGCAGTATCTACGAGGTGCTCGTCTACAGCATGAAGTAGAACTTGCTCTTATAGCCTCAGCAAACCCGAAAAGCTTCTTAGCTTATGTCAAAAAGCGAAGCAACATGAACTCGTGCGTCCCACTGTTGTTTGGCCCTGACGGAACTCCTGTTGTCACGGATCACTTAAACCTTGTTTGCTCGGTGAACAGTATGCCGGGGTTTATGTTTGAGAGTCACAGCCGCCACATACCAATCTCCAGGCAAAAGTTCCTGAGGGCTCCCACTTGGAAGAGGTTTCTATAACCGAGGCTCAAGTGCTCCGGCTTCTGAGGCAGTTAAATCCCACTGAAGCTGCTGGTGGGCATGCTATTCATCCAAAACCGTTGTACGAGTTAGCTGATGTACTTTGCCCTCCGACTACGCAACTTTTTGTGAAGTCCCTGTGAGGCTACTCTCTACCCAAGAACTGGAAGGAGGATATTGTTTGTCCCATTTTTAAGAAACGTGATAAGTACCTCCCTGATAACTATAGACCGGTCAGTTTAATGAGCGTGCTGGTCGAGTTATTGGAAAAGCTCGTGAGGGTCGCTCTCGAGGGACACTTGAAAGCGTTTGAGTTGCTTAATCCTTCTCAGCACGGTTTTCGTAAGGGCTATTCTTGCCTTACTAACTTGTTAACCGCTCGTGAACACTGGGGCCAAAGCCGTTGATTGCGGTAAGGCAGTGGACGTGATGTTTATTGACTTTTCCGATGCTTCTGACACCGTTCCATCACCGTCAATTTTGTGGCAGTCCAGTGAACACTGGACGACAGCTGCTCGCAAAGATTTCAACATGTTGTGGATAATCCGCAGGTCATGCGGGATTATGACCACCGAAATGTTCGTTAGACTGTTTTCGGCTTTTGTAGGGCCGCACTTGGAATACTGCGTCCAGGCTTGTCCTCCATATCTGGTTCATGATAAGATGGCAGTTGAACGAGTCCTGCGGTCCGGGACGAAAATGGTGCACGGGTTAAAGAAGCTGACGTACCCGGAGAGGCTGCATAAGTTTCATATGTTCTCCATGTATTACAGGCGGCTTCGGGGCGACTTTGTCCTCACAGCTCGTACATTGATGGGTCAGATTGATCCTGATTTGACTAGACGGTTTTGCCAAACTCGACTACTAGCCCTTCGCGGCCAGCCATTAAAGTTGCACGAACCCCCGTCTGACCGGTTTTGGGCAGCTTTTCGGTTATCGCCTAGGATTATAGCTTATTGGAAAGCATTGCCTGCAGACGTCGTGATGGCACCCCCGGTGAAAGAGTTCGAGCATTGACTTGACGCTCTGGGTCTGCAGTTTAAAGTCTTCCCCTTCATGTCTTAGTTTCCTTCGTCTACTACGTCCTACCCTTCTTTCACTCATTTTACCTAACATCTTAATATTGCCTGCCATATTCGATAAGCTTATCTTCTCTGTTCCCTTTCCTTTACTGATACTACTGTTTTCTTTTATTCCTCACGTGGCCGGCACAGCGGGGACTGGTGGTGCACGGCACCTGAGCATTTTTTGGTTGATCATATGATTCGTGTGTGTTGATTTTGCTCTTCTTTGGCCCATCAAGGCACCGGCTTTCCTGTTGGATCAACGACGTTTTCGAATGTGGAACAATCGCGAGATTTTCCTACTTTTCTCGTCCCACTTAAACTTGAACTTCAGTGAGTGGTAGAGATCACTGACAATGGGGTTCGGCAGTCGGTTCCGGTCATTAATTACTCGAGTAGACAGAGTAAC
Source organism: Dicrocoelium dendriticum (assembly GCA_944474145.2). Lineage (NCBI taxonomy): Eukaryota > Metazoa > Platyhelminthes > Trematoda > Plagiorchiida > Dicrocoeliidae > Dicrocoelium > Dicrocoelium dendriticum. The sequence goes on along the minus strand of OX104063.1, from coordinate 154,302,752 downwards.
ATCTGAGCGGACTTTGAACCTCCTCGGTTTAAACCGCTTCCAGCTGTGACCTCAAGTCGAGCTGCAAAGCCTTAGCTCGTTTCCCAGTTATCCTCATAGGATGCGTCTGGTAGAGATGAGGTCTCCGCGACGTCGGCGATAGTCTAAGGAAAAGAGGTTCATCCTCTGTAGTGGGGTGAGGTACGGGATTTGCCTAGCCCCAGGACAAATTTCGAGGCTAATCGCTGAACTTTTTCTATCTTGTCACTTACATGTTTAGATAGAGGGCCTATGGCCGGAAGTCCGATTTCAAGAATGGGACGGATATGGGAGGTGAACAGAAGTTTAAATAAGTGCGGCGTTCTTTTAGTGAATGATCTACTTATGACACCCCACATCTTGTTCGCCACAGCTGGTCTCTTTAACTTGTCCAGGGTCGTTTGTGATCAGAAGAAATTATTGTGCCCAGGTCCTTATCCTGTGCGGCAACCTTGAGTAGGTGGCCGCCAATGTGAAACATGCCCAGTGGTTTATCAGCACCTATAGAAAGGACTGAGCACTTACCTTTGTTGACCGGTAAACCCCACTTGAAAGACCAAGAGTGTGGCAGATCACGCGTTTCCTGTATTCCGTCGGAGTCTTCGAGGCTGGACACTTCCGACCATAGGTTGAGGTCGTCTGCATTGATCAGACAGTCCGTTTGTAGCATACTAGGTAGAACATTGATATATCTTGAACGATTTTGCTCCTAGAACGGAGCCTTGTGGTACGCCACTATACATATGCACTGGGAATGAAAGCGTATCGTTTATTTTGACTTCCATATTCCGGCCTTGCAAGAAGTCACTGATCCATAGTAGGATGTTCTCTGTTATGTCAATTCCATTTGCAGGGTCCTGGCGGTTTCCGCCTTTGTATTTCGGCATAACTTCACCCGTCTTCCAATCAACAGGTAGTCCACTAGCTTTAAGAGAGAGCTGAAAGATTTGCCGAAGGGGACGGCAATGAATTCTGCTATCATCTTCAGTAAATGTGTTTGTAGCCTGTCTGAGCCTGGCGAGGAAGATGAGTTCAGTTCTAGTAGTAGCTTCAGTGAAGCACCAGCATGGTGCGCCTCCCGGTGAAATACTTGGAGAAAAGTCAGCCCACGGAAGCGTGATCCTCTTGTTTTAGGTATTGATATGTGTGTTGCGTTTCCCAAACGCACAAGTACGGCGTCTGCGCTCTTCAGAAGCTCACCAGGGTGATAATTACTGGCTTCACTTCAAACGGACTAACAATGCCGAGCGTCTTCTACAATTGTGTGCAGACAACGTTGCTTCTTAGTAGCACTGCTTTACAACGCAGGGGGCTGCGAAGTGCCACGGCGTCCTCCTGCAGCTAGCTAGCGATGGGCCTAAGTTGGCCACATAGCCATAAGTTAAAATGGCGTGCTTCCATCCTGCAATGCCCATCGTACTGGAGTATCTGTGTCCACTATCATCAGGCGTTGGTACGCTGTCATTTCTTTATGAACTTTACCAGGAGGCACACCAGGCGTCCCCTCCGATTGGTAACTAAAAATTGTCTCCCCTAGGTCAGGCAAGCCTATCAAGCCACACTGCATACGGAACTTCTGCGGTCTCGTTTTTCTGACACTGACCTTCAGCGGCATAGGATTTCGGCCGCCATGCACCACGCCGGAGCATCTGCTTTTGGCACTTTCAACCGTCACGGCACCAGTCACTCTATCCCAGAGGTCCGTGGACCTGTTGGAATCTAGAAGAAACCTCCAGGCTGAATATCAGCGCAAAGTGGCCAGTCGGCCTATTAGGCGGGAGGTAAAGCATAGTGTACGTGCTAACAAGGAAGGCTGGTTTACCATGGCCTAAGAAATGTAGAAGGCTTGAGCAGTAGGCCATTACATCAAGCTCTTCCAGCTGATCCGCACCACTGGGCCCAGGAAAGCAGGCGTTAGTGAGAAAATCAGAGGGCATGCGGGTGCACGGATACACAATAACGAGTGCCGTATGGCTCGTTGGGCACCGGGGAAAGATTGTTGGGCAAGGCAGCGCTGTAGTAAGGTAATACTGTGGAACCCGCTTCAAGAGGTGCATGGATATGATACGTCGCGGTAGAATTAGGTTTCTCTACATTCCTTAAGAATATCACGTAAGTGAACACGTCATCCCGGTTTTACAGATTGCACGACATTTCCTTGTTACCTAATTCTTGTTTTCGTAGGATTCATGATTTCACTTCGGAATACAACGGGCCTCCTTTCACATAGTCGCACATGGGGGCAGACGTACCTTACGGTTTGGCGGTCCGATTCTTCCGATTACAGCTCACGTAGCACCCTCGCTACATGCCCCCTCATGCCGCCGTGTCGCCCGTATGCACCCACTTCTCCTGTTGATGGGTGCCACCGCAATGCAAAATTATCAAACGTTTCTCACTGAACTACGTTACATTTTATTTCCAGATAATTTTGTCTAAGACATTGATGACGTGAACCACACACTCCAATATCGGGAGGTGCGCTACATCGTTTCCATGTGATTGAGTAAGTCAACCCCGCTTTACATCTATGCATATTGCTTTCGTGTGTGTCTACGGAATAAATTTTTATTTACCATTCCTCAGTGTTCGCGCGTTGTGGGTCAAGAGCGCCTCACGCGCTCCCCATGATGACGTGAATATTCGGAATCGGTACAGACGTCAGCGCTCCATTTGTGTCTCTTTTTCTTCACCATTTCCATATTGTCACGATTACTCAGCATAATGCATTCAACGCAGTCGCGTACAATGACGGAAACAAATGAAAAGCCATGTGTCTTCATTCCAGTTGTACCAGTAGCGTTAACAAAGCCCATTACTTACGTTCTTTTTGTCGCTATGCCTTAGCTTATCACTGTGGCTTCCCTCTTAGCAACAATAACGCCTTCTATGCGACCTATATGCATTTCATAACCACTGTTTATGGCGGTGCGCTCCGCCTATAACGCAACCCTCTCCCGTGCCGATCATGCCTCCATAGCCGTGCCTCGCACAGTCGAGAAAAAACATTTATTTATTTATTTATTTATTATGCTGCCACCAACGTGAGACCTACGTAAACTTATGTACTGTCAGTCACCAACGCCTGTGAGACCAGTCATCGCTAATTGCATAGCGGCAGAATTGATCCAGCTGCGCTGGGAACAGTTAAAATCATTCATGTGGGCGTGCAGATGCATTCTCTTTTCATTCGTTAGCAGTGCATACCATACCGTCGCTGCTGGGCCATTATGGTATTAGTAACCGCCCATATTTAAGGACTATGGTTCCAACGACGGCGATTCTGCTGGATTTGATAACGACACCAATGCTCTGCGACTAATATAGCCCTACTAATAAGAAGCCCTCAAGACATGTGCAGCAAGTATATGAGGCTTCCCTAGAACGCATATGGATGCAAATATCATGGAACCCTATTGGCATAAGTGACGGCCGTTCATGTAGTCTCCTGGCGCCGATAACATAACTGTCGCTGTAGGCCATAATCAGGCTTCCCTGTGGATCATACATAGGCTTACTAAGCGTCGTTCCTTCCTATAACTTCTGCATATACTGGGGGTGATAAATCTCCCTTAGTGTTATTCATAAAACGGTATTAGCTTATTAATGAAATGCTTAACCTACTTACGTTGCCCATGTCACATTGATATGCACCGTTACAGATACGGATTAAACTCCATGAAAACTGCCAGACACACTTAATTATTTACTCATTTACGTACGGATAAAGTTATTTATATCTCTGCAATGAAAAGAAGGTATACGGTGGTCCACTGACGTCCAGTTTCGGGGATTTCCAATGGGTAACCATAGCGGGGGCTAACAACGTGCCTTCCACTTAAATGGCATAGCACTGATGATCAGTGTTACCGTAACATGCGTACAAATATATCTCTACATAAGGATATAAGCATGGATAGATTGCAGCAGCAATACCATTTCTAATCACGTTAAGTTGCAAAATTAGGAATGAATATATTTGTAATTAAATATATGCAATCGCTTTCAGACAGCATTATGTATACATAAATGTACGCCTTATTAGCCTATATCCATATATATATATATATGGGATTGAGGTTAATAATGCGTACATTTATGTATAAATAATGCAGTCTTGAGGTTAATGCATATATTTAAGTACAAATATATGCATTCTAATTTTGCAACTTTAAATGTATATATATATATATGTATATATATGGGCAGACTTATCAGTCTGCTTTCCCGTCTCAGTGGTCTCTTTGCTTTTGACTGATGTGACCCGATGGAGCAGGGATAGGCGGAATGGTCTCCTTTTTCTGACCTCGCTCAAGCTTCGGCGATCGAACGGTTCTAGTCACTGCCGACGGAACGCTTTGTTACCATCACCTTAAGAACGTTGCTGGTCGTGACTAATCGTTATCATCATATCCCCTCTCATCCTTCACGTGCCCATTTCTGCCGATTCTCTCCGACAAAATTCATAGCTTACTATTACTCCTTTCTCCTTATGAGCCGACTTTCTAGTCTGGTCTGAATGACCCACCTTCCGACTTCTGCGACCCTAATGATCACGGGTCGGCAGACTCAATGGTCTGTTCATACCACGTCGGGAATATCGCTGACTTCTCCACTCATCAATGAAAACTTTTCCTTTTCTCATTTTGTTTGCATTCCTGTTTCCACTGGTCAGGCAACTCTCCGGATCTGGCACTACTCTAGCGGCGTTTGACCAGCCTCCTGCTTTCTGACTACTTCCTTACATTCCAAACGTAAACGATCTAGGCTTTGTTGTCCTGGTGCTCTGTCCCCCTTATCCTGAGACCGTTCCTCGACAAGCAACCGTCTTTTCATATAGCCACTTGCTTCCCAAACTGCTTTTCTGATGACACTCATTACTTTATTCCCACCTTACTTTGGAGGCCTAGCTTCAGCTTGCTGACTTACCCGGGTTTGACTGTACGCTCTCCTGTCTTCTGACATCGCTCGGACTTCTGTGATCTAATGATCTAGACTCTGCCGACGATAGTCTGTTACCCTCACCGCAAGACCACCGCTGGTCATGATTGAACTTTATTATCATGTCCCCGTTTTTCCTTGACATGTACACTTCTGTTGATGCTCTCTGTCAGCACTTAGACTTTACTAATACGACTTTCACCCTACGAGCTGATATTCTGGGCTCGTCTCAACGATCTGGTACCTTCCGACTTCCGTGACCCTAATGAACAGAAACCGGCAGCTCCAACGGTCTGCGCACAGCACCTGGAGCATATCGTTGGCTTTCTTTTTCTTTCTCTTCTCACCCATAGAGCCCTGTTTTTCACACTCTAGTCTGAGTTATCTGGTTCTGGCTGTACGGCCTCCTGCCTTCTGACCTCTCTCGGACCTCTGAGTTCTAAATGATCTAGTCTCTGCAGACGCAATGCTCTGCCTCCCCCGCCTTCCAGAGCACTGCTGCTCATGATTCATCACTAGTATATCCGCTTTTATCTTTAACACTTCTATCCTGTTGACGCTCTGATAACTTTCTGACATTTATACTACGGCTTTCTCTCCATGAGCCGATATCCTCCTCTCATTTCCATGGTCTCCTGCTTTCCGAATATTGAGCCCATAATTTTGAACCATCGACAGGTCCAAAGGTCTGTTCACAACACCTCGAGATCTTTGTAGGCTCTTCCACTTCCCCTTAAGTGTCTGCTTCACGATTACATTCTTTCATTTTCGCGCTCTGTCTGCCTTTCTTTATCCATTGGACGGATAACACTTCGGGCCTGGCTCCACTCTAGCCTCGTCGGACTAGTCTCCTACTTTATGACTGTTTCCAGAAATCAGAGACGCACTTGTTCTAGGCTGTGCAGTCACAACGCACCCTGTCCCTCAGCCTGAGAGCTTCGTTTGATATGCTAACGGGCCTTTTATATAGCCTCTGTAGTCCCGCAATTTTTCTTTCTCATGACATTCACTACTGTTATCCCCACTTTAATCTGACTGCCCAGCTTCATCTTGCTGACTTATCCAGTCTCATCTAAACGCTCTTTTGCTTTCTAACCCCTCCCCCGACACTCCTGCTTCATCTTCAATTTTTCATTCTTTACTGATGCGTGTTCTGCTCGATTCTCGTCGTACTTCGCCACTTATGATATACGTGTATATGCGATATTTAAATAACAATTACATGCATAGGGGTACAATAGTTCAGGCGTCGCAGCAATTGATTTACTGCATTCCATATGCATTTCGTTCTTCTGTCTGTGTGGCTGTCTCTGATCGTTTCCTTTTTCTCCCGAGTCTGTCACAGGTACGGCGACACGCACCCAAGGAATTTTCCTCCGTTTCGACAACAATACGAGGCACACAGTTCCTTTACCTGGACATGAGCGGAAAATTATCAACTTTTTACAACTTACTAACCGGACAAATCAATCAATATCTTGCACTGATACAATTCTTCCGCGGCATGAACCACTGAGTTCAATTTACCTAACAATACCTTTTCCACATATCGCTTGACTGGAGGACGTTCGACTACGGAAGGCACATTCTCCTGCCAATACAAAGCTTGAAGAATCGGTCATTTTAAGCCCTTCAATCCGCTTTGACCGCTCAAATGGCCGTGGTTTCCCCTATCTCTAATCAAATTCAATACATACCCCGGGGGATCTGCGATTCTTTCTTCGGAACCTATCCTGTCCATCGAGACTGAAACATATTTCAACGTATATTCTTCAAGACTTCACGTGGTTCTGCAGATGATCAGCACATCATACCCAGAAAGAATGCTTAGTTCCTGACCTACCGGTCTGGCACAGGAGAGCACCCATGCACGCAATGGCCACCCGCATAACGCATCAGTCAGCAGAAAAATGGGACGCAACTTGACTGCGAATAAAGGAGCAAAAAACGTTCAACAAGAAACATAGTCAGTTACAACTTGCCATTCAATGGATTGGCGGCAGTGTTTCAGGACGTGGTGGGTTTTCGCCTGGCAAGCGTTCTCCCTATAAAAAGCCACAAATGTCCGTTTAACAACACTGCAACGTGGCGAATGTGACTCGCCACCGAATAAAGTCACAGCCCATAACTTCACACTGGCAGGTCAATTAGAATCATCATACTGGATAACTTGCTCTTCAATTATCTTCCAATGGATCACTCAGGATTCGCTATCTATTATTTGTCGAGGTATGACTGCGATATATGGCAGAGCGATTACGTCCAAATAAATTGATCCCGATCCCACTACAATCAAATCGTTCTTTCGCATGTTCACCATTACACAGTTCCAAGCATAGACATTTGAACAATTTGCTACTCTCACTACAGTTCCCATAAAATGTCTGTACAGTTGTACATACCTGATCATGCCTCAATTGGCGTGCCTCGCATAGTCGAGAATTATATATATATATATATATATATATATATATATATATATATATATATATATATATATATATATATATATATATATATATATATATATATATATATATATATATATATATATATATATATATATATATATATATATATATATATATATATATATATATAGAGTTTCATCAACCATTTATGCACCCTATGAAAGCTCATTCCGCCGTTGTGAGCAATTACCTACCACATATTGAACAGGGACCGACATGCATTTTCACTTCTCCTTCACCTTAGATTACTTAACTTAATTCTCCCCAGGCATTCATATATGCAACTGACGCTATCGGTTTACTTTTCTTTTATAAATACGCATTCCGTAACAACTCCCATATGTAAATAGGTATGCGCATATCGCATGGTTATTTGCCTATTCGTGACACATCCCTTTACCCCGTTATTTACATATTATTCTCACAGCCATTTCCGCTCTTGTCCACCTATTTCTCGAGGTACGCTAACCATTCTGCCCAGTCGTTTCCCAAAAAGGAAATCACATAGGAGCATGTGAGGTAAGCAGAATATTCATTTTCCCTTCAAACTAAATGTATCACACTTCGTATACTCCCTAAAAATGGCTATTCTTCATTTTCTGACTAGCCGAGTGCACTATGTAATTATCCAATAACATAGGTCCAATTTAGTCTCATTTATGCCATTGGAAACTCCGGGCACCTGCTACCAAGGTCACAGTAAACTATGGTACCATAAAAGCTACAGAACCCCGATTCCTTTTTACAGAAGCTACTGGTTTATTTATGGTATTTACAAATTATTTAACTACACCTCAGTATCCTACGCTACCATTATACTGCCGGCTGTGCCGGTTGGTCTTGGCCCGCAAAGTCGTTCCCGCCAGATGTGAGAGTCCTGGTCCCTATGCCTGCAAAGTGGGACCGTCACATCCGCCACTGGCGCGATTTTGAATGCGGGCTGTTGTTCATGAGGACAACCTGTTTCTGCGTTCTGAAAAAGTAATGGTTTTAATGGATGAATTTCTTGCGCAACGTGTTTCCAAGGTGGTCAGAACCTCCAAAAATGCGAAATTTGATCTGTACCATGCTTAATTACAAAGTTGAATAAAAGTGTAAAAGTTGAAATATAACTATAAGTAAGTCGTTAAAAAGGCAACGGACTATAAAATATGGTTTATGTAAGTCCGCGGTATGTATTTGAAAAAAGAAGGCATTCGGAGAATGTATGGTAAATTGTGCAAGACATAGGGGAATCGGCGTTGACTAGCTGGCTTATGGAAGTGGAGATTGATTTCTAGTGTAGCTTGCATATGGCTTTGTTAACCGTATAATGGATATGATGAAGAGAATCCTTGCTAATGGATAGATAATGCAGTGTGTATGTGTAATCATGGGAAATGCGGTGTAAAGCCCTCCCTCTATATATATAAATATAAACATATATATGTATAAATATATGTACATATATATGTTTATGTGTATAAATATATCTATGTATATCTATGTATATATGTAAATATATAGGTACATAAATATTGATTATATATATAATATATATATGTATATATATATGTATATATATCTGTTATAATGACATATATATACTGATGCATAATACATATAATTATGTATATATATATATATGAACGTAAAAGGAAATGTATATATATATATATATATATATATATATATATATATATATATATATATATACATATATACATTTCCTTTTACGTTCATATATATATATATACATAATTATATGTATTATGCATCAGTATATATATGTCATTATAGCACTGAAACGCCCATGTGTGTATAAATGCATAGGTTATTGATTATGGTATACGAGATTGATATGATCAAAGTTAACAAAAATGAACGTTATATAAGGATGTATTGTTAGTCTCTTTACTGAAGCATGCTCTATGCATGATACCTGTGACACAGTAGATGGGGAATACATCCCGATTGGTATTTTGCATGGTAAACAAGTGATCCTGTATCGCAATTGTTATGCGATATACATTTGCGGTTGAAGAATATATGTATATGTATATGCATATATATGTATATATATATGTCAGTTTGGAGTGCGTACGATTGTTGTAAGGATGATCTATTGGTTCGCATTTACCTTTGGTAAATGCTATAGCCTTCAATCATGCAAGCGAAAAGGAGTTCGCATGAATTGATGGTATGTAAGGATGTAATTGCGTAATCCGGTGATTTCTGAGCGGAAGAGGCGCTATGCGGGAAAGTGGTTTCAGGAGGCAGTGTGTATGGTGCAAAGAATATGGCGTCCTTAAGGGTGATTGACTTAATCGATGGTGTTATGTGAAGTAGGGAAAATGTACATCTGAAAACCATCCAGCAAAAGCTACGTAATACCTACGTCACTGGGTGTATTAACTTGAACATAATAGTCGGTTTAGTTAACGTTAATGATATATACGCCTATACTTTAGTGTCTTGGATAGTGAGTTAACACAACGTCATGAATGGGATGTAAATGTTTGGCGCAAGATGTTGTCCACATAATGCTGACGTATGTGCATGGGTACATCAATAAATAAATAGTTTATTCTCGAATTTGTCGTGACATGGTACTGAAGTAGGCAATCCCTTGTTAAGGCGGTGTTTGATTATATGACAAGTGGGCAGACGGGACGCTCAAACCATATGCAAATATTCTCGTGTAAGTGGGGAGCGTTCGGAACGCTCATCACCCACCAAGCGAGAATACTGAAAAATGGTTCATCAAATATCGTTACAGTAGGAGGGGATGGCTCATGAAGGTGAGCATTGCTAAGTGTCAGAGCACTAAAGAAACAGTGTTTAGGAATAATGGACGGATGCAACGACATGTTACAGGTTGAAAATGGCTGCGAAAGGTTAACTTACCGCTTTGTTTTTGGAGGACGATTTTGTTCGCATACGTCGCAGGGTTGCGAACACGTGTTGATGTATGAATGCCGTTATCTGAAGATTACGGAGCCACCCACGGAACCTGTGAGCTTGTAGTCCGCCGCAAGGTGATAGCAGTAGTTCGCATACTTCCTAGGGGCTGTGGGACGACAAGACACAGATGGAGGGGTGGCCCTGAAAAGGGCCGTTGCTCCGTTCTCCAAGGACTGGTAATAGTGTGGTAACTGGAAAATGAAGTAAGACCGGAGAAGGTGCTATGATAGGATACGTTGAATGCATGTACGTAACATGAAACCTGAAAGATAAATGAGGATGGACAAGGAATGTAACTTGCGGCGGCGATTTATGTTGTCACACCGCGCCAGCGGTACATGGGAGGAGGCTCTGTGGCAGCGCGAGGTTGGAGGTCAATGGGCGGCACAAAGCAGGCGCTCTGAAGACAAGGTGTTGATGGAAAATCAATGTTACCTAAAGCTACATATCAATGCAACACGGCATGGCTCTGAAGCAGAGGTGATCATACAAAGTCTATGTTGCCTGTAACTAGGTATCAATGCAAAATCACATGGCGGCGGCAGGACTTTGGAGGAGGCTCTGTGGCAGTGAGAGGAAACAAGGCGGTGGGCGGCAGATATCCGTGGAGCTGAAATAGAGATGAGCATGGAATAGCTATATTAAAACACAGTGTTGCAAAGAGATCTCTTTTCGGCAGATCACATCAGGCAAATACAACTACAGGACTGTAAAATGCATTAGTAAACTGGTGCAATTAACAATGAGGACGGATGGGACGATTTGAACAGTTTTAGTATGTTCATTTGATGCTCGAATCGATTTAATCAGGTGACATCGTGATCGGGCTAACCGACAGCTAAATAACTTGTGTAAACAGAAAGGGCAAAATTACTAACCAAATAAAATTAGTTAATCACGCAAATAAATAGCACCCGGTTAAGCGAGATACTCCGGGGAACCTTATCATCAGGGCCACGGCAAAGTCAAGGGTTGCACGAGCACCCTATGCTTGCATAGCTCTGGTTGTGTTAGCCTGATCGCGATGGCTTCAGCTGTCTGCAGGAGGCGTTTCCTTAGCCCTTTCGGGTACCGCCTCGGTACGGCATAATAGACTTTGAAAGCATCTTTTGTCAGAATCTGATGCCCACTAAGAATCAGATGCTCCATAATTGAGCTGTTGATTCTTCTGTGCAGGCCTCTCCGCAATGACCCTGGACAATGTTCAGCTATTCGTACCGACAGACGCCTGGTCGTATGCCCGAGGTACTTTGCATCACAGGTGCAAGTAAACTGGTAAACAATGTACGATTCGGACGACGCTGGCAGTCTGTCTTTAAGGCGTTGAGCTATGAAGGGAGCGGTCTCTGCAACTACATGCGGTTGGGCGGCCGGGTAGGTTCTTGCTACGGCATTAGAAAGCCTTCTGTTCAGGAGATCGAAGGCGATATCTCCCTTAAAAGGAACAGTGAGAAACATATCCTTCTTCGGAACCGTTGCTACGGGCTTATCACGCTCACGGGTCATGGCATGCTTTTTGATGAAAGGCTCTGGGTATCCATTCGCAAGAAGTGTTTTCACAACTCGGTCCTTCTCGTCTTCGAGAAGGCGGCGGCGGCAGGACTTGGGAGGAGGCTCTGTGGCAGCGCGTGGTGGCAACGCAGAGTGCGACCATATCGGTGACTCTGAAACAGAGGTAAGCGTAGCAAACCTGTTACCTGTAACTGGATATTAAGACCAGAGAGAAGTCAATGGCCGGGGCATAGCGCGGAGTCTCTGAAAGGGTAGTTATTGCAGGAAACATATGTATCCCTGTCAGCATACCAATGTCATACAAATGCGTTAATACTGCTGAATTTGCGCGGGCAAGGAAATGGATGTACCCGTGAAGAACACCACGGAGATGTCTGAAACTGTGAAGCTTGTGGGGGAATGCGGGCCAGCGCTACGGGGACCATTGATGCCTGACATCCGGTTTTCCACTAGCGGCAACGACGGAGCCTGTAATGTTTGTTAAACACGAGCCAGATAGCCCCATGGCGAACTCTTGTTCACTTGTCCTAATGACATTGAAATTTAGTGGAATAGGATCTCCGCCGCCGTCTCAATTTGATCACAGGTCCTTTTGGTCCACCTTCGTGGACTCATATCATGCTCTTGTCTGCACGGAAATCTGTACGTCTTTTGGAGTATCCCGAAACACGAAGCACCGCAAGATTGATGTAAACGGATTAACTGATTCCTCTGCCCACACCAGCTACCAGCCTTCATTGGCATATGCACTCAGTTGCAATCCACCGCAAGAAGTGGAACAACACCGCACTTATATACCGAAGGCAATGACCATTTCCGGACAGTCCAGCTGCGGACTAACTCGACTCCCGTTGAAGGCTTGGATCTCTGCTCTTTCTCTGGAGCTGTTCGAACGCCGCAAATATCGCGAGACATGGTGGTCTGAGCGTGCTTTAGAGGTGGAGACTGCTGCCCTCTCTGTCAACACTCGCAAGCTTTTCCAACTAAATCGGTCCACTGGCCTCATGATACCTGGTGTCAGTGAGATCATCTGTGAGGTGCATGAGTCTCCGATGATGTAGGACTGAAACAGTTCATCATTCGGTACTGGGAGTGAACGCTTGGTGGCTGCAAACGTAACCAAACCATGAACACAATGCACACAGGTGGTCACCTTGTTGTTGTGTAATTGGGTCCATCACCCGCCAGCTGCCGATGCACGGAAACCATCAATCTGACGGACGCAATGTGTAACAGCATCCCTGCAGGGAAACAACGGCCGGTCCGCGCACGGTTTCAGAACATAGTGATGGCGAAAAATCATTAAAATGAAGGTTAACACCAAAGAGTGAAGAGAATGACAGGATAAGAACTATAAGTTTGAAAATGGATATGGTCAGGAGAAGGGGAAGGTTCCGTGCTGCCAACCAAGAGCGTCTAACTGACGCTCGAAACCCTTAATCGTAGGTTCACCCACCGTTTCCCCATAAGAGGGGCGTGTGTATTGACCTGGAGATTTCCCCCGGTGTGAGTGCGTAAACTAACGTAAACGAGTTCAAAAATATAGCTTTTCGCGTACCAGCGTATTAGGCGGTTCGCTTGTCCAAGCTGTTTGACCCCTTGGTTTGAGGCAGCAATACCACATGCATCTGTGCCTACGGTGACTCGCACTGGCAGCTACCTGCATGCACGCACTCCACCCGCAGATACATATTCCATAGCTAGCTGTCCTCTGGTGCCTTAATTTTAGCATTAGCTAACTGTTCCGCCGTTAAATAAACCTTTCCATAGATTATTGGTGTGTTTTATCTGTAGCCTGTGTTGCCCTGTTTCGTTCTTTGGCGGGGGCATCCAGGAGTGGAATGAACGCGGTAATCATGCACGTCATTGCTTCTGTAGATGTGTCGCTTTGGGATTTCTGCGTGGGCTGTTACACGCACAACGACGTCCCCCAAGTGGGCACAATATGCAGAAGGTGGCTGCTGGAAGCTGGGCAGCATGTTATTTTGCCAAACGTTCCCCTCTTCGAATACCATCAGGCGGTGAGGAACACAGATATCCCATTGTGGATTGCAAAATGTTCCCTGTGACCGTACTTCATCGTACAGGTAAGCGCATTAGTTTAATCAATTGCAATGGATTTCGATGATGTTCGCTAAGTGGAGAGGTCATTCGCGGATCAACCTTTGGCCACGGACACAGATTCCACCATCCACATGCAAACCTAGCCGATACGAATTAAGTAATATGCTACGCAAGTGATAAATAAAGAAATAAATCTTTTATTCTCAACAAGGTGAGGCACATCTTTACAGGCACGATCAATTTGATATAACTACGCATGATCAAGAATGTGCAAAAATCCGATATGTTTGCCATAGCAGTTTGTGTTTTTGTAGGAGGTATGCATGTATGTCATTGTGTGTGTATGTGTATGTAGCTGTGTATTTTGTGCTTGTAATTGTGCTGCTACAATCTTCCATGTTTGATTCGTCATCAATATGCGAGTAGGAGATTGGTGTCCGTGGGTTGAAGAGCATTATCCGGATATCCAGGGGGCAGTGCCTTTATTTTGTGGCGAGCCACGACCGCCACGTCACAGTGTTGTTAAGCAGACATTTGTGGCTCTTTATAGGGAGAACGCTTGCCAGGCGAAACCCACCACGTCCTGGAACACTGCCGCCGAACTATTTGCTGGAACGGGTTAAACCTGAACCACCCAGCTGACACCACGTTGCAGGCGCCTGCCGGCTAGTCTACGGAACTTGGTGGATAATAATCCCCCACAAATAGCACGACGCCCCAATGCTCCAGCAGCTGCAAGCTATGGGAAGTACCCCGATTTCTCCCTGGATGAGTTATCGCGGTCTTCCCCGCCTACTCGTAATCTTGATGCGCTCGAGGAAACTGCTGAAATGCGTAAGTTCTTATCTTTATGAAAACGTCACTGTGATGTGCGTGTTCCGCAGCAGGTCCATCTAATCCAGTTGCCGTTCAAACAGAGCCTCTCACAAGCAGTAACTCTTAACGTTCGTCACTTTAGATACACGCCCTGGTAGACAGCTGTCATCAAACCGACAACAGGGTTATGGACACTTTAAACGCCGTGGGAGTTATGTTTGAGTTTATTACTTGCAACAAATTTGATGCAGATGAACTTGCATGCAGGAGATAGACCGCAATATGCTACACAGCGTACTTGGTACGTGCCCCTGTCATGCACATTACGCAAACAATTATCAGATTCCCTTAGGCGCGTGCAGAAGACACTTCACGTTTTGAAGGAGAGCCACGCGTCAATGAGCCAAGCGATGTGGATTACAGGGCCGATGCAAGCCACGGAGTTAGCGCTACCAACCTCCAACATTAAGTAGTTCCTGGAGTTAGAGGGCAAATTACTGGATCCCGAAAACCGTCGAGAATTGGTAAGTCACGTTCGCTGATTATGCATTCATGACTTAGACTACTCACATGCAGTCCACACCCGCCGGCACGGTATCCGAGGCCGTTCGGTACATGCTGGACAGGGTGATGAATCGAGATGTGTTGCGTCAGTTGAACTTCGCCGGTGCCAACAAGGCATTACCTTTCAAGAAGACGCATATATTTAGTGCGCTTCATGATAACTCAACTAACCTTTTCCACTTGACCTTCTTTCGCAGAAGTTATCATTACCTGGTTCGGATGCAAGGGCAACGCCGTTACAAACTGTGTTTGCAAATGGCTACAAATTACCCGGAACAACCTGCACCGACGTACATCAGCAACGCCTAGCAGTCAAGATTCACAGGTACTGTGTACTATTAATGCCGTACCTAACAATTCCCATTGCAGGCTTTAGAAGTTATAGATTTGGACAGTCGAAGCATCAAGGAACCATCAACAACCATGTAGATACTTGCTTTCATAGTTATATATATTTGTAATACCTTCCCGTGTGCTTCAATTGTTGCCCGGTAAGTTGGCGTATCGTATACTATCGCACCGTCACGGCGGGTTTTGTGACCATGGCGTTCGCCTACCGTGTGACGGAAGGGAAGGCAGTGGAGGTCATGATCCTTTATTTGTCCAGAGCCACGGAAAACTCCGTTCCGCTTTTTCATAGTTCGCAGTAGCTGCAAACATACCGTTGTTTCGACATCACTTAGGATGGCTGTCAGCATTGGCAATCGTGTAGGATGGATTGGCCCACCAACCCGATATATGCTTGCTGGTAACTTCGTAACCTATTCAGACGGCGACAAGCAAGTGCAGGTGGTAAGTGCGCACATTACTCTTCAATGCAGTCTGATTATGTGATAGAATCACTTACTGTGCGTTGCTATTTCGTATGAGGTACACTGCGCAGTCCACACCAAACGTGCAACCATTACTGGTCGCTTGGAAATAGGAGGCGTTAGATACTAAGAGCAGCTTCATTGCAATTAGGAAAAACCATTTTGCCTGGCCTATGAGGGGTAACCCCTTCCTGTATGGTTGGCGAAAGCACTGCATGGTGTCGCCCATGCTAACGTAACCGTTTGGTACAGTAACCGGTACCTTCGTATCGTGACGTTCATACGACGAAAGGCCTTATTATGTACTACGCGAAATCATTGCATCGCCTCCTTCGTACGAAAAACGTCTTCGTATGGATTACGCGAAGCCTCTGTAGTAATTCGTCATTACGGAAAGCCGTCATATTCACTGAGAAATTCTTTCGTACGTACTGCGAAACGCATTAGTTAAGCTTCCACAATGGGAAGAACAGCCTTCCTATTTGCTAAGAAAAACCTTCGTATTGCCTAGTCAATACGAAGAGCTACCTTCGTATTTACAAGAAAAACCTTCGTATTGCTCGGCCAATACGAGGAACAGCCTTCGTTTACACTAACAAAACTTTAGTATTCCTTCGTAATTACGAAGAACAGCCCTCGTATTTACTGAGAAAAACCTTCGTATATACTAAGAAAAGCCTTCGTAATTACTTTGTCAATATGAAGGCTACGCTTCGTATTGATGAAGAAAAATCTTCGTTTACCTCCGTAAGTGCGGTCCGTCTGTCATCGGATTGGTTGCGTATGCCCTACGCAATGACCTGCGCACCATGAACTGCACGCCCATTGGTGGACAGACACCTTCTTATTCCTCGTGTCACTCAGCGGCAAACAGTAAGCTTTTACAAAACGATCTAAGTTTACCTTTGTAAAACGTTCGTTTACCTTCGTACTTCGCCCGGACACGTATAACTAAGAAAAACTTCGGTTACCTCCGTATTTGCTAGCAGGGAAGGCACTAAGCTGGTTTAAACCTTTCCTTAGAAATTGCACATATATAAGCTGTTTCCGTCGGAAGCACTGTTACACCACTAGTGCCCATGTGCATGGGGTGCACATCGCAAACGGCTTGTGTGTACACAGGCTGCAGCGATTCCGCCATTTGTATAACGTTGCCCGGCTAGGCATAATGTATGAGCACAGACGATACTTTCTCCTCATATCAAGCGCCTAATATTCTTGACGTAAGGTTACATGCTTTAAGATAGGTAACTCACCTATGAAACACCAACAACGAAATATACGAAGTAGGACACCAAGTAGAGAGCAGTCAAAGTGAGAGCAACCAACTGTGCACCCAAAACTGTATTGGCCGTCAGATATGTTATATGACAAAAGAAAGTTGGTACTTCAACTACCAGTATGCCAGTTGATAACAATTTGTATACGTCACTTCATTCTCAACAAAAGTGCGGCAGCGTTTTCATTAATAATTTCTTTCAGACGCTTCTCTGTTTTGGTGCAAACCATCGTGGTGGAACCACGATTCCGCAATAATTTAACATGAATTTCGTATCGCTGTACTAGGTATGAAAACGCTCTTCCCTATGCTCTCTACACCACAATGATCCAATGAACCCCTCCCAGCCTGAACCGCGAAAAGTTGGATTTTATACTAGTTAGATTACCACGATACCGGCGATAAGTCAAGTGATAAGGATCATCAGGCTGGGAACGTTTGATTGCACAACGGCGAATCAATTGCACTTGAGCTGCCTTCGGTATATAGTACAGCAATTAGAAGCATGCGTAAGCTACTCACACTGACAATGACGTTATTTGTACTTCATTAATATATACATGCAATTTAGTAAACACTTACGAAAAGACAAAATAAACTAAGTTACTAACATTGAGCAGTATTTGGTGTAGGTAATCGAGAGACTAATAATCTATAACACTTCAATTACAACAGAATATTCACTAATGAAGTGCTGTATATCAAAAAGGTACAGCACAACTTTTACTGACTATGTTTCTTAAATGGGTCAGCTTCGTAGCGCAGAGCACCCGTCAGACAAACCATTTGTCGCCGTGGAGCAAAAGTGAACTCGATTTCATCTTCTGCTTTCCCTATAGCACCTATGCAAGTAATGCGCCGTGGCAGGTATACAGAAAATTGAGGATTTAACGTACTAACAAATGTTTTGTGATTATTAACTAAATAACTAAATAAATTTATATTCTCGGTGTTGCACGAGGTACACCAATGAGGCATGACAAATAGGTTCAACCGAATCTGTGACGATCAAAATGCAAACAAATTTGGTTGTGCCATTCGGAGTAAGCAGCTGAAGGCTTTTCAAGGAACGATATAAAGTTGTGCTAACTATTCTTATTTTACGTTCCGACGTTGCCTATTAAATTCGATCATTGGATCCTTTGATCATTAAGTGATTAAAAACACAAGGATGGTCCCCTGTCAACCTTGTTACTTCCCTATCGTTGCGTAAATAGTGTGGGTCATGGCAGAACAAGGTCAAACAGATGGCCACCGTGACTGCATTGGAAAGAGCTGGAACCCTGCAAACTAGAAGGGAACCCAATGGAGGCTTGAAATGTTCCTCGGCCTCGACATCGACGATGAACTCCGGAAGGCAGTTCTAGCCATTCACGAGGCGAGTGGTTAAAATCAGGCTGGATAGAACTCGACGAATCCTCAGGTTGAACAGTTTCAAACCAGGGCCTCTTGTCGACGTCGCTTTGCTGAGATGAGAGAATTCCGATAATCTCATCTGCTACTCTCCTCTAACAATAAATAAATAAATAAATAAATATTTTATTCTCGACTATGCGAGGCACGCTCATGGAGGCATGATCAGATATGTACAACGGTACAAACATTGCAATGCAATTGTAACAGTAACGCAGAAAATTGTTCATATATCCATGATTGGAACTGTACAATGTTGAAAATGCGAAACAATAAGTTGGCTGTCATGAGATAGGGGACCTCAGCTAATTAGAGATTGAGAATCCTGAATGATCCATTGAAAGGTAATGGAAGAGCCCGCACACAGGGAGGGAAAAGGGCAACGTGTCGTAGGATGTAAAACAACAACAGTATATACAGATGTAGAAGTCCCAGTGTAACGATCCTATGTAGAATTGTGACGCAAGTTGACCTGTCAGTGTAAAGTTATGGGCTGTGACTTTATTCGGTGGCGAGTCACATACGCCACGTTGCAGTGTTGTTAAACGGACATTTGTGGCTTTTTATAGGATGAACGCTTGCCAGGCGAAAACCCAGCACGTCCTGTAACACTGCCGCCAATCCATTGAATGGCAAATTGTAACTGGCTATGTTTCTTGTTGAAAGTCTGTTTGCTCGGTTATTCGCAGTCAGGTTGCGTCCCATTTTTAGGTCGGGTGAAGATCGAACCTCCGCAATGACGACGGTAAGCCAGACTTTTGAGTCGGAGAGAATAGGACAGGTTATGCATCTTAGGAAAAGAGTTGGATCCACTCCGCTGAACCTACGTATTTATACCACATTTAAAGTTCTTAAGTTGGTACGCGGCATACTGCCCACATTTGAGAAGCAGACTCACCTGTAAAGTGGGAAGCGCCCCGGGGTCGGGCGTTGTAAGACTCTAAGTATTCAATGTAACCTCCTGTAGTCCGTAGCAACCTTTGTTTGGTGTCTTGGCTAGTGTTGGCTTCAGGCAAACGTGGTACACCGAGATCTCTCTTGCGGGGCGTTAATGAGCAAGGAACCACTAATACGGTAGGCACTGAATGAGTCAGACCCACTAACTGAAATAACCGAACATTTCTTAATATGTATTAGCAACTTCCACTTAGTTGTCTAAGCATGTAGCAAACCCAGCGTCGATTTTCGTCATCCTCCATGCTGAATACCTCCATCCACAGCTGCAACTTATCAGCATAGGTTAGGCAATCCGCCTGGAGTCTGAGTGGTTAGTCACAGGTAGAGACGTTGAAAAGCACGGGGCCGAGGACAGAACTTTGTGACTCCACTGCTCACAAGAACAGGAGCAGAAAATGTTTCCTACACTTGCACTTACCTCGTGCGGTCATGAAGAAAGTCAGCGAACTAAAAGAGAAGGTTCCCAGCGATACCGAGGCTTGGGAGTTTAAGCAAAAGTCGTTCGTGCGTGACCCTGTCGAAAAGCTTGCTGAAAACAACGAACATATCATCCAGGCGTTAGCCTGAACCTAGCGACTTTGCCCATTCCTGCTTAGTAACCAGTACCTTCGTGGTACATTAGCATGCACTTCGAAAACTGAAATGTGCATAAATGAAGACCATCCGTTCCTCGAGGTAGAGATAAGAGTCCGCACCAAGGTACCCACCATACCACACTATCGAGGTTAAGCAGAGTAGTGGGTAGCTGGCTGGATCTTGCCAGTTCCTTCCATTGGCACAAAGCTGATGGTGCATAAAGCCATGGTGCTCTCCGCTCTTCTAAACGGCAATGAGACGTGCACAACGCACCTCTGGCATGTGCGACATCTCGAGCGATTAGAGCGACGGTAGTTGCGGCGGATTGTGCGTATCGGATGGGCGACGGAGTTGCTGACACGGAAGTAGTTCATAGAACTGGAATAGACGTAATGGACTGCATACTTTTACTGAGACACCTGAGGTGGCTCGGTCATGTTAGTCGTATGGGTTCAACGCGGATACCGAAAAACTATTGTATGGTCCGCTGAGCATTGGAAAGCAACATGTGTGGAAACCAAAGTTAAGTTACCAGGATATGATCAAAGTGAGCCTCTCACGTTCTAATCTTGATTGCAGGCCATGGGAAGCGAAGGCGATTGCTAGACGTGCATGGCGCGATCTGCTCACGAAGTCAGTTGCCGAAGTACGGGCGAAAGACCTCATACGTGCAAAGAAGCGTCAAGTGCGGACGCGCCAAACACGGATGGGTTGTACTTCATCGACATCGAGCGCATGGGGCTGTAGCACCTGCGAGCGCGAGTGCCTGAATCAGGCAGGCCTCGTGAGCCATGAGCGACGCCACTCGAGACCACCACCGCAGCGACGGCGGTTCCAGCAGGGAATGTAGGCAGAAACGGCACAGCGTTTGTAGTTACACTGCATTCAACTTACTAGTTGCGTGCTTGCGTGCTAAATCTTTTTCTCAGGTGCTGGATTTACTATATCGTCTTACTGTTTTATTTAGCTCGTATTAACGTCTGGCTAAACTATCATCTATAAACTTGCACACGCCGCTTAAGCTAATTGTAGTTAACTTCGATAAAACTTTCGCGGGGGTGGCATTGCCTTAATGTATATTTTCTGAACTCTTGAAATTAACATGCATTCGTCCACATTCAATGTTTTATACGCCCATTTAGTGAAGAGTCATGCCGCCGTATCTGTATGCAGTTTCTGATTTATTTTATTTCCCCTTGTCTTTTCAATTATTAGCAGTTATTGATATCCCCGGTGGGGCTGCGCTTGAGGTGCATGTTGACCAGGTGCCTGCCTGTCTGGTACCCACCACCTTGTCCATACTGGCTCCAGGAGGCAGTTATTCGTTGCTGGAGGGGATTTAATGCACGGACCTGGTGGCCGTGTTAGGCTGGAAGAGTGGTCCCATGCACTCAATGTAGAGCGGGCTACGGTCCAGCTACCGCCATGTGTGTGATTGGTTCCCCAAATACAGCGTGCTTGTGTTTGCTCGTGCAGGAGTGTGGGCAGGCTCCGTTGCTGAAACGTGGCTCCCATCCACTTGCCTCCGGTCTTATTGCTTCGGATGTACACTGGATATGGGGTGGATGGCTGTAACTGTGGGTTGTGCAGCGCAAACTACCCATGGTCCCTCTGTAGACGTGGGCGTTCTGCGGCCGGCCACAGTGGCACGCAAATACGGAAAAAGAGGCCGCCAACCATATATGTTTAGCATTTCCCACTATCCATGCCGGCGTGAGAGGCCCACCTTCAAAAGAACTACGGTAAACCAACCATTTAGGCAGTGCCATGTTCTCCGGCTATCGCGCTACGGCACCAGATGCACAAAGCATCCAGGTAAGGTGGATAGTGCAGACTTAAACCAAGGAGAAATATAACTACAGGTTTGATGCTCATGTCTTCCGCATCCAACAGGTAAGGGAAGGAATCGCAGCGTTGTCGCAGGACTGAGCCTCTTTTGCGAAAACGGTGTCGCACTGTTAAGCTAAGAGACTGGTTTTAGCAACGTATTGATATGATCAAGTTTGCTGCTTACAGGAACACAAGTAGGGATGCCACTGCCAGCCATAGTACTAACTTTCGTATAAGTGGAGCATTATGGGTGTCGTACTGGTGTTCCGCTAATTATAGTTCAACTTGTTGGCATTTCTGACGTTGAAGCGGGACACAAACATGCCCGAGACGTTTGTAGGAAGAGTAATTAGACACGGTTTGCCATTAGACGTAACCATCCCACAATTTGCGTCTTCCGTTTATCAGGGATTTTGATACACCGTCAATCCAAGATGGACCCCCTTTGAAGGAATTTCTACGAGAGAAAATAACGACCTGCTCAATTACAGACATTAGGTTGGAGAGACCAAGGTTCCATGACTGGTCGAGATGAATGGACTCAGGCTTACTCCAGTCTATTGCGATCGCGACTGTTCTCCTACGGAGTGGAGCTGCACGCAAAACGTTCCGAGGGCAACCCGTCTGACTATGGATCACATGGCGACGTGTCCATTGGGATGAAACTGCACAACGATCCCTTTTGCCGTTGCGTAGCAGAACTGTTACCCTCAGGAAAGCTGACTGAGCAGAGGAAGAACAAGGTCCAGCATTTTCGGCGTCTGGAGGGCACGTATGCGGGTTTGCGTGTTAAGGTTCTGTAACAAATTACTACTGATAACGGTCTCAAGGTAGAATCGAAGGAATCGGGTAGACGATCAACAAGGAGTAAGTTTTAATCGATATAAGGGACACAAATCCTCACGATAAGACGGTCCTGTCCTGCACGGTGTTTCCTGCTCGAACCGAAAACGTGAGCTCTGGACCCCAGTGGCGCTTTTAAGCGACGCCAAACGTATATTACTATGAAGAATGCTTTAGTGGAGTACCGATCATCCCGGCTTCGTAATGGGCATTGGTTGCACTAAACCTCGTTTGGGCTCCTGTGCTCATGAATCACTTCATGGCAAATTTACCCCCACTTTTATCTTGACGCAACAGTTTTGCGCGCCGCAGCGTCATCATGGTCCTTGATCTGACTTTTATCTGACAATATGCTCGCTCGTATGAACTACATCTTTTCGTTTATTCCTTTCATTGTACCGAAATGTTTTAATATTCTAAAGCTGCTATGCTTGTATGCATATTTGATCATGCCTTTTAGAGGTGTCTCGTTTTACAGAGAATATACCATTTATTTATTTATTTATTTATCAGCAGCTTTCATCAAAGAGCAACAAACTCACCAGCATCATCCTTCGTAAATGCAATCATATGGCCTTCAGGTCTGTCTTCCTGGCGGCGTCATCGCCGCCACCGGGCCCGCTTCAAAGGCAGTCGACTTGACAATGACTATCCGGGGACAGAAACTCCTGAAGCCATGATGTCTGCAAACAGTCAAGTTGCTGTGGATGCCATCTGGTCGGGGCGTGTCTGAAGTAATCAGCTGAATCTCATCAAGTTAGTTTCTCAGACTGCGTAAATTGGCGAAGTACACACAGTCCGTTTTCATGCTCTACTCTGCTGGGTTGACGAGAATTGGCCCACACCGGGTTCCAGGGTTTTTACCGGGTTAGCGGAAATCCACGATTCGATGGCCTGTCTCACCATTCGCTTGGCGGAACCGTAGCTCGTCAACGGCGGTGTTCATTGTAATCCGATCTTCCGAAGAAAGATCTCCCAGGACGTAAAACGGCTCACCTTTCAAACGTGAGGTTCGCCGGCGGATGCCTGGGCATTCCTCTTCACTTTGGCATAAGAACTTGAGTGGGCGAAAGTTAAAAGGGCCATCTTGCTTCCTGCGCAGGTATAAGGCAGCGATAATTTTTAACCCAATCCTAAACAGAGAACATGACTCAATGTAGTGCTATACATAAAGATGTTAAAAAGCTAGAACTTGATTGCTTATATGCTGCAATCTCATTCACATTCTTTAAGACCACAAACTAGGATCCCTAAATTGATGCTAGCAAGCCTGTCAATAGTTGCACATTTAAGCATACATAAAAGAAATGTATATAGAGGATGTACATACATACACATAGTCATGTCTGAATAAAAAACATTTTAACATTCAACTCGTGTTTTTCATATATGTAGTGCCACGTTTGGTAATATAAAAATAGCTAATTATTTACAGGTTGAACTTCTTTCTATACACGAACTAGTAGTTGTAAATGGTCAAGACCAAAAGAGATATGTCAGTGATACATTTTCCCGTTACATAACGGGACACTATGGACAATATACATAAACATATATAGTCTTGCGTTCTCAGGTCAGCGCACGGCCGCTCCTTAGCCTCAACTTTCTAGATGCTCTATTTTCCTTTACGCGCTTCAACGTCTTCGACACCTGTTCATGTATGCATCCAGCTCCCTCACTGACTATTCTTAACTCTACCTACCTTTGTATTATTGCCTTAGCACCCTAACCAGTGTTGCTGATTTGAGCACGCTGAGCTTTTGCCTCATATGTTCTGATATCTTTAATAAACTTAATGCATGCTTGCATTCCGCTCGTTGGCTCTCCTTACTCCAAGTAAACTTTCTTCACTCGCTTGCAGCCCTTACTCTTAGTTCGTCTGGTCAACACACGGCCCCCAGGTTCTAATGTCCAGGCGTTCGGATACGTTTTACTCACTGAAACATCTTCAGTTGCTCAAGAACGCGTTTAGCTCTCTTACTGGCTTGTTCTGGCTCATGCTACCAAATCATCATTCTTGTACCACGCTAGCCTGAGGTAATTATCCACGTCTTGTTGTGCATTTGCCTTATATGCTAAGACGTCCACAGCAACCATAATGTGCATAAATAAATGAATAATTTATTCTCGTCATTGCGAAGCACACCATCAATGGCACGATCATGGTACTACAGACACTTGTGATCGGCAATTGCACAACGTATTACATTTTGACCAACGGCAGGGGAATTTATGTTGTGTGTTGACATGTAGAAGTACGGTTTAGTGTGTATTTGGAAGTAGCCATGTTGTGGGAGTATGTAAATGTGACTCTGATTTTGCTTTCTGAGCTCGCCATTAAAAGGGGGAAATCAAAGGAACGTTTCGAATTTGATTACGTTTGTGATGTGTGAATGATCCTACGTTCGATCATCTGGCTTTACTTAGAATTAATTAGCTGTTTTCTATTGACCAATCCAGCTCATATAGTCAGCACACAGCCGCCTCTTAGCCACCTCTTTTTAGGTGTTCGTTTTGCTTCGCTTCATTCAACTTCTTAAGCTCTTACTAAGATGTCTATCTCCCTCACTGGCTTTCCCGGCCCAGGCGACCTGTGCCCCGCTTTTTGCACCAACTTGTCACCTTTATATGGCTAGAGCTTTTGAACATGTTAATTTGCGCTTGTGTCTTATCATTCCGCTGCGTTACCACCAATTAAATTTTGACGCTCACTGGTCGCAAGCTATCTATAGTTAGTTATTCTGCCCACCCTATGAAATCAGCCTGGCTACCTGCTGTTCATTCACCATACAATGGCCGTCAGACTTTGAACTTTCTTTGCACGCTTTGCACTCAATAGATGCACATTATAAACTAGTACTACGTGGATCGCTTACTGGCTCAGCGCACTTGTTAGACAGATGACAGCAAAATACCCATCCAACCGTTGCTTTTTGAAAAGCGTGCAAAAGACGCTCAATCTATACATTGTTGCACATTGTACATCGGTTCGTCTCATCTCTAAATGTTATACCATACGACTTTAACAATGCTTAGTACCACACCTATTCTTTGCGACCAACTCTCGGTCCTCCTCCTCTTACCCTTTCGTCCGAATGCCTGGGCTGCTTAACGATCCTGGATAGGACACAGAAACAGTGCTTTCGCCCAAGCCAGAAGAAACTGTGTGTTAAGGACCTACTTGGAACAGGCCTGTACACCAAAAGTATTCGAATTCTCACACCACCATGACCTTTGACCAGTGTGCATAAGTGGACACAATGTCTTCATGCTCAAGGAAACTATGCATAATCATGCCATTTAAGGCACCAAAAGCTGAGGTATTTACGTAACTGAACACGCAACAATTCGACTCGTCCTGACTCATCCTCTACCGGCTTTGACGACAATGGCGGCCGATACCATGTTTTTTGGTAAATTAACAGAAAAATATTGGAAGTCATTTAAATGCGAATAATCTAGTGTGAAAACCGTTGGCAAGCTACTTTGCCAGTTGTACATTAGTGTTCCAAAGGATTTACGCCTGTGCTACAGGACGTGCTACGTTTTTGGCTGGCAAGCGTTCGCCTTGTAAAACGCCATAACTGTCCGTTTAGCAACACTGCAACGCGGCGGATTTGTCACGCTACTGAATAACGTCACTGCCCACAACTGCATTTTGGTAAGTGGACTATACTCACCTATCAATACCTCCTTACCATGTACAATAAAAAGATACGCGCTGTCTACGTCTACCGTTTTCACCACATTTATATTGTCATCACGGTTTACAATACGCACACCTGAAACCCAAGTATCGGTATCCACTGACGACGAATAATGTCACGTCCCAAGGAAAACACACTGGCACGTTAAAAAGAGTCACATTTTACTATTCTTGAAACGTTCGTTACACCGACAATTCTACATTGCATATACTGTCGTCACTTCTTTCTGCGCGTTCACGCATATACCGTTGCCTCTTTTCTTTCTACGCTTTCACCGTTGCACCTTGCCTTACTTACAAACGAAGTCAGTATGCCTTCACCTCTCGTGATATTAATCTTTAATTATCTAATCGAGCATTCCCGCTTTGTGATCTATTATTCTCGGAGGTAAGACGGCAATACCTGGCTGCCTGATTATGTTCCTACAAACTGGTTCTGGTCTCCCGACAGCCCAAGCATTCTTTTTCCTTGGCACCATTGTACATTACTAATCAGGAAAGTATGAACCATTTGTCACTGTCGCTGTTACGATTACCACATAATGTCTGTACGTTCGCACGCAACTGACCATGCCTCCATGCGCGTGATCCGCATAGTGAAAAATAAATATTTCTCCATGTGCCATATTCCTCATGAATACGTCTCCAAGTTCCGCAGCCTGTACAACATTCAGCCGCTGCTCATTACATAAATAGCATCGCGTATTTTGCGTAAAGTAACTGCAATAAATTTGGTCCATGCTCGATTTTGTGTGTCCTGATAAATCCCGGAATAACCATTTGATTTGCCTCATGTAGCACAAACTCAACTTGCCTACCTGACATCTTTGGCTTAAAGCCGTACAAATAGTAAAAGTTTATGGCCAAACATAAGTATACATGCATATAAAGCATATAATATCTTGCCATGGAAGCATGCAATGTTGAGGGCATTTTGTTAGCCGATATTGGTACAATAGCCAGCAGCTTAGGGTAGCATGCTTTGGTACTCATACTGGCTCCAATCCTGTAACTGACTGAGCCGTGCGTACTTAACCACGTGCCTCGGAGCCTAGGCCTCAATGTACCGCGCTTGGGTATTCATGCATTGTTTCCAACTATGACACAGGCCGAACCCGTCTCGTAACCACGTGTCACAGAGCCTGTGGCTCAGTGCACCGGGCTAAATAAATAAATAAATATTTTATTCTCGACTATGCGAGGCACGCTCATGGAGGCATGATCAGATATGTACAACGGTACAAACATTATAATGCAACTGTAAAAGTAACGCAGAAAATTGTTCATATATCCATGATTGGAACTGTACAATGTTGAAAATGCGAAACGATAAGTTGGTTGTCGTGAGATACGGGACCTCAGCTAATTAGAGATTGAGAATCCTGAATGATCCATTGAAAGGTAATGGAAGAGCCCGCACACAAGGAAGGAAAAGGGCAACGTGTCGTAGGATGTAAAACGACAACAGTATATACAGATGTAGAAGTCCCAGTGTAACGATCCTATGTAGAATTGTGACGCAAGTTGACCTGTCAGTGTAACGTTATGGGCTGTGACTTTATTCGGTGGCGAGTCACATACGCCACGTTGCAGTGTTGTTAAACGGACATTTGTGGCTTTTTATAGGGTGAACGCTTGCCAGGCGAAAACCCAGCACGTCCTGTAACACTGCCGCCAATCCATTGAATGGCAAATTGTAACTGGCTATGTTTCTTGTTGAAAGTCTGTTTGCTCGGTTATTCCCAGTCTGGTTGCGTCCCATTTTTTCCGCTGGTTGATGCAACAACTGGTTGCCTATTGTGTTCCTGGGTCCTGTCCATTGGTAGGTCGGGTACTAAACATTCTTATTGAAAATGATGTGTTGATTCTTCGCAGAACCACATGAAGTCTTCTCTGATTATGTATATTTGCCGGGGAGCGAAGAATTCGTGTCCAGCTACCCTCACTGGACATCGGTAGTTGGGTGCAAATAGTTAGAGTGGAAGTGAGGCCATGGTCCAGGTAAGTACTTGTTGGTTATTTCGTCCCATCCCAGATGGAGGCAGTTCCTCAGTTCAATCCCGAAGCTCTCCGATGTTCACGTCCTCAGAGAAAAGGGAGAGAGGAACAAGCCGAGAGAAGACCGAAAAGGAACAGTCGATGTACCTAGCGTTTGATCAAAATCCTACCTTAATACATTTATTTGAGACAACTAGTGTACAAGGTGTAACAGATATTACTTATGCGGAAGGCATGGCCTGATGGGTAGAATACTTTCATGTGCATAGGGATGAAGAGCAGGATTCCGGTAAGATATTCATGAGGTGTAAGCTGACAATGATCGAATTCTACCTGAGACTAGAAAGTGGGTTTGTAGTCATGATTGGTTGTTATCGGAAACCAAAAGACAGTGACGATGTGGCCGTATTTATATATGCTCCACGGGATAAGGATTACCTAAGACACCATAACTACAATGTACATAAGTATATGAAGATAGGAAGCTGAACATATTAGAAGCAGGCTAAGATTAAATGGATATCAAAGGAAGACTAAGTGTTGAAGGTAAGACGATCAGAAGATATCGAGGATGGACCGGGTGTCAGTGGCCAAAGGTGCCTGTTGGGTTAAGCATTCGAGGTGCTAATGAATAACTACCGTTTCAAAGGATCGGACAGCAAACCAGCTGAGCTGTGAAAAAATATACCAGGAGAATAAATATTCTACCGAAGGACTGACGCCTAGCGAGCTAAGAGGTATTCCCAAAGTTGAATAGAGCCTACAGCGAACAGCTGCCGCAGAGCAGAGATAGTGACTAAAGGAAAGGATGTATCAGTGGTTGATTCAACCATATCATTAAGACTTTTGACCACGTGTCAAGTAAACGCGAATAAGACAGACGACGGATAACGGCGCGCTAGGAGAGATGAATGGCCAGCAATAGAGTTCGGAATAAGGCTTCAGCTACTAGCGGATCCTAGGGTGGCACAGAATAAATCAACAAACAGCTGAGCTGTGACGCAGAAGATCAAAGTGATGAACATGGTAAGAACGGAGCGAGCTCCGGGTATCCGCAAAGTTAAATGGAAGCAATGGCGACTAGCTAGTTAGTGGCTCTAGAAAAGTATGTATCAGAGGCTGGTGTAGCCATATGATTAAGAAGTCTGACCACTACTGGATAACTACAGTTTCAGTGAATAACCCAACAGACGAGCGCCGATTATAAAGATAGACGTCAGAGGAAAATGAAGGCTGGAGTGTCAAGTAGTGGATCTATGCAGGTTACATGGGGCCAACAATGACTAACTACTGCCAAGAAGAGTGAAGTGACTAAGAAGAACGGCGCATAAAGGCGCGCTAGGAGTGAGATAAGTGGCTAGCCATAGAATTCGGATTAGGGCTTACAGGTACTAGTGGATCCTACGGTGGCACAGAATAGGTCAACAAGCAACTGAGCTGTGACGCAAACAATCAAAGAGAATGAACATTGTAAGAAATGAGCAGCTCCTAGGGAGCTCCGGGTATCAGCATATTTGCATTGAGGCTACGGCGACTAGCTGCTATAAGCAGAGATAGTGGCACTAGAAAATGATGTAACAGTGGCTGGTGAAGCCATATGATTAAGAAGTTTGACCACTACTGGATACCGTTTTTCTTCTCACCCTTGTTCTACAGGATAACATTACCTGCACCGAACACCGCTGAAGACGTACCTGCAACGCTCCCAAGGACACGGATTCAATAAAGAGCAAAGAAAACCCGCACTGCATAATCATGACACACTAACGAACCTAGGAAACTGAACAATTCAATCCAAGTCACCTGAGTCGTCCGACTTCAACAGCTCCAACCACTTGTAATGGACTCCGAAGGCGACTACACAGCCATAGGAAACAAATTGGCGTTGCGTGACTGCGAATATCCGCGAGGGTAATTGGTCAGATACCATCTTGCCAATGTATATCAACAGCCGGCAGTGTTCCAGGACGTGGTGGGTCTTCGTCTGGCAAGCGTTTTCCCTACAAAAAGCCACAAATGTCTGTTTAACAACACTGCGACGTGGCGGATATGACTCGCCACTCAATAAAGTCACCGCCCCCAACACATTGGCAAGTTGATTGACACTACATTTACAAGTTCTGTGCATACATCGGCTCTCGCGTGAACAATCCTACACATCTGACTAGTGACATACCACTATTCTTAAGTATTTTCCACCCGTTTTCTCATACTTTACTCACTGACCTACATTGCTTACGGGACCTCATCGGACTAGTTCCTCATCAACATACCATATAAGTGATCGGATCACTATTTTTACCTCTCGCATTCTGTGTACAAAGACTACATACAACCTTTGGGCTCTATGGGCCCACACTACTGTCTCCAACTTTACTACTCCCACTGTTGGTGATGCTTATTCCACTATCATGTACCATAATGCAATATGCTGATAATGCCCAAAAGGCGTGTCACGCTTTGTCGAGAATAAAATATTTATTTATTTATTTATTTTCAGTTTCAATGAATATGTCAACAGACGAGCGCCGAATAAGGAGAGAGAGGTCAGAGGAAAATGAAAGCTGGAGTTTCAAATAGTTGCTCTATGCAGGTTACATGGGGCCAACAATGACTAGCTACTGCCAAGAAGAGTGAAGTGACTAAGAAGAACGGCGCATAAAGGCGCGCTAGGATTGAGATAAGTGGCTAGCCATAGAATTCGGATTGAGGCATCAGGTACTAGTGGATCCTACGGCGGCACAGAATAGGTCAACAAATAGCTGAGCTGTGACGCAAACAATCAAAGAGAATGAACATTGTAAGAAATGAGCAGCTCCAAGAGAGCTCCGGGTATCAGCAAAGTTGTATTGAGGCTATGACGACTAGCTGCTTTAAACAGAGATAGTGGCACTAGAAAATGATGTAACAGTGGCTGGTGATGTCATATGATTAAGAAGTCTGACCACTACTGGATAACTACAGTTTCAATGAATAGGTCAACAGACGAGCGCCGAATAAGGAGACAGACGTCAGAGGAAAATGAAGACTGGAGTGTCAAGTTGTGGCCTTTTGCAGTTACATGGGGCCAGCAAAGACTAGCTACTGTCAAGAAAAGTGACGCGACTAAGAAGAACGGCGCATAATGGCGCGCTAGGAGTGAGATAAGTGGCCAGCCATAGAATTCGGATTAAGGCTTCAGGTACTAGTGGATCCTACGGTGGCACAGAATAGGTCAACAAACAGCTGAGCTGTGACGCAGAAGATCAAAGTGATGAACATGGTAAGAACGGAGCGAGCTCCGGGTATCCGCAAAGTTAAATGGAAGCAATGGCGACTAGCTAGTTAGTGGCTCTAGAAAAGTATGTATCAGAGGCTGGTGTAGCCATATGATTAAGAAGTCTGACCACTACTGGATAACTACAGTTTCAGTGAATAACCCAACAGACGAGCGCCGATTATAAAGATAGACGTCAGAGGAAAATGAAGGCTGGAGTGTCAAGTAGTGGATCTATGCAGGTTACATGGGGCCAACAATGACTAACTACTGCCAAGAAGAGTGAAGTGACTAAGAAGAACGGCGCATAAAGGCGCGCTAGGAGTGAGATAAGTGGCTAGCCATAGAATTCGGATTAAGGCTTCAGGTACTAGTGGATCCTACGGCGGCACAGAATAGGTCAACAAACAGCTGAGCTGTGACGCAAACAATCAAAGAGAATGAACATTGTAAGAAATGAGCCGCTCCTAGGGAGCTCCGGGTATCAGCATATTTGCATTGAGGCTACGGCGACTAGCTGCTATAAGCAGAGATAGTGGCACTAGAAAATGATGTAACAGTGGCTGGTGAAGCCATATGATTAAGAAGTTTGACCACTACTGGATACCGTTTTTCTTCTCACCCTTGTTCTACAGGATAACATTACCTGCACCGAACACCGCTGAAGACGTACCTGCAACGCTCCCAAGGACACGGATTCAATAAAGAGCAAAGAAAACCCGCACTGCATAATCATGACACACTAACGAACCTAGGAAACTGAACAATTCAATCCAAGTCACCTGAGTCGTCCGACTTCAACAGCTCCAACCACTTGTAATGGACTCCGAAGGCGACTACACAGCCATAGGAAACAAATTGGCGTTGCGTGACTGCGAATATCCGCGAGGGTAATTGGTCAGATACCATCTTGCCAATGTATATCAACAGCCGGCAGTGTTCCAGGACGTGGTGGGTCTTCGTCTGGCAAGCGTTTTCCCTACAAAAAGCCACAAATGTCTGTTTAACAACACTGCGACGTGGCGGATATGACTCGCCACTCAATAAAGTCACCGCCCCCAACACATTGGCAAGTTGATTGACACTACATTTACAAGTTCTGTGCATACATCGGCTCTCGCGTGAACAATCCTACACATCTGACTAGTGACATACCACTATTCTTAAGTATTTTCCACCCGTTTTCTCATACTTTACTCACTGACCTACATTGCTTACGGGACCTCATCGGACTAGTTCCTCATCAACATACCATATAAGTGATCGGATCACTATTTTTACCTCTCGCATTCTGTGTACAAAGACTACATACAACCTTTGGGCTCTATGGGCCCACACTACTGTCTCCAACTTTACTACTCCCACTGTTGGTGATGCTTATTCCACTATCATGTACAATAATGCAATATGCTGATCATGCCCAAAAGGCGTGTCTCGCTTTGTCGAGAATAAAATATTTATTTATTTATTTAGTTACAGATTCAATGAATATGTCAACAGACGAGCGCCGAATAAGGAGACAGACGTCAGAGGAAAATGAAAGCTGGAGTTTCAAATAGTTGCTCTATGCAGGTTACATGGGGCCAACAATGACTAGCTACTGCCAAGAAGAGTGAAGGACTAAGAAGAACGGCGCATAAAGGCGCGCTAGGATGAGATAAGTGGCTAGCCATAAATCGGATTGAGGATCAGGTACTAGTGTAGGCACAAATAGTCAACAAATAGCTGAGCTGTGACGCAAACAATCAAAGAGAATGAACATTGTAAGAAATGAGCAGCTCCAAGAGAGCTCCGGGTATCAGCAAAGTTGTATTGAGGCTATGACGACTAGCTGCTTTAAACAGAGATAGTGGCACTAGAAAATGATGTAACAGTGGCTGGTGATGTCATATGATTAAGAAGTCTGACCACTACTGGATAACTACAGTTTCAATGAATAGGTCAACAGACGAGCGCCGAATAAGGAGACAGACGTCAGAGGAAAATGAAGACTGGAGTGTCAAGTTGTGGCCTTTTGCAGTTACATGGGGCCAGCAAAGACTAGCTACTGTCAAGAAAAGTGACGCGACTAAGAAGAACGGCGCATAATGGCGCGCTAGGAGTGAGATAAGTGGCCAGCCATAGAATTCGGATTAAGGCTTCAGGTACTAGTGGATCCTACGGTGGCACAGAATAGGTCAACAAATAGCTGAGCTGTGACGCATACATACCAAGAGAATGAACATTGTAAGAAATGAGCAGCACCCAGGGAGCTCCGGGTATCAGCATATTTGCATTGAGGCTACGGCGACTAGCTGCTGCTAAGCAGAGATAGGGGCTCTAGAAAAGTATGTATCAGAGGCTGGAGTAGCCATATGAATAAGAAGTTTGACCACTACTGGATACCTCCAGTTTCAATTAATAGGTTAACAGACGAGCGCCGAATAAGGAGAGAGGCTTCAGAGGAAAATGAAAGTTGTGGAGTCAAGAAGTGGCTCTTAGCAGGTTACATGGGGCCAACAATGGCTAGCTACTGCTACTGCTACTGGCTGTGCTACTGACCGAGCACAGAGATTTCAACCACGCTCAAGTAAGGCTGTTGCTTTGTGCAAGTCTTTTGGGTATTGTAACCTAGGCACTGATTTCGCGGTTTCACTGCATATCCACCAGATGATAATGCAAATAAAACTGTCAGCTGATGCACCGTGGACGTTTGAACCACTTATAAACATGCATCCCATTATGGGGAGCGTGGAAGGTGCTCCTGCCTTAAAAAGCGCAAGCACTAAGGAGTGGTTTATTTTTGCACCACAGAAACACGTGAATGTTATATGCATTGATGAAAAACATTGTTGACCTATCGCTTCCAGTTGGTCAAATGGACTGTGCGCTAAATATATATTCACTTTTGGCTAATCTGGAAATAAAAGGGCACCCAATCGTCATCATTAGCTGGCTAGCCGAACAACCTCCGAACAACCCCGAACCACCGTTCGGGTTTACCCCTTTCCAGCAAATAGTTCGGCGACAGTATTCCAGGACGT
Source organism: Dicrocoelium dendriticum (assembly GCA_944474145.2). Classification (NCBI taxonomy): domain Eukaryota; kingdom Metazoa; phylum Platyhelminthes; class Trematoda; order Plagiorchiida; family Dicrocoeliidae; genus Dicrocoelium; species Dicrocoelium dendriticum. Next base: position 154,267,730 of record OX104063.1, on the reverse strand, counting down.
GGTGGGTTTCGCCTGGCAAGCGTTCTCCCTATAAAAGGCCACAAATGTCTGCTTAACAACACTGTGACGTGGCGGTCGTGACTCGCCACAAAATAAAGGCACTGCCCCCTGGATATCCGGATAATGCTCTCCAACCCACGGACATCAATCTCCTACTCGCATATTGATGACGATATCAAACATTGAAGATTGTAGCAGCACAACTACAAGCACAAAATACACAGCTACATACACATACACACACAATGACATACATGCATACCTCCTACAAAAACACAAACTGCTATGGCAAACATATCGGATTTTTGCACATTCTTGATCATGCGTAGTTATATCAAATTGATCATGCCTGTAAAGATGTGCCTCATCTTGTTGAGAATAAAAGCTTTATTTATTTATTTATCAGTCGTATCACGTCCAGCATGCGAGGTGATGCTTCGGTGCTATACAACTTGTGATACCAAGACTAAAAGGCGGGAGAGTAGGTGACTTGCCGGCAACCTCAAAGCTCTGAGAACACTTTCAGTGATAAAGCGCACGCACTTTGTCAACATGTCATCGCAAACGGCTGGTTGGTGGCATTAGTAAATAGCTTCCCTGCATTACTACTTGGTAGCGGGGAATGCTTATACCGGGCGCAGTTTGGACGGCGCACGCTTGGGCAGAGAACGGCGGGCATTCAAACTTAAAATGTTTCTACCACGGAGTTCTGCTTAACGGTTCTTTATATGAGCAAGTTTATGCCGAAGTGACGATTAACCTCCCCGTAAACTGCATAAACCAGAAGACGCGGGACATTAAGTGATTATTTCATATGAGCTTACCTGGTTAATAAAGGCCACGCAAGCAATGTGGTAGCTTGCTACTCTCATCCGAGTAAGAAATGCAGGAAAACTGGCACGCAACTAAATCGCGCAAGCAGTGTTGCGTAAACGTGCGTCATTCTGTTCAATCCTAACTTCTCATTTATAGTTGTTCATTTCTCACTTACTCGCTGCTATGTTTGCGACACTTAACCATGTACGAGTCCAACAGACTCACTGGCTGTCCCTGGGGCAGCATACTCTAATACCATTTAGTTAGCATCCTAGAATAACTCGTTTCTCTGCGCAACGCTACGTATACATTTGTTTCACACGTTCGCTTTCCTTTAACTGATCTTTATTACTTCACTTCTTTCGATCAATCCTTTCTCACCAAGTGTGCTTTGTCCGCTTTTGCAGCAAATGTATCGATACTTACTTATGTAAGAGGTAACCTCTCTCACAGACTTTTACCATCTCAGTTGGCCATAACGCGATACTCTTAGTACCCTCGTGTCGTCTTCCAGTCTTGATCCCCTGAAGATTTGTAGTCAGCGCTATCCACTGACTTATCACCAACTGACCTTTGAATCTCTTTCCTCCAAGCCATTTATGCCTTCACTTACTTATTGTGCGCTCCATATCGATGTAGGCTTGCTACCAGCTGTTCGTCCACCATTCAACCGCCGCTGGCCTTTGAATTCTGCTTTCTGTCTTCTCACACAATAGTTGCATCATAGCAAACCGCTACTGCGTTTTTTGGTTAATGGCGCAACGCTCTGTATTCCATGTACATGGTAGCAAACAACCTATACGGCCAGTGCTTTCGTAGAACATCAAGACAAGTTCAACACAATCATTGTTGCAAAATGTCCATCATTTGTCTCCACTAAATGTTATAACATAGGACTTTAACAATGTTTGTTTCCACGCCTGTTCTTTGCGGCTTTGTTTGCCTCTCACCTTCACTTTTCTCCGAGGTCCGGAACTTCTTGGGGATCTGAGCTTGGACCGAGTAACCGTTTTGCCTGGGACAGCAAAAAGTAACCCACAAGGACCTAGATAGAACCTGGCTGTACAACAAATGGATACAACGGCACTCACTACCACGACCGCTGTCCAGTAATGATAGCTGGACACGAGGACTTCACACTCCTGCAAAGTATGCACAAACCTGAAAATTCCAGACGCAAGCAACGGATATTTTTCTCACCTGGGCACTCATAACGACGATTATTCGTGAAGCTCCCACCCTCTATTGGCCTCAGCCATTATGGCGGCCCTGACCAAAGAAACCCGATCAACTAACAGAGGAAAGTGGAAGTCAGTTGACTGCGGATAACCGCGGGTGAAACCAGTCGGCAAGCTGCTCTGCCAGTTGTACGTCAGTGTACAAAAGGATTTCTGGCAATGTTCCAGGACGTGGTGGGTTTTCGTCTGGCAAGCGTTCTCCCTATAAAAGGTCACAAATGTCCGCTTAACAACAGTGCGACGTGACGGCTGTGAATCGCCACGGAATAAAGTCACTACTCACAACTATACACTGACGAGTCGACTAGAATCCTAAATGAGTATCATTCTGTCACGTCCAAGGATAGGATACTCCCTGCCTACATGTATGCTTTTCATTACACATATAGTGCCCTGACTGTTTACACTGCGCACGCTAGAACCCAAAGTATCGTGATTCATCGACGACCTTATTCCTCATGATTACTTTTACAATTTCCGCAGTCGGTACAAGTTTCGGCTTACTGCCGGTTACATTCATAGCAACGTGCTTGTTGCGAAACATAATTGCATGTAAATTGTAATTACGCCTGGTTTGGTGTTTCTCGACAAATTTGAGAAAAACTATTTATTTCTTTATTTAATGATGCAGCCTCTATCCGGTCTAGAAATATATCCATTTGTTTATTTAGTTATTTATTAAGTAAGGAAAAGAAACGAAACGGAAAAATAGGGAACTTAAGGTACCACTAATTCCGTGGCACATTTTCATAATTCTGACCGCTGCTTTCAAGCATCCATTCCTGCAGAAATTACCCGAAACGGTCGATCAGTCTAATATGGCAGTTTGTTGTAAGTGGTGATGTAAACCGATTACTACTCCGCCACAGTCCGGCTTGATCATTTGTCGTATGTGATCATTTGCAACCCGAACCGTGGCACGTCATAAAATTGGTGTTAGACTCCACGGATCGCCGCATGGTCAGTAACAGGTCAGCTGCTATCAGTCTTATGCCTCTGACAATGGACTCAAGCGCTGAGCTCCATACGCTGAACATGCGACTAGAGAAGCGCGACACATGGAGAACTTCATAAGGTAAAACTTCATGTGGTACGTTAAGAAGGCTTATTTCGGACGACTGAGCATTAGGTCATTGACGGAATTCGTCAGAAACGTACTGCTAACGCTATTGGTGCACGCGCTTTCGCAGAAAGTTAACTGGCGAGGTGTTTCCGGAAAGCCTATTTGCGGGTACGCCCTTGGTCCGTGCCATTATCAGTAAGCCGTGTTACTGCATAAGGCGACATCGGTTTTAGACTCAGGGGTACGCAATTTGTCGCCGAATGTACTGAAACCATGATCGCTGATAACATGCGCCTTTGGATACAGCGGAGTACAGAGAGAGAGAATAACCAGCCGTAGTCATGTTCCACATCCGGGCAAAAGCAAAACGCTATATTAGTGGCAGATTTTACAATTTACTTGGGCGCTGAGTTTTACGGTATAATTGGTAACGAGACACTATTACTCCGTTTCAAAGCGACGTAAAGCAGTTGCTAGTGTGAGCAAAATTTGGGCACAACGTTGGTAAATAATCCCATAGTGTGGTAATTAGGACAACTTTGCCGCCCGTCGTGAACGCGTTCGTGCTGTCTGGAGAGTGTGAATGCAGGTTGAAGAGTATGATGTCGTGGTGCAACAGCGGCGTTTACAGTTTCTTTGCGATATGCTTGGGTACCTAGCAATAATTCGGGGCGCCGGAGAGAGCGTATATACGCACTCCTGAGAAGGTCTTAGGAATACAATCAACTGCTGAAAAATTGTTAGTCGTGCAATAGAGAAAGCAAGTAACCTTTTAGTGAGCGCTTGTGTCTGTACAAAATGGGACCGGAAGCAGGCGCAGTAAGCGCATAATTTGTACATATGGGTAGTTCAGGACGCCGGGTGGTGTGTAGATAGCAGCCCCAGCGATATTGGTCCATATACGTTATAAGTAAAAACATTTGTTAAACGCGATTGATTTTGCTTTTAATATCAAACTGTGAGCCCGAACTTAATCCCAAGTAGTACTAAATCCAGGCGCTCAGCATCAAACACCTTACTTTGAATAGAGGAAAGGTTAGGGCGTCCAAATGTTTGTTCAAAGGCAATCTTACAGTGGTCGTCGAAAGGTGTTAGTAGTTTAAAACGGTTGCATACGTGTAGGAGAAGGACGCTGTAGTCCAAGTGACGACTGAGATTAAATTCAGGCAATCAGGGATGCCAAACATGTGCTATCTGGACTATTTTTCGGCGCCTAGCGGGCAGCAATGCCTGCAGGGTGTCCTTCATCTGCTTTTGTAACCGTTTATGCATTTTTCCATAAAATCGCTTATGCGGAGGTTGATTGGAAGCAAATTTTAGGCATGGTGGACGATTCTGACGTTCCCACCGCACCTTTATGGCCCCATTTGGTAAGCGCTGATATAATTGTTACCCTAGAGCGTTTTCAGAGAGAAGCAGCTACAGTACATTACGGCAGCTGCGTGCTTCACGCTGCATTGTACAAAGTGAATGTCCTATGGGCCTATTGGGGACTTGGCGTACGGGTCCATGTGGTGCTGTTGCGCACACAACCTAAGGTCCAAATCATTTTATGCACGAAAAGTGGTATAATCCGCCGTTTATGTCGTATCAGAAGTAACAGGTGCCAGGAATATAAGGCGCACTTTTCAGCGCGGAAATGAACCAGATTTTACTCTCTGAGGCGCATGGTGCATTTGCACTTTTACACATTGTCAACTGAAGCTTGACACCAGCGCAGAAGGCAGTTAGCGTGAGCTTGATGGAACCACATAAGAGGTGCGGCGGCTTGTAAAATTTCTGAACGGTTACGAGCCTGAGTCGGCAAAATGTGGTTGCTATAAGACAGGCAGTCGTAAGGATAATGCTATTGAATTGTAGGAAGTGGGCTTGAGGTTGCAAAGGGTTTGTGCAGTGTGCTGCTTTAATCCTCGGGGCAGCCAGGGATATATAAAGTGTTATTTATCACGCTTGTCTCTCCCTCACATACCCATTTCTATAGGAGTCTAATTGAGACGAAACCACCGCGGTTTGTTTCCGCGGCTGGTAACCTGCTTAGCAGACGGTTTTTAGCGACATTTATCTAGGTAAGATTCCATATCGGGGGTGCAGTTGCTCAAGCTTCGACACAGGGTATACCTTGCTATGACCGCATATTTGAGGATATCCTTCTCCCACTGCTGCCTACGTTGATAGATGTGGTTTTACGTAAAACTTCGCCACCGCGCAATAAATAATCGCGCAGACCCTTGCTACCTAACGACTAGAAAAACGTTGTTGTACGCGTCCTTCTCCAAAACGTTGCTAACTACTACACTGAGAGCTGTAGACCTGTTGGAATAATCAACGTGATAGCCGGTTTTTGGAAACTGTTGTAATGCTTTAGGAAAGCCATCCATTGGATTTTAGGTCGCTCAGCTTCTCCAAACGCGGCTTTCGTATAAGCTTATATTCCCCTATTAGCTTGCTAGTAGCTAAATAACTTAACCAAAGCGTTTAATCAAATGAAAGCAATGGACACGGTTTGTGTAGGTGCGTCGCAGGTGGACAAAGACAGACAGTCACCACCCATCCGGGAAAGCGCTGGCCGGCCGTTTCGTCCTATTGGAACTCGTCAGTAGCGCATACCCGCCGAAGCCTGTCGGATTCGTACCCACGACCTTACGCTTGAGATTCGGCGAGTTATATCATCGAGCCATGGGCGACGGCAGCTGACCGCCATGACTGTTCCCTAACTGCGATATAGCGCTGCTCATCCTTCACTGTCTTGCATGCCATGCGCATGCAGAGGACAGGGCTGGCCCCCAGAGCAACGACTTTCTTGGCAAGCCGCCGCCAAACGAGGTGGCAGGTAAGCTGCTAAGGCTAAGCTGATGATAATTCCCCCTACAACTTACAAACTGGACAAGTTGTTTAGAAACCATTTAAAACAGCACAACGTTCCGCAATGCCGTCGTTGGTATAAGCTGTGGATTTATAGTATCCCGAAACCAATCCTTCACTGGAATTCATGTGGGTTACAACCTGTCTCCCGATTAGTGTGTTCACAGTCGTGTCTTGTAAGGGACAGTGCTCGGCCCACTGCTATTCATTTTTTTGATTATGTGTTATCAGACGAGCTGTGAGTGCCATCCCGTGCTTATCGCCGAAGACACAAAGTTCCGGTCCGCAGGTCACAGTACATAATGTAGCGGTCCGTTGAATCTAACTATTTGGTTGCGTAACTGACCCATCAAGTCGACTGACATAAAAGGACTAGCAAACTTTGAGCACCGCTGCATACGGTGCTCAGCTCCTGGGTATTGGGAACACCGCGTGAGTAACAACGTGCTCGGCGTCGGGTACTTTGTGCAGGAAAAGTGAGTGAACTACTCTACGCCAGTAGGTCCCGCACCAGGTGCCAATAGCCAGGCCAAAGTTGCGTAGCGCAATCACCATCTCACACGAAGTGCCTTGTTTGCGTGCTCGAGGTCTGGGTGGAGAAAGTGAAGGTGCAGCCAAGCCTTGGCTTGGTCAAGCGTAAAAGTCCCCCACTTACTCACTGACGTCGATTGGTGTCTCAAAATTGCCTGGGTTGGGTACAAAGCATGGAGAATACGTTTGGTTCAATACATTGTTTGACATAACAAAGAGCCAGCTACATTGGCGATTGCGTTAAGTTGTCCTTTCCCTTTTACCCCGCTTAATCACCTTTAATCAAGATCTTTCTTGAAGCATTTTCCTGCCAGCTTTTACATTCCTTATATATGGTAACGCTTTTTTATATTATAATTTACGTGTGATGACACAATGATCGTACTGTGTTTCTAAACCGGCAGCTAAAATGTAATGTTGATAATAGTGTTCTCGTCCACAGTTAATGAGCATAGTGGTCCACTGGCCCCCTAAAAGACTCCAGATAGACTATGGACCCAGTCCGCATTGTGGCAAGTGCACACAACACATTGTTTGTCAGCTTGACAAGCGTAGTGATTATCTTGTTTGCAAAACTGTCAAATGATTATGTATATAACGGCACGAATATATTTGGCCTACGCAGTGCTTCATGGCAAGAATTTTGTAAGTGGTTTCCGACTCCGATCAATTTACTTTTCCCTCGTGGAAGCTGAACTAAGGCAGTTGACAACCAACATAAAATTGCAGTGAGTTTTGTCCATTTCTCGAAAGTCATTGATACTGTCCTCATCTGTGCGTCTTACAAAAGTTAAGCAATTAAGGAATATCTGGTGGAGCGTTTAAATGGGTGTCTGCATTTCTAGGAGGGAGTGAACAGGGTTTACTCTTGGGATGTACGCTGTTGTTTACGCAAGCGGTTCTTAGTGGCCTGCACCAGCGCCCAGTCTTCGGAACGTCGCTATTCGCAATGTATGTCGATTATCTGCCAGGAGTTTCCAACGTTCGTTTCATGCTCTTGGGCTATAGTAACAAATCTACCCTGTTCCTAACCGGCCGGTACCTTTAGCTCTCTGTTACTTTTTCCGTTCTTCTATAACCTTACTTTTTGTCAAGAATTAATTGACATTCCTCATCTTGTTTTTCTGGCTTAACGTGCAACAGCCCACTTTAAATTAACCGTCAGTACAAGGATGGCTAGGCAGTAACGTGGGCAGTAAGGAGGGAGATGAAGCTATTAGGTTAATCGACGTTTCAAGCTGACACATCAAACCTCGGTTTAGCGCTAAGAAAAAGGAGGAACATCCATGGTATTCTCTTATCGTTCCAGTCCCAGATGAAGCTATACGTGTTTATATGTCCTAATTAGGCACGATCATGTGAGTGAAAACCAAAGAAGCTGACCTAGGCGTCTTGCTGTCGCCTGCTTTTAAGTCGTCAAGGTTAGATAGCACCCACTTGCAAACGTCCCAGCAATGGTGGGATGATCCGCAGGTCGTTCGTGTTCATAGCGACGAAACTTGCTATGTTAGTATCAGTCTTGGGCTACAGCATACGTTTTTCACGCTTTGTTTTCGATTGCCACCGTCTGCAGGTACCGGTAATCGGTTTAGGTATTGCGGAACTCACTGTTCTGCACACTACGGAACGCTAATAGTATTTGAGTAGTGTATGGCCATTGTCTACTCCCCATCAATGCAATTCGACACGCTTGAAACGTGTGAGCAGTTGAGTGGAGTTAATTCAAAGGTACTTGATGCGCTTGATGACATTTCGGTGTATATAGACAGTTTCGGGTCACAGATGTTTGCCACTGCTGAACACCATCCGCAGTTCCCGTGATGTAATAGCCTCGGGCTATGGTATCGAGCAGTTTTGCAGAACTACTCAGAACTAAAGCAACATTTGCAGATAGAAAATACATGCGTCTCTGTTAACCATGCAACTCACGGCTTCGGAATCAACAGAAACCATTGTTCAGGAACCTTAGTCAGCTCACAATACACCGATCGCAAGTGGCTATCTGCCGGTATGCGTTATGCTGGACGTAATGTGGCGTCCCAACGGATCCGACTAGCGCGGGTTAAGTACGTCGTAGCAACGTGCCCGCGGTTGAACTGCCCTATAAACGCTGGGAGCTAATCGCTCAGGAAACTTGAGCTGCAGCCGACATGAGAACGCTGTGTTGCTTTGCCTGTGGCATGGTTGTTCCCATCAAGCCGGATGAGGTCATGGAAGCCGCAACAGTTGAGCTCCTTTTTTCTTCGTCAGGTGGCTTCCAGCCGGAAACCTTACATTCGCCCTAGAAACCAGTGCTACCGCCGGGCCACCATAAAGGTATCACTATTATGCCCGACAAGTCCAATGAGGACTTATAAGCCGCAGCAGGTGGAGGCCTTTTATCCAATATTGTGGCCACCAGTCAGTAACCTGCCATACAGGCCCAAATGCATGATGCCGGTGTTTCACACTGCCACTGACGCAGTGGCTTTGTAAAATCACTGCATACACTGACGCCAAGCGCTGCCCTCCTCAGTGGGTGCGGTAAAACTTCGAAGTGCAAGGCACTGCTGCAGGACGGAACTGAGGCACCTCCAGTTCTAGCTCTTACAGAACAGCTACTAGAGTTGGTGAATTGGTTCATTTACCTTGGTAGCCGTCACCTCTGGTGGTCGCCTCATGGGAAGATTACTTTGGGTATCAGCAGCGTGCGTGTGACTTTCCAGAAGCTCAATAATCTGCGGAAACGACGGGCTAGTATCTAGTCCATGTAAGTTATGGTGCGTACCGCTGCAGCAAGACAACCGTTATTGCAAGGATCAGAGAGCCGGCCAGTTCGCGGCGAAGAGCTTAAACACTTGATCGTGATCGTCTACCGGTACTTGCGGAGTGTGGTCTAAGTGTAGTGGGAACACCTGGTAAGCATTGCTGAGGCCCATTAGCTGGTTTTTGGCAAGAAGCCTTCTGAAGCCCCACACAAAGGATTATGGAACATTAATCGCTTGGGTTGGCTTGATAATGTCCTCTGGATGCCCGCTGGCCGGCTTCATCAACTTTTGTTATGGATCGTGGCTGCAACAAGTTAGGCGCAACCGCGAGGTGCCAAATCTATGAGGTGGCATTGGAGCATGAAGAAACTGACTGAGATGCCTGGTCAGGCTGGCGCTGCCATCTAGAGGATAGGAGCCGTGATGTTCTACACCAATGTTTGGAGACGGCATCATACCCAGCTTAGACCTTAGAATACCTTCTATTGGTTTCTTGCATCTGGTAGTTACTTTTCGCTCTGCTTAGATTACTTTTTGCAACTCTTCATGTCATCATTTTCTTTGTATTCTATTTTGCTTCAGCCCCATCATCTTGATGTTGTTGTAAATAAATAGGGATAGATTTCTAGGCTTCTAGTAGAAACTGTGCCTGCGAGTGATCAGTGCAGGTTATGCAAAAGTATTCCGCCCGTTATAGTGAACGGGTATTTTTTCATTGTAGCGTGTAACAACACAGTTTGTTACTTTCCACATTTTTGCGTTGTTGGGCTTCCCACGCATATTCATGTGTACTCCACCAGTCCTTTGCTTGCCGTTGCATGTTATTCATCAGAATGCATATCGCAGTGGCCTAATTGCTCATTCGTTACTATGAGAAGCCCAAAACCGTCTATTTGACCATGTGTTACCTGTTATTCCATACGCAACCGAGCATTAGATGCCATAGACCACACCATTGGCGTCAACTGTATAAGTAGGTCAGGCATGCAAGCTATGGTGGTGAGAGGGATTTTCTTAACAAGAAATAGGAAACGCTGACTTGTGTAGGGATTTCCCCGGTTCAACTAATAGTTCGCTTTAATATTGCATGATATGGTGGATCTTCACTGCCAAGAGTTCTCCTCATAAAAGCCACAAATATCCGTTAAGGTACGCTGTGACGTAGCGGTTGTGACTCGCCACAAACCAAGGAAACTGTCCCGTAAATATCCGTACGCTCATATCAAAGCAAGGATAATAAATTCCTATTCTCACATTGCCGACGCTATCAACCATTTAGAGGTGCAGCGGCAAAATTACCAACACGAACTACACAGCTAAACATGTACATAATTACATGGATACATACCCCTACGGAAACATTCACATTACCTCAAACACGCTGCACATTTGGGCGTGCTAGCTCAAATTTTGTTATCTTACTATGACCATGCCGGTAAATACATGCTTTGCGTTGCCAAAACGAAATATTTAGTTATTTAATTATAATCTCGAAAACGTCTAGGTACACTACGCTAGGCGTGATCAGTTGCTTATGAGCCCAGTTATCTTGTCAGGTACAAGGCAATAGTAATTTTGAAACACGCAAAATTATTGTACTTGACCATTTCTAACGTTCAACGTCAAGGTCAGCAGCTTGTAGATGTTGTTTGGCATGTGACCAGGGCAGTAGCTTCGTTCACACACGCAGCACGGTGCGCCGTATCTTTCTTTTGGAGCTTTTACGTATTGATTCTAGTGCTATACACCGAAACGCGGAAGATATATAACACACCACATAGGCATGAGCAACTAGGTGTACAAATGAACGGTACATCTCTCATAAGCTGAGTAGCGCTACTATTGCTGGGAAACGTTTGACACAGGATAGGCCACGAGCGAAAAGAACGTGGCAGAAAAGAATCGTTACCGTGTGCTTTGCTCCTGTTGCATGTAGCAACGTTTATAGAACGTAACCCAACGAAGACGGCTTGTAGTCAGGGTGTCTGTAACAGGATGGCTGTACAAAGCTACGGAAATATGTGCAACAATGCTGTGCATAAAAGCTACAGGTAGAGAAAAATTTCTGATAAACGCAACTTGAGTTGGAGCATGTGATGTTCATTCATGATTAAAACCATATTCCTTCTAATAGCGGTGGTCAAGTCGCCAAATTTCGTCGGTGGCTGCCTGCCTTCGAGAAACAAAAAGCGGCGAGTATCCAGTACGTTTGCGATAGTCATACTTGTACCGTTATTCTGAAAATAAGTAGGGTCGGACCCACTGGTTGAATACTTCTGTGCTTCTAGTGGTTCCAGTAGTGTAAGTAGAGTTTATTGATCCATTTTCCATCGAGCGTCAAGCGAATGTTTTGTGCCCTATGGAGAAGAGACAACCGTAAGTTCTCCAAGGGCCATACTTGGAACTTTACGGTGGCCGTAAACAATCCAGTGAATTCAATCGACCTTTCTTCATCGACCATGCACTGCTTTACGTGGCGAACCGGATAGGTGGCTGTGGCTAGCTTATTAAACTACGGCATATCCATTGCTCGTGCCAAGACCCCTCAGTGCAGCGTATGCTTTGTTCAGTGACTTCCAGCACGTTGCGCTTTCGGCTTCTGCATCGTTGCAACGTTGGACGAAACTGGCATGTTGGCGTGGTCTTTCATTATCGGTGTGCAAAAGATGTCGGTCGAGATGGGTTGGTCCATCAATCGTCAGTACTCCAATACTGAGGATACAGCTACAGGAGCCATGCGTTCGGCCACCAATGCAAGCGTTTACACATCTGCGTCCCTATGAGGACAAGTTGAGAGACCAACATCCACCACTGGACAGTTGGCCATTAGGTGCGCTCACGTGGCATACTAAGTCGTGAACCTTGGCCACCGAGCATCGGAGTGAAAGGGGATCTATTTTGGAACATCCTGGAGTGGAACACTAAGCATCTTGGCACTGCAGCCCATAACATTGTGTTGCTCCATGTCGCTTTCAGAGCTGGCACTGCAACCGATTTCTCTACAGCTGTAGTGGGTAATCTCCTTTGTTATCGCACATGTTTGCAACCTTGAAAGGCTTTTATTCCATGCCTTGTATTACGATAGGGCGCGGCTCCTGTTTCACAGTTAATCCGGCACCCACATCCTCTCTTCTCTGTTGTCTGTTTCATTTGTATGCTTCCCTTTAGAAGTTCACCTAGGAGTGGAACACGGCATCTTTCGGCATTGCTGCCCATACCATTCCGCTGCCCGAGGTTAGATGCACAGCTGGCTCTACAACTGTTTTCTCGCTACAGCTGCAGCATGTATTCTGTCTGTTCTCCGTCCGGTGTTTAACATTGTGTCCCTATTAGACCATATCTGATTATAACATAGCTTGCTGCTCCTGCTTCACAATTAATTAGGCTCGCATCTTTACTCTTCTCTGCCGTCTCTTTAACATGCGTGTTTCATAGAAGAAGTCCACCTTGGAGTGGCATATTTGGTATCTATTGGTTATACTACCCAGCTGAAGCCGCTACCCCTGACCCCGTTTAGGTTTGGCTTTACAACTGTTTATCGTTACAGCTGTAGTAAGTACTCCCTTCTATCTTTGCTACTGTTCCTAACATTAAACGGCTACTATTCTGTGCCTTATGGTACGAAAGTTAGCAGCGCCTGCTCGCAGTCAACCTGGCTCCCTCCACCCTGTTCCGTGCCGACCATTTGATTGGTATCTTTCACTGTAGTTGTCCGCCTTGGAGTGGAGCATTTAGTATTAGTTGGCGCTGCTGCCCAGCTCAGCCGGTTACGTCTGGTCCTTTCAGAACTGGGTAGGAAACCGTTTTCTTGCTAAGCTGTGGTATTTAATCCCTTCCATTCTTGCCTGTGTTCTTAACTTTGATGGCTGAAAGGAAATGCTTCATCTTACGATAGCTACCGCTCCTGCTTCAACATAAATCCGGCTCCCACCACCATCCTCCTCTGCTGTCTGTTTGACAAGTAGTGTACAACGTAGAACTCCGCGATGGAGTGGAATTTTAGTCTCTTTTGTCGTTTAGGCCCAGATAATTCCGCTACCCGACGTCCGTTTCGAAGCTGATACTGCAACCTTATTCTCGCTAGAGCTGTAGTATGTAGTACAGGCGCTCCTCGCTCCCGTTTTTAGCATGTAACGACTTTTGGTTCGTACCTTAACGTACGATAGCTAGCAGCTCCTAGTAATCAGTTCATCCGGCTCCCACTCCCACTCTCCTCTACTAACTAGTAGACATATATGTTTGCCTGTAGGAGTCCAACTTGGAGTGGAAAGCTTAGGATCCTTCGGCGCTGCAGCCTACAGCATGCTGCTGCCATGGATACTGTTCATATCGGGCATTGCCACCATTTCCTCGTCACAGCTGTGCTGTGTAGTCGCTTCTGCTCTCGGTTTTGTGCATCTATTTGATAGCCTAGTAGTCCACGCTTCATATTAAGAAAGCTACCGGTTGCTGTTTTACAGGAAATCCGGCTTCCGCGCCCCTTCCGTATCGTCCGCTTGGCATATACGTTTCACAGCATCCGTCCACTTTGGGGGTGCTGCCCATATCATTCCGCTGTCCAAGGTCCGTGGCACATCTGCTTCTGCAACCGTTTTCTCTCTACAGCTGAAGTAAGTAGTCTGCCTATTCTCCAGTTTTAACATTTTATACCTATTAGTCCATCTTTGATCATAAAATAACTTGCAGCTCCTGCTTAATAATAAGTGCGTCTTCTAGCACCACCATTCCCAGCCGTCTACTTGACGTATAAGTTTTACCGTAGATATCCATATTGGAGTGGAACAATAAGTATCGTTTGGCGTTGCTGCCCAAATTATTACGCTACACCTGGCTCTTTTTAGATTTGGCTTTACAACCGTATTCTTGCTCCAGCTGTCTGATGTGGTCCCTTCTGTTACCGTAGCAACGCCTTCGACACTCCGTCACACACCACCTCCTAGCTATTCCCCTACCATCTGATTACTGAACTTGTTACAGTATGTTTCTCTTGGGTCTCTAGCCGGCGTAGCAGCTCCAGTGGCCCGCTTACCTGTTCGGACTACTAGCTCTGCCACTGGCGACTGACCGCTCAACCTACGTTCTGGTCGCAAACCTTGCTACTTTGTATGTTCTTTTGTTTCCCTCAACTCCTTCAACTATTAGCAGCGCCTGTACTTCCGGTTTCCCCGCAGGGCAGCTGATACTTCTGCTAAACCAATTGGAATAACCATTATTTCTTGCATTCAACAAATAACTTGTCTCGCTCTTGCAAGCAAAAATAGCTCAGCTCTATAACATATTCGGTCCATCCACTGCTTTTAACCACCACAAAACTACCAAAGCGTTTTTATTCGTATAGCAACCTAGTCCCGTTAAATTTCCTTGACATATTGCTCGGTCTCCTTTTTCCTTTCTCCCAACTTTAAAAGGATATCGTTAGCTACATAAAACATCTCCGTAGACATAAAAGCAACGCCCACCTGGACACGAGATCAATACCGATACCTGAAATCGAACACACTTCGCAATGCGGGGACGCTAAAGGAACCTGGAAGCTTAGTTAATTAACAGACGTCACCTGAGTCGTCCGACTACACCAGCTCCACTCACTCGTGGTCGACTCCGAGGAAGCCAACCAAAGTCTTCGGATGTTACTTGGCGAAACAGGACTGCAAGTAACCGTGAGAAGAATCGGTCAGGTGCATACTTGTCAATGCCGCAGCACCGGCCAGCGGTGTTACAGGACGTGGCGGGTTTTCATCCGTAAGCGTTCTCCCCACAAAAAGCCACAAACACCTGTTTAACCGTACTGCGCAGTTTCGGATGGGACCAGTTACTAAATAAAGTCATTGCCCCAACCAGCCATCGGCAAGTTGAGCTATACCATTTCACAACGTTTGTGCATCTATCTGCTCCCACTCGACTACGCCAACACCTTTAATCAGCGACGTCCTACAATTCTTAAGACTGTTACACAGCGTTTACATCATGCTTCACGCATCTGATCCGCACTGTGTACACATTCTCCTCGAACCCGTTCTTCACCAACCTACGCCACTCCAAAACTCTGTATATTACTTATCTTTAGATCTCGCAACCTGTGAGTATAGCCTTCCTTCAATCATTGGGTCATGTGGGCCTACACAATCGACTACATCTGTATTGCTCCCGCGCTCGGCTCTGCTTAGTATGCTAGCATGTGAAACCTTGCACTATCCTGACCATGCCCAAAAGGCGTGCCTCGCTTTGTCGATAATAAATTATTTATTTAGTTATTCCGTGGATTGAGGGTCACGGGAGTGCTAGGTCCTCTTATTAAGCCATATGTTGAGTTAATGTTTGGTTCTTGGAGTTGTGGTCACTGTAGAGCCATTAGTGTGGGCGAGAGTACAATCACGTAAGAAGGTTTAATCTTTTGATCGTTGTAAATATGGAATAGAAAGTTCCTTTAAGGAACATTGGAGTAAGGGTGCAACCCGAGATGTCTTTAACTGAGGCGCCAACCGCAATTGTTTTGGGTACATGCAGTAGCATACAGACGTCTTCTGTTGTATCGAGAACGCAGAAAACTGAATTAGCACATATTGATGCATAGCGTTCTACAAAACCCATGTTAGGAAGGCGGTGCGTGCCGTTTCGTCCCACGCTAACCTGCGGTAATGCCAAATTTAAATAGTGCTTTGATTATTTACATAAACAGCAAACGAAGCGGGCCTTGGAGTTAAATCCTGTTTGGACAAATTCGGTCTAGTCAATCAATAAAGCCACTTTACTGAACAATTTGTGCTCTCAAAGTCCACCATAGATATATTCATACCGCAGCGAATAGCAAGAGGCAGATATGCTGAGAGCAGACCAATAAGGACAGATGAGGAACTAAGCAGTATAGAATTCCTATGTTGGGAGGTAAGGAAAGCTGATGTGCGTTACCCGAAAAAGCGTTCGTTGAAGTTGTCGGTTTGGTTTTGCTACTGGTTAGACTAGTATGCGCTATTTGGCTCTTTAAAGGAAACAACTGTGAAAACATAGCACTACGTCTGAAGGCTATAAGCTGGTGTGCCATCTGCCCGGCTAAGGATATAGACACCGTCACTATTGTACTATATACACAGATAACCTACTGTCTAGATATACGCACACCTATAACAAATTAAAAGTAATAAAGCGCTTGAAAACTGCAGGTATCTCTTCGCGACTACTAATCGAACTGCTAAAGCTATGCTTAAATTGTAAACAGACTAAAGCGTTCGACCATCTTATACGCATCCATGGAATACTAGTCGGTGGAGTATATCGCTCCCTACTGCATGCCTGTCCGAGGAAAATACTGACCTGACCGTTACTAACTGCGGCATTGTCCTCAATGTCCTGAGGTAGCAACCGCGAATAAAAGTAGCGTATCTGAATTGTTCCCTTGATAATTTAGTTACCAATAATGCAACTGAATTGTGTGACGCCAGAAACCGCCACTTCTGTGCATCTTCCACCTATGTTGCCCCAACCCTCCCTTTTAACAATCAGGTTAGACAAATGGTACCTTATGCACAAATTCATTTGACCTGCGTACCGTTAATAGTGAAATTTACACCAACAATCTATATCTCCACCACTGACCTTATAGCCACAAATCCGCCTTCCCAAGTTATGTGGCAAAAGATAGCATGCCTTCTTCTTAGAGTCACTACCCGCCCTATGGAACTGTGGTGTTATCTGAGAACCTGTAGCAGTGATGGCAAATCATAAACAGATAATCGTCAGAACATCCTAAATATCCAACGCATTTGTTCCACAACATACGTTCCTTGAGTGCTGGGGAAATTCGTCATGGAAAAGGTAATGAATGGTTGCCCAAATACAATCTAATAAACACAAGCCACCTAGGTTTAAATTCAACCAGAGCCTGCCAAGCAGGCCAGTTCGAATTTTGAATTAGTTCAACAATAAAGTTAATATTAGAAAAGTATACGTCATACCTTCGAAGTGATAAAACGCTTGGGAAGTTACGCAACACATGTCCCGCCAGGGAAGCAACACAATCCAAAACCGTCACGGAGATAAAGGTGCTATTGAACAAATAATCATAGCGAAACAGGCAATAACCTAACGAGTCCCAAACACAAACGCACCCAGAGTATTTCAATGCAAAAGCAATCTCTGGAGCAAATCACCCAAGTCGATCCATGAACCAAAATACAGTCAAATGACCTCGCACAGAGCAAAGGGAAACAGGTACGTGTACAGACGGGTCTTGGAATCTGACCAATGGTGCCGACCAATGCGGCGTTGATCAGAGCAGTGCAAGTTTGGCACGTGTCAGGACACAACACAAAATGAGCGTAGAGCGATTGGGTGCTCCAAAGGCCAGTGGAAGTGACACCTAAACGACTACTAGTGGGTGCATATTGAGACAGTATAGAGAACAACGGGCCAGAACGCAGTCTAAGCATGGGATGATGCCAATGACACAATGGGGCGTAATGCGGTCGTCGAGGAGTGATGAAACGCCAAACGACCATATTTATAAGAGATGGTGTTCACGCTGGGTTTTGGCAGACGTGAAGGTTTGGGCAGGCAAGAAATCCGATTACATCACTTTCCTGGATATGGAAATGCACTCTACCTAGTCATTCTTGTTTGCCTGCTAGCCAAAGTATCTTTTTAATCCAAGGCGACCGCCTGCGGTTCAGGGTCTATGCTTGGCGCTTCTGTCGAACACAGTCGGTGAGTTTGAAAGCCACTGGGTTCTCGTTAAAATCAGTGGCGAGTGTCCTATGGCAACGAAGTTTACTGTGTTTGATACTCTTTTACGTTACATCAATGACGTTTTCCAAGCGTTTGAATATGGAAATCTTATCTATTCGCTAATGACCACAAAGTCGTTTTCGCTTGACGCGAAGGACCTAGATAGCGGTCACTACTATATGCAACATGACCTCGATGAGTTAGATTTGGTGCAGCATGCAAAAGCTATATCTTTCTTGCGCGGTTCTGCGTCTCTGCGTATAGGTGTACTGCATGGCCTCATTGCACTAGCGCATATTGGGCCAACTTGCGAACTGCCAAAATGTAAAGGATTTTGGCGCGCCCTATAAAAGATACTTAATTACTCGGATCAAGTTAGTATGGCGCAGCAAAAGGCTAGTGCCTTGTTGGTCATATCAGGAGCCCTTTGCCTGTAACCCAACCTAGGATCGGCATGTATGAAGTATGCGTTTGACCCCTTCTGGAATGCTGCTCAATACTATTTACTAACTCCAAAGCGACAACCGATTAGCAATCGAAAAACTACAACCTGCATCCACAAAACGTCTGCATCATCCTTCCACTCTAAACTACCAGAACATAATAAAAACGCCGGCCCTATTAACAATGTGTTTACTCACCTGCATCATTATTATTCGACTCTTCGAATCTTTTGCATCATTGACCGGCTTCAACGGCTGCTGCCGTATCAGTTCCAAGCCACTCGGCTAACCAACGAAGAATTTTGGCTGTCAACCGACTGCGAATAATAGAGTGCGAAATCGGTCTAAACGGTGCATAGCTGGTTAGCTCTACTGTTCAACGGAAGCTACGGCAGTGTTCCAGGACGTGGTGGGTTTTCGCCTGGCAAGCGTTCTCCCTATAAAAAGCCACAAAGGTCGGTTTAACAGCACTGCAACGTGGCGGATGTGACTCGCCACAAAATAAAGTCACAGCTAAACCTTTCATACGGACGCAGTCCTCAGCATTCTACATCCAACCTGTGCAACCAATCCTACTATGAAGAATGTTCTGATGGAGCACAGAACATCCCTATTTTGAAATGATCGTTGGTTGCACCAAAACCTTGCTTGGGCTCCTGCGCTCACGGATCACCACCTGGCGAAATTACCCCCAACTTGTGTCTTGACGGCTTTTTGCGCGCCACAGCGCCATCATGTTCCTTGGTCTGACTATTACCTGACAATATGCATACTCATATGAACTACACATTTTTCCTACCTTTCATTAAAACGAAATGTTAAAATTCCAAAGAAACTGTGCTTGTATGCATATTTGATCACGCCTTTACAGGTGTGTCTCGGTTCACAGAGAATATACCGTTTATTTATTTACTTATTTACCACGGGCACTGTAAGCTACTTGGGCTTGAACCACTGTGGTTTCGAAGAGCGAACCTAGACCATACCTTCCTTTTCCAGAAGTAAATCAACACAAACACGAAAAGGGCGCAAGCCCAATCCAACAAAGGATTACTCGTGGCAGCCGCTGCAATGAGTGCTCAGCCGATATCCTATCTCCAACTTGCACAACCTGCCTAACAAATCATGCTCTAGAAGAGATACACACATATGGAACGGGCTATTGTTAAATTAAAGCAGCTGAGAATACTTTACGTTCCTACCTTCCAATATATAGACCTCTCGCTTCTACGCATACATGCGCTTCTTGACACCATTATGCAAAAAGAATAACTTTTGGAAATTGGCCACGATCGTCCCTGGACCCGAACATCCAAAGCCCCGGACACGTCTCTTCTCATGCCTCTCTTATACTTATTCTGCTTTGTTCCTTGTTTCCACTGAACACTGGCAAGCTTTAGTCCACCTGCATAACTTTCAACGCGCTCAACGTCAATATTCCAAAACTTGTGCTCACTGTATTATGACGAGGTGTTATTCAGTCTAGCTCAATAAAACCAATTGTAAGGTTAGCATTTCGCCTTCCCACTATTCAGCCTGTTGTTGCCTCTTTATCCTTGCCTTTTGGGAAAATTGCTCAACTTGTGAGACGCAGCGCCCTAGCCTTCTTCTGACCAAACTGGACGACTTGCCTGATCCGTGCGAGGTGGCACTCCAGTACCGTAGCTGCCAACGCCCAAATAAATAAATAAATTCCTCCTTCTCAGCAAATGCGAGACACCCTGTACAGACAAATCCTGTTACAGTTAAAAAGCAAAAGTAGGGGAAGGTTTAGCATATGGTGCAGGTTAACCATTACCATTAAAGCTTTTAGTATATACATATATTGCAATGTACGTAGGCGTAGCTGTTATTCTTGTTTTAATAGGTGTCTCTGCACGTGTTCTTTATCGGTTGAATAGTGTGAGACTGAATAAAGGGCGACCAGATAGTGGACAATTCTTCTACCACCCGCAGCGACCAAAGTAAGCGGAAACTGGGGCAATAAATTTTAAAACCGCGTTAAATGAATAAACTAATAAATATTTTATTCTCGATTATGGGAGGCACGCCCATGGAGGCATGAGCATATATGTACAATTGTACAGATATTTTATGGCAACAGTAACAGTGACAGTAGAAAATTGTTCATATGTCCATGATTGGAACTGTACTAGTGCAAACGCGAAACAATAATTTGGCTGTCGTGAGATCGGGACCTCGGCTAATAGTAGATTGAGGATCTTGAGTGATCCATTGAAAGATACTTGAAGAGCACGCTCAAGAGGGATATGACAATACAGTGAGTTCGTGCATATGTAACGCAAAGCTCAACGGTGATATCGTAGTAAGCAAAAGGACGACAGTATACGCAGATGTAGAAGTTCCAGTGTAACGAACCTACCTAGAATGGTGACGCTAATTGACCTACCAGGGTGAAGTTATGGGCTGTGGCTTTATTCGGTGGCGAGTCCCATTCGCCACGTTGCCGTGTTGTTAAACGAACATTTGTGGGCTTTTATAGGGAGAACCCTTGCCAGGCGAAAACCCACCACGTCCTGAAACACTGCCGTCAATCCATTAAATGGCAATTTGTAACTGGCTAGCCTTCTGGTTGAACGTTTGGTTGCTTGGTTATTCGCAGTCGGGTTGTGTCCCATTTTTCTGCCGGCTGATGCGTTAGCCGGGTGCCTATAGTGTTCCCGGGTCCTGTCCTGTGCCCGATTGGTTGATCGGAACATTCTTTTTGAACATGCTGTGTTGATCCACTGAAAAACCACGTGGAGTCTGCGAAGGATATACATTGAAATATGTTGGGTTGTCGTTGAAGTATTGAAGGATAGAATATGGTTCCGAAGAAAGAATCGCAGATCCCCGGGGTAGTTATAAAATTGATTTGAAATATAGGAACTCACGGCCAAATGAGAAGTCAACGCGGATTGAAGAGCTCATAATGACCAATTGTTCTGGCTTGGTATCGCAGGCGAATGTGCTTTCGGAAGTCAAAAGTAGTTCTCCACGCAAGCGCTATGTGGAAGAAATAGTGGTAGGCAAACTGAACCCAAAGGTTCAAGCCTCGGAAAAATTGGATCCGTGCATGAGAACGAATGGTTTGTCCGGATAATAAGTTGCAAAAACGGTTGATAATCTTCCGCTCATGTCCAGATAAAGGAACTGTGTGGCTTGTATCGTTGTCGCAACGATGGATTATTCCTTGGGTGCGTACGCCGTACCCG
Source organism: Dicrocoelium dendriticum (assembly GCA_944474145.2). Classification (NCBI taxonomy): domain Eukaryota; kingdom Metazoa; phylum Platyhelminthes; class Trematoda; order Plagiorchiida; family Dicrocoeliidae; genus Dicrocoelium; species Dicrocoelium dendriticum. The sequence goes on along the minus strand of OX104063.1, from coordinate 154,246,094 downwards.
CGACAGACTCGGAAAAAAGGAAACGAACAGGAACAGCCACACAGCCAGAACAAAGGGATGCGTCTGGAATGCAGTCGATCAATTGCGGCGATGACTGAACTATTGTATTCCGTTTTTCTTCTCACCCTTGTTCTGCAGGATAACATTACCTGCACCGAACACCGCTGAAGACGTACCTGTGACGCACCCATGGGCACGGTTTCAATAAAGAACACAGAAAAACCTGCACTTCATAAGCATGACACACTAAGGAACCTAGGAAACTGATCAATTCAATACAAGGCACCTGAGTCGTCCGACTTCAACAGCTCCAACTACTTGTACTAGACTCCGAAGGCGACTACACAGTCATAGGAAACAAATTGGCGTTACGTGACTGCGAATATCCGCGAGGGCAATCGGTCAGATACAACCCTGCCAAGATTATATCAACAGCCGGCAGTGTTCCAGGACGTGGTGGGTCTTCGTCTGGCAAGCGTTTTCCCTACAAAAAGCCACAAATGTCTGTTTAACAACACTGCGACGTGGCGGATGTGACTCGCCACTCAATAAAGTCACCGCCCCTAACACATTGGCAAGTTGACCGACACTACATTTACAAGTTCCGTGTATATATCGGCTCTCACACGAACACGCCTACATATCTGATTAGTGACATACCACTATTCTTAAGTATTTTTCACCCGTTTCCTCATACTTCACTCACTGACCTACATTGCTTACGGGACCTCATCGGACTACTTCCTCATCAACATACCATATAAGTGATCTATTTACTATCTTTACCTCTCGCACTCTGTGTACATAGACTACATACAACACTTGGGCTCTATGGGCCCACACCACTGTCTCCAACTGTACTACTCCCACTGTTGGTGCTGCTTATTCCGCTAGCATGTACAATAATGCAATATGCTGATCCTGCCCAAAAGGCGTGTCTCGCTTTGTCGAGAATAAAATATTTATTTATTTATACATGTAATTGTTATTTAAATGTCGCATACACATTGTATCATAAGTGGCGAAATATGACGAGAAGCAAGCAGAAAACGGATCAGTAGAGAATGAAAAATGGTTCCAAAATAGGAATGAAGATGCAGAAAACAGAGTTTGCGGGGTCCTACTGCGCATATGCTCAATCGGTTGAAACCAGAGAGAGGAGGACGAGGTGTGCAGATTATGGGAAAGAATATCACTCAGAAGGAGCGACAGGAACGCGTTGCCTCAGACTTTAAGTGGTAGGAATGTAAGAAGTCAGAGAGGACAGACGCATGTAAGTTAGCGTCGAATGAAGAAGGAACGCGACAAAAAGCACAGGAAGGAAATAAAGGGTCGGTAAAACAGCTTCTATTGAGGAGATGTGGAAAAGCCGCCGGCCTTCTACAGGTGGTGATTCATCCTTGTTACTAAAAGAAGGATGAATACTGCCCAGTGATGTAATTAAAGTGGTGATAACGGAGCGTTACGTCGGCTGTGACTAGATCAGTTAGATCTCAGAAGTCCGAGGTCAGAAAACAAGGGACCGCTTAGACAAAACCAGGTAAGTCAGCATGATGAAGCTAGGCTGGATAAGACAATCGATAAAAACAAAAACCTGAGAATTTTGCTATTGCAAGCGCTACTTTGACGTTACACTGAAGGATTATTTTTCTGCTAATTTATAGGCGGTGCGGCTAACCAGAACGTAACCTAGTTATCTTCATGCCGGACTGTAAGCCCTAGGGCCGTGGTGCGAATCCGTAAAGTTTTGGGGACCTGCGTTTAGACTGAGGAACAGAGTTTCCGTCCGGGACAAAACATAATAATCTACAAGGACCTGCGAAGAACATGTCTGTACACCAAAGGGAATCAACTGTACGTACTACCACGACCGTTGTCCCGTAATGATAGCTGTACATGAGGACTTCACACTCCTGAAAAGTATACATATACCTAAAAATCCAGACACCGGCAAATCTGAAAGTTCGCACACCTGGACCCTTAACCAGAAGACGCTTCGCAACTTTACCATCCTCGATTGGCCTCAGCCACTATGGCGGCCCTGACCAAGATACCTGATCAGCTAATAGAGAAAATTAGAAGTCAGTTGACGGCGAATAACCTAGTGGGAAATCAGTCAGCAAGCTGCTTTGCCAGGTGTAAAGTGTACAAACGCATTTACGACAGTGTTCCAGGACTTGGTGGGTTTTTGCTTGGCAGGCATTCTCTCTATAGAAAGCCACAAATGTCCGTTTAACAAAGCTGCAACTTGGCGAATGTGATCTACTACTAAATAAAGTTGCTTCCCACAGCTGCATACTGGCAAGTCAACTGAAGTCATAATTCAATATTTACTTGACAAGTACAAGAACAAGAAACTCTGCCTACAGCTGCCGTTTTCACTACACTTATAGTGTCCCGACTGTTTAAACTACGCACATTTGAACCCAAAGTATCGTCATTTCTTGACGACGTTATTCCTCATGATTAATGCTACAATTTCCACAGCCCGTAAGACTTTCTGCCTACTATCGGTTACATCCATAACACGGTGTTCTTTGCACAACCTATGTGCCTGTAAATTTCGACCCTGCGTGATTACGTGTGCCTCGCAAAATCCGAAAATAACCTAGGTATTTTATATTTACTCGCGCAGGTGGTTACTATGCTAAAAGTGCAACTGCACAGGGGAGCTTGACGTGGGCCCCGCACAATGTTGACATCCAAAATTTGCGAAGTTAATATTGTTCTTTTTTTGTGTGTCTTCAGGAAGTCTTCTCCGCCTTCCATGGTCATGCTTGCATCTTATCCTATGTTATGATGGAACTTTAAGGCAGTGGTTTGCGCAGCATTGAAGAGCAGCTTTAGTGGCCCGCCAGTTTTCCGTCATTTTGCGCACCTGTGACATCAATAACTTCGCATATTGTCTAGGTGGCTCTCATTAACCATGGGAGCTCACATAGCGTAATCACTTAAGGTTGTGCTTCTCCGGGTGTGTATGGTTTTATTGGGCATCTGGTAGCCACTTACGTCACGAAACTGTTCATATGCTTGCTCCTGAGCGAAAATCCGAGGTAGAACAGCGTTCGTTGGATATATCGCGCGTATCCCAATGTCCGCGGGATAGAATAGTTTCCCTTTACTTAGGCGTCTGTGGAAGGGGTAAGTAAGGGGCCGCGACTTTAGCGGGCGGAGAGTCACATCCGCATAGTTGCAGTGCTGTTAAACAGACAGTGGGAACGTTTACCAGCCAAAAATGCGCAAAGTCCTGTAGAACTGAATCCCTAAACCTTTGCGGCGCGACGCATCGCATTAGCGTCTAACTAAGACATGTTTACTTACCCATGATAAGTGAGGGGCTATTGACAAAGTGAATTGAATTGGCAACTAATATAATTAACGGATTATCACCACAAACTGCTTTAGCACTTCTCTGCTAGCTTCCTAGGGCTTCCGATTTACCCGCGTGACGCGGCGCCCTAGCCGCTGACCTACTCAGGTTGGTTTACCCAAATAAGGTCGCAATGCCTTTGACAAATAGCTGCAAAAATACACCCAAATGCACTACTGGCTTTTCTATGCTCAATTAACGCTTGCCCTATTTTCTTAGCAACCTAGGAAGACTGAAGTACCAAGCGCAAGGCGGCACCTTAGCCTCGGAGGTACACGTGTTTGCTTACCTTTTGCTCACCGCAAGTCCTTCTGACCATTTGGTATACAGCCTTGCACCTCCACCGCAGGTACCTAACGAGTGCGCAAACTGTGTACTTTTAGATCCACTGTTATTCTTCTTCCATTCCAGCGCCTATCCATGTCCATCTTTTTTGCCCCTAGCTATGCTCTTTCAGTAGATTTGAGCTCGCCTATTTAAACAACATCTACCTCGCTTTTAAAAACCAATGCGTCTTCAGCCACATTGCCTAAAGCTTATTTATTGCCCTACTTGGCTGACCGTTTAGTTGCTTTTGCAGTACTATGTCTCAACAACCCCCTACTTGTGAACCCGTTAATTGATTTGCTATCCTCCATTACCCCACGCGATATCATTTCTTTGACCCGAAAGTTTCGCGCGGTCGGATGCATCTGAAGCTTGGCAGGTCTTGGTATTATACACAGGGTGAAATTTATACAATAAAGTTTACCTTTATCTTTACAATCCTTCTAATCATATAGTCATTGGAGGATAGCTGCATTTACATCGTACCAGTCAAAGTCTTTGGCTGGTTTGTTAGGTTTCGCCCCCTTTATTCCGACTCCCTAAAGTTTGGAAGCCCAAACCAACGGTGCTTTTCGAAATTCTGCATGCGGCCCGTAGGTAGCCCGGGATTTATTCGCCGGAACATATGTTCAGTAACAAAACAAAAAACCGCCACCCATCGGGAATTTAACATCAGTAGCAATCCTCTGGCCCGCGGCCCTCGCAGACCTCGGACTCCGAAGCGGTCTAACGGAAATTACCAACGTCAGATGCAGATATTTCCTTGCTGGCCCTAAGCAATTCAATCCCAAGTGATGGGGATTCCAGCCAAAACCAAAAACCTGGTGCTAAACCCAGACTTCAAATCCACCAGCAAACCCTTCATTGCGTCCTGTGTGACGCTATAAACCATTCGCACACGCTGCATGACTAATGCATACCATATCTTCATGTTGACCACAAAGATCAGGCGATGACACAGATGCCAGGCGATGCAGACAATGTGCTGCAAATATCTGAAAGCAGTTTCCTTTAAACCGGTTCATTAATTTATCCTTATTCCCGGGGTGAACTGCCTACATTTTCACTGCCAGGGCTCTTTTCCAGACTTAAGGTAATCGGATGTAAACGCAGCAAGAGAACGGAAAATGGCGACATATGACTGCGCATGATGGCGTTAACAGTGGGAGTCTCGGCTAAACAACTTAACAGAGTAACAAATGTAATATGAACTACAAAACTGTATTAGCCTTCCTGCAAAAGGACACCTTTGCCGTCCTAAAACCCTCACCACCTTTCATTTCTAACGTGGGTATCCATCGAGTAAATGGTGCTCAGGTTATTTGTGATTGTAAAAAATGAGCACGCCTTCACTGATGTATATCGCGTTTACTCAAGTATATATATATATACACACAATAGCAGCAAGGGTAGATCGATAGGTCATATGTAGGAAGGTTGAGAGCATGACTGCTGCTAGCTATATGGGGATTACCATAGAGCGTCCGTAGTTTAAACAAACGTATGGAAAGCGAATAAGGCGGATAAAAATGTGCCGAGGACGCAGCGGCGAGTACAGGGTGGTTAACCTAAATATATTCAAGACCCAAGTCCTGGATTTTGCGGAGTAATTGCACCGTAGCAGTCTGCCGGGTGGAGGAAGCTGAGGCAGGCTTACCAAATAAAGGCAGTGAGGGTTGAGACGCCATCATACAGTAAAACTGGTGAAGGTGTCCTGTCGAATTAGACCTCAGAAAAGAGTAGTAGGGGTAGTTGAATAGTATAGGTAGAAATTCGTCACACCTAGACCCACTCAGATAGCTGCCACAAGCCCGGAAATGCACTGTACGCACTTTTATTCTGCCGGGAATGGTCAGCGGTTTGCATTCCATCGGACCCTGGTAGGGCTCGAACCCGCAACTGGACGGTTGCCAGTCTGTGGTTGAGACCACTGGGCTTCGGGGTAAGGCAACGACCAACATGAAAACGTTACTAGACGTGATATAGCGCCGCTCACCATCCACTGACCTACACCTTTCTGTACGCAGTACGCAGACCAAACTGCTTATAGTGCTATAAGTTAATCGGCGGCTTAAGTTTGGCAAGCTCGTCACTTGATGAAGAGTGTACCCTTTCCTCTGCACGGCAGTAACGTGAAAGCCAGTGGATAGTGAGCGGCGCTATATCTCATCTGGTAACTTATACTCGATGGTCATTACCGTTCCCAGTAGCTCGGTGGTCTCAAACACGGACTGGCGACGGTCGAGTTGCGGGTCCGAGCCCTACCAGGGTCCGATGGAATGCGCTCTGCTGACTATTCCCGAAAGGATGAAACGGGCGTAAACTGAATTAGAACTAGTTAAGCGATGGCTTATGAGGCTAAAGCGCAACCTCGCACGAAATGGGTCAGTCATGCTATTGTGTTAGAAAAAGGGCCAAAGGAGACAGTAATAACAAGTCAGTTAGGGTGTTTGATAGTCTTATAAGGGGGTGTCAGAGAGGTTGCAACGTGTACCAGGTAAATGGTAACAGGACATGCGAGGCAAAAGCGCTGCGTAGCATAGAGCATGTCTTTGTTTTATAAGATTGAAATGTGGGGCAGGTTATGTGATGGAGCGCTCGTGATAGAGCCAGTGACTCGTATATAACAAACACTTAAAGGGGGGATTGCGGTTAAAAATGCATTAATAAATAAATTCTTTATTGTCGGGCAATGCGAGGCGAACGGCCACCGGGATAGTTGCAACTAACTGTCGGGTCGCGCAGGGTAAGTCGTTCTAGCCTGTTAGGAGAATAGTGGTAAGGCGTGCTGTGTAATGGTAATATATCATGTGGCAAGGCGCCCTTATATAACAAAGGTTCGACGCTTGGTAGGTGAAGTGTTCACGAATCTGAGAACGCCTAAGGCTTACACGAAGCGGCGCTCGGAGCAACTCGGTTTAGCTAGATGGGAGTGGGAGCTACAGTAGCTTGAGTTATAGCGCGCGTGTGTAGTGCTGAAACCCTTTATGAGGCGACTTTTCTGGGACAACGTAGCAGAGACAAAACAAAAGTAATATCGGGACACAAAGCTATGACACAGCGGCGCGCAGAGAGGTGAGTCATCGTAGCCTGCTGGAAGAATAATATCACCAAAGTTCATTCATGGAAACGCAGTAGTTGGCAAGATGCACGGCTGCAGTAAAACTTGGAAAAGTGGTAAATGAGGCTTCGGTAATCGGTTTTGCTTACTAGACTATGGTGCACAAGTGCGCAAAGTGGTCATCCCAGCTAGTTAGGGGAAGAGCACTAAACAGGTGCATTGTTGGAAACGCACAGGAGGGGCGGGACGCAAGCATACTGTAATCGTTTGAAGGAACTTGTGAAGTATAACATAAAGCGGAGTGGAGCGCAGAGATTTCCTCCTAGCACGCTAACAAAATGGTGCAAGGGAACCGCTGCCAACTTGTATTCAATAAATATGGGCCAAATCCCGCCGTTGGTTTTACAACTTATGCCCCTGGTAAACCAGTGGGTAATGTGTAGGATTACCATACACCTTCTATCTCTAGCGGCTGTATATAACCAACCTCTCGCTGTTCCTCTGGCTTCCGTTTTCGTGTGTACACCACTATCCTTTCCTGCATATCAAAATACCCTTTGGCAACGTAGCCCCTCAGCGCTGAAGTAAGAACTACAGAAAGGTTGCACGACTGCACATGTCCGTTATTCCTTACGCCAAGTTCCCTTGTTAGTTTTGCAACTTGTACCTCTGGAACGCCTTTAGTAATTGGTTTGGGCTTTCGCATTATCATCTGACCTGTCTCCCCTAAGTCCTGCCTGCCAGCTGACTATTTTGACGTACTACCTTATGGTCAGTAACCCTTCCAGCGCAATAACCTCAGCTCCATGGACCTGCTGACCTTCGTCATATTAAGCTGCTGCCCTTTTTACATTGCTACCCTATATTTTTTACCTGTATTCAACTCACCAATGTGATCTATAAATAAATGATTTATTCACGACGGAGCAAAGCACACCGGTACAGTTATGATCAAATGGAAGCAACAGGCACACCTCATTGTGGTGTCACAGGTGACTGGTGGCCAACATCCGATCGAACATTTTGTCGCAATGTGTATACAATGACAAGCTCCCGGACGCCAATGATATTAAGGTGCAACATCGATTACACAATAGCCCCATCAACGTAGTGTAATCATTTGTCTACAGTCAGCCACATTTCTATCGCAACTTGATTAATGATGCGCCGGACGTCACTGCTGAGAAACTTTTTGAGTTACTTTGATATAAAAAGGTGGGTATGCTAACCAATCGTGGGATGAAGACAAAGTTTTGCAATAAAGTTGGACTATTATTAGTAGTAATGTCAACAAGAACAGAAGACGATAAGTTTACATCGAATAACCATTGAGTCGATTGCTCAGATCTTATCGTCCAAGAACTGTTTACCATCCAAGCTATTCGCAGTCACTTGCTGCCATTTCCTGCTCGTTCGTAATAAGGCATATACGAAATCCGTCAGAAACCTTGGAACTGGGGTTGTTACTCTGGAAAACAGGCCGCTCAACTCAGAATTACTGATGGGATCGGTGGCTGAGTGGAATGGATAGCATGGTATACCAGTGAGTGGTTGGCATCGTGTGTGTATGCTAGAGCGCCGCTTTAATAGATCCGGGAGCTCATTATGTAACCGAGGAATGCTTCGGAGATTTGTTTTTAGTGACCGAATTGGAATAACACGGTGGCTGGTAGGAGACTAAGCAATAATTTAGAATAGCAAGGCGGGACACAGATGGTTTTAGCTGTTATAAATGTGTTCAAGCTCCTAAGCACTGGACAAGCGGTGTTGCAAGCAAGTCCTCCAAAGCTAATCCAGTATCGTAACCTTGTTAGATACGTAATAGTGATAAAGCTGAACCCAGGTGTTAAACACACATAACAAGAACGGTTGTTACAAACAGTGAGGCAGAATTCCTCCAAGCTAACTTATAACCTCTTCCAGAGAATTTGTCTCCATGACTAAGTAAAACCATGCTTTCCCATCGTAAAACCTCCAGAAATTGAAATAACAAAATGTGCCTACAGAAATGAAAGAAACCCACCCCAAGGGTTCCTTCGCCAGGGAGGAACTGCAAAGCTAGCTATAGCGCGTTGGTCTAACGCTATATCTGATACACGGATTAGAATGGCCAAACAAAGGCGTGCGGCCGATACTGCTGAACTAAGCCAGAAGAATATTTATTAGACAGTTGCCAAACCTTAAGGCTAAAATTAAGGCATCGGAAGATGGCTAGCTAGGAAGTAGGTGCTAGGGCGCTGTGTGCGATCGGGGAACCTACGTTCGTTTCGAAACCGGCGGACAAAGTCCGGATGTTGTCGACGTGTCTCATACCTGCACGTGCATCATACAAACATGCAAACTTCTTACTTCCCTAATACGTCAGAAAACTACCATTTCCTAATATTTAGGATTGCTTTACACATGAAGCGGGGGAATCATCCGGTCACTACACAGCCCCTCCATGAAGGGAACCGTAGGTTGCCCTTCGATCTACGTAAGGACCGCCTGTCGCCAGCCAGCCTTCTGCGGTCCAGGTAGTGAGACCTAACGCAGCTGCTAGGAGAGCACTAGTGCAATCGGACCCTAGCGTGCGCCCATCCGTGTCCTCCCTAACAGTGTCAGAAACACAAAATAGAGAAAAGATTGTGAGCAGAAAATGCTTGCAATTTCGTAAAACGTCAAAAGTTGGCTTCTGAACGCCAATTGTTCGCTTTCAACTCGTACCCCCGGTTCACACAAGAAACCAAAACAAAATTGTGCATTGTGACCATGGTGGCCAGCAAATATGAAAATGGCACTTACCGAATGGCGGAGTACCGACAAAATTATATTTTTTGGTTTTCAAAACGTTTTGGGCATCTTCTTTTTGCTACGGGGTTGGACAGAAAGCTAAGTAACGCTGGAAAAGGAAAGCGGAAGGCAATCTAATCGTCCAAACGCCCAGGTCAGTGTGCTCGTCTACCTGACCTAGTCGGCTACTGCGGTTCGGGTGACGAGGTTGTCGACTTAAGTGGTATGCCGGATCGCCTGGCTGGGGAAATGGATCACAACTTGCCTCTCGGATCTATGGAAAACGATGCAGCCGATGTAGAAGGCCCAGGGCGCTTGTTCGCCGTGGCATCAGTAGCGTTGGGAGAAGGCGGATCCTCCGTTATAGTCTGCGTTGGTTCGTATGAAGATGAGTAGACATCGTCGTCGAGCTGGGGTTTTATGTGGGCAATCTTGAGGCGGTCGATGGTAACGGCTTCGCGCTTGCAGTATCGGTGAATGATAAATACGCTGTCTTTACGTTGCAGAAACTTGAACGGACCTACTTAAAGTTGCTCAAGTTGTTCATGATGACCATCAAAATGGAAAAAACAAACGGGCAGTGCGGAAGCTCTTTAGGCACGACGGAGTTATGCTGTTGTTTTCTGGTGTCGGTAGACTTGATCTGACGCATACTCATAGCTAGCTGCCGAGCGTAATCCGCGTCATAACGGGAAAACCTGGGACTCGGAAAAGAAGTCACCAGGTAAACGTAGGGGATGTCCACATACCAGTTCCGCGTAGGAAGTATGCAGCTCGGTCTTGAGGGATGATCAGATACTGAGAAGTACCAGGAGCAGGGCTTCCGTTCAACTCAATTCCTTGGCGGCGCTTAGTGAGGCTTTCACCGGTCTGTGTAAAAGGAACCACCATGCCATTCGCCTGTGAATGCTAGGCGGTAGTACGAACGCGCCGGCAACCGATGACCTTCAAAAGATCCTTGAAAGTCGAAGATTCGAAGTGCGGACCGCGGTCGGTAGGCACTTTGGCTGGCGAGCCATGTGAAGCAACCAAGCGCTCGACAAACGCACGTGCAATGGTTTCCACAGCTACGTTAAGGATAGGAATGGCTTCGGGCCAACGGGTACAGCTATCCATCATGGTCAAAAGTGGACCATTTATTTGGACAGGACAATGGTACAGCTATGTCATGAACATGGACGAAGCGCGTTGAAGCGGGCGGGAAATGAGGAAGTGCAGCGGATACGTGCCGCTGGACCTTGGCTTGTTGACATGGGAAACAAGTGCGTGCCCAAAACGTAAGATCACGGTACATTGCAGGCCAAACCTATCGATCGGATATAAGTTTGACCGCGGCTTTAATGCCTGGATGTGCAACCTCGTGGAGCGTATGGAAAATAAGACGACAAAGGGTTTCAGGGACGACGGAGTAAGGTCGTCCCTTGAAAGCGTCATATAAGGTGGTGCCATCTGCTGCTGGCAGGGGGTGTTGGGACGTCTTCAAGGAAGCACCGGAAAGCTTTGTAGAACTGATTAGTTGACGGTGCAGCTGCCATGGCAGATAGACCACTTACCTGCTTGGCAGCGCTGATTGCAGACACGCTTGACAGAGCATCAGCAACAACATTCTGTTGTCCAGAAATGTGTCGAATAAAGGCCGAAAATTCTGCGATGAAATCCGGCGGACGGACCTCACGCGGTGAGTGTCTAGCTGATTGATTTGAAAAGGCGAAAGTTAATTGCTATGGTAGTTGAAGATGACAAAGCGGTGACCTGCATGGACACGTCGGAAGTGCCGTCTCGTCCAGTAAACAGCAAGCAGTTCTCGGCTGAGGGTGCTATACTTAAGTTCTGCTGGTTGCAAGCGTCTCGAATAGAAAGCAAGTGGTTTCCAACATCCATTAGTCAGTTGCTGTAAGACCGCAACAAAAGCGGTGCTCAGTGTATTGACGGCATTGCTAAGCAACGCTTTGGCGTCAAAATTATAAGCATAACTGAGGCGGCTGAAGCGTCTTTACTGGTGGTAAGAGCTTCAATAATGGCGTGGTACGTGCTCCATCCCCTTCTTGTGACCACGGGGTAGGTCGGTCAGCGAGTTGAGGAAACCAGCGCAATGCGGAAGAACTCACAGCTAGCAATTGATCACCACATTAAAACGACGAATGGTAGCTACCGTGTTCGGAAGCGGAAAGTCACGGATAGCTTGGACCTTGTCGTCTAAAGGCCGTATGCCTTGTTAATCCATGCGATGACAGAGGAACTCTAAAGATGGCTGGTGAAAGGTACACTTGTCTGCATTGGCGGTGATACTATTCGCCGCAGGTCTTTCAAAGAATATTTTGAGGTGCTGTCAATGAGCTTCCTCGGATACGCTGGTTACTAATAAATCGTCTTTATAGGGATAGACGAAGTCTAATCCCCGGGTGATGGTATCTATAAACCGCTGAACCGTTTGCGCTGCATTGCGCAAACCACATGGCATACGAAAAATTCGAACAAACGAAAAGGTTTAAGGACAGGCCATTTTATGTATATCTTTGTCAGTACGTACCAGAACAAATTTCCAGAACACACGGACACCACGCAGGATAGCCGTTACGTCCTGCATGTGCGGTATGGAATACCGGTCGTGAACAGTTATGTCGTTCAGAGCGTGGTATCCGCCACATAAAGGCCGGTCTCCTGATTTTATAGGCACCATGTGAATCGGCGACTCCCACGGGCTCTTTGGTATAACTATACCTAGTTCAGGCATGTGCTCGAATTCGGCTTTAGTGATACAAAGTTTATCCAGTGTAAGTCGTCTGGCCGTAGCGAAAGCACGCCATCCTTTTGTAAAGATAAGATGTTCCGCGGCTTCAGTTGCGGCGGGCATCGGAGTGACTGTACGGAAGACCTGTGAAAAACGGTCGAGGAGAATTTACCTGATGAGTGGGCTCATCTGGGTCGCGTACACTTGCCTGAATGCTTCAGTATCTGTCAAAGTCCCAAGGACAGAGAGACTTGTGAAACGGTCGACGAATCATTGTTGTTTAGAGTCTACAAGCAAGTAGTAGCGCTGCCGAAGATTGGGACCGAGGATGGGTATTTGAACGTCTGCAACGCGGAATATCCAGTTAAAAGATCGTCATAATTCAAGGTTGAGTGTGCACGAACCTTGACCTATCCATTAGCTGCGCGTACTGAGCTAGTCACCTTCTCTGTAACTTCAGTAGGATCACGTGGGATAACGCTAACCTCTGCGCCTGTGTCAACGAGGTAGCGCAGTCCCGGTTTTCGGGCAGTAACGAAGAAGAAGCGACCGCGCTGACCAGCAGCGTCCGTCGTCTCTACCTGCTGGTCGATCTGTTTCCCTGCGTTTGGTGATTTAAGGAACAAGGGGCAGGGCACGATCTGGCTTACGAACCAAATCGCTTGTGGTACCAGCAATGGGATGGCACAGGCGGGTACTTCGAAGGGGATCGATAACAGGTTCGATGTTTAGGACGAGATCGGAGGTTAGATACGGAAACTGAACTGTCCGCTGATCGTTTATTAAGCTTGACCATCTGCGCCCTGCTTTCCGCTAACCCAGCATCAGGTCCATTGGACCTACGAAACTTGGGCGGTAGGTTCCCAGGTATGCTCGGCAGTGTCAGAAAATAGGGACAGCGGATCAGCGCCATTAGCGGAAAGCACATGCCACCTTTCACGGGGTAGTCGTTGTAACCACGTCTCCCGGAGAACATCGTTATCTACAGAGGTGAGTTTTGTTAGGCTCTGCATTTTTCCTAACTGAGATGGCTTAAGAGCGCCCAGTTACGTTTCGCATAAGTTTTGTTGACATTTTTCAGCCTTAACAATTTCAAAAGGTTGCTGAGCCCCTGGCAGTTCTAGAATGTCATCCCGGTCGTAGATAACTTGCGAAGGGTGTGCGGATACGCTGTGGTTGAACTTAATGTAACCGGACTTAATACGACTTACAAAATCTGCGATTCTATCTGCGAGCACAAGGCGTTGGGATTAGTCTCGCGAAAAGGAAGTATTAGGAGACTAACGGTACTAACCCATGCGTCCGAATCAGGATTTCTAACTTCCAAGGCAAAAAGTGTATAGCCAACAGATGGAAACTGAAACATAAAAGTATAGAAAATTAGCAATTTAGAAGTAAAATTTGAACGAAACTGAAAATAAAAGTTAGTAAAAGACTCACCAGGCGTAAGTGCGTCACAGATTATGAGGCAAGTGTCACCAATTATTGCGTGTTGTGCTACCTTACTCCCGACTAGCTACATCGGCAGAACACACTGAAATAAGCTAGATAAAGGTATATCAGCAGGTTGCTAATTCTTAAGAGTAAAATTCAGGCATCGGAAGATGACTAGATAGAGAGTAGGTGGTAGGATGCTGTGTGCGATCGGAGAGCCGACGTTCCTTCCGAAGCCCGCAGACAAAGTCCGGATGCTGTCGGTGTGTCTCATAGAAACATGGGCACAATACAAACATGCAAACAATTTAATTCCCTGATATATGAGAAACCTACGATTTCATATTGTTTAGTATTGAGTCGCATTTCAAGCGGAGGAATCTCCAGGTCACTGTATGTCCATAAGAGGGTGTACTTATCGTGCCATAAGGATTTCTCATCCGTAGTGGAACGAGGGACACAGGTGCAGACGTAATTCCAGATGAGTAAATTATGGTTGCTTTGTTTGCTTGCGGGGAAAACCCAGTTTGTTTAGACCCGTTGAAATGGCCTCTTCCAAGGTGGCGAAACAATATGTGTATTTGAAACGATGCGTGGAATCGACAGGGGCATTATCAGTTCCCAAATCCAGGAGAAGGGTGTTGGGTGGCGCCTGGTATACTAGTCGGTAATCCTTAACACATAAAAGGCGTCAAATATGGGACAATACGGAAGTTGGAGGCGACTGAACCCAATCTGCAGGATGCTGGCTACACAAATAAGAAGCGAATGAACCGGAGCGAGCAACCGTGCCGCAAGCTACTCATCAAAACATTTCGTGTCAATGAAAGTGCCGTCAGTGAAACCAGTGAATGGTTTAAAGGTTAAAATAATGGTAAACTCTAATGCAACAAAATCCTAAAGCAGCGTGTTTTCAGATAAACCAAAAGGACCTTCCCTAGAAAGCTGAAGGGTGTACACCTTCGATGCAGCTGTTGGCTTGGGAAAACAGGAAGTGAGGATGGGTGCGAATAGTTGCATGAGCATGTACACCGGCTTCCAAGATAGGGTATGAATCAGCGTTCGCTGGGTGCAGGCTTTTGTTAGTATTTATTTATGGTGATAATGTTGACCAGTGCATCATCGGCGGGCCGTCGGGGCGGTTTGGTCGGACCTCAGACGAGCTAGCTAGTGCAGAGGATGAGCCGACAGGACATTTCCGCCCCTGCGGACCCGACGATGCACTTGGGTGTCATTGGGCAAACCGCACTCTAGTCCACGGTCCTCCTTCCACGAAGAAACCATTGCGTCTTCCACACACAAATAAATTCGGCGTCCTCGTCGGCAAAGCGAAAGCAGAAAAACCATACGAATGTCATCAACTACTGTGTGTGTTTGTCCGCGCAGCGTAGTTGGACTGACTTTGACCTTGCTCGATGGCAAGACATGCCAAGACATAGACTGCGTGGATTTCCTGGTTCATTCTAATTTATACCTAGCTTACATTAGCCAACAGGTTTTCTAGTTTTGCTCTGTAATTGTAAGTGCCTGATGAGATTTATCTAAAAGAACGTTTTTCGCGCTATTGTGACCTGATTTCATGGGAATTATTGATGAATTATATAACACTTCTAGTCTTAGTTTTATATCTTCAAACTGGGAGATCTCCACATTTGGACAAAGCGGTCCTCCAGAAGGGACTGTGCAGGCAATCCTTCGATATACGTGAGTGTTCGTTTGGGGCCAGCATTCTATGTGACCAGGTTGTAAAGCCTTATAAAGCTGCTGGCGAACAATGGAATTGGACCTGGGCGGGGTCCGCCCGTGTCCTCCCAACGGTGTCGAAAGGGAAAAGGTTTGTGGGGAGACAGTTCTCAAAATTCAAGTGGATGGTTGAGCAGGAAGTTCGTTGCGCTTCCAGCTGAGGTGCGGAGACCCAAGGAAACGTGAAACCAAAAGGTAACCAACAGACGGAGTGTATATGAAAAGCAAAGTGCAAACGAGCAGCGTAAACAAACAGCAATACTAAAAAGCATGCAAAGCGAAAACGTGAGACGCTTTTGACTTTGCAATAGCTTTTCTCTTTTTTGTGGTTTCAACACGTTGTGTCTTGCTTGTAGATTTCGAAAACCATTTGTATGAGCATGAAAACGGGACATGTACTCAGGCATGCACCATGGAAAATAGCAAACGCTACCGAATTCCAGAAAACGGACAGTGTCTTCGAGCTCCCTGCCGCACCGATTAATGGCAGAGCAAGCAATGGTGTGGTCGGTTGTGGCTGTGGCTTCCGCTGGAGCGGAGTGACTGGTCTGAGGTTTTGGTGTAGGCTGTGATGTCGTAGCCTGAGAAGTTCCTGCTGCGCAAAAGTCAGTAGTATTGCGCTGAAGCTTGTTTATATAGGCACCGGTTTGTCAGGCAACAACTATGGCGGCTAGCTAGATCTTGGCTCCAGGTGCCAAGCTAATCTGATGGGTGTCTGAAAGAGCGTCCGCGACGTGAGTAAGATCTCCTGAGACGTACCGCATGTCTGTTGTAGACTGAAGGAGGTAGTTCAGATTGCGAGCTTTCACCGTAGCGTACTTGTCTTTTGCGCCATTTGTTACGTAGAGCAGTGGTTGGTTATCAGTGTGGACTGTGAAATGTCAATAAATAAATAAATAAATAAATAGGTATATTTCTAGACCTGCTAGGGGCTGCATCCTAAAGGGTTCAGATCAATGCTTACATTTATCCGATGCTCTTGCATGGAAGACACCCGCACCGAGGTCTCAAGTCGGCTCGTACGGATTCAACTGTTGACAAGGGTCCAGTCAAGTGACGTGGCCTCCGCACGTGTGCTCAACACAATCCCCACGCCGACAAGACCAGGGGCTTTTCCGATTGCGTCTCCAGATAAGCGTCATGTAAAAATGCCAGTTGAACTCGCAGACGGCGAAACTAGTCGTAGCCTCCTGCTAAGGTTCTGTAACCGGGTTCCAGCTAGGCAGCAGACATCAGTCACGGTACTCTCAAGTGTGCGAGTAAGCGCTGCTTTTGATCCGGTCTTCATCAGCGTCCGGACGTTGGGAACGGCCGCTAGAAAAGGATTTTCAATACTAATTGGCGGCACACCCTGGGGGACTAAATTCCTGCTTCAAATTGCGCGAACACTCGCTCAAGGCGGCACAATATTGTGGACTCCGAAACGGATGGAGATTACAAGGATGGAGGGATTGAACAAACGTGGAATAAAGTAACTGAACTGTGGTGCGGTAGTGCGCGATATAGCATGTTCGGCCGCCAGCACCTCCCCCTAGGATAGCGTTGACAAATGACAGAGAGAGAGCAGGAAGTCGTTGATGCATTGGTCCATATGTTGTGTGGGCATGGTACTTCCCGGTTGCCCAGACCGAGGAACCTGGTTGATTTAGGGGACCCCAGCCGGAGCCTTTGTTCTAAAGACCTTATCCGCAATGCAACTGGGCAACTGACGTATATCGTATGCCGTTGAGAACCGGCTACTATGATGATGATAATACGGCTTCCCAACTAAAACACACTGTTCAGGCTGCCCAAGAATCCAGAGGGAAGCAGCAAGAAGACCAGGAAATATTTCCCAAACCAACCTACTCGCCGAAGAGCATGGACGTCGTTGACAGCCACATGGCTCATACGCCTTCACAGAAACCGATAGTCATCGAGGTAGTTCATCCGCCCTCCGTCGAATACTCACTTCTGGTCGCAAAAGTGAGTGGTCAGTGACTCTATAGCCGGTCACATTGGTTTTGACATAGCGTCTTACGAGCTCTTGTCTTATTTACTAAGGAATCAGGTAACCAGCCCAGAACGCCCCACACTCTAGGATGACCTAAAACTGCGGCCAACGGTATCCAGCCTTAAAGATGCTGACAGACTGCAGGAGCCTTAGGCCAGCTGCGCGACTGGTCTATCAGATGACGATTGCCAGAAAACCAGAAAAAATTACGCTGTTCTCCCAATCGGTAAAACTGATCCATACTGTACAGACCACGTTTGTGTTTTTTCCTCAGGAATATCTGCCCTTAGATGGCCACTAGAAAGAGACTAGTAAATGCCCCAGATAGATTTGCTCGAAAGACTCCTGAGGTCTTTCTACATCTGCTCACCTTATACGTCGTCTGATTCTAGAATATGGCCTACCATATATACATCCGTTTTCAAAGTTTGTATGCGCTCTGCTGGAACAGGTTCAGCTGCGTGCCTCGAAATCTATACTGCGGCTTCGTGATCTACTATACTATATTCGACTCCACCAGTTGAATTTATTCTCCATGATGTTCCGCTGTCATCGGGGTGACATCGTCTACACTAGACGCATCTTTGGAGGGGAACTCGGAAACGTTGCAGCAATTTCCAGCCCAACGCCGACTGTTCCATGCAAAGTCACAGATAAACGCTGTTCACGACAAGCAGACACCGAATTCGCACAGTTGTCACCCTATCCACTCGAGTGGGGAATGACTGAAACGACCGACCAAAGAAAATTATGGACGCACTATCGGAGGAAAGCTTCAAGCGGCTTTTCGCCAACTGCTCAATGAGGATGCCGGGATATTGCTATCTTCACTGCGACGAACCCTTGAAGAATGTCGTCACGCAACGACACGCATCAAATCCACATTGATTCATTATCGATGGAGCTGACAAGGGTTCTCTCTCTCGTACTGTCGACAATTCAATGAACTTCACTGGAGCATGGTTCTTTGGGCACCTCAGCTGACATTGTACCTCGAAGATGATGGACGTTAGAAACTACCCGAGAGTATTGTGTTTTGGCCACTACTCTGTTAACTAGATTAAATGATAAAATCTGAAGCCTACAACTTAATTTTGAGAGTAGATATTTTGCAAAATGCTCTCTAAACTTCCGGGAACGGACACTGTCGATCCGACGGTGTCATGACCTCGTGAGAATGCATTGCAGTTTGCAAGCCTTAGCGACCTCCACTTGGTTATTGAACTACCTGCACCTGGCTTGTCCTCTCGCTAGTGGTTACACCCATGCGAAAACGTTTGTGCGGCAACCACTGGCCACGTTGATGTGCTGCAGGACTGGACCGATACACTGCCGGTTTTGGCTACCGGCGAATAGCCTCTGGAAGTAGTGGGTCGGTTCACTTACCTTGGTAACTGTCAACTTTGGAGGCCACATCACTGAGAAAGTTACTTCACGTATTAGCAAGGCCCGTATGGCTTTCCAGAGGCTCAACTATCTATGAAGACGGCGGGATATCGGCTTGTCAGTAAAGATGGCGTGTATAACGCTGCTGTAAGCCTGTTGTCACTGTATGGATCGGAGACCTGGCCAGTTCACGGCGACGACATTAAACGTTTGGCATTGTTTGACTACCGGGGCTTGCGGAGTATCGCTTACGTCTGGTGAAACACTTGGTGAGCAATACTGAGGTCCGTCAGTTGGTTTTTGGCAAAAAGCCTTCTGGTTTCTCACTCGTGTGTTTACTGAATGTTAGTTACGTTGGCTACGCCATGCCCACCGTATGCTCGGTGTGCATTATGCGCCGTGGCTGCTCCAAGTTGGGCGGAACCGCGAGGTGCGCAATCAATGCCGTGGCATAACGGCATGAAGAAACTGACCGAGACGCTTGGTCAGGCTGGTGCGTGTTGTCTTTGTGAAAGGGGGCCTCGGGATGATCCCCACCAGTGGTTGGATATCAGGCGTCACGCACCCAGTAGCTTTCTTGTATTCGGTTCCTTGCATCCAGTCGGCAATTCTATTTCCATTTTAATTAGTCTGACGCATCTCCATCTTACTTCTATTTTATTTGCATTCAACTCCATTATCTTGCCGATGTAATTTATTATTACCATTCAACTCCCCCTACTACTCTTCTGTAATCAGTACACAGAACAAACTGCTTATAATGCCATAAGATAATTGGCGGCTTAAGTTTGTTAAGCTCGTCGCTTGGTGAGGGGGCTACCCTGTCCTCTGCACGGCAGTAACGTGTAAGTCAGTGGATAGTGAGCGGCGCTATATCACATCTAGTAACTTATTCACGATGGTCGTTGCCGTCCCCCGTAGCTCAGTGGTCTCAACCACGGACTGGCAACAGTCGAGTTGCGGTTTCGAGCCCTACCAAGGGTCCGATGGAATGCGCACTGCTGATGATTCCCGAAAGGATGAAACGCGCGTACAGTGCTTTTCCGGGCTTGTGGCGGCTGTCTGAGTGAGCCTAGATGTGACGAAATTCTACCTATACCATTCAACTCCCCCTACTACTTTTCTGTAATTTATTATTGTTCTGGCGATGTGAATCGTGACAACTGGATCCACCACACTTCGGTACTGGGATCATATTTGTTCGACTGAACTGACTGATTTGCGTTTTCAGTATTTTGGAACGTTAGATTTTTATTCTTGTCCGAATGTCCATTTATTTTACCAATACTACATTCCGTTCATGTGCGCTTTCCAAATAAGTCATGCTGTTACGCTGTCGCTTCTTTTGTTTATTTGTTCTTCACTGTTTATCGCTCTTGTAAATGCACTTTTTCGCCCAGCAGCTCTTACTCTCCTCTATCTTATCGTAATTGACGCGACTTCCTTGCCACCGCTTGCGACTACCATGTGAGTGTTTAGAGGGTTGCCTATTCCGGGAGCCCAGAGAGCGATTCCAGAAGACAGATCGAGTTGCAGGGAAACTTTTATTGGTTCAGCAAAAGATTCCCTGTTAGCTAGCTATAAACGAACGACACCGTGTACGCTCTAGCTAGGGAAACGGA
Organism: Dicrocoelium dendriticum; assembly: GCA_944474145.2. Classification (NCBI taxonomy): domain Eukaryota; kingdom Metazoa; phylum Platyhelminthes; class Trematoda; order Plagiorchiida; family Dicrocoeliidae; genus Dicrocoelium; species Dicrocoelium dendriticum. The sequence continues at coordinate 154,225,655 of OX104063.1, read as the reverse complement.
GCAAACACAGCACACAGAGCAGTCGCGCGTTGCAACCGAAGCGAGCGCCAAGCAAAAATGGCGATGAGCAAGTAAAGCATTCGAACTCAGCAATCAGTTCAACAAACCACACCGGTTGCCTAAGTGTACAATTAAATAATTTTAGTTAGAATTTTACACAGGCAAACCGGGGAATCTCCAGACTGCTACATAGCCCTCTCCCAGAAGGGACTGTGTAAGCAGTCCTTCGATCTACGTGAGGACTGTCCGTCGCGGGCCAGCCTTCTGCGAGACCAGGTTGTGAAACCCGATGCAGCTGCTGGGGGAGAACCATGCAATCGGACCCTAGCGGGCTCCCACCCGTGTCCTCCCTACGGTGTCGAAACGGTAAAAAAACTGTTTGTGGGGGGGACAGTTAATAAAGTTCACGTAGGCAGTTGAGCAGGAAGATTGTTGAACTTCCAGTTGGCGTGCGGAGATCCAGCGGAAAGTGAAACCGAGGTGCAACCAACCGACGGTGTATATGGAAAGCAAAATGAAAAAGCAGCATAAATGCATAGCCATACACAAAAGAGTGTAAAGCGAAAACCGTGCAAAGCTGTTTTTGGGTTTTCAAAAGGTTTTGCTCTTTTTTGGTAGTTTCAAAACGTTTTGGTCTTTTTTTGTGGATTTTCAAAAACGTTTATTAAGAGCAGAAAATTTCTAAGGCACTTTCTACGTAAAATAGTAAGTGCTGACAAAGTCTGAAAAACGAACTGGAGGCTTGAGTTTCCTACCGCGTCGATTTATAGCAGGGCGAGTAGGAGTGCTGTCGGTTGTGGTTGTCGGTTCTGCTGGAGCGGACTGACTCGTCTGAGGTTGCGGTGCCAGCTGTGATGGCACAGGCTGTGAAGGTGCTTGCTGCACCGAAGAGTCAGACTTGCTGAAGAATGCTGGCTTGAGTCGATCAATGGTGATCGTCTCAGTGGTGTTGCGTCGTGGCTTGTCGATGTCGGGATCAGCTTGTTGGGCAGCAGCCATAGCGGATAGATCAATGTTGGTGCTAGGCGATAAGCTGATCTGTTGAATGCGTGAAAGCGCATCCGCGACGGGATTGAGAGCACCTGAGACATGTCGTACGTCTGTCGTAAACTGAGAAACGTAGTCTAGGTGTCTAGTTTCCCGCGGCGAGTACTTGTCTGTTGCGCCATTGATTGCGTAGATCAATGGCTTGTGGTCGGTGAAAACGGTGAAATGTCGACCTTCGAGGTAGTGACGAAAATGTCGGATACCTAGGTAGATAGCTAACAGTTCCCTACCGAAGGTGCTGTATCGCGATTCGGCAGGTTGTAAGCGCTTTGAGAAGAAACCTAGAGGTATCCATCGATGGTCGATGAGTTGCTGAAGAACTGCACCGACGGCAGTGTCAGAGGCGTCAGTTGTCAGGGAGAGTGGTGCAGATGTGTCTGGATGGGCGAGAAGCGCTATGTTGGAGATAGCGTCTTTGAGCTTCTCGAAAGACAATTTAGCGTCGTCTGGAAAGTGAAAAGACCGTTGTTTACCGCGGAGCAAGTCAGTCATTGGTTGAACAATGCTCGCGCAGTTAGGGATAAAGCGTCGATAATAGTTGACTAGGCCAAGGAATCGGCGTAACTGCTTGAAGGAACTGGGAGCAGGATAGTCCTTCAGTGCCTGGATTTTGTCTGGCAGAGCTTCAATACCAGAGGCAGATATGCGGTGGCCAAGAAAGTCGATGGAGCTTTGGCCAAGCTCGCATTTACCGGGGTTGACGGTAACCCCATGCTGCGTTAAGCGTTGGAAGAGTGCGTCGAGGTGATGAAGATGTTCTTCGTCGGAAGAGCTCGCGATGAGAATGTCATCTAGATAAGGATAAACGCCATCGAGTCCTCGCGTTACCTCATGAATGAAACGCTGAAAAGTTTGGGCAGCGTTGCTGAGGCCGAAAGGCATTCTGAGGTACTCGAATAAGCCAAATGGCGTGATGACTGCTGTTTTAGCAATGTCATCTGGCGCGACAGGTATCTGGTGGTAGGCACGAACTAAGTCGACTTTGCTGAAGATAGACTTGCCAGCTAGAGCTGCGGTCAAGTCGTGCATGTGCGGAATAGGGTATTTATCCGGGACGGTAACTTTGTTAAGTGCCCTGTAGTCACCACAAGGGCGCCAGTCACCGGATTTCTTAGGCACCATGTGTAATGGTGATGCCCATGGACTTTTGGACGGGCGGATGATTCCCAGTTCGAGCATTTGCTCGAATTCCGCCTTAGCAGCTTTGAGCTTGTCCGGGGCTAGTCGGCGAGGGCGGGCCTAAACAGGTGGGCCCTTAGTGCAAATGTAATGCATGACGTTTGACGTCACAGGAGGCAAGTCGTTCAGGACGCGAACGAGTTTAGGGTGCTTGCTGAAAAGCTCTAGAAAAGGCTGTGAAGCTTGAGGTAGGACACGAATGGGAGTGATAGCAGCCACGTTGGCGCTGGTCCCGATAATACTGAGCTGTGTCCTGAAGTCAATAAGCTTCTTCCTTTTAGCGTCGACGATGAGGTCGAAGCGTTGAAGAAAGTCTATGCCTATGATGGCGAAAGGCACAGCAGCGATTATGAAAGGCCAGCGAAAGGTTCGCCGGAGGCCTAAATTAAGCGTTAGCAGCTTTTCGCCGAAAGTTGCGATTGGTGTGCCATTGGCGGCACGCAGCTTGGTCGGCGATGGTGTGACGACCTCATCTGAGCTACGGGGTATAACACTAACTTCGGCACCAGTGTCGACTAGAAACTCGGTGCCGGAAGTTAAATCCCTAACACGGATGAGGCGACTTTGGTGTGGGCCGATCGCGTCCGTCGCCGTTACGGACCGGCCGAGGTTTCCCTGCTTCTCGGCAAAGTTGCAAGGCTTGATACATTTACGAGCTGCGGTACCAAAACGCTGGTGGTACCAACAGCTAGCTTGCCTGTTGTTAGACTTAGAACGTTTGCAGGGCGATTTTGATCGGCTATGACGACGACGGTCCATAGTAAGCTGCTGGACGTGGCGACTAAGTGTCGCAACTTGTGCTTGCAGGGCTTCTATATTTGACTGTAAGCCAGTGATAGAAGTGCCCTGGGACGCGACGGCATGGACCTTGCTGGCGTCGGCTTGTGGCTGTGATCGTTCAATAACTCGATCCGCTAAGTCTGCTAGTTGAGTGAGCGAAACGGAGCTCACTGTAGCGAGAATCGCTTGCGTGTTTTCCGGTAGCCGTTGTAGCCATAGTTCGCGAAGTAAAGTCTCATCCATGGTTGAAGAACCAAGGAGTTGCTGCCACTTCACGGATGTTAATCGGTGTACCCTATTATGCCTTCCTTTCAGTCATAGCTGCGAACTCACAATGATTGATTGCGTGTAAAACTAGCATTCTACGGTCTTCGCACATTATAACTTATGCTTAGTATGTGTTATGCCACTGTACTCTTGATCATCCCTGTCATCTTCATCTCTCTTCTTACACCTAGCAACCGCTCGCGTTTACCCAGACAGAGCCAACTGAAGACTTGAAGGCTTTTGAACGGCGTCTTCGGGAAATCATTAATGGATTGCGCCCGAAAGCACGTCTCTGGCGCCTGTTACTGCTCATGGCTACTACCACGTTTCTCCTCACCGCTTATTTTTGGCTAACTGATTCAGCCACCTATCACATTGGATTCATCGACTCCCTTAAGAGACATCCCCTGTTTGTAGTTAGTCTTATCTGTCTGTTCTCCTTGTTCCTCTCAGGAGCCCACAAAAAGGTCATTCTCCCAAATATCATCGCACAACGTTGTCGCCTAATGCTCGCCGAATATAATATGGCTTGCGACAACTCTGGGAAGCTAATTTTGCGACCCAAACCTCCTATCTGAGCAGATTTCAATTCCATTCTACTCTGGCTTCTGTTGTTGAATGATTACAATGGGAAATAGTAGCTCTGCTATTTGCTTGGCATCCTGTCTTTCATGCAGCCACTCTACTCATTCGCCACTGTACATAGGTGCGTTTCTGTCATGTGTGGCGAAGTAATTTTTGGTGAACGTCCTGAGTTTCGTACTTTCGTACGCTTTCCCTGTGCATTGAAGTATTTGCTTGCTGTTTTACTGCTATCCCTTCACAGATGCGCCAGATTTTAAAAATATACTTGACTTTACGCAATTGCTTTTTGTGACTTATAAATTTTTACCTGTTTGAAGGTCTCAACTGGCATTGGATTCCAAGCTTGTTTAAGCGCGATTGTTGGCATCTGTTCTCTTTTGTCGTTTCCGTATGTCGGTACCGTTATTTACGAAGGAATTGTTGGCAGATTGGTATGCTACTCTCAAGGTATCTTCTGTTCAGCGAACCTGCATTACTCTCGGAGCGTAATTTTGCGACAAACTCCATGATCTTACTTCTTCTACGGAATCTGTGTTCCAAACACCTTATCTGAGTTTGTTCCAAAAAATCATTTGCAGCTGCTTTACTCATGAGGAAACTTAATTTTCGTGGAAGAGTACCTACAATAAGAACATGTGCACTGTGTGAACAATGTTCGTTCATTCGTCCTCCGGGGCGATAACATATTTCTGCGTGTAGCGTCTTTATGACTCTGTCGTATTGCTTGTTCACTGGCACTCACTTCATTGATGGTAGCCTCTTCGGGTAGTAACCTACTGAGATCTGCGTCAACGACCAGTTCCGAGCGACAAGCAATCCCATCTCGCTTGTTTCCTCTTGTTTATCCCGTCCATATTGCGCCGGTTGGTGTGTCAAATGCATTCGGTCTATGGCTTTTGTTCTCCTCAGTCGCAAACACAATACAAGCGGGATTCATGGACAGTTATATACAAGGGAAAAGGTTGGTACACCAATCAAAATGTTACAATCAACACCACGGTAACTTAATTGATTGTCTCAATAGTTTCTGCGCACACAACACAGGTTGATAAGCCCTAATTAGCAAGGCCTCACTAATTGCCAAGATTAGCGGATTGTTGTTACGTAACAACACCTTGAACGTAGTCTCCGGGTTCACCTGATGTTGGGTTGCGAAGAGATGCTTGGTGATAGACGATGCGGGACTCCTGTTCATCCTCGGATCCACTCCGTTTTGTTGCGTCATCAGTTGTTCCAGCCACTTCGGCACATTTTCAGCTACCCTCTGAGCTATCTACCTCCCGCGAAGAAAGACGCAAACCCCACTAAATTGCAGTTCCATTTGCAAACTGTACTCAGAGCACCAAAATGCCGATCGCCTATTCTCATGTACTCAATTCTTGATAGCAAACTTTGCGAAATAAAATACAAAGTTACTAAAGACCAAACATGTACCAACCTAATTAGTTGGAAAGACTAGCCAGTTCGTCCTGTTGAGCAGCTGCCCGAACATTGGCATGCGGTGGATCCACTTTCTCTTTTTTCCGCTTTGTTCTCTGTCTAACCACGATAAGTACTACGAACAATGGGGAGGTGTTGAAAAGCAAAGCATAACATAAGAGGTAGGAAACATTTTAGCTGCGCTCAAATAAATATTACATGAGTGTCGTTGTCTATGCGGTTGCGTCATCTGGGATATGATCTCTAACCACTGATCTAGTCGACCTAAAGACCGTCACCTAGAGCGAATGCATGCGCTAGTTCGGTCAAGTGTTTCGGCTTTTTCTTGCCTTAGCGGCTGGTCGCTCTGAAACTGTTATTTGGATCATCAACGGGAGATAGTGCCATCTAATATAGGTGGTTGGTAAACATACGAAAAATTTTACCCGACGGATTTGGGCAACTCGATCACGTCATGCTGTCCAGTGCAACTATGGCTGGTCTTTTATTGTGAACCAATTGATGGAGTTGCGTTTCAAGTGCGTTGGAGTGGCAGTACTGTTCCTAAGTGGTGTTGTCTTTCTTATCGACCTTTGGGATCCACCAGCGCTCATGAGAATGCTAGTCGAATGAAAGGGATTTCCTAGTGTAATCATCCTGCGTCCACTCAGCCTAGCTGACCCCAAATCCATCTGCAACTTAGGTTCTTCTTATTGGTAAAACAAGAGTGTTCGCAGGCCTTTCCATTCCGGTGGTTTTAATGGTACTACTCTAAGCTCAGCGATAGGTGAAATTCAGCTGGGGAAATAAGCAAACTCGAGCTTCATATGCGTTGCCCTTAGATGTGCTTGGCGTCCTCATAGTCCCTACTCTAATGGTCAATTGCAATCCGAGCGTCCGGGTGTTGGATCCAGTTGCCACAACTCTTCGTGGCGGAGCTTGGTTCTTAACATTACGTGACGGTTTGCGTAATTCTCTGATTCATGGACCTTAATAGGACACTTCTTTAAGTTCATCTACCACGCTGGTCATAGATAAGACGTCAGGCAGATCCATTCCCATGTTTCTTCAGATTGTTATGGCACTTGCTTTTGTGAAAATGCTCCATTGCGGGAATATTTATCTTGTTCCCGCCGCATTGCTTTTAAGCTATAGGATCTCAACAAAGGGCCTAGTCGTTCTGTAACCGTACTTAAAGGTGTCCGGTCAGTTACCCAATCCGCGCAAACTTCTTAAGCTTTAGCCTAGTTCCGGGTTGACCGTTGTGCATGTACAAAACGATCGCCTTATCTGCTATGTACAACAGGGCGGATTAGTGGTAACAGGTTACAGCTGACGCCTTTCTTCTTTCTCACTTGTTATCTTTACACTCATACGCTAATACGTAAAACTTTTTATCATTACACAGGTACTTCGCGCTGGTACTCTTTTGCGCTTCGTTCGCAAACTATTCCACACCCTGCTAGTGTTCCCGAACACAGGTAGACACAGGCATTCGCGTGAAGTTCGGGATTAACCGATTTGACACCAGTATCACTCGAATCGCCCCATCCTGTTCACTAGCTTTCTGTTGTTCCGCACGCATGTGAACACAATACCAGTATTACCAGGAGTTTACTGTCCATATTCGTGTAACCATAACACGCTTTAGTCTCCTAACTAAAAACCTTATATCATACCGTTCTTCACAAATTCCATCACCGCATTCAACACTCGCGCTTCCACATGCACCGGGTGCCCTGTAGGTTGTGTCTCTGAAACTAGAATCCAAGACTCACCACAGGGCTAACTGCATTCGGCATGTCTTCGCGTCTGGAAGTACGGACGCGGCTTCAACAAGCCGAAGTGGAATGGGCATCTCTCAGCTCTAGACTTGGATCCTGGCTACCTAATGGGATTCACCTGAATAAGTATCTGTGTACGGTCCATTTGACAACGCAACTAAAGTGACCACGTTGAGCAGCGCCAGATGCTGTTTGTCCGTATTTGAAACCCATACCCCAGTTGACTGCCGTCTTGCTGGTGCCGGCGACCGAAGGGATGAGGCGTCTACATTTTAACCCGAACGCCACAGCTTCAAATCTGCATAGGTACATACGGTCTTACACTATCCCAGCACGCGCGCGATTGTTGGTAGTTGCGTGGCAGCGAAGCGTCGGTACGGAATACCGGCGTACGGCTGATGCCCTTGTCTACCACGAACGTGGTATGCAACTTCTCAGTACAACCGCATCGGCTATGGTACTGATTTCTGGAGATGTAACTGCCCATGTGCGTTGTTCATGCTACTTTCGGTCTCGGTTATGTGAAGAGTTTGCATTTACCTCCAAGAGTACGAATGCTGTCGAGTAGTTCTTGCAACCGTTCACTGGTGCGCCGATGTGACATTTATCATGCCCTTGCATTTAGCCCGCGGTAGACCCAAGTAGACTCGACCACTACAGTGTATTTTTGTCCTTAAGTACCGCTGGTTTTAACTACCCATCGCCCTTGATAATACCTTAGGTCGCTACAGAATGTCGATCAACTTTTTCGCTAAGTGTGACGAACACATTCTTTGATCGTTAGCCGAAAAACTATGTCAGTCTATGCTTAAGCACTAAGAAGTACCGTCTGGCACTTTGGATAGTGGACTTTCAGCTGCGATCCCTGATGGCACAACCTACAGCAAGCTCAGAAAATGTAGCTTCTCTAACTAAATCTGAGACTCGCAACGCCATGATTTTCCTCAACCGCTTCGATTCCGCTGGTTCGAATTTTCCTGTGTCCTCATCACTTAGTAATAATGACGTAATCTTTTACAGACGATTCGCCTTTCTCCATGTAAAATTTAAAACAAATCTTTTAGACAAATTGCGCAGCGAGATTGTTCTGGTTTCATGAGACGAACCGATGCTAGTAACGATATTCGAGTATGGTAAGTAACTTCAGCACCCGCGGTAGTTTTCGGAGTATCAACTTGATGATTGTGTAAACGTAGAGGATAACCTCCGTCCACGTCCACCGATTTACTGCGAACTGCCTTATACGCTAAGAACGTAAGCGGGTTTGCGACTTGGACAATATTGTATAGACAATATTTCCACCCTGTGATGGATGTCAAAGCAGCGTCGATCCATTATGAATCTATTCTTCGCTCTCGATAGCTCCTTCAACCCATTCGATCAGAACGGTGTCCCTTCTGTGCATGTGAACAAGTTAATGTCACGCACTCAAAAATCACAGATCTCACATGAGGATCTGCAGCGAATTGTCGAGTACATCAAACAACTAAGTGCGTTCACCAGGATTGTCCCACTTCCCCATTTTTGCTCAACCGTATTGCTGACTTCGTCATTTGGTGTTATTTTGTGGGATCTCACGATGCAGTTGTTACTGTACTTCCGGATGGGACACTGCTTGTTTGGAGCAGATGTATACGACTTCATCTTGTATACTTAACTCTGGCTAACTTATCCAGAGTGATTTCGTCTTTTGGTTTGCGCTTCGCCTTTTCAACGTGCTATTACAAGCCACCAGCCACTTGATAGCCCCTTCTCTCCTAACAAATAAGTATCTTCACTTAATTGGAGAGTCATTTTGAAGTACTCCTTGTGTGAATGGATTGTGACGCGTAATCTCTCTGTAGTCCGCAATTCACATTGAAGTGAACCTTGGTCAATGCGATCACTGGGACCGTAGGCGATGCAGATGGAAACTGGATGTTGCCCGCCTGAAAGCACTGCGTACCACGACTCGTTTCGATCCCATTTGATCTCATCAGGTGGAGATAGCAAGCCTCGTACCCGCGACCATTGGAATGATAGCCAAAGCCTCTACTTTTTTGGCTACCTGGTTACGTCGGGCAACGCTCATCACAACCATTATTGACTGATTGTTGGGGTGATTTTGAAATACTCCTTATTTGAATGGACTGTGACGCGTAATCATTTTATTGACCGCGATTCACACTGGAGTGAAACTTGCTCATCGCGATCACTGGGTCCGTAGCCGAACCAGATAGAAGCTGAGTGTTGCCCGCTCGAAAACTTCACTTCATTTATCTTGGCAGTTCCATTAAGCAGCGGCTGTATGCCTGTGTTTTGTCTCCGCTGACAACATTGATAACCGGCACAGCTGTTCGAATCACTGTCCAGCCTCTTCCCAAATCGGAAGATAAGGCCATTCAGAAAATCTTTCATTGAATCCCAGAAAAAGTGATATTGTCTGTCAAAATATCTCTGATTATATAGTTCTCTAGAAATAACGCAGAAGATTCCGAGCTGCCAGAAAGTGCTTGTGTTGACCCACACCAACGGACAGAGCGCTCTCCTTTGTTGACTCCCGCCAATGACTCTGGCTGGTTTGGTCTGAGGTTCTGTTGAGGCTGCCTGCATGCAACTAAGCTCCGCTCAAACTTGTAAGGCTTTTGTGAGTCAGTTTCATCAAAGCGTGTGACTATTGAAGTTGTTTGAAATGTTGCCGAAACTGGGACTACTTTCGTGAATCTCCTACACTTAGTAGATTATCTTTCCTAGTCTTATGGGCTCTGCATGCTGGAAAACTTCGAAGACCCAGTTGAGATAGTGTAAAATGTTTGATAAGTCTCATCTTTACCTATTTTTGTCGATAGTTTGGACAATGGCCGAAATGATTAGTTCAGTGGTCATCGGTTCGAATCTGCCTAGCTGTGTGCTGCCTTACAGTATCCTTAGCTCGCGTTCGACTGGTGGTGGTTGTGTGACAACGCAGCGTCGGTACGACGTACTGCTGATGACTTTTTTCTGCCCATACTTCAGATTCATTTTCGTCGGTTCTGACACTAGCATGCCAACTCAACGTGCACTGTCTCCGAGCGTTCTTCTATCACACTTTTCCACACAGCCCTCGCCTTGTACAAATTCGTCGGCAGACTATATTTACATCATTTACAGCAATTCTCCTTAAGGCGACTACCCCTGTGAGTACCCGCTAGAATGTTCAAAATGAGCTGAGGTTCTTTTCTCACCCCACTTTCCCCTACGGTCGTGTTCCCGGTTCCCTTTCAGACCAAATTGACTCGACTCCATGCACGACTGAAGATTAAAACTAAGTCATAAGTCACACTATCATTATGATTCCGAACTGCCTATTTCATGCTAACAGGAGCACTCATCGAAGCACTTGAATGATGGAAACAGTTTGGCACCTTGAAATCTCAGTTGTTGTGGAGTTCTCCGAGCTGGGCAACTTGGTTGCAAACGTTTCACCACCATTCGAGGTGGCATCTTCAGTGCGGGATTGATAGCAGTAAAGTAGCAGTAGCTGGTAGAAAGCAAACCCAATAATTGGGTTTGCTTTCTTCCAGCTACTGCTACTTTACTGCTATCAATCCCGCACTGAAGATGCCACCTCGAATGGTGGTGAAACGTTTGCAACCAAGTTGCCCAGCTCGGAGAACTCCACAACAACTGAGCAAGCCTCCCGAGCTACCAATATTCCAAATCATTTCCAACCTTGAAATCTTTTCATTTGGTAACGGCAAACATGTATGATTTGAGAGCTTACATTCTCTCCTCTGGAGTTTATGTGTGTATGATAGGTGGCATCAGATTCCGGAGTTGCTTGTCACTGCGGCCTCCATAGGACAGCCACAGAACGCCTACTCCAGCAGAAGGACTATGGGTGGCTTGCACTGCATCACAGCTCTATCCACACACCCCAACTCCAGTGTAAACTTGAAGCAGTAAGACCGGGAGGCATATGAATGGGAGCCGCGTTTCATCAACGGAGCCGGCCCACACTCAACATTCACAGCAGCAGCATTTTTATTTATGTACTTTGGGAGTCGTGTGCACCAGACGGACACAAGGCGGTGACTGGGCCATATCCCGTTCCACTCTAGTTGGAACTACTACTTAAGGCTAGTACACTCACGATGACCATGCACCCCGTATCCCCCGCAACGACCAACCTTGTCAACAACAACAAGCACGATCACATTAGGAATGTCAAACAACAGCCAACACCTGAAATGCAAGAAGCTCAACGCGCAGACACGCATACAGACCAAATGTATCGATGATGTAGCACACATGCCACATCGAGTGTATTAGTGACCTTAGTTAGTACATAGAATCGCAAGTAGCGTATTTACCAGACACTGCGCTGATGATGCTTGTCTATTCCGTCTACTCTTCAATACTGGGGAATTGTAGACACGCATGAAGGTTATCAGAGCGGCTCGGCCGGGGCACTCGTGACAGCATGTGCTACAGCACCATGCGCTTGACGTCGATAGGCTGGACCCAATCGGCGCCTGTCGCTTCCGTATCCGATAGTACTTTCTTATGCACCTGGACAACTGCAGTCCACTACATGCATGCCACTGCATCGCAACATTTCTGTGTTTGTAACACTGTCGCACCAACCGATTTACAGAATCCGACTTAGATACTGATGGTGAAAACGCTTCAAATAACGAACATCCTTACTGCACATTGTCCACTTTCAACTGCCACATAGAAGAACGGATAGCACCATAGACGTGTATACCATCAGTTTGGTTCTAACAGTCAAGGGCTGATTGTTCCACATACGCTTTCCCAATTTTCCAAACGAAGCAGCCGCTTTTAATAATCGGACACACAGCTCCCTCATCATCTGCACATCGGTCGAAACTACACTACCCAGGTAGTACAATATCACGTGGTTTCCAAGCCGTCATCACCGATATGGATTCGCGGCAAACATACGATTCTCATTTCTGGTATGCGGTAAAAAAGACAATCTTGCTTGTGTTTATGGTGAACCCGAATTTGGCCGCTGTCGAAGTAAGGGCCGAAGTCATTACTGCAACTCATCGTCGCTGTGCGCAACCAACGCGCATTCGTTAACAAACAGCGACATACGGTTTATTGTCTCACACTATGGTTCTCGCCTCAAAAACGACGGATGTTCAGCAACCCACCAACAATACGGTGTTCCACACAGACACCATAATCACAAGCAGTATCGAACGTAAAAAGCATTGCATGAAGGAAAATATTAAATAGAGCAGGACCTAAGACACGGCCTTGCTTCACACCATAGATTACAGCAAAGTCATCCGAGATTTGTTCACAGAGCTGCACCCTCACCCGCAAATCACTGTGCAGACATTTAATTAAACTTACTCTGGAAACCAAACTTACCCATCAGCAGCCACAATGCCCCGTGGTTCACCGTGTCAGATGCCTTGGTGATGTTTAAAAATAAAGAATACAATAGCTGGTACGCTTTTGGCATATCTCCTGCAGTTAGCGATCCTCGAACACCATGTGCATATTGCTGCGGCCCGAACGGAACCCGCATTACTCTTCCGCCACGTGTGTTTTAACGACCGGTACATCGTATTAACTATAGTATAGTATGGTTGCTATATTAATTACTATTCGTAGTATCCATCAACTGGTTTGGCAGCGATTACTGACCCGATTGCATCATTTCTTTCATTGGTAAAGGGTCTAACCATGTAGACTTTCTTGTTTCTCTTATTTTCCCTCCACTCTACGACCGGTTTTTGCAGGAGCTGGCTTTAGCTGCAGGTAGAACTCGAAGAGTATGGTTTTGTGGCTTGCAGCTCGGTTACCAGGCTACAGCGCTGCGTGAGCATTGCTTTGTTCACCGCTTGGGTGCCTATTGTAAGATTTCAAACTACTCACCATATGTTTGGTTTGGGATACGCTATCTGGATGTGATGCACGATTTCCATTGCGAAAAATCTAAATTATTCCCACCACCTGAGACGTTGACTATGTTTACTTGCCTTTGATCTTGTTCTACTCTTTGCTCTCGTCGTGTCTATTCTTCCGGTGAAGACAGCCGACATAGGTTGTGGAATCCGGCATCGGAGGAAGGAGACGGATTTAGATGATGAAGCATACGAACGAAGTGGATAATTGCACGCCTTCACATTTTCGCTTATGCGCTGATTGTTTCATATTGAACTACGGTGGAGTGCATTTGTTTAACCGATTCAAAAAGAATTTTATGAATTCAGAAGTGTCGTTACTTATGGATGACCTAGTTATGTACAACAAGGCCTCCGCATGCTAGTTAAGTTGTCATTTTCGCTAAGATTGTTTTATCGAATAAGCCGTTTGTGCGTGAATGACCGAGTTCTGCGACACTGTCTCGTGACCGATGTTTTGGTCAGCAGAAAGTTGAGCTCCAAGTGTGTCGCCTATATTTCGCGCTTCAAACACAGTGAGTACTCCAATACCCTTCGATTGATGTTTCTCACACTTTCACAATACCCTCAGGTAATCGGTCGTTTCTTGTCACGTAGTTTTGTTTTGGCTGTGCAAGTTTCCTCTCCTGAGACTACGTTATCAGTTTCACCTGGTTTGTTGACAGATCAACCAATTCATGTATACCTCCGTACCGAGCTCGAATCGTATTCCTTCCCGAGTGCTGCTTACCGTCTCAGTTTCTGTCTGCTACCAATACCGAATCACAATGGTTTCATTTATATAGGTTGCCGCTCTGGTCAACAGGAGTACTGTTCGGACTATAGCTCGAGGTGCCATTTTCACTGGACATTTTATTCCCCATTTTTGAAGCTCTCTTGCTCCTCTATCCACTCAGTATGTCTACGGAACTGCCCACACTCCACTATTGCTGCTGCCCTCATGTTTCGTTTCCGTTGTCACGTCAGTCTTGTTGACTACCGCTTAAACTATGTGTTCACCGTCTAGTTTGGCAGTGCATGCAGCATTTATAGCCACTCGGTATAAAATAATACATGTACTGCTCCTTCCAACATATTGGCTGAGACGACACCTTACAGGAGCACGACCTTGGGGTTTTGCAACACGGGGACCTCGGTTGTTCCGAGTAATCTGTTAAGACGTCCAAACTCGCGAACCAACATGTTGGTCTCTTATGAATAGCATTCGGGTAGTTGGATCCTTATATTTTCACACAAATGCTCATCGCTTATGTGAGGCCCGATGTGGAGTACACAACTCAGGCCTGGTAACCGTGACTAAAACGCGATCTGTGTGCACTCGAGACCCAGAAGCGAAGGGCGACCAACAATATGTAGGGCTTATTTCATCTATCATACCAACTGCAGCTGAAAGCTCTAGAAACGTATAACGGAATTTGTAACCGTGTACGGGTGACCTCATTCTGTCGTAGCAGATTTTGAAAAATCCCAGTCACATTTCCGCCACCCATTGAAACTTAGCTGCAACACAAATTAAGTGGTCACCAAGCGGGATGTCACTGGAAGCTTTTCCCCCCGAACTTGTCAGTCGTGTAAAGCTCTTCAGCCTTGGGTCCCTTCTTCATCCACGTTATGCTTTTTCTTGAAAAAGATGACTCGATGACGCGCCACATTAATTGCATTACGTGACATTACTCTCATTCATCTGGTGACGACAAAACTCAAGCAAGCACTTTGCTCACCAGCTCCCCAGGAATTAGGAGTAAGCGGATTTGCATGTGTATTAAGGTGGATATTATGGTGAGTCGACAGACGCACTGTTTACCTGAATAGCACATTTTTTCACTCGAACCAACAACATCCTACGGGGCTTGTCAACTTAGCTTTTCTACCTATTCCAAGCGTTGGCAACTGCATCATTAAGAGATTCCGGTAGCGCATTCCACGTTCTGCAAACGCGTACGGAAAAGAAATTTTGACGTCATTCCAAACGACTGTGCTGCTCTGCCAACTTGAGATGGTGGCCTTTCGAATTGCTGTTGTGACTAAGCTCTAGCAAGTAGCGGCGCATGTGGCTAGGATTTCTCAAAATCTGGTAAGTCAAAATGACGTCCCCGCGTAAGCACCGATACTGTCCGCTGAAGACCCCGAACACTTGAACCCTTCGTTCATACGGCAAATTATACAGACCCTTGACATTTTTGATTGCCCGGCGTTGGGGTATCTCCAAGACGGGGAGATCTCTCCTCAGCTATGGCTGCCAGACCTGTATTGCGTATTCCACATTTGGCCGTATGTATGGGCCGAGAAGTTGTGGAATAATCGAAGGGTCGAATCGACCGAACATAAGCTTCAGAAGGCCCACGTGTTGGGTGCCCTTCTAGACACCGTTTCAGTTTGCTTCGAACATCCAAGGTCGATCTGGATCAAAATTCCCAGATCCTTCTCTCCAAAAGACGTTTGAAGCTTCTGGTTGTCGAGTTTGTAGGTGTGCACCAACTTGTGCCGCAGGTGCAGCACTCTACTTTCGTCCACATTGAATCGAAGAAGATTCTGGATCGACTACGCGTATTCCCTATCCAGATCGGCATGGAGTACTGTGATATCACCTGGTGTATTGATCGCCCTCCACATCTTGATGTCATTGGCATAAGGCAGGCAGTTCGAGCGTATGACGCGTGTGTTATCGTTAATACATGTCAAAAAATAATCGCGGTCCTAGTACCAATCCTTGTGGTACTCCGCATTTAAGTCGGATGGGATCTGACAGGGATTCACGCACAGGTACTACCAGACGCCAGTGCGAAAGAAAGCTTCTGATCCATCCTAGGGGAGCATCACCGATATCAAAAGTCTGGAGTTTGTAGAGCAGAATGGCATGGTCTAACCGGTCGGACGCCTTTGAGAAGTCGAGAAAGACTACATCAACATCTGCTCCAATCCATCTTTTCGTGCTAGTAATAGATTTGTACTGCACGATCAACTTCGTCGGCAGCCATATTGGTCCAATGCGAGGTAGTTAAATTCTTCCAAGTAGATCGTTAGCGCATCAGAAATGATAGCTTCCATGAACTTTGATAGAACCGGTAGTAAGATTATGGGGCGGTAGTTGGCTGGATTGAAACGACTACCTCCCTTGTGAATAGG
>OX104063.1:154141769-154209063 GCA_944474145.2 Dicrocoelium dendriticum | reverse complement strand
TACTTGGTAGCTTTTCTTCTGCCCTATTTATCTTTAGATCCGAGTTTTACTTTGCTGGTTAGTTCTCCCGATCCGTGTTCATTGTGCGCCCGTAGCCCAAAAACACTTGCGCTTGGTTCGTAGACAATCCCATAAAAGTCACAAGCAATCGCGCCCCTATTGGGGACGAACTCAGCACTGAGCTTAACTTTCGGGGTTGCAGTTCTCATCCTATTGTTCTACTGCATCAGACCACAGGCGATGGACATTGGACAAATTGCGCGTCTCAGAATGAGCAGTTCTCAACTCCCCTCCCTCGCATCTTCGGCTACTCAGCAGAAACCATTCTCTAAACGTTGATTGCTTCAATAGCTCGCCAACTCCTCTTGCCAACGCATGTTTCTGATTTTTACTTAAGTTTTGATTTTCCCGCCCTTCCTTAGGTCACCATCACGTAATTCACCCTCTCTTTCTGTTTTATATGTGAACTCAATGACGAAAGAAACCTAGCATACGTCCCAGTGAATTAACACATGTGTAGTCTTCGTAACAAAAATTGCTTAGCACTAAAGACTCACAGTACATGACTTTTGCATTTACACTTTACTGATTTGTTTCCCACTCGGGTGAAGACGCAAGCGGCTAAGTATAATTACCTTCAGTGAATGTCAATTCTCACTGATATTGTGGCCGCCGCCATCTACGTTCTCCGTCACGATGTTTCCTGCGTTCTGCGCTTGTCGCACTAAAGACATTGGGTGATGTATCAACTGCCATCTTCACATAAGAAGATAAAACTTCTGGCCTAGGCAACACACGATTCACTTCTTTCTTTTCCATTTTGCGTACCGTACTGTCGCTCACTTTCCCTGATTCACTGAAACGCCCCACTTAAATTCATTAGCGCACTATTTGAAAGATGACCATCTACTTATCAAGCAATTGCATCGGGCTTCACTGTCCATAACCACCTCCCACTCAGCTGCACTGGATTTATATTAGTCATCCTACAGCGCTGATACAACCAGGTGGAAAATTCTATATAACGGGCTCTTGCATCTCTGATTACCGCGTCCGAGACGAGGAATATTGTCTTTGTCGGTAAATAAATAAATAAAATGTGTATTCTCAACTATGCGAGGCACGCCTGCACAGGCATCATCCTGGTAAGAGTACAAAATGTGCTCAGTTAATGTACAATGGAACAATAGGATTGTCACATGTGTTGACATATGAATAGATGTATGTGTGCATCCAGGCGTGTGTAGCTGTGTTTGTGGGATGTATAAATGATTTCCTGCACTTTTGAAAGTGTAGCGTGTGCTAAAGGGATGCTTGATGTATGTGTACTTGAAAGAGTCGTCCGCATAAGCAAGGATTGACTTGAGTTGGTGACAGGTCACAACCGCCACGTCACAGTGTTGTTAAACAGACATTTGTGGTTTTTTATAGGGAGAACGCTTGCCAGACGAAAACCCACCACGTCCTGGGACACTGCCACCGAACTATTTGCTGGAACGGAGTGAACCCGAACCATCCAGCTGGCACCACGAGGAGGTCGTTCTGCTAGCGTATCTATTCGGAAGCCTTCTGGGCAAGTACCATCATCCTTGAAGATATAACAACCTATTTTGTACAAGAGTCCAGGGATATCGAAAGCAACTGCGTATTGTTCCACTTTATACTCAATGAAATTTCCATCAAACTGCTCGCTTATCAATAAAGATGGATGGCTGATCCACCCCATGTGTCACAACTTTCAACCAGGGGCATAATTCGCCATGAATGGACGTTCATCACGGTGGTTTCCCCTCCCACAGATTTGCTACAGAAATCGTTTCCTCCGAAACCTTGTCGACTTTCTTCATCCCCTTTGAACTGGGCCATAAGATGTGGCTTTGGTTTTATTGTGTCTCCACTTATGACTCATCTCACTTCGGTAACTAAAGGCCTACTATGACAGATAAATACCATATTTTATTTCTACTCGCGAGTTGTATGGACTGTTTCCATGCGAACATTGGTAAATGTGACAGAGGTACAATAGCTTTGACCTCCCCCTTCTCTATCGCCCCTTCCTCTGATCTCCGTTTTACTGAAGACGCACAGTTGATGCCCTCGTGCATCGACAGTACTGAGCGCCATTTTCTTACCTCCATTTCCGCCGACTTCTCAACGTCTCTATACTACATCACGCGTCGCCCTCTTCCTTTGATTACACTTGACTTCCCACCGCTACCGTCTTTATTAGTATACTACAGCATGTAGTAAGCGTACATTCAGTTTTATCACAACCTTTTCTTTTTACCATTTTTATGGTCCTCATTCAGTGGTTCAATGGTGTATGATGGGATAAAAAGCATACATTTACAAGACCCGCAGAATGGATACGCAAAAGAAAATTAAAAGCAAAATGTTCCAACGTGGAACGTTAAGTATCAGTGGTTAAACCTTTGCACTTTATGAAACTGTTATGTCGCGTTTGTCACTAAGATGGAAGTCTAAGGATCTTTTGAATGTCGTCATGTCTGGTACATTCACTACATGTCTTGGTAATGCATTCCAGTGAGAATAGATTCTAAGTGAGTAATAATGCTTTCCACAGTTCAACCGGGATTGTTGCCTTATTAGTTTCAGGTGGTTGTCTCGGCATTGTTTGTTTGGGGCTAGGGTCAACAATGATGTACATGGATGCTCGCTTTCAGTTAGTATCCGGTATATGAGAATAAAATCTCCGCTAAGCCGTCGATATACTGAAGAGAACACACCGAGTACACGAAGAGGCAGTTCGTAACTTAGACCAGATAGTCCAAGCGTTTCCTTTGTGGCTCTTCTTTGGGGTTGTTCCAATAGGCGAATGTCTCGTTTTAAACATGGACACCAGGCTTGAATTGCTTATTCAACCTGAGGACGAATATAGGAGTTAATCAGCATTGGTACTAGCTGTCGCTCAAAGTTGCCGAGAGCTCGCCTCAGAAGTCTCGTTCAAGTTCGCCACACTTGCTTCTTTCGAACATTGGAGCGAATTGCCAAGGCTCTCTTGCACGATAATACCTAATTTGCATTCACTAATCACGTGCTACAGGACGTGTTGCCCCAAAAGTTATGTATTGACGAAGCTGCTGCGCACTATCAGCAGGTGGCACTTTTCAGGGTTCAGTGGGAGCTGATTTGCTTTTTCTTCTTTCTTTGCTTCTTCATCTTCGATTAACAATCCCATCACTTTTGATAAAACAGGGAGGAGGGTAATTGGGTCGGTAGTTGACAGGATCCGATCGCTTACCTCCTTTGTATATTGGAGTGATAATTCCATTTTTCCACTCAGATGGGAGTGTGTGGGAGTTAAGCAGACCCTGCACAAAGGTTGCAAGTGGTGCTGCTATGGTGGGAGAAAGGGTTTTCAGTACTTTTGGTCAGCTCATGTCGATTTCAGGGACACTGTACTCCCAGAGACACTGTAATTTGCTTACAAAAGCTTCTGGGGTAAAGGTGACGCTGGATAAGCCAAGGACATTTGTTGGGAGTTGATAGGGCGAAGGTTCCATGATATTTGTCGCTACCGAGCCAAACTGCAAGAGTAGAGCGTTCGTATCATCCACAGCAATAGTTGTTAGGTCACTGACCGCCTTGAATGGTGATATTCCGGCCTTAAGCTTTCTTTTGCCATTCACATATTCGTATAGCAGTTTGCTGTTACTTGTGAATTTCAGCACCATGGTCTCCTGCCATTCGTACTTATCGACTCTAATGAGCGACGTGCAGTAGTTTTTGATTGCTTTGTAATTCTGCCATGTGGTATCACATGGGCTTAGCGAATGTTGTCTCCAGATCTCATCTCTTCTGTTGATCCATTTACGTTTTCGGCTTCGGATCCACGTACTGGTCCGGTGGGATGCTCGTAATGGTACGACCTTCGATTCTGATTGTATTACCCAGTTACTTTTATCTTTCAATTCATTGCATGCGTTATTCGCTGAACTGTGCGTCTGTAGGCCCCCAGTCAACGGTTGCTGCTAAGTTGGACAGCTTAAAATAGTCCGTAATAGTTCGTTGAGTCCCTCTTTGTTTATCAACAATATTGGCATAATACACATAACCAGACGTTAGGACTGAATAGTCGCTACGGTCAGTGGGAGGATCCTATGCTACTGACTCGACCATCAACATTTCATTAGTCAGGATTCAGTCCAGGAGTGATGGCATGTTCAAACCGCGGTGTCTGGTTGGTCGATGCACATGGTTATATAAAACTGCCATATCCAAGAATTCAAGGAGCTTCGATTTAAATACTGGCCCATTAGGGAACATTGCTGCTATTGTAGGTACATTGAAATCGCCCATTATAAGATAGTGAGAGTACTTTTATGAAACAGCATAGCGGAGGGCGTTTAACAGAATCTTATCGCTGTCTGCTGACGAGTTCGGTGGTCTATGGATAACTGCTAAAAGGCAAGCGTCACGCGTCTTCTGTGAACCAACATCTCGACCTGCTAAGTGCAGTCGGCAAAATAGTGCGTCGGGAATAACAAGGGAATTTCCGGTAAGAGCCTCACATTCCAAGTAATCTCGATAGTAGAGAGCAACACCGCCACCGCGAGATGGACGATCATTTCGACTGACTGACCTCTCACTGAGTTCAATCTCTGGGTCAAGTATGTCGTTTGAAAGCCAAGTTTCAGTAACTGCTCTGAGATCCCAAGTTGTTGTCTCATGTCGATGGCGCAGTTACGAGAGCTTAGAATACAACCCCTGAATGTTGGTGTAGCAGCATTGTATTTGTTGACGCATTATGAGCTTGGTTCACCTTGAGTGACCGGCACTAATAGTGCCGGTCTGCTGAAGTTTTTTGAAACGGCTGTTAGCACGGTTGACTAATCTGAGATAAGTACAACCGAGAATGTCTCATCTGTATCTGAGGTCTGTACTATTAAAAGGAATGATCTTAACGGTGGTACTTCTGGTGGCCCTAGTTTCCTGTTGTCACACCATGCTTGGATCGCCACTGATACCATTTCGGGCTCAGCCAAGGTAACTTTCAAAATTCGTGGCCCGCTGCCTTGGTAGTTTGTGTAGGCAACTAGACGGGTGACGTCAAAAGGCACGACATTTTGCATGTCGTAGAGCTCTGTGATGTACCTCCATTCTTCGTTGTCGTTGCTTCTGTCGTTTACTGCTATCATCATGCTTCAATTCTGGCACACCATGAATCAGTACCACTTTCTTCATCTCATTTTGACGTGACGCACTAGGGTTGAATTTCCGCTTCTATCTTTCTGCCCATTGTTTGTCAGGGAAAATGCGGACACTGAATGTGGCTTGCTAAGAGAACATCTTCCACGTCGCGTGTGTTATCAAACCTTACTCGCAGTAACAGAGATTCCCCTACTTGTCTAGATGATGGATTTCGTGAAAGGCGTGTAAGACTGTTGGGAGAACTTTCAGTCCGAGTCCGCAGGTTATTTCAGCCCAGCGGTTTTGCTCCTCGACTTGTCTACCTTTTAGCGATTCGCTAGCGGGTTCTGGGACGTTTGAACATCTCACTGTCATCGCCTTTTGGTTGCGTAATAATTGTTCGTTCTGCAGTTCCTTGTGAGCATAGGTTTGTCGATTGGGAGTGTCGGGCTTGTCTTCCGTAGAAGAAAGGCCGAGGCTACAGCAAGGTTTTATACGCTCAACACCGTTAGTTGCACCATCTGTAGGAGTCAATTGTTGTTGCCCAGCTACTGACGGGGGTGATCTTCCAATTTCTGCGTAACTGCATTCTTTGGAGCATTACGTGAGACTTGGAAGACCGTTCAACCGGCCTGTTTTCACTGCTGTTTATCACTACTGGTGTTTGCCTTTCGCTGGACTGTGCAGCATTGTTGCTAGAGAACTTTTGCCTTGTAACAGGTCTGGGATTCGGGCTACGTAATACATCAATCTGCAACGAGTTCTGAGATTTTTCCTCTCAATACCGCAATCAGTTCCTCTTGCTCTGCCAACGTAACAGACAACATTACACCTTATCGTAAGCTTGTGAACAATTTTAATTATCGGACTATCTGAACATAAGTCACAGAACCATAGCGTATCTGTCGATACGTTGTTAGCTCCGTTAAGTGGAATGTTCACATTTGTTGCATCGTAGGAATTGGCACAGAACGAACACGTGATTTTCGAGAGGATCTCTGTTCCCCGCTTGTCTGAGCTACGATTGACCTTGGGTTTGTTGCTCACTGTACTCCCGGTCGACAAACTTCTCTGGCCTATGGATCCATGGTCGATATACACTTTTAGGTTGCACTGGTCACGCCGTTTGGGCTGCCTCAGTTGTATTCTCCGATCAGCGGGTTCGGTAGTGGTGCGTCACTAGGCGCACGGGTAGCCACAATCACACAGGCTTTGTACAGTGAAGTGCACTTAAAAATATGGTGTTAACGTGAGATGACAAAAATAGCCTGTAGCTGTGATACACAGCGGTGCACAGTACTAAGTTATATTTGTCTGATAGTCTTAAATAGGCCCTGTCGAATCGTATCCCAAAGGTACTGATGAAACCCAAATGAGCACTAACTCACGTTGATCTTAGTGAATAGACTTCCGAAGACTTCGTTTATGGTGTACCAGCGTGTCGTTAAACTTACTTCAAAAATATAGACCCCGTTGTATAAAGCTCGGTGATCGGAATTGATTGAGCGTACTTCCGAAGAGGTGGCACAGGAATCTGAGGGGATAAATCCAATTTAACACAGAGCACAAGATTGCACGATTGGCACGCACACGCTGGCCATCCTACAGGATTTGCTAAGCATTTGCATTTTTTACCTCTACTGCACCATTGTAGATCTAATAATGAAAACCACCGATAAATGTTTTTTTCCAGTCTACACCTTGGCACTCTAACGACATTCGCTGATAAGTTGATGAGTGCCTGTCTACATGCAGATACTCGAAGGAGTTATGTGTAAGTTGGATCGCGCAAAGATAACACCACTGTGTGACTTGTTACACCCTGGATGTTTGATGGGATACGAGACAGGTGTTTGCCTTACGTATTCCGTCATATCTATGGGTATATGACGAAACTTGTCATGACCCTGGACTTACCTGTAGGTGCAGTTCAAACACAAATGTATTTGAGCAGATACCCCTCACTAGTATCGTGCGTGCAAGCAACGATTATAAGCTCTACCTCATTCTTATGCATCTTGGTTTTCAGCATCAGCTGTTAACGTGAAAAAGGAGGTTTGAGTCAACTGTAACGTTTGTTCACAGCCTTGATGGCAAATTTTCAACGGTATCTTCGTTTGGCCAGCCAGTAACATTTTAGGCGGAACGTGGAAAGCTTCGTTTTACTCCAGGACAATCGAGCTCTTACCAGTTCTGCCATACCCGCTTGTATGCTAACCTTCATCAGATGAGTGGTCATTTTTCTGTTCGCAGTCCTGGGAACAGCTTTTATGATTTATGATTGAGAGTCACCTCAATTTATTTTTTGATGTTGTGCGATTTCACCCAATACTCCTCTTTTGACATCAACTATTAAAATTCGGTTTTAATGGATGGCACATTAGGCATTTGTTCTTGAACTTGGGACTGGAGGATACCAACTGCGAATCAACATGCTCCGCGGGTAGATTTCGCTACGACGACCACTGCAACCTTGTGCCAGGATCGATTTGCAGTCAACCGGTCTAGTTACCTCAGATAAGGAGTTCATATAGTCTATGTCTGACTGACCGCGCCTCCTTGTTCACAAGAATCAGTTGACGCTGACGCCAAAATTCACTGCACTGGTGGCGATAATAGCTCGCCCCCTCCTCTAGTCCCTCTATCGCCATGATTTAGGCTTGAAACAGCCGCCTAAGTGATTCTCTTAGGCGTTGCTAACTTTCCTTCCCACTCAGAATTCCCCATAGTAACTGCACTTGACTTTCTCTTCAAACGGAAAGATTTCGTTTAGCTTCACTGAAAGTTGAATGCCGTCAGTGTGTGCGAACATGTGATAATTGTGCTTGCGAAGTTGCTGTGCGCCGACCTGCAATTCAACGGCAAACTCAATCAAACTAGCTGTTTTCTGACACCGTATTTCTATGCAGTCTGGAAACTAGCAGCCCATTTAAAAGGTGAATTTATCGTGCAAATTTCTTCATCGGCTATCCCACTGTTTATGATACCAATGAGTCACGATGTCTGAAAACGGGGAGCAAATCCCCCTCATCAATTGAAGGGGGATAAATGTGCCCCACCGCCTCTATTGTCAGCAAAATGTTCTGCAACTTGCTTTTGAAGCGACATCACTGTTTTACATTTTTTGCACTGCAGCATCTCGTTCTTGCGCTTTCTGGATCTATCGTGCTTCTTTGGTCCATTAATCATGTGCTCCCTCTATCAGTTGCAATCGCTTATTCTCTTCAGGCTCAGTGGAGTTTGACCCATACCACGTGATTCAACCCCGATGCCAAAAATTTGCCAATTTGTGGGCTGAAGGGATAAGCTATGCTCACAATTAACTGTGGCAGAGCGCACTCCATACTAGCACATAATCGAAAGGCGTTATAGTTGCATTGTTTCAGTCACACACAACATTCAACTAAAGCGTCTGTTCAGAGTGCAAGAGTTGTGTAATCCACAACTATGGGTGTAATAACGTCAATCCACAAGTTATGAGTATGAATGCTCGTAGGACTAACTACTAAAGGCTTTCAATGACCAAAGGACACCTTCGCCTGAGCGGTTTCTGATTTTGCATGTAGAGAACATAGGCAGAACCGGCGCAGCGTTTGTAGGTACGCTGCATCCGATTTACTAACCGCGTGCTTGCATGCTAAGTCTCTTTATTTCAGGTGGTGGGTTTTCAAGTTGCCTTAATGCTTTTCTTTCTCATATAAATGTCTACCTGTACTCTATTCCATTAACTTGCACACCTCGCTTAAGCCAATTGTATTCGATTTCCATAACAATTTTGTGTTCGTGGCATTTCCGTATAGTATACTTTCTCACCTCGTGAACTTATCTAGGATTTGTTTGTAAACAACTTATTTCATATGCTCATTAACTTAAGGTTTATGTCACTGTTTCCTTACGCATCAATCGAGTTATTTTCTTTCTTTCTCTCTCTCTCTCTCTCTCTCTCAAGTGATTGGCTGTTGTTTGATATTCCCGGTGTGGCTGCGCTTCATGTGCATGTTGACAAGGTGCCTACCTGTCTATTACCCACTACCTCGTCCATACTGGCTCCAGGAGACAGTTGGTCGTTGCTGGAGGGGACAGGGTGCACGGTCCTTGTGGCCGTGTTAGGATCAAAGAGTGGTTCCATGCACTCAGTGTGGAGCGGACTACGGTCCAGCCACCGCCTTTTGTGTGATTGATTCCCCAAATACAGCGTGCTTGTGTTTGCCTGTGAAGGAGTGTGGGCCGGCTCCGTTGATGAAACGTGGCTCCCATCCAGATGTCTTCTGGTCTTATTCCTTCGGGTTTACACTGGATATATATATATATATATATATATATATATATATATATATATATATATATATATATATATGTAGGGGAGATGCCTCCATAGCTGAAGGCTGCTCTTGCGCTACCAGTGTACAAAAGCAAAGGGGACAAGCACTGTTGCACGAATTATCGTGGCATCAACTTGCTGGATTGTGTGGGCAAGGTGGTTGACCGAATCTTGCTCAACCGCCTCGTCAGTTAATTCGTGGAACCGAACGTGGCGGAAGAGCAATCTGGATTCCTTCCGGATCGCATCACAATCGATATGGTGTTTGCGGATCGTCAGTTGCAGGAGAAATGTAGAGAATGACACCAACCTTTGTCGATTTCACCAAGGTATTTGATACGGTGGACCGCGAGGCATTGTGGCTGATGTTGGGTAAGTTTGGTTGCCCGCGTAAGTTTGTAAGTTTAATTGGATGTCTGCACAGTGGTATGCGAGCGAGGGTGCAGCTGAGTGGAGAGACCTCGGATGAGTTTGCAGTTGTCTCTGGTTTGAAGCAAGACTGTGTCTTAGCTCCTGCCCTGTTTAATATTTATCTTCATGCAATGATGTCTGTGCTTTTGTTGCGGCCTGTGTTTACGGTGTTCATGTGGAGCATTGTTTTGTTGGTGGGTTGTTGAACATCCGTCGTTTCGGTGCGAGAACAGTAGTCTGTGAGACAACTATCCGTATGTTGCTGTTTGCTGACGACTGTGCGTTGTTTGCGCACAGCGCGGATGAGTTGTAGCATATGACTAGTACTCTGGCCTCGACAGCGGTCAAAATCGAGCTCATCATCAACACAAGCAAAACTATCTGTCTCTTTCAAATTCACCGGAGGTGCAATCTACAATGTCGCCGCGAATCAGCATTGGTGATGACGTATTGGTAACCACTTCCCACTTCTGCTTCCTTGGGAGTGGTGTCGACTGACCAGCATCTATACAGTGAGCTTTGTATGTGCGTCTTGAAGGTAGCGTCGGCATTCGGGAAGCTTGAGTACTGAGTGTGGAACAACCATCAGCTTACCGTTGGCACGAATCCGATGGTGTACAAATCCATGGGGCTGTCTGTTTTTCTATACGGCAGCGAAACGTGGACGATGTACCGGCGGGATGTGCGATATCTCGAGCGGTTTCATCAACAGTGTCTGCGACGGATTCTGCGCATTGGTTGGTGCGACAAAGTGTTGCGCCGTAGTGGAATGTATGCAGTGGACTGCTGAGACACTTGAGGTGGCTAGGTCATGTGGGGCGTATGGATTTGACGCGGATACCGAAGCAGCTATCATATGGTGATCTGTGATGGGGAGTGGCATGTGGGGAAACCGAAGCTTCGTTACCAGGACATGATCAAAATGAGCTTCTCACGTTCTAATCTTGATTGCAGGTCATGGGAATCGAAGGCGGTTGATCGGCGTGCATGGCGCGATCTGATCACGAAAACAGTTACCGAGGTGCAGGAGAAAGCCCTCGTGAATTCGAAGAAGAAGCCGCAACTACGGAAGCGGTAGGCGCCAATGGGTTGTACTCAAACGACATCGAGCGCATGGTGCTGCAGCACTTGCGGCCGCGAGTGCTTGAGTCTGGCAGGCCCAGTGATCCATGAACGAAGCCACTTGGGGAAATCACAGAAATGGCGAAGAGTTCTGCTGAGTAGGCAGAACCGGCGCAGCCTTGGTAGGTACGCTGCATTAGAGTTAGTAACCGCATGCTTGCATGCGGAGTCTCTTTATTTCAGATGATGGGTTTGCTGTATTGTCCAAATACATTTCTTATATCATGTTAATGCCTACCTGAACTAACTTTTATTAACTTGCACACGTTTAAGCTAATTGTGGTTAACTTCGATAACATTTTCCCGTTTATGGCACTTTCTTACAATATATTTTCTGATGTCTTGTACCTATCGCGGGTTTGTTGGCAACCAATTTATTTCATGTGCTCATTAATGAGGTTATGACCTATCTGTATGCATTATTCGATCTATTTTATTTGATATTGCCGTTTCAAATGATTGGCTGTTGCTTGATATCTCTGGTTTGGCTGTTTTTATGTGCATGTTGACAAGGTGCCTACCTGTCTATTACCCACTACCTCGTCCATAATGGTTTCAGGAGAAAATTGGTCGTTGTCGTGCTAGGCTCGAAGAGTGGTTCCATGCACTCAATGTGGAGCGGACTACGGTCCAGTCATCGCCTTGTGAGCGTTTGATTCCTAAATACCGCGTGCCTGTGTTTTCCTTTGAAGGAGTGAATGCCGGCTCCGTTGATGAAACGTGGCTCCCATCCGCATGCCTCCCGGTCTTATTCCTTCGGGTTTACACTAGGTATGGGGTGTGTGGTGGCGCACCGCAAGCCATCGATGGTTCCTTTGTAGTCGCAGGTGTCCGGTGGCTGTTCACAGTGACAGGCAAACCGGAAACCGCATTCCGCCAACCACATATATATATATATATATATATATATATATATATATATATATATATATATATATATATATATATATAGTGCTCCACTGGTGAGCTTTGATTCCACTTCATTTGCCCTCTGAGGTACAGCAGCTCAATGTGGGTTAGCAAGTCCCGTTTTGAGGGCGTTACACTTCGGTTGCTCGGTTGAGATGCGGGTACTGAGCACCTTTGTGCATGCTCTCGCACTGGTGTGCATTTAATATCCCCCCGGGGCAGACATCCTCAAAGCCATATCGACAAGACTGGGTTTCTTTTGACCGCTATTGCATCATCATTATGGGTGACTTCCGGCATTAACACAGCATTAGCTGACCTATGATCTTGTAGCAGTAATTTATACTGTGATATATTGAAAGTGACTCTGCTAGTGGCTTCAGTTGTCTTTCTGTCCAGATTTCTTGTGCTTCGCTGTCAGCTATACATTGCATTATGGCTGTCGCTGCGGTACCTCAATCACAAGATCGTTTCCCTGACATTTGTAGTAGGCCATTTTTGACTTGAACTAGGCCTTCTTTATGCGATTCAACCACCATCCTTTCACTTGAATGTGTTAAGCGGCTTGTATCAAGTTGTGCCCAAAGCTTACAACAGTTCACATTTAATCTAGAGTTCGGGTGACTGGTCTGTTTGTTGTCTTACGCAGTGTTAATTCATGCCCTTAGTCAGCATCTTTATAATCCAATTTTAATGGGTGATTTGGCCATTCGTTCTTTAGATGTGGCCCTTTGGATTATGGCCAGACTACCACACATTCGTCACTGCACGGTTACCACACGCTGAGGAGTGTTGTCAAGTATAGTTGCCCCTCATCTATTACAGAAATATCAGAGGCATCATGGCCAGGCAGCACTGGCTTTTCGACACCGCACTAACCTATGGTAACTGTTTTCTTTAGCTTCCAATGTTATACATTGACAAGCGTGGTTAACTATTTTGCGGCGGTACTTGCCCTAATCTGTTTTTAGTTCAATATCTACGTGAACCCACCGGAACCATGGTGTCTTCTTCCGTGAGATACAAACACGGAACTTCGGTTAGAGATGGAATCTTTCACTACCTATTGCAGACCATGGAGTTCCTAGTCACTGTGGTGACTGCTGTCTTACTCCCCTGAAGGCTGAAATGTATGCCGAACGACGATACAACGGCGTCAACAGCAGTTCTTACGTCACCTAAATGCAATTGTACTTAAGCCAAACTGTCAACCTGTGGCGAACCCACTGGGAGCTAAACTAGGCTGCCTTGTATTCCTAAATCTAGCTACCACGGTTAGACAAAGTGCACTGCGCACAACCTAGCATCTGCAAGTCCTTCGGCTTAGATTTCCATACATAAACGCGGCAGAATTCTGCTCACAATGTCAATTCAAGTGGTAACCCTTCCAATGTGAAATCCAGTAGCGTGATATTGGAGAAAGCAGTGACAAACACTGCGACTCCATGGGGCAGTAGATGGACGGTTAAGTTTTATTTTTGCATCGAAGGATGGCATAGTGGTTTTATTTCAATCCATAACGCTTCACGGCAACCCATTTTTAACCAGTATAGCTAAGCAGTAGACCACCGGCCATCTGAGCATTAACTCGTCCAATTCGTTCCACAAACGGCTATCCTGTGTCCTATTAGATGATAGATACCGATTCGATCACTGCCGGAATACTTTGAGTGTGGGTTGGCTTCGCTCATTGATGGTGAGGGTGTGTAACAGTGATAGCCGAACCGTACTCCTCAGTGCAAACTAAGTTACTGCACCTGGCATGTCATACACTTGCTTCGTGGAATCGCGTGACCTAACGCAGTATGACTCAGAGCTGAAACACGCATATTCCGGGAGAGCTCAAGTTATTTTTCTAGGTCTCTTTGTGTTCGCGCTTGCGAACAAACTCTGTGTGTTGAGCCAGAGTGGGAAAGAACACGTGGACCGCAACCGTGCAATTACCTAACCAACAGGGTTGTCGAGATAGCACTAATGATCACTAAGTTAGTTCGCGATATGAGACTGTCAGCTCATTGGTTATCGTTCGTGCGGTACCTGACGAGATGTGCATCATTCAGGGCTGTACCAAAGCAAGAGTCGCAGTTATTAACCAATAAGGTGAGAGACATGGCACTCCATTGGACACTGTATCCCTTGCCACGGTCGAGGGGACAACCTTCCAGTCACAGTAAATGCTTAGGATTTCTTTACTCACATGTACTGACAAAACCGAGCGGGTTGTTTAGTGATCGTTGTCGCATTTTCTTGTTCCGTAGTTAAAGCTATGTAGAATAACTGATCACTCGACAGATACAACCTCGCCTAGGGCCGCTACTTGTAGATTTCAGCAAGGCAGTGGCCACCACAACTCGGTAACAATTATCACATCGTCCTTCACACACACACACACACACACACACACACACACATTGAATCTACACTTGTGCATATTAATCAAGCTTAACACGTTAATGACGTTCAACAGGAGAATTACAAGGTAAACTGCGTCACTCAGGGGTTGTCGAGCATCTGCAATCTCTTGACTTATGTTTCTTTGCCCACCACAGTAAAGGGCAGCAGCTAGCATCCCAGATCTTTGCTAAGATAATTTTTGGATGGTGATTGAACAATCAGTTCCGAAACTAACATTACGAACTCCGGAATGCGTGGAATAGTCATGCGTGTATATTATTCTCTTCAAACTACGCTGCTACCTTATTTGGTAAGTCACTTACTTACCATGACGTCTCGGTCTCTGACCTGAAAGCTGTCAAATGGATGACGATTTGGAACGCTTCTTCACAGTTCGACGCAAAAAGTACGCGACGCAGTGAGCTACCACAGCAGCTTTCTTGGTATGCGCAAACTATCTCACTAGTGATCAATATCTCGAACCTTTAGTTAAGTAAGAAAAAAGGCTGTCTAGCCGAACTATCTCCACATGGGCCAGCTGGATGGTTCGGGTTAATCCCACTCCAGCGAATAGTTCGGCGGCAGTGTTCCAGGACGTGGTGGATTTTCGCCTGACGAGCGTTCTCTCTATAAAAAGCCACAAAGGTCCGTTTAATAACACTGCAACTTGGCGGATGTGACTCGCCACTATATAAAGTCACTGCCTCTTACCCTTCCGGGGGATCCCTACTTCACGAACGTCATCCAGTTCGAAGAGTACCTTTGATCCGTTTATACGATGGCGAACACAATAAAGAAGCTCAAGAATTCAGACACTTCACAAGTTCGCTGACCATACCCACCAACACATACACTTACATATACACTGGCACACAAATCAAGTATGTTACTGATTAACTTGCTATATTTTTACACAATTACCGACCATACCTGATTGTATTTCCTTGCTTATACTTTCGTAAGTGTGCCTCTCACTGCCTGGAATAAAACGATTATTATTTATTATCATTCTTTAACTATCTCCGTTTACTAAATCATTGCTCTGCTTTGTTGTCCTCTAACCTGTAATGTGTGACTGCTTCGCAACAATTAGCAGCTTACACATGGAATTCGACATGCTGAGACTGAGGCGCCGCAACTTTAGCGGTTTTATCATGTCGGTTTAATCGAATCAAGAATATCAACACAACGAATGGAAACAAAGTAAGTAAAGGTCACATGTGTATATTTCCCTTCTCTCTTTTGATCGAGGTCGTAAGCTGCACTATTAGAACTGTTGCGTAGGAATGGATGACGGGTCTTCCGTGTAGGATGACTCACAATCCTCTATCGCAGGCAGTGACATTCGGTTTCTTACATCGGACTTCGGCAAACCTGGAGAGTCTGTGGAGTACAACCTCGTCACAGCAAAATATGCCATAAATTTGGGATAAATCTCCGCAGTTGATAAGTGCTCAAATGGCATCAAGCCGGAGGCGGATGTAACGAGTTGGTCATTCGTATATGTGGTGGTTTGGCAACGATCTGCCATGTTGGATAATCTTGCGTTTGCGGCTGTATCACCACATTTGATGCCATGTCTCGAATAATCCTCTTTAAAGTTCACCGACATTGGGGGAAATGTCCGGATATGGTCAGGAATCGAACCTGTCGAGTAATGCCCACTCCCTTTCATGACATTATTCGCGTCAAACAAACTCATGGTTGGCATCAAGTTCTTGTTGTTGGCTCCTGAAGGATTTACGAATGGAACCCCAGACCACGCGTATGAATTTGATTCCTCTGAAGGAATAGGTCCACTTGATGTAGAAATTTCATCCGTATTACTCCGGATACATGGATCGGAACACCTCATATTGCGACAGCAGTTGGGCGTGTAGACATTTCCTTTTAGCCGTGGACCCATCGTGGCTATATTAGGGCATATTGGAGGATAAGCATTGCGATTATGAATATTCTTCTCAGGATACAAGCAATTGTCCATTTCCATTCTATCAATTGAGCAAGCTGCGACTGTCTGCCGACTTTCCATCGTTTCCTGGGGTTCCATTGCCTGTTGGATGGTTTTGTCTTGCGTCTGTCGCTTGACTTTGTATCTCCGGTTTTGGAACCATATTTTAACCTACAATAAATGTTAGAATGATGTTTAAAACAAGAGATCACGGTGGAAGATTACCTTTTGGCATATGGGTATTTTACAGGATTATGCCTGGTGTAAAACCAGGTATAAGGTTCGAACAGTCCACACCCCATCTGCATTCTTGGATTATTGCCATATAATGCTAAACCAGTCTTCGCACAAGGAACAGGATAGGCGTATGGCTACCATCCTCACAAGCAAGATAATCGCTCTTCCGTTCCTGTCATAATTCATGTAGAAATGCTTGGAACTTATCAAGGAGGCATGAATTTTTTGATTTTAATGGCAATAAGAACGCTCAAATTTTATCTTCTGAAGTAGTTGTTTTTCATTGAGTTCACTCAGACGGCAAACAAATACTTGGACGATTAGTTGGGAACCAGGGAATTCTTTTGGGGATGATCACCACTGTTATCTACGCCAGGTGGTCAAGTGACTCAGATTTCGATGTTACTTTTTGTATGTTGGGTATCGAGCAACCCTGACACAAAATGTGAATAAGCTGTATCATTGCTTCAACCAAATTGAAATTAATATCGTTCACGGTAAAACTAAGTGGCACTCATTGGTGGAAAACAAAAGTAGTCTCAAATTAACGTTTAGCTTTTCGAGCTTTCGTCTTTTTGTACTTCAGAAATTTGCAGTCAGCAATCTGCTTATCAGCGCTAATTCTCAGCGGAAACTTCCAGTTGGTAGTGTTGGTGTCATTCGCAAACTGTAGGTGCTCACTAATTTAGTACAAAATTTGCCCCATTATGTCGTCCTGTAGCGATATCGCACTGAAACTGAACGTCTTAGGTAACAGCATTTTTTTGAATCAACCCGAGAATACCGTATCTTCGAATGACCCATATAGAGCTTCAGTCACCCTTATGTTGTAAGCCAACGATGATACGTGTATAGATTGCACATTTCAAATAAAATAGGAGCGGTCACTCTACCCGATGGGAACTTCCTCTATCGCCTATAGTAAACTAACGACCTAATCGAAACAAATCGGGCTGAACCGTTTGGTTAGTACTCTGTTTCGACCGGCAAATACACAGTAGGCCTTCTGGTCGTTCCTCATCTACCAAACAGCGGCTAAAATTGCGTTTGAGTGGCTCATGCAGTGTGCAGTCACTGAGAGCCGCAGTGCTTGGTAATCACTGAAATTAGGGCAGAACATTGGGTGCACCGGAATTCGGATCATTTAGACCATTGAATACAAAATCCATAAATCTTTGTAATCGAAAAGACGACAATCAGGAAACAACTTTTCCGAAATTATCTGTTGTCCAACCGGTTTATATGCTCTAGTATTCGCCGCTGCACATAAAAATTTTCACGAGTATAGCAGTCACTGATGATTGCTAGTTGCATCTGTAATGCTTAGTGGATGACCTTGACGTTTCCAATCACAGCCACATTACACATACCCTTACTGTAAGCCTTTTTACAAGGTCCACAAAGTGTTGTTGTAGCCTATCTCACATAGTCACTGCCATTGTCGTACTGATGCTGATGATCCTGACCATACAATACCTAACGCGTTGGAACAGCTTACTATAAGCAGGTTGCACCCCTGATTTGGCCTGTTAGCCTAACTGAATTTCAACCAAGGGTGCTATGTTCACAGTAAGTGTTTTCATCACCCTCTAGAAGTATGAGTTTGGCAATTTATGATCCAGCTATCTTTCCTATTAATTACCTAATTGATGTTGGTTGGCTGAACAGTATTTTTGAATACTTTCTGTTCCTGTGATATCTCCCAGACTGGTCTCCTAGAGAATACTCAAGTTATGATCAACGGGGTATGACTGTTTCTGAACTACCATCTCCTCAGATTTCGCTAGATCAAAGACCACCACATCCCTGCAATTTTAACCCGTCTACTAGCAAACAACGGTCGAAACACTGTCGCTTAGACGGTTTACCCTAAGAGATAAAAGCAAAAGACGCTGCTCAATTTTACATGCTCATACGCACCTCAATTGTGCATCCGACCCTTTTATTTCAAGAACAGTTCTATAGAGATACATATCTCACTTGAACCAGATTAACATCTACAAACTTAGCACCGGTACGATGATGTTTTGCTATTATGATCCAGTGACTTGACCTGAATTCAAAACCATTAGCCCATGGTTGTGCACAATAAGCCATCAACAAACAGTACTCAACTGTTTGTTTTTGTTGTACATTGAGTTCGGTGACCGAAGAGAAATCACCAACATTTCCGGACAGATCTGTACCTTGTTGTAATACAAATCTGTCAAAAGACAAGTCTTTCGATCATTATGTTGACGCAGTAATCGTTAGCATGAGCCCGCCTACGCTAAAGGTACCCAGAAGTTGCAGGGTTGAAGGCCTGAATAAGTGTATTGATAAACTGGTAAGGTATGGGACTGTCACAAATGAAAAAATTCTTCAAGTTACTCGAGATATGGCTGAAAGTTTAACGTATATTGCCGAACACTGTGTCAACTTTGGCCGATACGAAGGTTAATGACAACAACTTGCCTCATGCAGTTAACCCAATAGCTACTATGTGCAGTATTTGGGGCAATTCTACGCTGAAATAGTGAATCAGTCATCAAATTGCGCACACCGTATAGCATGAACGAGCGAGTGGCAAGCTCCCATTCTACTCTACTGGAGCGCAAACTGTCTGCGGAACATCCAAGATACTGCAAAACTGATTTGCCTACCCATAGATGCTGTGTGCACGGTGGTATGTGCCGGATCTTCAACAATCATGCGTCCTGCCATCACCTTGGTCCCCATCCCAGTTCACACTGCATACGAAAGGGGGAGAGATGTGTCGGTGCTACACAATCCAACCAATTTCTCTCTGCATATGCTGCGGTTTCATGATTTGTTAGGAGTCATATTGACAGGTAAACTCGGAGGGGATGCCACAAACCATGATTTTGTTTACAAACTCGCCTTCGTCAGCCAACCATCATCACTTTGTAAATGAACAATTAAGTGGTAATTGTTGTTCAGCAAGTGAGCAACCTGCACACCCCGCAATTATTCAGCTCCGTTCACCGTCTAGTATTGGGTATTCGCCAGCAGTTCTATTTGCTACTGAAGGGATTCAATTTTTCGGTTGCTGTAGCGTTTGCCTAAGACCATAGTGCAAGGGTTGGCGCATCTGGTTCTCAAATTCTGCGCCTAAGGTTCGAGACCCCAGTTGCGTATGGATGTGTGTGTGTCGGTAGTACCCAGTAAGCGTGCGAATTGTTGCAGATTTATGACGGAGAAGCATCAATGCAAAGTGCATCTGGGTTGTTGGAAACTCATCCCCGCTGTGCGCAACCAACGCGCAGTCATCGGTTAATAGCAACCTACGGATGGTTGTATCACACATTATGGTTCTCGCCCCGAAACGATGGATGTTCAACAAATCATCATTACTACGGTCCTCCACACAGACACCTTACTCACAAGCGGAATCCAAAGTAGCAGACAATCTTGCATAGAGGTAAATATTAACCAGAGCGCGAGCTAAGACACAGCCTTGCTTCACACCAGAGACAACTGCAAAAACATCCGAAGTTTGCTCACAGAGCTGTACCCTTATTCGCATACCACTGGGC
Organism: Dicrocoelium dendriticum; assembly: GCA_944474145.2. Lineage (NCBI taxonomy): Eukaryota > Metazoa > Platyhelminthes > Trematoda > Plagiorchiida > Dicrocoeliidae > Dicrocoelium > Dicrocoelium dendriticum. The sequence goes on along the minus strand of OX104063.1, from coordinate 154,189,031 downwards.
AGACAATCACTTAAAGTTACAAAATTACCCAGTAACCAAGCTCACCCAGCACCAGCCACCGTGCTTTGCAGTTCACCGTGTCAAATGCTTTGGTGAACTCTATACACAGCGATTAGAATGGCTGATATCGCTTTGGGCATTTCTCCTGCAACTGAAGAGCCGCGAACATCATAAGTATGGTGTTGCGGCCCGAACATAATCCACACTGCTCTTCCGCCATGTTCGGTTCACCGACCTGAGTGACGAGGTGCTTGAGCAGGATTCGGACGATCAACTACCCTACACAACTAGCAGGTTGATGTCACGATATTTCCTGCAACATTGCCTGCTTCCTTTGCCCTTGTACAGAGGAAGCACATGCGCATCTTTCAGGTCGGCATGCATTCTCACTTCAATCCGTAATTGTTGCACTAAGTGGTTTACCGCATATACCAACGCAAGTCCACTGTGTTTAAATACTTCAGGCGGGATCCCGTCGGAACCGGTACACTTTCCGTTTCGCGGCTGAGCAAGTGCTCCATGCGTCTCACCCAGCGTAGAAGTGACAGCAGGGCACGTCTTTATGTTACGGTTGCAACCTGTGCATTACAGCCCAGTCAATCTCTCAACAGTTGTTCAAGAGACAATCAAAGTGCTTCCGCCAGATCTGCATTACGGCAGCAGTCTGCGTACGAGCAGCGCCTGAAGTAGCATCAACCAGTATACTCAGCGCATGAATCGTGGGTCCATACACCGCCTCCATGTTTCAAAATTCCTTTATGTTGACGGCGTTCGGCGTAGCACTCCATCTGCTTCGCTTTCTCCGTCCACTATGCATTGTTAATGCGATGGAGCTCTCGAGTCAATCGCCTTCGAAGCTTCCGCAAATGACTCGCCCTCTCGCAATCGTCAGTCATTCAGGTGCGCAGCGAACGCTGCGTTCATCGCCGACACCAAAACACTGCTGTCATCAAAACCAATCGGACCGCTTACAGTTTGTGCGCCCGATGGTTTTTCGACAGCAGCGGTCACATGTTCTCGAATGTGTTGCCACTGGTCGCTCACGGAGGCTATGGATTCGACATTGCCAACGCGGGTAGCCATCGCCTTCTCCAGTTCCATCCTTAGAAGTACCTAGGGAAAGAATGTATTTTCCACCGGTTCACGGCACATGTTCATTACAGGGATTTACGGAAACACATGCAAACTTTGGTCCTCAGCAACTTGTGATCAGGGCCACACTCAGCTCCACGCTGCCCACGTGCGATGCGCAGTTCACAGATGTCACGCTGGTGAGGTGAGCATGTCCACTCTGGGAGTGCGTCCAAGTTGCTATATCACTCGCACCCAGTGCAAACTGTATATTCATGATCTTCAGGCCGAGATTGGCGCACAGTGTGAGTAGCCGTTCCCATTGGCTGAACCGATGCCATGCGGACCGATGACGTCTGTCCCCACTACGGCATCACGCCCAACACGCGCATTCGAATCACCCAGTAGGAATATCCGGTCGGTCCTCCTCATTTCATCAGGACAACACACGGCGATACCATACGGGTTAATAAAAGTAGCAAACATACCTCTTCCAAGGCGCAGACGGAGAGTCATCAGTCGTGCGCTGATGCGGGTCGGCTATGCCACCAGCTGGCCTTTTAGCCGGTCGGATAGTGCAAATCCGACCCGAAGTTCACATGGTGCAGTGCTGGCGTTCCCCACCCAGTAGAATGTGTAACCAGCACCAGTCTCATGCGGCTTGCCTAGGTCAGTGAGCCAAGTCTTGCTGAGTGTGACAATATCGATGCCGTAGCGCGCGCGCCCCATCGCGACCAGTGTAGTGCTTCCCTCAGGGCGCTCACTCGTATTCCGGTCGAACAGTGGGTACATATTACAGTGCCCGATGTTGAGGGCTTTGCGCGGGTGCATACGATTGCGTTGGCGGTCGATCGCATGCGTAGTTACTTAGATTGGAGGAATTAATGTGGTAGATGAAACAGGGACTCAGAGAGTATGTGCAGGGAAAGAAGAAAGAAGGGATGCGTCAGCCGTAGAATGTTTTCACTCATCCACATCGCTGTATGCATCAGATAAGGCGACCAGCTTCCTAGTGCCACTGTGCGACACTCAATGCAGCGGAAGCCGCGTCGGTCCGACGGATTCTAGGCTTGGGATTGTCTTCTTCGTGCTCGTTTTCCACGTCATTGGTTTCCCACATCTTGGCTCCTTCCAATCGCATCCGGGGAGCGCCACATCGGTGGATCACATGGGCATGATGTTTGTCCTAGCAATTACGAGGGATTCCTCAGTCTATGTGCTGATCACCAGCTTTACCTCTCCAGTGCGAGGTGCCATCACCCTGGCCGCCGTTATGACATCTGGCGTCCACCATCGTCATCCCAGCGTACAGGTTGATCACATAGTCATAAGTCGCCGGTGGCGAGGCAGAGTACACGATTGAAGATCATTTTGGTCAACGTGCGTTGAAACCGATTTTGCCTTGGTGTATGCGACCGTTTGAATGCGTTTCGATGGCTCACGCAAGACCACATAAACCCGACTGAAGACCTAGAAGTTGGAAGACACAACAACAGAACCTTCGTGACATTCTCACTCTCTCTCCACACTGGATCTCGATCAACATTGGTTAAGTTTACAACAAGCCATGCTGTCCGCCGACTAGTCTAGCTGCGGCCACAACTGCTGCACAGCCAAAAGCTGGATTTCGGTAAGATCCTCGGAACTGCTAGATGGTCAACTGGTTATGACCTCCGGTGCGGAGCACAATGTGCTTCATCAGTCTACCACACAACAGCTGAAATCAAGCCTTCCCTCTGACCGTGAATTCTGGTAGTTAAAACCAGCTGCTTAGATGGAAGGCGCTGAAACGGCTGGAAATTTTCGCAGGTTACTTTCCTCGTCAAAACCACTGGTCGCAATTCACTTGTTAGCAGTTAGACTATTTGTGAGTCAGCAGGCATGAAAATCACTAACTTACACAGGCGCTTGGGTCGCTGCGCAGATCACTTTGCTTTCCAATTTAACTAGCCAACATAACCCAAGGTGACACCACTGTTTCCCTCGGATGGTGCATGGTCTGTCCCTACAGAACCTCCTACTGAAGCAGAGAGCCGAAGAACAATCCAATCTTTGATACTTCATTAAGCTCCCGGCCCTGACAGTTTGCCCCCGGCTCTATTCATAGATGGCGGGAATACACTTTGCAACGAAATCCTACCATTGATCAAGTGGATTTGGACTGACGAGAAATTCCAAATTGCATGGGGAGAATCGCTCATTGTCCCGATTCATAAGAAAGACTCCCATGAGGTTTGCGCTAATTACCGCAGAATTTGATTGATCTTGTTTGCGTCTCAGAATTTCGTGTCTGTTCTACTCAGCAGGCTATCAGGAGCTAGAAAAGGCATTTCCCGGGATGAAGAAGCGGGTTTCTGTCAAGACCGAGGTTGCATTGACTACATCTTCACACTCCGCCAATGTCTTGAACTCCGTCACGTCCACCAGTGGTCAACAGTCGTAGTGTTTTTGGACATATGCGTTGTGGAAGTGTCTACTAAGGAAAGATGTGCCATACAATTTTGTAACCATCCTGAAGGATCTCGGCAATCACACGGGCAAAATGAGAGCCTACGGCACTCTTTCCATTTCATTTGCTGTCATCAGTGGCGTGCGCCAAGGTTGTCCCATTTCCCCATTCCTCTTCAATTTTGTCATTGAAGCTGTCGTCCAACGAGCATTGCGAGGCCCTCAGAACTGCGGTATTGTGCTTCTCCCAGATGACAGAGTCACGAATTCGACTACGCCGATGATATCGCTTTTCTTGGGGACGATCACAAGGCACACAGAGCGTCTCCAAACGCTTAGTGAATGAGGCGTCTAAGTATGGTCTGTATTTCACCACAGGCAAATGCAAAATACTACTCCAGGATTGGCAGATACCTGTGCCTGCTCTCACCATTGCTGGTGAAGTCCTTCAACAACTCCACTGCCGCACTTATCTCGGCACTTGGGTCACGACTCGCGGCGGCATTGGATATGAGGTCTCACCACGGATCGCAAAGGTGCGCCTTGCATTCATCGGACTGAGACACTTATGGCTTCGCCGCGATATCATCTCAAGCTAAAGGGCATGTTACACATTGCCTCTGTCCTTGCGGTCCTCTTGTACGTCTGTGAGACCCGGTCCTTTCTTTCTGAAGACAGAAGCGATTGTCAGTTTTTGACTATCGTTGTCTGTGTGTGGTGGCAACATCATGTTAGCAGCAAACAATCCATACATACAAAACATTATTCCCCGAAATCGCATATTTTGGCTCGTCCACGTATTGCGTATTGCAGCCTACCGCCTCTCCTGTCGTGCGTTATTTGAGCACCCCGGAAGTGAATGGAAGGAGCCATGATGTGGGAAACCAATGACGTGGAAAACGAACACGAAGAAGACAATCCCAAGCCTAGAATCCGTCGGACCGACGCGGCTTCCAGGATGGAGACCACTCGATTCACACTGCCATTGGTGGAACAGCTGGAGGTTACGGTGTGCAAAAAACCTAAAGGTCGGCATTGTTGTTCAATCGCATGATTTGTTAGATAGTGTTTAATCGAACGTATTTTTAATACCCCTGAACAAAAAGATTAAAATGCAGCGTGAAAACCAGAAAAATTTGTTTTTTGATGCTGCATTTCGTTTCCCCAATCTTATGCCATGGTTCGATAGCACACCCACTACACACACATTATATATATATATATATATATATATATATATATATCGTCTTGCTTTTCGACGACGTTGCGGTGGCACAGTCAACTCTGAACAGCCTGTCCAGAGTGGTTCCATTATTTGGTATGCACTTCGCAAAGTGTTGTTGCAGGACCATCAGCCACTTGATGACCCCTTGACGCTTGCTAACGAGGAACTCGAGGTGGTTGATCTGTTCACTTATCTTGGCAGCTGCATCAGCAACGATGGACACATAGAAACTGACGTCAGCTCACGCATTGCAAAAGCCAGAGCTACCTTCTTGAACCTGCGGCATCTTCGGCGACAGAAGGGAATTTCCCTCCGTCTGAAATGCCGTGTTTACAAGGCCACAGTGAGGGCCCTTTCTGCTCTTTGGTAGTGAGACTTGGCCCGCTTCGGTCTGAAGATCTGAGATGCTTGCAAGTCTTTGATCATCGTTGTCTGCGAAGCATTGCTGGAGTCGGATGGCACCAGCGTGTCCGGCACGATGATGTGCGTAGGCGAGTGGTAGGTGGTGATAATCATGCTAGCTCCCTAGAACAACAGATAGCACTGAATAAGTTGCGTTGGCTCGGGCACGTGCTATGTATGCCTGATCACCGCTTACCTAGGGGGCCTTGTTTAGTCTGCTAGGTGTAGGATGGCGCAAGGCTCGAGGTGGACAGAATTTGACATGGCAGCGGGAGATGAAGTCACTGACGACCAAACTGGGTGCCGTTGTTCCGTCTCGTCTTTTGAGCTGGAGTCCACGTGACTCGCCTTGTGCTTGGCTCGAGACTTTACAGGACATGGCTCCCAGTAGACACCAGTGGCGCGTCTGCTGCCGTCTCCTAATCGAATTGCCTGTTTAAAGTGTGTGTGGTGCTGAGTTATCTGCGGGATAATGGCTGATTATGACGCGAGGCAGTGAAAGCCGCAAGGAAGCTGTCTCGCTGATGCCGCCTTATCTTTGCATGATAACCAGCTGTTTGTGACGGTATGTTGTCTACACAAGGTGTAGGCGTCTTGACCCTGAATGTTTGCTTAGGGCATTAAGGTTTTCGGGTAAGTCCCCCTTCTCTCCCTCTTCTTGTTCTTTATTTCATAGGTCGTCATGGTTGTATGGCAACAAAGCATCAATTCAAATGGCTGGTGTGCTGCTGTTGATGCTGCTGCTGGTGCTGCTGTTGATGATGATGATGGTGATGATTTAAGATGAGATCGCGAATCTTATAGCAAAAGCACGAGGCGTTTTTGTCAACCGCCACTTGTTGCGCTAGCACGACATCACTCTCTCCTTGAAGCATAGAGTGTACAATGCAGCCCCTTAGGTTAGCCGAACTAAAGAGACTAGTAGCGTTCAAATACCGGTGCCTTCACAGTTTGACCCATATCTGGTGTTAACACCACCTGAGCAACGAGCGTGTTCGACGCCTTGTTTATGGCACAGAAAAGGACGTGAACCGCTCAGCACCGTTATTTTACGCTCCAGGCTCCGATAGCTCGGCCACGTGTTACGCATGCCGGCCCACCGACTACCGTGACGTGCGTTGTTTACGCACCGGGGGTGTGGATGGAAGAAGAGGAGGGGTGGCCAAGCGATGAATTGGTCGACAGGAATGAAGACCGTTTGAAGCTGACCTCGGTTGGAGCTTCTCGGCTCACCGGTTGGGGTCCGAAAGGCGATGAACACGTTTGGCTCGACACACTTGCTAACATGTCTAGGAGCTGACCTCAGTGGCGTTCGTGCTGTGACCTTTATCTCACGCCATCTTTCTTAGTCTCCCCCTCCAACCACCTTCTCACTACAGTGCCTTATATAATATTGCGTAGTAGTTTTTTTGATGCACGGTAGCCGGCTGATAGCTTGCCGGAACGATGCCCACCCGTTACCGGTAGCTCAGCTGGCATACGTCTGTTGCATATATTTTCTTTTTATGTATTGCGGCCTAGTAGCTGAGGTGTTTACCACCTGAAGCTGACATGTATAATCATGATGCTCGTTGTTGGAGTGGAAAGTTGAACGGAGAGGTAGGGACAAAGCGACTCAACACAAAGCCGTTGAGGTCGACTCTTCATCATGTCGGGTAATATATCCAACCGAATGTGTTCATCATCGTTCGGACCCCAGCCACGCAGTCGGGAAACACCAACTGATGCCAACTTCGAAGTGAGAAACTTCATTCCTCTCGATTAAGGCTTCGCTTGGCCTCCCCTCCTCTTCGTCTACCCATACCCCCGGCCCATCTGCCGGTTGTCGCACTATTACAAGAGTACGGTTTTTTAGCAAACTAGTGCGCGCTGCATTTGGCTCATTTGACAGAGCTGCTCTCTAGAGTCGTATATATATATATATATATATATATATATATATATATATATATATTTAGTGCCCCATGCTGAGGCTGATGTTGCATTCTTGATGCTTCTTCACCGCAGTTGGGCTAAACCAACTTACACTTAAACTAGGTCTTTTTAAGCTGCATAAATTTCATTCCGCTTTATTTGGTTTGTTCTGCCTCCCTGAATAATGTTCTATTAACTGGCCACGTTGCTTACACTAATTGCGCTTATCTTCGGTAATTTTGTTGCGTTTGTAGCATTTTAAGTAACTAGTGGACATTTCTTACTTATCACGGATTTGTTGCTGACCAATTTACTTCATATGGTAATTTAGCGAAGAGTTATGCCACCGTATCTGTATGCATTATTGGATTTATTTTATTTCAGCTTGTCGTTTAAATTGAATGGCTGTTGTTTGATATCCCTAGTATGGTTGCGCTTGATGTGTATGTTGACAAGGTGCCTACCTGTCTATTACCCACTACATCGTTCATACTGGCTCCAGGAGACAGTTGGTCGTTGCTGGAGGGGACGGGGTGCACGGTTCTTGTGGCCGTGCTAGGCTCAAAGAGCGGTTCCATGCACTCAGTGTGGAGCGGACTACGGTCCAGCCACCGCCTTGTGTGCGATTGATTCCCCAAATACAGCGTGCTTGTGTTCGCCTGTGAAGGAGTGTGGGCCGGCTCCGTTGATGAAACGTGGTTCCCATCCGCATGCCTCCCGGTCTTATTCCTTCAGGTTTACACTGGATATGGGGTATGTGGTTGGAGCTGTGGGTGGTGCAGCGCAAGCTATCCATGGTCCCTCTGTAGGCTCAGGCGTCCTGTGGCTTGCCACAGTGACAGGCAAATCCGAAACCGGATGCCGCCAAGCATATATATATATATATATATATATATATATATATATATATATGCGGAAGGGCACGTGACGCGCTGAGTTTTGTGGTGGCTAGCTCCTGACAGACCGCAGACCCGCTACTGAATCATGGCGCACGTCCGCTGCATTTCTGGTGTATACTACCAAAAACTTTGGCTGAGGAGGCGAGTCGTTTTCCTGTCAAGTGTGGACGCTCTGGCAGGATCATAGTCCAACCCACTAACATGAATCGCCCCAAAATAATAACCCCATACTGCATTGAGTGTCGCACAGTGGCACTAGGAAGCTGGTCGCCTTATCTGATGCATACAGCGATGTGGATGAGTGAAAACATTCTACGGCTGACGCATCCCTTCTTTCTTCTTTCCCTGCACATACTCTCTCCGCCCCTGTTTCATCTACCACATTAATTCCTCCAATCCAAGTAACTACGCATGCGATCGTCCGCCAACGCAATCGTATGCACCCGCGCAAAGCCCTCAACATCGGGCACTGTAATATGTACCCACTGTTCGACCGGAATACGAGTGAGCGCCCTGAGGGACGCATTACACTGGTCGCGATGGGGCGCGCGCGCTACGGAATCGATATTGTCACACTCAGCAAGACTTGGCTCACTGACCTAGGCAAGCCGCATGAGACTGGTGCTGGTTACACATTCTACTGGGTGGGGAACGCCAGCACTGCACCATGTGAACTTCGGGTCGGATTTGCACTATCCGACCGGCTAAATGGTCAGCTGGTGGCAGAGCCGACCCGCATCAGCGCACGACTGATGACTCTCCGTCTGCGCCTTGGAAGAGGTATGTTTGCTACTTTTACTAACCCGTATGGTATCGCCGTGTGTTGTCCTGATGAAATGAGGAGGACCGACCGGATATTCCTACTGGATGATTCGAATGCGCGTGTTGGGCGTGATGCCGTAGTGGGGACAGACGTCATCGGTCCGCATGGCATCGGTTCAGCCAATGGGAACGGCTACTCACACTGTGCGCCAATCTCGGCCTGAAGATCATGAATATACAGTTTGCACTGGGTGCGAGTGATATAGCAACTTGGACGCACTCCCAGAGTGGACACGCTCACCTCACCAGCGTGACATCTGTGAACTGCGCATCGCACGTGGGCAGCGTGGAGCTGAGTGTGGCCCTGATCACAAGTTGCTGAGGACCAAATTTTGCATGTGTTTTCGTAAATCCCTGTAATGAACATGTGCCGTGAACCGGTGGAAAATACATTCTTTCCCTAAGTACTTCTAAGGATGGAACTGGAGAAGGCGATGGCTACCCGCGTTGGCAATGTCGAATCCATAGCCTCCGTGAGCGACCAGTGGCAACACATTCGAGAACATGTGACCGCTACTGTCGAAAAACCATCAGGCGCACAAACTGTAAGCGGTCCGATTGGTTTTGATGACAGCAGTGTTTTGGTGTCGGCGATGAACGCAGCGTTCGCTGCGCACCTGAATGACTGACGATTGCGAGAGGGCGAGTCATTTGCGGAAGCTTCGAAGGCGATTGACTCGAGAGCTCCATCGCATTAACAATGCATAGTGGACGGAGAAAGCGAAGCAGATGGAGTGCTACGCCGAACGCCGTCAACATAAAAGAATTTTGAAACATGGAGGCGGTGTATGGACCCACGATTCAAGCGCTGAGTATACTGGTTGATGCTACTTCAGGCGCTGCCCGTACGCAGACTGCTGTCGTAATGCAGATCTGGCGGAAGCACTTTGATTGTCTCTTGAACAACTGTTGAGAGATTGACTGGGCTGTAATGCACAGGTTGCAACCGTAACATAAAGACGTGCCCTGCTGTCACTTCTACGCTGGGTGAGACGCATAGAGCACTTGCTCAGCCGCGAAACGGAAAGTGTACCGGTTCCGACGGGATCCCGCCTGAAGTATTTAAACACAGTGGACTTGCGTTGGTATATGCGTTAAACCACTTAGTGCAACGATTGCGGATTGAAGTGAGAATGCATGCCGACCTGAAAGATGCGCCTGTGATTCCCCTGTACAAGAGCAAAGGAAGCAGGCAATGTTGCAGGAAATATCGTGACATCAACCTGCTAGTTGTGTAGGGTAGTTGATCGCCCGAATCCTGCTCAACCACCTCGTCACTCAGGTCGGTGAACCGAACATGGCGGAAGAGCAGTGTGGATTATGTTCGGGCCGCAACACCATACTTATGATGTTCGCGGCTCTTCAGTTGCAGGAGAAATGCCCAAAGCGATACCAGCCATTCTAATCGCTGTGTATAGAGTTCACCAAAGCATTTGACACGGTGAACTGCAAAGCACGGTGGCTGGTGCTGGGTGAGCTTGGTTACTGGGTAATTTTGTAACTTTAAGTGATTGTCTGCCCAGTGGTATGCGAATAAGGGTACAGCTCTGTGAGCAAACTTCGGATGTTTTTGCAGTTGTCTCTGGTGTGAAGCAAGGCTGTGTCTTAGCTCACGCTCTGGTTAATATTTACCTCTATGCAAGATTGTCTGCTACTTTGGATTCCGCTTGTGAGTAAGGTGTCTGTGTGGAGGACCGTAGTAATGATGATTTGTTGAACATCCATCGTTTCGGGGCGAGAACCATAATGTGTGATACAACCATCCGTAGGTTGCTATTAACCGATGACTGCGCGTTGGTTGCGCACCGCGAGAATGAGTTGCAGCAGAAGACTACGGCCCTCCATTCTGCCGCCGTCTACTTAGGTACCTATCAAACCATCGAGACAGTGTTTATTGTTTGACCTTCTCCATGAGTGGAGTCTTTTGGCTTGCTGCAAATCCCCATTGGCAACGCCGTCTTCTAATCCACTTTGATGTTTTTGGTATCTAGGCAGCGTGACGTCTACGTACCTGTAGATGACCAGTGAACTGTGCATGCACATATGGAAAGTGGCTCCTGCATTTGGCAAGCTGGAATGTCGTGTGCGGAACAATCACCATTTGATTGTCGGGACGAAGGTGATGCTTTACTTTTCTAAAGTGCTGTACGTTCTACTGGAAGGCAGAAAAACCTAGACCCTTTATCGGAAGGATACCCGTTAGCTGGGGCGCTTTCATCAAGTGTTTGTGTCATACCATGCGCATCGCCTGGGGTGACCGAATTGCAGACACAGAGGTGCTCCGTCGCAGTGGCATGTGCGCAGTGGATTGCATACCTCTGCTGAGGCACCTGAATTGACTCGAGTATATCAGTCGCCTAAATCCAACCCGGATACCAAACAGCTGCATAATGGCCAACGGTGTGCAGAGAAGCGGTACGTTGGAAAACCGAAGTTGTCTCACCGTGATCAGATTTCTCTGAGCTTATCACGAACTAAGGCTGCTTTCAGATGTTGGGGAGCAATGGCATTTGATTGGCGCCGATGGCGAGAACATATAAAGTGGGCGCTTGCCCTGGAGCAAGAGAAAGCACTGATACATGCGGAAAAGAAATGTTGCTATAAAAAGCGACAGGCGTCGATGGTGTATAGCCCACCGGAGTCCAGCACATTGTGCTGTAGCATATCTGGTCGAGAGTGGGTGCACTAAGCGGATCTGCTAAGATACCAGCATGGCCACTTTGGGTCAACATCCAAGAGAAACCGAGTAAGCTAAGGATATAGTATTCATCAGAACATCTCTTGGCACGTTCGCAGCTTCCAATTCAATTTAGTAACCCAGATCAATGTGGCGGTTGATGTGGTACGTTGTAGTTGGTCTGTACGTGTGCCTGCGTGTTGAATTTCTTGTATTTCAGAGATTGGATGTTAATTGAAATCCCCGGTGTGACGGCGTTTGATCTGGATTTTGACAAGGCAGCTACCTGTTTGTTACCCACCACCTCGTCTATGCTATCTCCAGGATACAGTTGGTCATTACTAGAGGGGACGGAGTGCACCGTCCTCGTGTTAGGGCTAGGTCCAAAGGGTGCTTCTATGCAACCAGTGTGGAACGGGCTACGGTCCAGCTACCCGCTTGTGCACATCTGGTACGCCTGATTTCCCAATTGGGCATGAATGCTTCTGATCTGCTTGTTGAAGGAGTGAAGGCCGGATACCTTGATGAAACGTCGTTCCTATCCACATGCATCCCGGTCTTACTCCTTCGGGTTTACACAGGATATGGGATATGTGGATGGAGTTGTGGGTAGTGCAGCGCAAGTCACCCATGGTCCCTTTGTAGGAGCAGGGGTTCTGTGGCCATCGTATGGAGGCCGCAGTGACAGGCAAATCCGGAATCGGTTGCCGCCAACCATATTTGTATAACTCTCCCTTATCAAGACAACACCTCCGATGACCAACTGCACCTATGATGGGCATTGATGTGCTATGTTCAAAATCAGGAACAGGTTTATATGCGAGAAAAAATGACGCTGCGTTTCAGGCTAACGTATTCAGGCGGTTGGGTACATCTATCTCCTCGAAAACATGAACTCATGCAACTCTTTTATTGTTGAGTACTTTTCGAAGTTTGGTAATGTGCTTGCACATATTTTATCATCAATCGAGATGACCGAAGTAGCGTAGAGCGGTCACACATTCCTGTCATTACCTCTTACAGCACAGTCAACCGAACAACAGAACTTTGCAGTGAAAATCGCAACCCGACTGTCGATGGAATGTGTACAGTGGAGTGACCAAACTTGTCTAACAACTTAATGATTAAACATTGAACCCGGCAGAGAGGTACTTCAAAAGCAGTTGCCGCTATTTCCTAGTCCGGGTCCAAGTGACGTTTATGGCTTTCAAGAAGGCGTGATATAGAGGAGATGATAGTTGGCAAAAATGTTCAAGCTATTCTCGAAGCGGATACGAATCCTTCGTGGATTGCCACCCGGTAGCCTTACCAAGTGTGGCTTATTTTAACGTTGGTGTGCACTCATTGTGACGTTGTTACCTGGAGTGTGTGTAAACGTATCGTATGCTTATGTGGTTAGTGATTGTGTTTCACTCACGAGTTACAGTTGCTGATAGACGAGGTAAGGTGGTTAGAAATGTTAATTAAAAGATTTCCCATCAACAACAACAATCGCTAGTACTCATCGGTAGAGTTTCCATGACACTCGACTGACTGTTGGCAAAAGAAGGAAGGCCGACAGCCCAGAGGCACTTTGCATTGATGCTTCACCGTCATAGAACTGCAACAAGTCGCACGCTAACGGGGTACTACCGACACACACACATCCATACGCAACTGGGTCTCGAACCTTAGGCGCAGAGTTTGAGAACCAGATGCGCCAACCCTTGCACTATGGTCTTAGGCAAACGCTACAGCAACCGAAAAATTGAATCCCTTCAGTAGCAAATAGAACTGCTGGCGAATACCCAATACTAGACGGTGAACGGAGCTGAATAATTGCGGGGTGTGCAGGTTGCTCACTTGCTGAACAACAATTACCACTTAATTGTTCATTTCCAAAGTGATGATGGTTGGCTGACGAAGGCGAGTTTGTAAACAAAATCATGGTTGGTGGCATCCCCTCCGAGTTTACCTGTCAATATGACTCCTAACAATTCATGAAACCGCAGCATATGCAGAGAGAATTTGGTTGGATTGTGTAGCACCGACACATCTCTCCCCCTTTCGTATACAGTGTGAACTGGAATGGGGACTAAGGTGATGGCACGACGCATGATTGTTGAAGATCCGGCACATACCACCGTGCACACAGCATCTATGGGTAGGCAAATCAGTTTTGCAGTATCTTGGATGTTCCGCAAACAGTTTGTGCTCCAGTAGAGTATAATGGGAGCTTGCCACTCGCTCGTTCATGTTATGCGGGTCGCGCCCCTACGCGGATTCGAACCCGTGACCTTATGGTTGCAAACCAGACGCACATACCCCTCGGCCACCGGCTTGTGGCCCTGCAGTAACACTTTGCGCTTTGAAGCGCTTGTGAAGCGCATAACAAATAATGGGGTCACTCTAGACAGGCTATTCCGGGTTTATTGTGCCGCCGCAACATGGTCGATAAGCAAGACGATATCGTCCGCATAATCAATATCAACTAATCTCTCACCAGGCAGCACTTCAACGCCTACATCGTGAGATTCCGCAAGGGAACACTCCATGATAGAATCCATGACGGGATTGGTGAAATCGGACAACCCTGACGAAGGCCACTTGTTGTCGGAAAGCTATCCGATAGACCAACGTAGCCCCTGACGCGGCTTGTAGTGTTCGAGTAAAGAGCACAAAGGATGTTCACATATTTCGTGGGAACACCTTTCCGAGCAAGTATTTCGAACAGAATCGATCGATCGACTAAATCGAACGCACTATTGAAATAAAGGAACACAGCTATTGTCGGTCTGAGGAATGCGTGGTGCTGTTCTAGCACCTGCAGCAAAATGAATATATGATCTATACAGCCACGTCCTGGTCAGAAACCTGTCTGCTCTTTCCTAATCCGAGATTTCCGTTCCACAGTGAGGCGACGAACGAGAATCGAGGCCAGTAATTTTGTCACAACTGGCGTTAGGCTAATACCCCTATGGTTAGTAAGGTCTGTGCGACTGCCCTTCTTGTATATTGCCACTGTAAGCGATTCGCACCAATTAGCCGGGATACTCTCTTCCTTCCAGATATGTTCTAACAGTGAGATCAGTGCTTTGCAGAGAACCTCACTCACTGGTTCTCAAGTCACTTTCGACCATCCTCTCTCCTGTCGTGACTGACCTATTCAACAGGTCGCTGTCCGAATGTTTGTTGCCGGTTGACGGGAAATGTTCGGTGTTGAAGCGTATTCCGAAAGGCGGCGACCCCAGCAAAGTAGACAACTACAGGCCAATTTGTCTGACACCTATTTTGGCAAATGTTGCTGAGAAACTCGTGAAGAAGAAATTGCTGCAGTTGCTACAGTCAAACGAGGTCTTGACGCCCGCACAGCACGGTTTTATGCAAGGTCGCTCATGCATTACGAACCTGTTTGTGACGAGGCATGAGTGGTTAAAGGCAACAAGCAAGGGGGAGCCCGTCGAGGTGATATTCATCGATTTCAGTAAAGCGTCCGACAAGGTCAGTCATGAGGTTCTCCTAGACAAAGTCAGAATGTGTGGTGTCGGTGGCTCACTGCACCGGTTGATCCGCGACTTTCTTGTTGGACGAAAGTGGAGGGTACAGTTCGACGACTATCTAACTGACTGATACCCTTCTACAAGTGGCGCGCCTCAAGGCACTGTGCTGGGGCCCACTCTGTTCCTGATCCACATCAACGATCTACCGCAGCTTCTCCGGTCGCCGTGTGCCTTGTTTGCGGACGACATGAAGATTAGAGAAATATGCTCCCGATGACTGTGGCCTACTTCAGCAAGACCTCAACCGCCTATCCACATGGTCTGCAGAAGTTCTTCTCCCGGTCAACCCAGCCAAGTCTGTATTTATGAGCCTGGGGAAGGGTGCTGACGGCCGAAACTACACCCTTGACGGCCAAACGCTATATCCCACACCCTCCGTGAAGGACCTAGGTGTACTCTCTCGCCACGATTTGAAGTCCGTGGACAACACGAACAGGCTATATCGTAACGGACTGCGCATGCTTTGGGCGCTCAAACGTAGCTTCGGCACATGGTCTGAAGAGGATGCCACTCGCCTGTTCTCTTCCATCATTAGACTAATGCTAGAGTACGGTTCACCCGCCTACTTTCCGATTACCCGATGCGGGGCACAAATATCCAACGGGTCCAACACGTTGCTACCAGGCTCATCCAGAGTTTACGTGGCTTGGGGTATGAAGACCGGTGCGAGAAACTAGGACTATACACCTTGTCCTACCGTCGGATGCGAGTCGACCTCATTATGACCTACCGTATTCTACATCTCGGTGACTTCCCAATGCTAAGGCCAATGCTACACTTACGAGGGCCATGCAGCACACGCGGACACAGATACAAACTTGTCGTGCCGGATGTGAAATGTGTTCCCCACCCACTGTGCTTCGAACGGAGAGTGGTAAACATTTGGAACAGTTTACCTGAACATGTGATGGAGGCAACATCTGTGCAGCAGTTCAAAACGTTGTTAGATTTATATTTTACCACTATTCGATTCAGAGAACGATTGCACACTTACGATGACATATCACATTTGTGAGTCCTGAAATATCGTGAGTCAGATATTTTAAATGTTACATGAGAACGACAACGATATTCAAGATTGACAATGTGTATAACGTTTTTCACCATATTTCGAAAGAGTTGTACAGAATTCATTTCTACTTGCTCTATAATACAGTATTCAGTATTCATCCTTAACTGATGCAGGTGGGAGAGAATCCGAACCAGCGGCACGAAAACGATTGAGGGCTGAGATCGCGTTTCGGACCTCGGCCTCCAACGGAGGCTCTAAGCTAACCCTCCATGGCTCATCCTGCATCACCTGAGTAGGAAGAGGTCCGGGAGCAGGGGGTCAGCTGAACTGATCTTGAAAGTGTTCCGTCCAACGAGCCATCCGGCGCTCCTTATTGTGTATCAGTGCACCAGCGCTGTCTCTGATTGTCTCGCTGACGCCTGGATTTCTGGGACCAGTGGTGCGGATCAGCTGGAAGAGCTTGCGGTAATTGCCTACTGCTCCTGCCTCCTCCATTGCTTGTGCCCGAGTGCTCCACCAGGCATCTTTGTCAGCAGGTATGCTCCGCTTTAGTTTGCGCCTAATAGTCCGTTTGGTTACATTGTGCTCAGAGTCAGCCAGGAGGATTCTTCTAGATTCCAACTGGTTCACCGACATCTCGGATATCCAGTGACTGTTGTAGTGACAACTGACAGTGCCACAAGCAGGTGCGCCTGCCTCCTGCCTGGCGGCTGAGATCCTATTCCACTGAAGCTCAGTGTCATTAGTACAAGACGGCGAAACTTTGGTATGCAGTGAATCTCCAATGAAGCAGAAGTTGCCACATCATCGACAGCTCGCCTCCGGAATGGATAATGTTCTATCCGCCTTCCCAGATATGCGATGGAACGAGCGTAGACAGGCGATGTACAACTTGGACGAAAACCAGAAGGAATCTGTAGTCAGGACCATCCTTGTACACGGTGTTCTCGAGGCTGGAATCCATGATGAGCGCGAAGCAACCACTCATGTCCAGGAACAATGGCGGTACATTCCTGAGTCCTCTCCCTGTAAAACGTCATAGCGCAATCAATCTCGAGGCTGCACCGATTGCCAAGCTACAAGGGATGTAGCCTGAGGATTGTGAAGTGGTTCTTCAATGTAGACAAATGTCAGCTATAGTAGTGGAGGGAAGGTATTCGGGTCGCAGCAGTCTTCCTTCCGAGCTCCGGACCAAAGCAGCATCTGCTAAGCAAACACACGAGAGCAGACACTCAGTCAGAGCACTTACCGACAAGAGTTCGGATAACTTCAGTCAACTAGCCTACGAAACTGGCAAGCACACCAACATATTACATACAAAGAGAGAAACAAAGAAGTAATGGTAGAAACTCAGCATTGGACACAGACGAGTTCGTCATTCCATCACCCAAAAAACGATTAGTTGCCGACCTATCACCGGTAGGCACAACATTTTATCCAGCACACCCATCCCACGATTCATTGCTAAAAAGAGCAACTTTCCTGCATGTAAACCAGTGCACAAGGTCTCCTGAACAAGCTTGCCAAACTGCGGCTATATCAAGCATCATATGCCTGGGACCTCATATTCGTTACGGAAACCTGCTTACACTCAGAAATTACCGATGCCGTAGTCTCGATAAATGCTGTATGCCTTCTCCGAAACGATCGTCCTAGCAAAGCGAGGGTAATGTTATACTACCGCAACGACCTGCAGTGCGAACCGGTGGCCGATCCGGAAACGCTGATCGTAGACTCACTCTGGTGCAGTCTGCAACCGAGACGCAACGACACTTACGTTTTGGTCGTTGTTTATCGTCCTCCAAAGTCCACTCCAGAGATGGACTCCCACCTGACATTATACTTAGGAAGCGTCCTACGAGGACGATACAGTGATGTTCTCCTCTCAGACGACTTCAGTATTCATTTGGAAGTTCCGGCATCTCCCCAACGAGCAGTTTAAGACCGACCTGCAAGAGTATATGGCAAGCATTCTGCTTTTCAGCCATGTCAATTCACCCACCCGATTCAGAGCCGGAAATAAACCAACTGTGCCTGATTTAGTGCTCATGAAGGAAGAGCTCATGATTGAGTAACCAAGGCTATAGGGCCCTCTGGGCGGAGTGACCACAGAACCATAATTTACGTCTTCGTGTGTTATGTGGAGAATCTACAAGAACATACCAACTTGTTTCAAACAATCATCTACCACGACATACCGGCAGAACTTGTGGGAGATGTCAGCTGGGAGGTTCCGGACTACTGTTCCATTGGCAGTGTTTTTTTGGATTTTACTGGCAAGTTCAGTGATCTGAATAATTCTGCATCGGTCAACAAACTCCTTCGTTCTGCAAGGGCACAATCATTCCTTCGGGGTTGAACACGAAAACATATGACAGTAAGCGACGCCACGTGACATGTGTATATAGCGAACCGAGAAAGCGCTGCTGGTGGCAGCTACGAGAATAGCTGAAACATCAACGATATTTTCCTAAGATGCTTAGACGAACAGCAGGTCCCTAGTATGTGGAAGCAAGACATCATTATGCCGAGTTTTAAAAGTGGTAGCCGTTCAGAGCCAGCCAAGTATGGCCCAGTGATTCTCCTCCCGTTGCCCTCAAAGGTGATGGAGGCAATCATAGTTGAGGATGTAATGAGCTACATCGAAAGGTTTAACATCATAGCACCGGAGCAACACGCATTCCGTCAGCATCGGTCATGTACTGTCAATCTACTTATTGCCCGTGGCATTTGGACTGAGATAGGCGACAATGGGACCGGTATTAATGTCATCTACCTGGACTTTTCCGCAGCATTCGACCGCATAGATCACCACATCCTTCTCCAAAAGATGCAAGCGTTCGAGTTGGAAACCCTATCCTTGGATGGATCGGCAACTTCCTCTTTCAGCGGCGCCTTCAGGTTTGAGTTTAAGGTTCATTTTCTGATCCAGTTGGTGTGGAGTGCGGTGTCCCACAAAGGTCGGTGTTGGGGCCGCGGCTATTCTTGTTCTTCATTAACGACCTTGAGAGTGTCATCAAATCAAATTTCCTGCTTTTCACCCATGACATCAAGATATGGCGGGCAATCGACTGTCAGGAAGCTCACGTTATGTTGCAGTGAGACTTAGACTACGCCTTTGAATGGTCCGTTTAACACGGACAAGTGCAAAACAGTGCATGTCCACCACAGGCCCATAAACTCCTATAAGCTTGGAGACGACATTCTGAAAACCGCCTCACAAGAGCGAGACCTTAAGGTTGGGACCCAAGACGATCTCGGCGGTTCGGCGCAGTCCTAGAAGATGTCCAAAACAGCAAACTGACACGTTGGTCTGTTACCGAGGGTGTTCGGCAGGTTCAATCCCTCCATCTTCTCCCAAATGCTCAATGCCTATATGAGACCTCATGTAGAATACGCGATACAGGTTTGACAACCCTCATCATCATCATCATCATCCTTACACGTTAGCTGGAGTTGGAAAACACCTCAGCTATTGTGCCGCAATACAAAAGACAAGAAAAGGAAAACAAACAGTGGCACGCCTGCTGAGTCCCCAGTAACGGATGGGCATCGTTCCGGAGAACTAACAGCTGGCTGCCGTAAAAGAAAGTCATATTATGCCTAACGATTGAGATCGTGATTGGAGGAGGATGCTAAACAGGAGGGGGATGGACAAAGGAACTCACAACACAAATGCCATTGGCCTCCCCTCCTCCTCTTCCAACCGCACCCACAACGCGCAAACAATGCACGTCGCGGGAGTCGGTGTGCTGGCATGCGCAACACGTGGCCCAGCCATCGGAGCCTGGTGCGTGCTATAATGGTACTGAGCGGTTCACTCGCTCTTCCTGCACCAAATACGCGACGTCGAACACGATCATTGCTCACGCGGTGTTCCCACCAGACATGAGCTACGCTGCGAAGGCAGCGATGATCGAATGTGACGAGCCTCTTCATGTCTGTCGACCTGATGGGCCAGGTTTCACAGCCATATAGGAGAGTTGAACGGACGACTGCGTTGTAAACTCTGCCCTTCAGGACGAGAGTAATGTCGCGTCTGCGCCACAGGTGGCGGAGATTGGCAAAAGCAGCTGGAGCTTTTGCTATACGGTTCGTAACCTCATCTTCTATCCCACGGGTGCTAATATAGCTGCCCAGGTACTTGAATTCCTGAACGACTTCTAGCAGATCACCACCAAGCGTTAGCGCAGGGTTGGGTCCCTGCCAATCTTGGAGAAGTACTTTGCATTTCGATGGAACAAAGCATAGCCCAAAACGATTGACAGCCAGTGCTAATCGGTCCAGTGCTGCTTGGCATGCTTGGCAGTTGTCACAGATTAGGGCAATATAGTCCGCATACTCCAAGTCAAGAAGTCGCTCACCAGGGAGTAGCTCCACACCTTCTAGGTCGTGTCCAGCGAACGCTGTTTCTATGACTTCATCAATAGCGAAGTTGAAGAGGAAAGGTGACAGCGGGCATCCTTGTCTCACACCGCTGGTGATACTGAAGGGTGGCGAGAGTTTGCCATAAACCCTCACCCTGCCCGAAATATGCGCGTACAGCGCTTTGATAATGTTTACATATTTATCAGGCACACCTTTCCTCGGACAACCCTGGTTAAAACGTGACCTGGTTGCACTGGAAACCGCACATCGACGGGCCAAAAAATGTGAAGGGGTTGACCCACCTGCAATACCATGGGCGACTGAAAACCTTGGGAGTGTACAGCGGAAGATATCGCCGTCTACGGGGTGACCTCATCCTGGCGTTCCAGATTTTGCAAAACTCCGGTCACGCTAGCCGCCACCTCCTGAAGCTTATCCGCAGCGCAGTGTTGAGGGGTCATATACTGAAACTTGTCACTCAATACAGTCTGCTTGAGTGCCGCCTGAACTATTTTTCTCTTCGACTTTGTCAACCGTCGAAAGCGCTTTCGATTATTGTCACTTCTGCGCCCACGCTACCCATTTTTAAGAAATGACGACGATGCTTTACACCATTTCTATTACTCACTTTTATTTCTATTCATTGAGTGACGATCAGATGCAGACAAACATTGTACTCACCAACTCCACGAAATAGGGGGTAGAGCGATATACCCATGTGTTAAGGTGGATAATATGGTGAGTCCACAGACGTGTTTTTCACTTTGTGTAACTGTGATCTAACCTTATTCCCACAAACCATTCCACGGGGCTTGTTAAGGCTTGGCATTTTTATCCGTATCATACCCTCGTTCATTGTCCCGGAACACCGTCGCCTAACCATTTGTCGGAGCGGAAAACGCCCAAAGCGCCCAATTGGCACTACGGTGAGGTTGTTCGGCAATCCAGTGAAAATAGTATGATGAATTTAATCTTGTAATGATTATACAGCTGATTAATTCGAATAACCCCAAAATGGATCGAAAATCATGAACACTGATTTGTGCGATGGAAGTTGCAGCGCTCCAACCCTGCCATCTGTCCGCAGCTTTTCAGCTTTTACGTAAGGTCCCATGTTAAATGCGTCCTGCATTCCTGGTGAATGCATGATGAACAATGAATAATGATATATAACGGGTAAAAAAGCGGGTGCTTGACATGTCCCGTAGGGTGATTTGCATGAAAAATGATACATCAAGAGATAATGGAGTCGTCAGTTCGTGTGATTACAGATTTAACAACACTGTCGTACAAAGGGAGTTTGAATTGAGAATATACGCACACAAAGCAATAAGGAGAGTGGTTATTGATCACGTAATAGGCGACAGAAAAACTAGCAAGGACATCGCTTACTCGTGTGCAACTATCTTGGGTCGACGAGATACAGAAATCCCTTTTCTATAGTAGTAGCGTTTGTCAAATTTTGTGCAAGGGGTTTGGAGTGACTTATTCGCGAATAGGGTTATGTCACTATCCACTGTCTGTTGTGCATTAGTGCCAGCATCTGGTGGTCATGGGCTATAACACGTAGTGTACATGTGACAGAGTATCATCAAGGCGTTTTTTGAAAATGGATAGGGTGGGTTCATTAATTACATGTTCCGGGAATGCGTTCCAAGGCTGTGCCACTCGAAGGGAGAAATAGTTTCGCTGACATTCCAGGCGGCTGTACTGCGTGATTAATTGGTGACCTCAGCAGGGTGTTTTGACTGAGTATTAGAAGGGAATGGCATGGGTGGTTGGGGTTTCTCAGGATCTGGTACACCATTATGTGATCGCCCCTTAGACGCCGATAACATCCACTGTATATTATGAGGGTCTTCAGCCTGAGTGGGTTGGGGAGGCTGGTCAAACCTTTGATGCTCTACGTTGCCCTACGTTGTGCAGTATCGAGCGCCGTGAGATGGTGCTTGAGCCATGTTTGTCACGCTTGAATAGCGTATTCCGTGTGCGGCCTCACGTACGCACTAAGCATTTTTGGAAAGATCGAAGGATCAAACTTCCCGATAGCTCTGAGAAGAAGGCCGAGGTACTGGTTTGCTTCCTTAGCTGCCTTTTCAGTCTGCCTCAAACACCCGAGGTCAGCTTGAACTAGCACTCCGAGATCGCACTCGTGAGCAGCCCGCTGTAGAATGTGTGGTCCTAGGCCGTACTTGTGCATACTCTTGTGCCGCGTGCGGAGCACTTTGCACTTGGTGATGTTGAAATGCAGCATGTTCTCGATGGACCATGTGTACGCTTTGTCCATGTCCTAATGTAACACAGTGTGATCCTCCCCTGCAACTATAGTACGCCATAGCTTTAGATCATCAGCAAATAGCAAACAGTTAAAAGATAACACGTTCGCAAAATCATTTATGAAAACCAGAAACAGGCGGGGTCCAGGTACGAGCCTTGGGGTATGGCGCACTGAACGTCGTTGGATTCCGACAGTTTGCTTCGAACCCTCACATTCAGGTGACGTTGCACGAGGAACTGCTATCCAGCCCAGAACAGGATCGCCGATTCCATATTTCTGGAGTTTGTGGAGGAGAATGCGATGGTCCATACGGTCGAATGCCTTTGAGAAATCCAAGTAGGCCGCGTCGACTCCTACACCAGCGTCCACAGATTCCGTCCAGCTTGCACTAGCAAGCAACAGATTAGTGGTACAGGGGCGATTTTGGCGAAATCCGTGTTGCTCCGGAACGAGAATGTTGTTGTTCTCCATGTACCCCATCAAAGCCTCAGCTAAAATGGACTCCATAACCTTGGAGATCACAGGAAGTAGAGTTATCGGACGATAATTTGTTGGTTTAGCACGACTGCCACTTTTGTAGATTGGCGTGATGATTACGTGCTTCCACATCGTTGGGACGGGCATCTCGTTCTGACATCGTTGAAAAAAGTTGCTAGTGGTCCTGCCAAACTCATGGCAGCAACTTTCAACGCCTTCGGGCGAATGCCGTCCGCACCCGGGGAGCTGAACTCGCGCAGAGACATCAGTCTCTTCAGTACAGCTGTGGAGGTGAACGATATGTGATTAAGCGCTGATGGCGGCGTTATCTGCTTAGGCAGGATGTATGGTGCTTGCACGCTATGGAAGGTACGGCCAAATTATTGTCCAAGGACGTTGGCCGCCTCTGGTGCGGTTTGGGCTAACCCGCATGCTGTGTGCAGGGCAGGAATACCGCGCTTAACACGACGCAAATTGCTTACGTGTCTGTATGGCGGTTTGGGATTGGAGCGAAACTTTTCCACCAGACCTTGTTGCTTCTTCAGTTTATCCTCGCGGACGAGTTTAACACAGTGGTTGCTTCTTATTGTGTAGACATCCCAGGTATGGTCGTGCGGGGAGGCTATGTAGGTGTGCCATGCCAAGTCCCTTGATGCCCTGCATTTATGTGTCCTGCTCCTTACGAAAGACTTTATCATTTTAGGCCGGCAGAGTTTAGTTTCAGATGTCCTTGCCACGAGCTTGGTAATTATGTTGACGAATTCTCTCCACGCCACCTCAGGGGTTACTTCAGCTAAGAACTACCAGATGGTTGCATCAATGAGGTCGGACAAGTCGTCATAGTTGGTTACGACATGATATTCCTCGGCATGCTCTTGAGGATAATCCGCGTAGCACATGTAATGAAACAATGGCGTCGCATGATCACTGCGGCCCAAAGGAGTATCGGTTATCACTCTCTCGACCATCAGTTCTTCGTTGCTGAATATTCGGTCCAATATGGATGACCTGTTAGTTCCCCTGCACCTGATGGGCGTAGTGACGTGGCTGGTGGGCGTAGTGATATCGCTACGCCTGGGTCTCCGTAACTAATGTCAAGGGTTTGGTCCCGCGTCCTTGTCAGCTTATAGTGTATACCTGCAAGTTTACACTGAACAGTATTTTTACCTGCACAGCAAACCTATAACCAGACATGTCATCATCCATTGAAGTTTATCCGTTACACCAACAAAAGGGACTACTAGCTAAAATTGGCCAACTGAACGGTGGTTTAGATTGTTACCAGAACGTTTTCTCCTTTCTTACGCGACGGAGTAAGATTTACGCACCCCGAGTACTACTAGTTTTTCTATCCTAAGTGCGTCAACATATTAAGAAGCGACGTGATATTGTACCGCACCAGACAAGAATCCCTCCCGTTCCACGCGGAATGGGAGCCAATTTAATTGATAAGGGTGCTATGGTTAGCTCAGTTATATGCCCAAATTTCAGCGAATTTGGATGCAATAATGATCATCAAAATCTTCATTGGTTTTATGAAACTCGTGCCTTGCAACTGCTGATTCGAGCCCGAAGAGGATGGCTAACAGCGCACTAGGCAAAACGACAGTAGGTGCTCAAAATCGTTCGACCACCGGTGTCTTCGTAATTTAACTCACATTTGGTGGGAACACCGCGTGAGCAACGAGCGTGTTCGACGCCTTGTTTACGGCACAGGAAAAGGAACTGAACCGCTTAGCACCGTTATTTCACGCATCAGGCTCCGATGGCTTGGCCACGTGTTACGCATGCCAGCCCACCGACTCCCGCGACGTGTGTTGTTTGCGTGCCGAGGGTGTGAATGGAAGCAGAGGAGGAGTGGCCAAGCGATGACTTGGTCCAAAGGAATGAAGGCCCTCACTTCTGAGCTGGCCTCGGTTGGAGTGTCTCGGCTCCCTGGTTGGGGTCCGAAAGAGGATGAACACGTTTGCTTGGACACACTTGCTGTTATGGCAAGGAGCCGACCTCAGTGGCGTTCGTGCTGTGAGTTTCTTTGTCCCACCCCATCCCTCTTAGCCTCCCCCTCCAACCACGATCTCATTAGTTAGCTTTATATAATTTCGCATAATATTTTTTGATGCACAGTAGCCGGCTGGTAGCTTACCGGAACGATGCCCATCCGTTACCGGTAGCTCAGCCGGCTTGCACCAGTTGTATTTTTGCTCTCCTTTTTTCTGTGTATTGCGGCACAGTAGCTGAGGTGTTCCCCACCTCTAGCTAACGTGTATGATGATGATGATTAGATGCTCAGAATATTGCAATACCACTAGCGTTTTGCATTCTGCTAGTCAGATTGCCTCCAGCTGGATAAAAGGGATTACAGTTAAGGATTTGTTCAGTTTTAACCTTATGCATATAAATAGAGAACAATTCGGCACTAAGGAAAGTTGGGTTGCAGTTGTCGACAAGATAATTCGACATATAATATCAACAGCACTCTTCACCAGATGGAAAACTAAGGGGTGAAGCATAGTTCTACCGGTGCTGGCACCACCAGTTTCCTGTGGTACCTTACCGAGTAAGTCAACCCCTACCAGTGACACACTGAACGGCAATCAGAAAGGACAATCTGCACTGACTGTACTGTGAGATAATGCCCCAGTGTCAACGGCAACGTTATTTATAGGTGGGCGATTACATGACTTAGACAGGTTGCATTACATCAGTAATCTACTCGGCGTTTGGATAAGGCCAACAAATGTGCCGGGGGTTACGCGACACCCCAACTCTAATCGTCACGAGAAGCAAAGTCTTCTGCGCGTTGTGTTAAGCGCCACCACTGAACTAGCAATGCTCCTACTTTAAGCAGCCCATTTCAGAAATGACGCTGCCCAATCCGTGTCTTTCTGCATATGCCATGAGACGCCGGTTAACGGGGTACCATAACCTAGAACACCACCGAAAGAAAACTTTAGCCAGGACTTTCCTGGTCCACCGTATCCCCGATATTAAGTAGTGGTGTTACTTTCGTGAAACACTCTCGTTGTAGGACTTGCTGACAAAATCGATATCGCGCGCGTCATCAAACTATATTGGGTGCGATTCAAGTGTATTGCAGTAATCACTCAGCCAAAAGGAATGGCAATACGGTTACTGCATTGTTAGGACATGTTTCGCTACAGGGTACCATCTGAGCTTCGACTGGAGACGACTAGCGATATGCCGTCCAAATACAACATACCTCCAAAAGAACGCAGAGCAATTTGAATCCTACTTGAACAACGAATAAGTAGTGTGGTTGAGGGGTGCATGCAGCGTATTTGTGAGGCCGTGAGCGAACTCTATACGCTGTGTAGTTAGACCTCAGGTTATGTACACGTTGTCAATCTGGCCCCAAATTCACTACCGTAAAAGCGATTACTCGCCGGCTGCTCATCTCTTGGCGAAAGTTTACGTTTGAATTGTACGTTCTCCGACTCATTAGTGAAACCCGAGAAGCTTTCATGCATTTTTATTAACTCACAAGGGCTCCTCAGTAAAATTGCAGAACTTCGACTACCTCAGGTTGTCGCAGTTCCTTACGATTTCACTTCCATTACTAGAATCTGGTTGCACCAAGTGGCTGTTACTGATGAACTCGAGATACCAGGGACGTTACTAATCCGCATCCACAGTCACGGCAGAGGAGTTGGGGTTATTCTGTACTAACGCAGTGAACCATCTAATGCAGTAGGGGTTTACCCAGAAAATCATATCACCGATTCCCTCCAGTGTAGTTTGCATGTACGACACAGCGACCTACGGCTCGTGGCTGCTATTCATCGCTCTCCCAACATCTACCCTGGAAATCGATTTCAATTTGATGCTCACCGTAAGCAAAGTTGCAAGCCTTAGTTACTGCGGCATCCACCTCGCAGGGGATTAGTGTACACGACCTGGAAATATCCACATCTTTAGTGGACAGTTCTAAACCTACTTGCATTAATTTTCCTCATAGATTTCTTTGTACAAACATGTCAAATAGCTCATCAGATTTCGTGCAGCAAACAGCCTGTCCGTATTTGGCCTTGGACTCAGAACTTAAGAGCTCCTGGTAGACAGGATTTCGATAGAGCGTACATTTGGTCTATCGACCACGCATTTTGCTACATGTGCGCTATGCAGCATCTCCAACCGAACACACAAGTGTATCACTACATACTAACAGAACTTGTCAAGTTGACCATGTGTGAGCTAATGCACAGCCGTCTTATTGAAAATGTATGGGCACAGTACGTTGACAGATGCGGAAGCATGCTCATAAGAGCATAGAAAATCAATCCACTTTGTTCCGCAATTTGCCATTAACTCTTCGAAACAAGACACGAAAATGCCTGGCAGTAAGGAATGCAGCATAGCGTGTCTAAAATGTCAACCCTGTTCCCGAAACCTTGGGAAATTCCTGACGCATTGCGACCATTGCAGATCATTCATTCATGTGGAAACCGTTATTTTTCAACAGTGGATAAATAAACCGTTTCACACTAAGAGTACGCCACTGTGTGAGTATGTCAACAGCTTTTGTAAAGTGGGGAGCACCCCACTTAACACCACCGAACACTAAGTACCGACAAAAAGGCCAACACCTTGTGGCTACAATACAGACATACAGCCTGTCCGTGTCACATTCTGTCATTCATTTTACCCACTCCAAGATTTACAAGCCATTCTCAACCCAGTAATGGGGCTAAAGAAGTTGCTATCAATTCGCGCTCCTAATTCTCCCGGGCCTATAGCATTCTTCTGGGGGCACTGGAGGTCACCACTACTAAGCTAACCGAGACCCTATAGAGGTTCTTCCGAAGGTACTTAAATGTGCAAATTTTTGAGAAGGCCACCATGCCGATCTTGCTAATTAACGCCCACCAACCCTCCTTTCTGTGCTATCAATGTTGATGTATGTGGCCGTCGCTAAGGAGTTATTTGACTGCCTGGAATTTTGTAACGGCTTGGTACCGCAACAACACTGCTTCCGTCAACACCGTAGGTGCGCCACCGACCTGATCATGGTACGATGTAGTTAGACAGAAGCGGCCAATATTGGGGCCGGGATGGACGTTATTTTTCGGACTTTTTCAAAGCTTTCAATCACCTGAATCACCACATCCTACTTCACATGTCACAGCGATAAAAGTTGAGGATTCTATCATTGGGTGGTTTGGCAACTTTCTTCACCAACGGGAACTACTACTGTGTGTCAAGAGTGGAACACGGTGTTCCACAGGGCTCAGGGCACGATTATCCCTGGTGCTTATCAACGACCTTACACGAGTTATGACCTAGAATTTCCTGCTTTTCGCTGGTGATGTCAAGATATGGCTAGTGACTTATAGCAATGATGATCACAGTTTCCTCCAACGTGACACGGTGACGTCCATGGATGGTCGAGGAGGAAAGAACCCTAGTGCAACGCGACCAAATAAAATGTGGTCCATAAACCTCATCAGCCAGTGCGCTTATAACAACTTGGAGGCTACACGTTGGGCAAAGCTTCCTAGAAGTTAGTGTGGTACTAGTCAATAATGACCTTGAGTGGGCCTTGAAAACTGGCAAGCAAAACGTCGGCCTTTTATTCATAAGGTTTGTATAATTTCAGCCTCCTACCTTCTTGCAAACACTCAACGCCTACGCGCGAACTCACCTGGTAGACTCCATCTAGGTGTTGCCCGCATGGTGGAAGCAGGATTTCATTTCAGTCGACACTCCACAACGAAAGCCACCCAAAGACGTCAGGGGTCTCTTAAATCTACCCGTATAACTTAAACTGCGGTCCTTATGAGTGCACAACATTCGGTCTCGGGGTTTGCTGGGGAACCTTACGATTTGCCACATCCTGAGGAACCCTAATCGAATCTGTCTCCCTCACCTACAACGCACTAATTGCACGAACCACTGACATCATCATTTAAAATTGACCACGCAGTATAGCCAGCTGGAACTCCGTTGAAATTTCATCTGTTTTAGTGTATCAGCCATGGAACTCCTCCCCGTTTTGTACGCTGTTTCTGCCCAAGTCTAAAAATATTTACAAACAAATTGAGGACGGATTGTGCCTTTTTGCCTTTAATTTGATAGCTTCTTTTCCAGGAGGCTATATAAAACAACCAAACGATGTCAAAGCTGAAGTTAGGGAGCAACCTGCGTTGTTGGGTTGCTGCTCGCAAGCTCTATTGAGACCTCGGCTCACTATGTGGTAAATCTCAGCCATTCCGATCTCGAGGACCGTATTGGGTTGGGAAGAGCAACACCCAAATATAATCAAACGATGTATTCTCAAATTCTAATCAGGTGAGTCTGTACTTGTTATCACTTAAGGATCTCGACGTGTCCAACCGTGTGCACTCCATTTATTGGACACGCTATTCCTTAACTGTGCTATTTCCAACTCTACTACCGTACGGGACATGTTAAGCCAGTAATCACCACACCGTCTTCCGAATTTCTGGGTACCACTTATTGCATTATATGTATTCAAAAGTAACAACATGACACAATCACTCCAGGTACATTGCGTGATTTAGTCCGACTTCTTTAGGGCCGCGATAACGCAAAAAACGGCATGCATGCGTGAGATCCGTGATTTGTGCACTGATATTTGTGACGCTTTTGACACGCGTATTTGAAATTCGTTCGTTGCACAGACTATGTTATCATTTTTCACACCCAGAAAGACAATTTTCCTGGATCCGCCCAATGAGCAAAGTTATGGGATAGTACGCCGCACGGCATCAAAAGCTTGTGCATAAAGCAAAGAAACATCCATCGAATTGTGCACATCAAGGGGCTGATCGTAATTCAAAACCGTCCTGGTGAAGCATCCTTCACCCTTGGTATCAGCACCGAGTAAGCGATGCCTAGCTGGTCTATTAAAACACGCGCTGTGTTAGTTGCGCAGCCTCAGCCGTCGATAGGTGCTTCGAACATTTGCCCACAGCCTACGTAAGATTGTACTCTTTCTCGATACGGAGCCATGTTATGCCATGGCTCACAGTGGCTAGTTGGTGATCTGGAGTATGGGTTGTGCTGAGGTTCCCCGTTTTTGCTAGATGTGAATCTAGTAATTGGCCACTCCAGTAAGTTCAAGCGTTTCAGTGCTGTGTTCTCAGCATCGTTATGTCACTTCTAGCTGGCTACCATTCCTTTTAACCATGACAACCGTTAATATTTCTTCGTTGTGATTTTATTAGACTTATTGCCATTATAATGGGATACTCCTGATCCTTTGTTCTAACTAATGCATCCCTACCACTTACACCTTTTCAGTAACTTATTCTTCCAATTGTCAACGTGAAAACTTGCGTAACATCTAGGCTGTTGCACTGTGATACCGCCTACCCAGAATTCGAAGAATATACATGTAATTAGTATTATTATTAGCATTTCTTCGACTAGGCCTTTGGGGCAATAGATGACTGCATCATTATGTATCATTGCAACACAACTCGTGCACCTTTCCTCGTTCACTTCACTGCCAAACAGCCGGCCTCTTCTTCAGCTGTATATTGTGGGCACTGTTATAGCAGACAAACTGAGAAATAGGCATTGATGCTTTTCACAAAAGCTGTCGGGTCACTTCCCCTGCCTAGTAGAACGCTCATTTTTCCATTCATACGGTGCAAAAAAATACGATACTCCCCAATGATGGGGCGGATGGTTGCAATGTGCATGTTTGAAAATTCGTATTGTTCAGAGGTTTACTGAGGATTTATGCTTCTTTCATTACTCGCATCTGGGCAATAAATCTGACACTGTGTTCAATCCGGTCTGTTGAGAGATTTCAACCACTTGTGGTACCGAACAGTGCTGGACGTTCGGTTCGAAACAATAAAAATGTGCCGTTTCGGAATGTGGGCTGAAACACGTCCTGGTCTACGTGGCTACACATCGTTTCCTTGTGTACAACTGGGACTGGTAGCCAGTGTTGTTTTACACTTTTTTCAGAAACACGAGACTCTCCACCCCACTTGATAGCAGATGCTTCACCTATAAGGGATTTTTTCCACGAACAATCCAACACCCGAGTTAGGATTGAATCCATTGCATTGTGCGGCGCAATAGTAATCAGCGACAACAGGACGTCTAGGCAGAGAGAGGCTGTCAATCATCGTAAAGCATGTGATATGGAAATATAGGACAATTAGAAAGCATTCAGACTTGGAAAGTTCCCTGCATAGTGATGGGAGCCTTCCACAAACGCACAACTGAGCTGTTTTCACCAGGGTGAACCAGGAAAGCGCTGGTACAAGGGATGTTGGATGCAGCTGTCTTGTTTGCAGAAGTCTTCTGACGCACCTTCTCCTTGGGCTGTACGTAAGCGCCTTTGAACTCCTGCTGATAGCAATGCATGTAACATCCGGACACACTGTGTTCCGGGCCATATATCAAGCTAACCCTTGCTAGCCGCACAGTGGGGGTGTTACACGATGACCACCCCCACGTAAAATATCTGCAAATGCAGCATCGTGCAGAAGTCGTGCACTTTGTGACTCAATATATATCATTTATTGTCCGCCTAGTAAACTAAATCTAGGTCTCTTATCACTGCTCACTTTGTATGCTCCAAACCAGAGTTGAACGAAATAACCTAACCTAACCTAATCCATGGTAAGGCACATTTTAAACATTTAACAAAAACCAACAAGTTACAGTATGTGGATTGCCCAGAAAACAATTGGATTGAGAAATTTCCTGAATGAGACCTGCCAAAGGTAAACCTATTCTACACTTGGGGTTCAACACTACGGCCAGTCAGTGTCACTAATTGTAAGGTTAGTTAAACCAGTTTTATTGCCTACCATCGTTCTGGTGCTGGGTGTGACTGGGTAA
Organism: Dicrocoelium dendriticum; assembly: GCA_944474145.2. NCBI lineage: Eukaryota > Metazoa > Platyhelminthes > Trematoda > Plagiorchiida > Dicrocoeliidae > Dicrocoelium > Dicrocoelium dendriticum. The sequence continues at coordinate 154,157,055 of OX104063.1, read as the reverse complement.
TTTGCCAATCGAAGACTGCGTTAGTTGACTTTGTTCTAACATATGCATATGAAAACAGAGCAGACGGGCGATTTATGCCATATTATCCACTGAAGACGTCAATATCATAGTACCGTAGAACAGCAGTTACCTTTATCTTCATGTTGAACTGGTCTACTTGATTCTGAATAGCAAGTGTCAGGCGCTAGATTTACCAACTCTCAAGCACCACTGAAGAATTTTTGTAGTACTGTTGAGTGCAATTTGGAATATTTTCTAAAGATGTCCCTTACAAAATACCATGATCATTTGCATGTTTCATATTTTCTCATCGGTTAATAAATGTTTATTACCTGTTGAGATGACATCTTCAAATTGACAGCGAGTATTTCCCTTTCTTGTGCAGTCAGGTAACGCTGCTGCTTAAATCGATTTTCTAACTCGTAAATCTGCGACTGCGAAAACAGTATCCGCGGCTTGCGCTTTGGATGCTGGCGAGCATGCCAAATATTCTCAAACGCGTTTCCTGTTCCTGGTGTTTTTAGCGAGAGGCTACCATCATCAAAGGATTGAAACGCAGGTCGTCTGTGAACGTAAGGTGTGCCTATACTCTCTTCTGTTCCCTTCTTGTTCAAGTGAGCTAAAATTACATCTGGTTCGCAGTTCGGTCCAGGTCTTTCTCGAGTAGAAGAAACGGTCGTTAATCCAGTTGTAAAAGGCTTTGAATGGTGTTGCGTGTGGCAGCTTTCATCTAAAAATCACAAAAAATGACCTATTGCCATCATGTAGTTCATGAAGTAAGAAGAGTAAGAAAGATTTTGAAACCCGAAGAACGGTGGTTTAAGTATTACTTGTCTTGAACTTTTCTCAAACCGCGATACATGCACCTCCCTAAGTTACAATATGATGGAAGAATGGATTAATACGGGTACCTAGAATTCTCAGGATGACCATCACAAAACATGGAATAGTTGTATAGGCCGCGACACGATGCAAACGTGCAGACGATGAAAAAACAGAACTCCTTCTGAGGACCAAACGATGGCGAAATCGCTAGTAGGCGTTCGTGTATTTTAGTGGGCTATGGGTTATGTGAAATAGGGAAGAGAAATGAGTACGCAGTCAACTCGACCTCTGAAATCTACCAGCACTGGAGCTGAAATGGCTTCCTTAGGGAAGACAGTCTAAGATTGGCAAAAACCTACGGAAAAGAAATTCTGACAGCCTTTAAGCGACTGTACTGTTCAGAAAGCTTGAGATGGCGGTTCCTCCGAGTACTATTGTGGCAGCTCCAGAAGATAAGGACACTCGTGATTGGAGTCTCTCCAAATCTAATTAATCATATTAGGTCCCTAGACATCGTCTGCTGAAAACTCCGAGCGCTCTCGGCCTTCGTTCGTAGGGTAAATCCTTCAAGAATTTGGTTTTCTTCGTTCTCTTGCCTTGTAAGACCTCCAAAGCGGTGAGATTTCTCTACAGCCATAGCTGCCAGAGCCGTATTACGTATTCCCTGTGTGGACGTACGTTTAAGCTGAGATGCTGTTTCAAAAAGCGACGGGCAGAAGCGTCCGAATATATTACGCAATGAGCCTGCGTCTTTTAAGCTTCTTCTTGATCCCTTCTCATCCTGCTCCGAACTGCGAAGATCGGCCTGAATCAAAAGGACCAGTTTGTTTGCGCCCGCAGACGCCTAAAGGTGCTGGTAGTGCAATTTATAGCAGCTGGTTAGCTGGTGTCGTAAGTGCAGCGCTTTACAATTTATCATCATCATCAATAAACGTTAGCTGCAGGTGGAATACACCACAGCTATTGTGCTGCAATACAAAAGAAAAAAGAAGAAAAACAACAGCATGCATTTAATCGAATTAGATTTTGTAGGGACCATGGACAAACCCCGTACAGATCGGCCTAAAGTACTTTGGGATCATCCGTTGTAATGATCGCCCTCCATATCTTTCTGTCACCCGCATAGATTAAACAGTTGCAATAAATAATTACTTTTCTCTCGGAAGATTGCAAATGTTTGGCAAGTCCCTAGGATAGTTTGGCTGATTACTACAAGAGCATAATTTATGTTAGTCATCAAATTCATCGTTTACCATTGGTTTTTGCTTTTGGATTACATCAGTATGGAATGGAGATTATGTTTATGCATACCAAACAATATAGGGAGGAATGGTATTTGCCATAATTATGCAGAACAATAAAAATAAAAGGCTCACTAAGGTACAGCCCTTCTTTGCTTCCACATATTAAGTAAATCTAGTCTGAGCACAACGTAATAATAATCCACACCAAAATGCTTGTGGGATGTGTTATAGATTTGTTATGCATCAAGAACAAACGTGGCCCCAGTACCGGTCCCATTGGTACTGCTCACTCGAATCGGGTGGGTGCTGGCAGGGATGCACGTACTTTTTACTCCATGCGCCAGTGGAGGACAAAGTATATGATCTACGCTGTGAGAGGATAACTAATACCGAGATTTGGATTTTACAAAGTATGATGCAATGGTCCACCCGGTCAAATGCCTTTGTGGAGTCAAGATGAACTACCTAAACTCATGTACTAGTGTCTGCTGATTTGGCATAACTGGATCGTGCTAGCAGTAAATCGGTAGTTCATGATCGATTTCGTCGGACGCCCTCCTGTCCGCGTACAAGGTACGTAAATTGTTCCAACTCAGTCATTAGCATAACGGTAACAATGGCTTTCATGATTTTTGAAAGCCCCCGGGAGAAAGTTTGAGGGACTGTAGTTGCCTGGATCGGGACGACTACGTCTCTTGTGTGTAAGAAGAATCATCCCATGTTCCCACATGTCGGGTATGTACATTTCGTCAAAACAGTGTCGGAAAAAGGGAGAAATACTCGGCTAAGCTCTTTCCTACCGCCGAATTTGACTTCGGGTGAGTATTATTAACCCTGGTCTGGTTGTACTTACGCATACACAACTTTACCATTACAACTGCCTTAACATATATACGAGTGCGTTTTGGTGGTGGGGCAACAATTGCCATAGGGCGAGGTGGCCACGAATCGCGCCGAAAGGATGGGGTCTGTTGCAGTCGCAGGACATTCGCTGCATCTTGTCTGGTCAGGATGCTACTTATGTACCGTTTTATCCTCGCGGACAAGTTGGGTACAGTGTCTACATTGAACCACATAGATTACCCAGGTCTTCTTGCTCAGATAAGTCTTAAGCCAAGCCAAGTTCCTCACCTCTATCCGCTTTCGCGTCTGGCTTTATTCAAACGAGACCAGATTTCTCGACTGAACAGCCTCAGTTTCCGATGCTTTGGTAATTAACGTGTTAAAATGGCGGACGAAAATTTGGCAGGTGTCAGCCAGTGCTTCATTTGCCAGTAATAGGACTTTACTGTTAAAATCGATAATCAAAAACCTCGGTCGTTTGAGCGTCCTATATCCAGCTCTTAATTCATAAATTCAGAACAAACTAATTAATTCCCCTCTAAATGATAACTGGAGCTGTCGTACCCAAATTTTTACAAGGATGCAAAGATGGTGTACATGTCCGCCATTTGTACCTAACGTTACCTAATAACTATGTATACAAACTAATCTGAATAAACCATACTTTTTCTACGCTATCCTAAAGATTGGGTTCCCAAAGCAATTATATGCTTCCGTTGGAGAGCACACAGTAATTGCTCAGTGTTATCATGGCTAAATGTACGCAACCGGTACATGTTTAGCAGAAGGTGCATTTCTATACATATATGTGTTCCTTTGAATAGACAGGCTTGTAGCGGTCGAACAGATGCACGCATTGGTCAGGCTATGTCGACTGCACGAGTTGTGTATTGCAGCCGACTACAATTTCTATGACATCCTGTTACTGGCTTTTGTATACACAAGAAGAATGAGAATAGACGTTACTGATGTCACCGTCGCGAGCAAGGAATATTTTATGCAGAACATCAGTTCACTCAGTTTCGCGCCATGCTCTGCTTTCAAAGTGATACAAGCCTGTCTTGGGGCATAGTGCCACTTCTTAAGTTATTTTGATCGAATCTCAAGATCCTGCTTCTACCTCAAGCAACTAAACCATGAAGAAACTTCAGTAGCCTGATTCCGTTCCTATGATATGTTGAAACAATATAAAATTCTTCGCTCCGTTGATTTACTGCGTTCGCCTTCGGCGTGCCAACTTTCCGATGAGCGCAATGGTGGCGCGCTGCTTTAATTCAAGCATATTGGTGTCACGTGTATTATGAAAGACTGAGACACCCGTTCAGTTCAAGAGCCACAGGGATTTGTATAGACCAAGCTTCTACCCCATCTCCTGCTCTTTCGTCGCATTCATGACAGTCGGAAATAAACGATGTTTCACTTAACATCATGCCTTAATGATTACGAAGGAACCTGGATTTATGCTCCTACAAAATCGTCCGCCATTGAACCTTACTTTCGAAATTGCTAACTTGTGCTTCCTTCTCTATAACACACCGTGATAAACGTATTTGCTCATCTTCGTGGTAACACTGTGCACTTCTTTCCAACCAGTTTTCTTGGATTTATACGTAAATCATTCAGTAATCTAATCGGTAGGGAATGTATACAAGAACGAATTTGGTCTTATGTTAGTTCGAGTACATGTGTCCTTATTTCGCCAGACCCCCGAAGGCCATGAAGCTCCCCAGTCCTATTAAAAATCAGTAACACACCTCCGCGCTGTCGCCAGTGGATTCCACTTACAGGTTAGGTTAAACTATGAAGTATGCATTGAATTACATTCGCCGAGATGCCTCGAGGCACAGCGCCAAATGGTAAGTATAACGAAAACAAAGAAAGTGAGTAAAAGTAGGAGAACAAAAGTTCGTGGAGGATAGGTTGGATTTAAATTGTTTATGATTGATGAGAGGAAGGATTTAGGTAACAGCCGATTGGAATTCATTACAGCCATAGCTCAGACAGATGGCCACTGCATACCCGGAGAAGCGACGGACGGCCATTTCATTCAGTGGGGATCGTCAGCAGTGCGCATTTTACCACACCTTGTGATGGCAATGCGAGTGTCCGTAGTCTTACGATTTGGGGATTAAAACCACTGGGACACGAAGAATAAGCGACGGCCGGATGGAATGCGCACTTTTGACAATCCCCGAAAGGGTACACCAGCCAGCGGGTACTTTATCAGATGCGCAGCCACTACCCGAATGAGAGTTGCTGTGACGAGTCTTTATAGTATGTTAACTCCTCCAGATAAATGTGCCATAAAGAAGTGAACGAAACTCTAACACTTTGCTGACTTTGTAAGGAAGCAATACCCGATGCGGTTTTAACTACCGATTTGATAAAACTCCGAGGCTCATTTTCGTAGGTCTAAGATTTGCTGACCCGATCCAGTCATTCGGGAACCTTCGTGTTCTTTTGCTATGTCACCGGCTGACCACTTTAGGGATTCATCCAAGGCGATAGTTTACAGGTGAACCAGTCTGTGGAAACTATCGTCACCTTGTGATATTCATCAGAGGGGGCTGTTTTGCTTACGATAAGCTTAGGTTTCAGAATGGTTCGGATAGTGCCTACGCGATCGGTTCCATCTATATTAGCCAATCACTAAAATTGCTTTATGGAACTAACTAGTAGGGACACATTTGACATGTTTGTTTTGCAGTTTCTACCGAAGTTAACTAAACCTGTACCGACACGCACTCCGGAGTGCGCATTCCGCTGGTGACAGAATGTTTGGCTCCTCAGGCTTACCGTCAGGTGGATCGGGTAATCTCAAGGTTACCGAAGTTATCCAGTGGATACCACCCCATCCTCTTTTGTCGGTCACTTTAAATAGGGCCTACGTCAACGAAAAGTTCGCCAGTTCTATTGTCAGTAGTATCTTTACGGATCAGCATATGAGCGGCCCTGATGGTATGCATTGCAAATTGGATCCCTTCGTCGTATCAAATACCTGAAACACAGTGTCAGCACTAATATGCGATATTTACCTATAGGAAATAAATGAGGTATATGCATACGCTTTGTAGATTGCAAACGCACTGGAGGCATCACGAGTTCCACCAGAAGGAAAACATTGCTTCTACTGCTGCCATTGCAGATCCATGTGAAGTAATCCGTGAGCACTAGTTTATTATGAAACCTGCTACCGGTTTTCGAGGAAAATTTATGACGAGTTCGAAATAAGCAATGGTTTACACTCGTGACCACCCTCGTTCACTGTGCAGTTGTGTTTTGATACTTCTTTTCAGCTCGTGAAATTGTCTTGCCATGGTTTTGCTTGGCAAAAGTTTCGTAATCATCATAACAAGCATACAGAGTATACTTCAGCCTGTGTTCTTGTTCAGTGGAACTATTCTTCCTCGTCGCCTACGGTAAGGCGCCCAAACATTCTCCATCTAACCAACATGCGGCTGGTATTATTGGGGTATCTTAAGCAGTCACATATGATTCATGCGTATTTTCGCACTTGCTCTTCACACTAAGCTGTAAGCAGTGTTCACACAGTCAAAATTTTGTGAAACTGACTTTCCATCATCATTCCATAGGTGTTACACACGGTAGGTTTTAGGCCACTTAGTCGAAACTCAGTGAGTGAAGGACAGCCATCCTCTTGACCAATATCTGGGTACTGATAGTGCTGGCGCCTAGTGAAACATGGCTAATGAATTTTCGCCTCCCCACACACTTCGATGTATAATCCACATCATAGTACTTGTTAATAAACACATTTGCAGTCTCGCAGAGTCCGTTCAAACAACGTTCTGTGCTAATGAACCCGGAAGATGAAATGCATCACTCTTTGTTGAGAAGTGCTGTCACGACATTTCGCCATAGCAACATTGGATACAACACTGGAGGAATGTTACTTGCAGCCAGTCCATCACTCGAGTGATTTCCTTGGCTCCAATAAGATGTGTTGTACTTACTGAACCTGTTCACTGATGTGGTTGCATTCGTAATGGGGAATCAGTCCTCCTTTACGGGACCGGATACGGGTTAGTTGGTTATCCAGTAAACAATTACGAACAATTTTCTGGTGATCCGTCCAAATCCAGACCAACCTTATTGCTCGCTCCGTAAATTCAATTGCTGATCAGTCACATATTAGCATTTTGCTCATATTCTAGAAATTTAGGATGTGTGCTTGACTGTGTCGCATGCATATATATATATATATATATATATATATATATATATATATATATATGCCCCATACTGAGGCTGATGTTGCATTCTTGATGCTTCTTCACCGTAGTTGGGCTAAACCAACTTACAGTTAAACTAGTTCTCTTTAAGCTGCATAAATTTCATTCCGCTTTATTTGGTTTGTTCTGCCTCCCTGAATAATGTTCTATTAACTGGCCACGTTGCTTACACTAATTGCGCTTATCTTCGGTAATTTTGTTGCGTTCGTAGCATTTTAAGTAACTAGTGGACATTTCTTACTTATCACGGATTTGTTGCTAACCAACTTACTTCATATGGTAATTTAGGGAAGAGTTATGCCACCGTATCTGTATGCATTATTGGATTTATTTTATTTCAGCTTGTCGTTTAAAGTGAATGGCTGTAGTTTGATATCCCTGGTATGGTTGCGCTTGATGTGTATGTTGACAAGGTGCCTACCTGTCTATTACCCACTACATCGTTCATACTGGCTCCAGGAGACAGTTGGTCGTTGCTGGAGGGGACGGGGTGCACGGTCCTTGTGGCCGTGTTAGGATCAAAGAGTGGTTCCATGCACTCAGTGTGGAGCGGACTACGGTCCATCCACCGCCTTGTGTGCGCTTGATGCCCCAAATACAGCGTGCTTGTGTTCGCCTGTGAAGGAGTGTGGGCCGGCTCCGTTGATGAAACGTGGTTCCCATCCACATGCCCGCCGGTCTTATTCCTTCGGGTTTACACTGGATATGGGGTGTGTGGATAGAGCTGTGGGTGGTGCAGCGGGAGCGACCCATGGTCCCTCTGTAGGCGCAGGCGTCCTGTGGCTGACCCCAGTGACAGGCAAATCCGAAACCGGTTACCGCCAACCATATATATATATATATATATATATATATATATATATATATATATATATATATGTTAGATATTTGAAGTGACCTGGGTTTCTTGCCACAGTGTCGTGTTCTCTTAACTTGAATGTCAACACAAAGACGTAGAATTTGTAGGACAAGCCTTAGTTACACAGAGAACCTAGCGCAATTGCACTATTGTTACATGCTAACGGTACTCTTCAAATGCAGCCGACAAATCCAAGAAATTTCCCAGCGAAACTCTAGAAAAAATTGAAAGCTTGATTTAACCTTTTATTCATCGACCAAGTTAAGTGCTACTTAAGCACACTGATCTCTAGGTGCAAGTCAGAAAGCGAGATTTAACCAATATGCCGAAGATATCAAATATGGATTGATACACCGTTTTCAAATGTTACTTGCTCTTCTAGAGATCCCCAGATTAGCAACAGTGAACAGTCAACAAGGAGTTTCGTACCGATGCAGTTGAACTCTTGTGATTGGTTCGAGCAACTGAATCTTACAGTTCACGGTGGAGCAAAATCAATCCAGCTATCTGTTCTCAACAGTAAAATGTAGTGGTCAAGTTACTTAGCACGCACCAGCACATTTACGATAATTGTTGCAGCCAGAAGTTTTGGGTGTTGAGCGGCACGTGGACCACAATGTCCGAATCACTATGAATCAAGTACTGCGACAATGTAAGGGTGAGTTACCCGGTTGTAGTTCATCGAAATGATGCTGTCCGGCGGAGGCGTGTGGGTCCACGCCAGTAACCTTCACCAAAAACCGCGATAACCCTAGTTATGGACCAAATCAGGCAGAAACGAAAGTCATAGTGTTTGTAGTCTGAAGAAAATGCGGCACTGTAACATCAGAACAGTGACCTTCTGGGGGAACCATGAAAGATGATTACCAGGATTTGCACCATGCACTATCTGTCCAACAGTATTGTACCATGAATTCAACTGATATGCAGTCTTTTCCATTACACCACTAAGAAGCAGTTTGGATATATGATTAAGAAAAGCCCAACCGTAAAATGTTAGTTTTTTTTATTACATTTATTATGAAACGCAGAGGGGGAAAAGTCAGAAGGACCTGACATTTGGAGATAGTGGCATGGACTCCACAATGATGACTTGAGCCCAACATGGGGCCAGATGGAATACGTATGCTGACGATAGCTAAAATGAAGAAATGGCCGTACTGTGCTTATCCAACTGTGATAGCCTTCTGACTGAATCTACATGTGACCAACTTCTACTTTTACCATTCTAACACCTACTACTGTGGCAATCAACACGTGGACCAAGCTGTCATAGGTAAATAATCGACCTAATTTTTCATTAATTCGTCGCTTAGTGAAGGGTTTACTCTGTTCATTGCATAGCAGTAACATGCAAATCAATGGATATTGAGCAGCGCTATATCACAACTAATAACTTAGGCACGATATCGTTACCGCTCCCTAAATCCCAGTGGTCTTAACCACAGAAAGGTAACGGCCAGGTTGCGGGTCATAACCCTACAGGGACCAGATAAAACGCACACAGCTAACGATTGCCGAAAAGGGGAAACCACCGTAGGTGCTTTCCCGGCGCGCGGTGCCGCTCTGACAGTTTCCATATCATGAACTTCCACTTACACCATTAAGATTTCTCCACTGCTCTATTACAAACCGTAACTTAAGGTATTGTAGGCCATAACAGACACACTATCGGTGTAGTTTCACTGATCGTGACTTACATGAGTTATCAGGAGAATAATGATCATTTCTGTTTCCGATGGAGCAAACGCGATCATAGTCCCTCCGATAGCACTCCGTTTTCATGCGATTTTCATTCGCTTTCCTGTAGTCCGGTGGGGATGTTGGATATGTCTGCATGGGAATGTTATAAGGTTCACTGGGCGATGAACTATGACGGTTGAACGTCAAGGTAAAGCGCGAATCCCAATTCGGAGGCAGTTTAAATCCTTCAGATGCATTATCTTCATCGGTACGACTTCGCGGTTGCGTCGAAAAAGTATGACATCTAGCGTTAGACAGTGTGCTGACACAATCAAGGAAGGCTGCAGACGTTGCCGAAGTAAAACATCTACAGGCACCAAATAGTCTTCCTTCGGAGCATTTTGAGGTCACAGTACACTCATCGGTATTGTAAGTTGATGTCATTAGGCACAGAAGTTTGTGCTGCATCCAGTTGTAATGGAGCAGAATGCAAGACTCAAACCAAGCATGGCGCGGTAAACTGCGTACATTCCGATAAGGGGATGATATAGTTTGGGGTGGGTGAGATGAACAAGTCACACTATGGACGCGACGCTCGGCTCTGTCATTGGCCGTTCGAGTAAGGGAGGGGATAGGCATGCGACAGCTGCAGATTCGCTCGCTCTCATGTGCCAATGGGATTGCCGCCAACATGGGCTGGGCTGCACACTGAGAAAATCGATGGTAGGCTAACTTCCACATTTCTCGCAATGGTTGCTGTATTAAATGCGTTGGTACAATGCTTAGTTTCCTCCTCATTGCGTTAAAACGTGTAAAGCAATCGGAAGATGTACCAAAATGTGGGCGAATGTGATAGTTGCAACTTCCGTTTGCCCATACCTAAATATGCCCTACTCCGCCAGCTAATTACAGCCACTGTAACAATAGGACTGTCCCCGGTAACAGAGCTAATATTTCCGTGTGTGAGAACGAGACCATACATCCCTGATTATGTTGCGCTGTTGGCTAGCTAGGTTTGGAGTATAGATATACAGTCAGTCGCTTGTATAACTGTTCGCCAAACGAAAAGCTGTCCACTGTGCAATCGGAACTCCGAAACACTGAGGTCTCAGCATCAACTTGTTGAGCACAGCGAAAGTACGATTGTTTCATTGCGGTACTCTCTGTTCGAACACTTCGTGGTGACCTGATATATCCCCACTAAGAGCTCGCTCCTATGGTATAGGGGAAATTCTAGGTGGATCAGTGAGTACCATTGAATCGACAAACCTGCATCGGGGACAGTGAATCCCAAAGAGGCCGATGTTAGTGCCCAACTTGGTAAATGGTGTTTATTACTGCATTAACTAGCTGAAAGCGTAGTACTAATGAATTCCAGCTGTTTGGCCGTAGTTGAGACTTGCAACAAATGTGCTGGTGCACAACCACTTGTTGAGGACGTTTCGTATATTCTACCCTGGAATATACTTTCAACACTCCCATCTGCTGCTTTGAAACTACTGCGTCCACAGTCTCGGAAGGAATGACAGATTTCGACAACTATGATGGACGTCGTTTGAGACGGATTATTTGAAGATGTTGGAGAGAACGAGAGGGAGAGTGCATGTTAGGCGGAAGGATCTGCGCTTTAAATCACTGAACATCAGCCATACTTCACTTATATTCACAGTAAGTGAAAGCATAGCTTCATATTAGCACTTTTGACAGGCAACGGTAAATTGATGGACATTTTCTTATGTCCTTTATTTTTGTTTTTCTGTTTTCCATCTGTGGATTATGGAATAACGGAAACGTCCGGATAGTCGTTAGCCCCTGTTCAAGTAGCCAGATGACGCACCCAAGTACAGACACCCGAACACGGCTAAACGCGGGCTGGACAGGTTACTAATTGGATCTGTGGCGCACCACCACTGCAGGTGTATGCAATGTTAGTTTATGTCTCTCCAAACGAATGTTGTGTTTGCTCAAATACAGTGTGCTAAAAAGGATGCGTTGTTCTGAGTAAGCATGCCATCCGCTACACCTGTGCTCATGATTACCAAGGACAGCATCCCTTGGAATTGGGTTGCAGAACGAAGTGGTCTTTACTCTACAGCGCCGTTGCATACGAGTAGCAACTTTGCGCAAAGTATATGCAGTGCAAGGCCTACGAAGAGAATGTATCGTTGCCCGGCTGAAGCAAACGAGCTGCTCCGTGGCTCCCGGCATGGTCTGTGCACATACACTCCAACTCTCGTCCAAGTCAATGGAAGAAGTGTAGTCGTATAGTATTACAAACATATTGTGAGTGGGTTCCCTCGCGGTTTGGCTCATATCTGGTTGGAACACCGTGCGAGCAATTGGCGTTTTCGGGGCTGCGTATGTGGTGCAGAAAAAGCGGCTGAACCACTCAGCACCTCTTTATCACGCACCAGACTCTGATGGCTGGGCCACATGATGCGCAAGCCAGCCCACAAACTGCCGTGACGTGCATTGTTTGCGCACCGGGGATGCGGATGGAGGAAGGGGTGGGGGTGTCCAATCAATGACTTGGTCAAGAGGAATGAAGTTTCTTACTTCGAAGTTGACCTCGGTTGGAGTCTCTCGACTCCTTGGTTGGGGACCGAAGGAGGATGGACATTTTTGGCTGGATACACTTCCCGATATGGCTAGGAGCCGACCTCAATGACGTGTGTGTTGTAAATTTCTTGGTCTTTCACCCTCCAACAACGATCTCATTTATTATACAGAATATAACCCTTTTTGTGACACCATAGTCGGCTGTTGGCTCTGCGGAACGATGTCCATCTGTCACTGTTGACTCAGCTGGCGTGCCTCTGTTTCATCTTTTTTCTTCTTTTATGTTGCGGCACGATAGCTGAGGTGTTTTCCACCTGCAGCTAACGTGTATCATGATGAATGATGACGAGTGTATTCCACACACATGGTAGAGGAAGGTGTGACTTGGAGCAGCGGCAGCATCAAAAGCAACTACAACAACAACAACAGCAGCAGCAGCAGCAGCAGCAGCAACAACAACAACAACAACAACAGCAGCAGCAGCAGCAACAACAACAATAACAACAACAACAGCGGCAACAGCAACTAATGTCATTTTGTTGGAAACATTGGTTGTGTGAATAGGTAGTGATACACAACCTCAAAATGGACTGCCATTTATGTTGACGCAGTTTGATCGCAGGGACCGTGTCTTGGGCTAGTAAATGTTAGGTGCTCCTGGCTCCTGGCCCAACCAGCAACCGCTACATCCAGCGATCAACTCGTGGTCGCACTATCTCTATGTGAGAAATGCAGACAGCCACGAATCCAATGGTGTGTGCGGTGTCTTGAGCGGACACCTGACATGCGTCCAGTAAACAAATTTGTTAACTTTTTGTCACCTCATACCACGTAGCCGTTTTTTACTCGTGTTTACAGCTACCTTGTGTCCTTGGGAGCCCTGAATACGCCGACTGGTGTGTTCATGTGAGGATGGCGCGCGAAGTACCAATCCACGATTAGCTTGCCATATTTTTGTTTGTTCAAGTTCAAGTTCAGTTGGGACCGGAACGATAGGATAATCCCGTGAATGTTCCTTCTTTTGCGTATCGTCGGATCGGGAATTGACAGGTCTGCTTGAGATGTTGAAAAGCCTAAAACAAAGACCGCATCACACCCTGTCCAACCAATTACTGCCCACATTTTCCTGCCCAGCAGTCCCTGCCAGGCCGGTTTATGTGAAGTAAAAGAGTGAAGTGTAAGCTTAGAAAACAAGAGGAGGAATGTCAGCTAAATAATGATAATACCAAGGTGAGAAGGAAATTAAAAGGAACGAAGGGAAAGTTGAAGATACAAGTCGGTTAGGAGAAGGGGAAGGTTTGGTACTGCCACCCAAGAGCATCTAACAGACGCTCGAAACCCTCTACCGTAGACTCCCTAACCACGTGCGTCGGAAGCGAGTTCCAACGTTCAATAACTCGACGCGACAAGCGAGTTTCCGTCCTTACCCGGTCAGAACGCTGTTTGTGCAGCTTCAACGGGTGACCTCGGAGACTAGGCAGCTTGGCGGGACTAAATAACCAGGACAAGTCTGGACCAATCTTACCCGTTAAGATACGGTAAGTGAGGATCAAGTCTCCTCTCATTCTGCGGTAGTGCATTGAGTACATACCCAAGCTAAGCAAACGTTCGGGATACGTTTGCCCCCGTAATCCTTGCACTAACCTTGTACCCACTCGCAAAACCCTCTCCAGTTCCATTTTGTCCCTTACAAGACAAGGTGGACAAGCCTGGATAAAGTACTCTAAGTGGGGTCGCACGAAAGATGAGAACATCTTCACAAAAATATTGGCCGTTAGGACACCGAAGGAGCGGCGAATAAACCACATCATACGGAACCCTCTACAAGCAGCCTTCCTCCAATTTTCCCCAGAGTGAAGCAATGAGGTATGGGTGATACCTAGATCAACCTGCTGAATGACAACAGGGAGTTCACTTCCACCAACTACATAGCGCGTGGGAGGATTAGCACTTCCAATGAGGAGGACAGCACATTTCGCCTGATTTATGGGCATCAACCATAAGGTTGACCAATCCCAGAGCCTAACCAAAGCACTCTGAAGTGCCTCAGAGCCACCAGGGATATCCACAATATTCCAGAGCTTGAGGTCATCAGCAAACAATAGCGACGGTACTCCAAGCTCCTGGGGTAGGTCATTGACATAAATTGCGAAAAGCAACGGCCCTAGACCCGAGCCCTGCGGAACGCCACTAAGAACAGCTTGTCTAAGCGAAAGACTACGCCCCACGCGTACGCACTGTTCTCTGCCCTCTAGAAAAGCAGAAACCCATTTGAGGGCGGCTCCAGATATCCCATATGATCTCAACTTCAATGAGAGTCATTGATGGGGGACAGTATCAAAGGCTTTCGAGAAGTCAACGAAAAGCACGTCGATGGCGTGACCATTGTCTACTGCCTCAGCCCAGCTTTCACGAGCTACAAGTAAATTTGTCAGACATGAAAATCCCTTCCGGAATCCGTGCTGGGCCGCGCTGAGAAGGTTAAACTTAATCAGGTGATTCTCCACCGAATCCCTGACCAATTTTTCAAACAACTTAACTACTACACTTGTTAAGCTGACAGGCCGGTAGTTCGCGGGCAGAACTCTGTCCCCGCCCTTAAAGATCGGACAGATGATTGCCTTCTTCCATTCCGAAGGTAAGGCACAGCTGTCGAGTGATATTGTAAACATGCATGTCAGAGGGCCACTTAGCTCAGCGGCCAATTCATGCATCAGCTTCGGATGAAATGAATCAGGGCCAGAAGCTTTGGAAGGATTTAGCCCTTGCAATAGCCCGAAGACTTGTGTCTCCGTTATGCTGATTTCAGTTAGATAAGAATCCTCCGGAACTTTTGCGACCAGCTCAACCTGAGGTAGAGAGGTCTCATGCGAAAAGACACCAGTATATTGTTCGCTAAGTATACAGGCATTATCATAGTCGGTATGCCCATGGGTCCCGTCCGCTCGTAGTAAAGCCGGTATAGACGAGTTTGTACCGCTACGTCTCTTTACGTAAGCAAAGAACTTCTTTGGATTTGG
>OX104063.1:154100503-154141272 GCA_944474145.2 Dicrocoelium dendriticum | reverse complement strand
GTAGTGAGGATCAAGTCTCCTCTCATTCTGCGGTAGTGCATTGAGTACATACCCAAGCTAAGCAAACGTTCGGGATACGTTTGCCCCCGTAATCCTTGCACTAACCTTGTACCCACTCGCAAAACCCTCTCCAGTTCCATTTTGTCCCTTACAAGACAAGGTGGACAAGCCTGGATACAGTACTCTAAGTGGGGTCGCACAAAAGATGAGAACATCTTCACAAAAATATTGGCCGTTAGGACACCGAAGGAGCGGCGAATAAACCACATCATACGGAACCCTCTACAAGCAGCCTTCCTCCAATTGTCCCAGAGTGAAGCAATGAGGTATGGGTGATACCTAGATCAACCTGCTGAATGACAACAGGGAGTTCACTTCCACCAACTACATAGCGCGTGGGAGGATTAGCACTTCCAATGCGGAGGACAGAACATTTCGCCTGATTTATGGGCATCAACCATAAGGTTGACCAATCCCAGAGCCTAACCAAAGCACTCTGAAGTGCCTCAGAGCCACCAGGGATATCCACAATATTCCAGAGCTTGAGGTCATCAGCAAACAATAGCGACGGTACTCCAAGCTCCTGGGGTAGGTCATTGACATAAATTGCGAAAAGCAACGGCCCTAGACCCGAGCCCTGCGGAACGCCACTAAGAACAGCTTGTCTAAGCGAAAGACTACGCCCCACGCGTACGCACTGTTCTCTGCCCTCTAGAAAAGCAGAAACCCATTTGAGGGCGGCTCCAGATATCCCATATGATCTCAACTTCAATGAGAGTCATTGATGGGGGACAGTATCAAAGGCTTTCGAGAAGTCAACGAAAAGCACGTCGATGGCGTGACCATTGTCTACTGCCTCAGCCCAGCTTTCACGAGCTACAAGTAAATTTGTCAGACATGAAAATCCCTTCCGGAATCCGTGCTGGGCCGCACTGAGAAGGTTAAACTTAATCAGGTGATTCTCCACCGAATCCCTGACCAATTTTTCAAACAACTTAACTACTACACTTGTTAAGCTGACAGGCCGGTAGTTCGCGGGCAGAACTCTGTCCCCGCCCTTAAAGATCGGACAGATGATTGCCTTCTTCCATTCCGAAGGTAAGGCACAGCTGTCGAGTGATATTGTAAACATGCATGTCAGAGGGCCACTTAGCTCAGCGGCCAATTCATGCATCAGCTTCGGATGAATTGAATCAGGGCCAGAAGCTTTGGAAGGATTTAGCCCTTGCAATAGCCCGAAGACTTGTGTCTCCGTTATGCTGATTTCAGTTAGATAAGAATCCTCCGGAACTTTTGCGACCAGCTCAACCTGAGGTAGAGAGGTCTCATGCGAAAAGACACCAGTATACTGTTCGCTAAGTATACAGGCATTATCATAGTCGGTATGCCCATGGGTCCCGTCCGCTCGTAGTAAAGCCGGTATAGACGAGTTTGTACCGCTACGTCTCTTTACGTAAGCAAAGAACTTCTTTGGATTTGTTACGGCTGCGTTAGCCAAATCCTCCTCGTACTGAAGACGAAGATTTCTAAGATGTTGCTTACATTTATTTCTAACCGCTCGATAGCTTTCGTAGGTGCTGGTTGATGAAGCCGCTTGGTAAGTTCGCCAGCACTTAGAGCGCTTCCTGAGCAGGTATTTACCTGTATGATCTATCCATGGAGGCTGCGCCCGTGTCACCCTTCTCTTAGTGAGTGGGATGTGGGAGCAGAGATCTCGGTGAGGTATGCCTTAAATTTCTCCCAGGCTGTCTCAACGGTGTCAGCCACGGTGATCGCACAACGCAGAACTGAAGCTTTGTCTCGCATTGCGTTAAAGTCTGCCCGCCAAATATTTGGACATGCCTCAGCGGTAGCTTGATGACACTTAGTTAGAGCACATCGAAAGGATATGCAGACATGGTCACTTGCTCCTAGAGGACAGTCGTAGGTAATATCACTTACGAAATCGTGTGACTTCGCAAAAATGAGATCCAAGGTAGACGGAAGTTGGTTGCTCATATATCTAGTCGGGAGGTCCACGAACTGATGCAAAGGCAGTTGCAATGTTAGCTCAAGGAGATCCGAACCGAAAGTGCCCACCGCCGAACTGCAAGATAGATCAGCCCAGCAGACTTCAGGGAGGTTGAAGTCACCCAGTATTAGGCACCTATTGGCAGCCTGAGTACGAATAAATTCAATAACCTCCCTGGAGATATTTCCAGGACTTCGATATACCACTACAACTGTAAACTGAGCAGAGGAAGTGCACACAATAGTCGAGAGGGCTTCAACAGTTTGATCCGGCGACTGGAACACATAGGTCCTCAACACATCGAGTTTACAACTCACGTAAAGAGCGACGCCCCCACCTTGGCGGCCAACGGAGCGATCGCATCTAAACAGTGCGTAGCCAGGCAAACATACTTCACCGTCTGTGATATCCCGGGGCAGCCACGTTTCGGTGATAGCAAGTATGTCGGGACGAGATTTGTCTACAAGTAGACCCACCTCGTGTACCTTGTTCCTTAGGCTACGCACATTACTTAGCACTACCCGAAGGAACTCGGCACGACCAGCCCTGGGTCGTACGCTACCAAAAGAGGTTCTGGTAGGGCAGAATTTGACTTCCGGCTGACCACCTGAAAACCCACAAGACGAAGGCCTTGCTCACCAGCCGCACGCCTGCTTTTGAGGCATTTGATGGCTTCCTTTAACTTCAGTCGATCTGCCAGTGGAAGGTCCGGCTGAACGCTGACATTACTACCCTTGAGTCTGAATGCAAAGCGCATTAACGCTTTGCGTTCCTTCGGGGTTGAGAGTACTACACGAAGTAGTCGGGGTCGCGGATTTGGCGTGTCTACAGGGACGTTCCGCAATCTGGTTAGTTTCGTGATAATGACACCGGGGAAACCAGGTGGAAGCATCTTGTTGACGCAGAGCTTGAACCACTGGAAGTCATGCAGCATGCGTTGCTTTGGAAGAGCTGCCACGGATTCAGCAACGTTACGAAATATAACGCTACTATTAGTAAAAGAATCACCTCGACGAGGCGTATTCATTCCACGCGTCTTCGACGCGACCCCAGTTTCGACCGGTTTGGCAGATGACACGGCGCGTTTCTTCGCCAAGTGAGCTGGAGTATTTGAGGTTGAGGCTTTATTCTCTGCCTCCAGCTCCCTCACCGGTCTAGTCTTTTCAGACTTTGCGGGTGTGGCCGAAGTCGATACGGCGCGTTGCTTCGCCAATGGAACTGGGGTGAATGGAGTTGGAGTTTTGTGTTCCAACTCCAATACCTTAATGTTTTCAGTAACCTCAGGCTTTGAGGCAGCCTTACGGACTTTCTTGGCCCTCTTCCTCTTGCTTTTATTGGGCCCAGGGGCCATAAGTTCGGTCTCGCTTTGGACGGCTTCCAGTACGAAATCAGAGGCCCCTTTAGAGGCATTCTGGACCGCTGGGACACAAGACACGGTATCCATCAGCTCAGTCGGATTTTCATCGACAGCAATTGAGGTTAGTTGCGTGTCTTCCTCCAATGAGCCGACATCAATAGAGACTCCCATATTCCTCATCAGTAACTCCACTTTCCGATCAAGAGATATGAGGAAGGACCACAACTGCTGGTTACCCAACCCGACGTTGCTCGATGTCCCCTCAGTGACCTCAAGACGCGTAGATCGACGGCGACGGCATAGAAGACAATTGAACAGCATGCTATCGCTAGTCGAAAGCATTGCGTACTGATCAGGGCTCAAATCGGTACAGGTCTCATGGTACCAGCAGTTGCATACATAGCACTGCATGCCACCAGACTCGTCCGTCACGGGCTTTGAGCAGCTTCCGCTGCCGCATACAGCATTAGATTCGCTGATCAATGCAGCCGAAGACACATTAGCGCCGGTATTCAGTGAATCCGACATGACGCTTTCAAAGAGTGTGAAACAAGTATCAAAACGTAAAACCGACAAGCTGTTACCTGCAGGGCAGTCAACAGAAACAGTTCTGGGTTAAACAAGATGCAAAACGGATTACAAAACACAAAAATACCGGAAAAATAGCCAGAGGCTGAACCCGAAAAGATGGACGACGTTGGTAAGTACCCAAAAACGGGTACGACGTAATCCGGGGAAAACGATGATCCAAAATTCTTTGGATCAAGCGAAATTTGACAAAAGTCAAATTTTTTGCACGACACTTGTAAACACTGTTCCGGAACTGTCCTTTGAAAGTAAAACCTCAAAAAGACAGCACGTTCAAAAATTTCAATTTACTGCCAAGGAGGAGGAAACCGACAGTTGTTTTACTCGCATTGCTAAACTCACGAATCTTGTTGCCTAGATGCTCGCCTACCAGTGGCTCATCGTGACTTGGGGGTTACGCTACACCAGTAGACTGAGAAATATGTCGTAATGCGTACTTTGACCTATTCCGTAGAAGCTCAGTACACTCGGTTTGGCGCAGGGCCGGATATTATTCTCCAGCGAAAGTCTTTATCGTTGAAGCGAAGAAGGCTTACGATGCGAAGCATGTGGCGTAGGGTCACTGAACCTATGTGAGCATGAAACTTGTTGATAAAACGAGAGTGCATTACAAAACAGCTAGTTTGGTTCCATGATATTTTATGCGAAGTTTTACTCTTGACGAGAGACGTTTTGCACTGACCAGCAGACTCAAGAAATCGGAATGATGATGCTCGTGTGTGGTTTTTTATAACATTGTTTTGCGGTGAACCCAGCGTGCGACACACAACAGCCGATATTTATGATAACTTTCATTCTGTTAAATGTGGCGACGCAGTCGCACCCTACAGGAAACGCTCAGTAACTTGCAAGCAACTAAGTGGGTCTGGCTGATTGTTCACCAAAAGCATAATAATAAGCGAGCTGCGAATCAAGAACCAGCAGTCTTCTTCGCATGACCACGTTGTACCATGCTTTTCAAGAACAATCACTCCGGAAAATCCGTGGGATTTGAAGAACCAAGGTATTCTATTGGATGTACCCACTGAATCTGAGGATTGTTGGATTACCGTGCTGGATTCCACTTTTTCTTCCGGATTACTCTGTTGTACATGGTTTTTCTGTGTGAATTGTACACCAATATTTTTTCTTTTGGTGTATTTTTCAATCTGTGCAAATTTGGTGGACGTTCGCTAATTAATTTCCGAGTTCTCATTGATTGACCTAACTGTCGTCTGTGTCCGCTATAATGGAATTGTTCTATAGAAATCGGCCATCATGACCACCACACCGATAACCTGAAACAAAGCATTATGTGCTAAGCAAACTTCTACTAAGCTAGTAAAATGAGGATTGAGTTGCACAAATTGCCAAGACCGGTAACATTCGAAATACGTCAACGTCTGTAGAGCCGACATAAACACATACAATACACCGAGTTCACTTTGGTTCTGTCCTTAGTGTACTACAGTTCCACTAGTAAAATGCATGCTAGCGTTAACACAAAAGTACGACACCCTGGTCGCCGAAAATGAACATCGTCTGAAAGTAAAACTTGTTTCGCTCGTGGAGACAATAGCTCATCTTGCACCTCATCCGACTCTCACAATCGCTTCCTCGAAAGCAAGGAAAAGCGCCGGGGGTTCACATGGTCACGCAGTACTAGAAACTTCGGGAACCATGAAGCAAACTGTCATCGCCACCGATAGAGGCATGCCTAGCCCCACTGCCCACATCCTCTTATCCAATCTATCGACTGATGCAACATCGGTAACATCCACCGTTCCGACTGACCAATGAAATCCGCAGCGCTCTAAAGACCGATCCACGTAGGCAACCGTTGCTGCTCGATATAATCGAAGTGAGACCGCAGTAACCTCACCCAGTACAGTTACGAAACGGGTCTAGGACCAGGTGCAACCTGCACAGACGTCACTAAAACCCTCGATAACCGTGACTCCATATCACCGAAGACCACGCGGAACTACGGGGTCTTGACACTTATACGCACCAACGTCCCTGAGTCTAGGGCAAACTTCTTAAGGAATGAACAGCTAGATGCTTTAAGCAATGGGATTTCCTTTGTGATAAAATCGGAGTGCAAGCCAGTCCGACAAATATGATGCGCATCACTAGACATCCAACCTCGAATCATTAGGGGAGCATCGGCTAATGCGAGTAACATTGGGATCAATAGATGATGCCTAGGCGGTGCTTTTGTCGGCATCCCGCCTGCGGACTGAAAACAGTGGAATACGCATATTTTCGGATGTTCCATGGAGCGAAAACCAGCGATACAAAATTAATTCAAACCATCACCACACGGAGAGTAACAAAAGAATTTTCTTCCTTCATGGCCTGCCCAAGATACCGATGACCAGCAACGAAGAAGCTCACACTCATGACCTAGAAGAATGCCGTTACATCCGTGCATGCGACGTTACACTACAGTCAATTACACGGTTAACCGTTTAGCCAAACTGCAGAGACAGTGGCCCGAGCATACTGAAGCTAACAGTGCAGTCACAACGGATGGACGTGAACTTAATCCGTAGCTGGCAGGTACAACGCAGGAATCGTTTTTCGGAACTACGACTGAAGACAGCAGTTAGAGAGCTGCGTCCAATCGCTGTTCTCGCGGAAACGACGCCACCCATGACTCACATAAACACAAGAGCGATTCGGAAACCTGTGTGCTAAGACTCGTGGTTATCGAGAAAGCTAAGGATGGACTGGATACCACAGATGCAAGTGAGACCAAAAACAGATATCATTCCTATCGAGATTTGGCAATTCACTCAAAAACGATTAGGCGCCGACCTCTCTGTACATCCACAATGCCCTCCAATGTGAGTTCATAGAGGATCAGCTCAGCACGGTACAATATCCCCTTTGGTGCCGTCTACATTTATATGGCGACTTCAGTTGCTTAGTGGCGGTTATTTAGCGCTCTCCTTCCTCCACCCCCGGAGATGGACCCATCTGGCATCCTCAAGAAGGCGGGTATTTTACACAACTTGTAGTCACATTCTCATTACTGTCGATTGCAACATCGACCCTCTGGAATCCCAAGCAGCTCCCCGAGAACAATTTAAGGCTGATATACAAGAGTTTGTCTCCAGTTAACCGCTGTATGGCCACATCAATAATCACACCCGATTACGAGAAAATCAAAAGTCTTCGCTCCTTGATCGTCTATTCACCAACGAAGAACTTGTGGTCGAGGTGTTGATTGGCGATGTGCCATTGGAAAGCAGTCATCATGTAGTCATATTCTTCGAATGCATTTGCTATTCAGAATATCCCGTGGAAATTGCCTACGCAACGAGGTATGTACACTACGACATATTAGGTCGGCTAGATGAGACAGATAACTGGACAGTTATAGCAGACGAGGCACCAGCTAGTGCATGGGAACATTTCGTCAGCCAATTTAACTCTCTGGCTGCCGAAGCATCAGCGACTAAGTCCTTCCACCCCAGAAACGTGGTTCCGTTTCTGCGAAGCAGGACACGCAAGTGTATAGCAGTGCGAAACTCAGCCTGGCATATCAACAAACTCTTCCCGAGTACCGAGGACTGGATGGCCTATGCGACCCAACATAACCACTATACTCAGCTTATACACGAGGATAGAACAGCGTACCGGCAGAAGTTGGCAGTGCGTATGGCCTCAAACCACAAGCTTATGTAGCAACTCGCCAGCATTCTACGTAACGTAAAACGGAGAATTCGTGCTCTTCAAACAGCGAACGGACACCGAAGGAAGCGGCGAATGCCCTGCGCCTACAATTTGCTGAAACATTTCAGTGCGATCACTGGTCATCTAACTCTATGACGATAGTTGTTTTATCCAATAAAATTCACTCGCATATCCTTCACAGCAGAAACTGTACTGAACGAACTGTTGAGTATACGCAAGCACGCCACACGTAGAGTTGTTAATATACACACGAAATCGACAGGAGAGAGTTTAGCTGAGACTTCGGCCCGATCATACCAACACTGTTTTGATGAAATGTACGTATCCGACATGTGGAAACAAGGGATGATTACTCCTATTCACAAGGGAGGTAGTCGTTTCAATCCAGCCAACTACCGCCCCATAATCTTACTACCAGTTCTAACAAAGTTCATGGAAGCTATCATTTCTGATGCGCTAACGACCTACTTGGAAGAATTTGACTACCTCGCATTGGACCAGTATGGCTTCCGACGAAGTTGGTTGTGTACTACAAATCTATTACTAGCGCGAACAGCTGGACTGGAGCAGAGGTTGATGTAGTCTTTCTCGACTTCTCAAAGGTGTCTGACCGGTTAGACCATGCCACTCTGCTCTACAAACTCCAGACTTTTGGTATCGGTGATACTCTCCTAGGATGGATCAGAAGCTTTCTTTCGCACTGGCGTCTGGAAGTATCTGTGCGTGAATCCCTCTCAGATCCCATCCGAGTTGAATGCGGAATACCACTAGGATTGGTACTAGGATTGCGATTATTTTTGATGTATCTTAACGATAGCACACGCGTCATACGCTCGAACTGCCTTCCTTATGCCGATGACATCAAGATGTGGAGGGCGATCAATACATCAGGTGATATCACAGTACTCCATGCTGATCTTGATATGGAACAGGTGTGGTCAATCCAGAATCTTCTTCGATTCTGCGTTCGATAACGGTTGCTTAAGGAGGATCGCTCGCGTTTGGTGGCAACATCGAGTTAATAATAATGACCTTCGATGTCGCATCTTGGGGAATGCGAGTATTCCCTTCAACAAACTGGTTATGTTGCGCCAGTTGAGATGGCTCGGTCACGTCCTACGCATGGCACCTGAGCGTCTACCGCGTCGAGCTCTATTCGCTCGTCAAGGACCTGGCTGGAGGCGACCGCGTGGTGGTCAGCCTTCTACATGGCGACAGCACATGAAATCGCTGACGTCGTGTCTAGCCGCTGTTGGATCCGTACGTCTTCCAGGATGGGGACCCAAAGATGAGGAGTGCCAATGGCTTAACACACTTGAAGACATGGCCCGCAACCGGAATCAATGGAAGAATTGTGTACAGTATTGTATTGATTCACATGTTTAATACTACAAACATTAAACTGACAAAAAAAGAGCAAAAGCGGCGTGTGAAAACAAACTAAAAATGTTTTGTTCTACTTTTTGTCAAAATGTTCCATTCTTCTTGCGGCATATTAGTTGAAATGTGTTGTTCACCTTCAACTAGCATGCCACGATGATAATGACGCGATGATTCTTGCTTATCTCCTGATTTCCATGGTTTTATTCTGGCTCTATGTCTAGTTAATAGACTGTTGAGGTTACATGGTTGGCGGCATCCGGTTTCGGATTTGCCTGTCACTGTGGCAAGCCACAGGACGCCTGCGCCTACAGAGGGACCATGGATGGCTTGCGCTGCACCACCCACAGCTCCAACCACACACCCCATATCCAGTGTAAACCCGAAGGAATAAGACCGGGAGGCATGCGGATGGGAGCCACGTTTCATCAACGGAGCCGGCCCACACTCCTTCACAGGCAAACACAAGCACACTGTATTTGGGAATCAAGCGCACACAAGGCGGTGGCTGGACCGTAGTCCGCTCCACACTGAGTGCATGGAACCACTCTTCGAGCCTAACACGGCCACAAGGACCGTGCACCCCGTCCCCTCCAGCAACGACCAACTGTCTCCTGGAGCCAGTATGGACGACGTAGTGGGTAATAGACAGGTAGGCACCTTGTCAACATGCACATCAAGCGCATCCACAACGGGGATATCAAACAACAGCCAATCAATTGAGAGAGAGAGAAAGAAAAAGAGAAAAACTCGATTAATGCATAAGGAAACGGTGACATAAACCTTAATTAAATAGCATACGTAATAAGTTGTTTACAAACAAATCCCAGCTAAGTGCACGAGGTCAGGAAGTATAGTTCACGGTATGCCACGAACACAAAAATGTTATGGAAATCGAATACAATTGGCTGAAGCGATGTGTGCAAGTTAATGGAATAGAGTACAGGGAGATATTTATATGAGAAAGAAAAGCATTAAGGTAAAAACTGTAAACCCACCACCTGAAATAAAGAGACTTAGCATGCAAGCACGCGGTTAGTAAATCGAATTCAGCGTGCCTACAAACGCTGCGCCGGTGCTGCCTATGTTCACTGCGGGACCCGTCGTCGCTTCGGCAGTGGTCCCGAGTGACCTCTCTCATGGCTCACTAGGCCTGCCTGACTAAGGCACTCGCGACCGCATGTTTTACAGCACCATGCGCTCGATGTCGATGGAGCACAATCCATCGGTGCTTGCCGCTTCCGCAACTGCCGCTTCTTCTCTGCATGCATGAGGGATTTCTCCCGCACTTCAGCAACTGCCTTTGTGATTAGATCGCGCCATGCACGCCGATCAACCGCCTTCGATTCCCATGATCTGCAATCAAGATTAGAACGTGTGAGGCTCACTTTAATCATGTCCTGGTAACGTAACTTTGGTTTCCCCACGTGCCGCTTCCCAATACTCAGCTGACCGTATAAGAGTTGTTTCGGTATCCGCGTCGAATCCATACGGCTCACATGACCGAGCCATCTCAGGTGTCTCAATAAAAGTATGCAGTCCACTGCATACATCCCACTTCGGCGCAACACTTCCGTGTCTGCAACTCTGGCGCCCCAGCCGATCCGCAAAATTCGTCGCAGACACTGCTGATGGAACCGCTCGAGATATCGCACATCCCGACGGTACATCGTCCACGTTTCACTGCCGTATAGAAGAACGGACAGTACCATGGATTGGTAAACCATCAGCTTCGTGCCAATGCTAAGCTGATGGTTGTTCCACACTCGGTACTCTAGCTTCCCGAATGCCGCTGCCGCCTTCGACACGCGAGTACGCAACTCAACGTGTAGCTGCTGATCAGTCGACATCACACTCCCAAGGTAGCAAAAGCGGGAGGTGGTTTCCAATACTTCAGCACCAATGCTGATTTGCGGCAATATTGAAGATTGCACCTCCGGTGAAGGCTGAAAGAGACAGACAGTTTTGCTTGTGTTGATGGTGAGCCCGAATTTGGCCGCTGTCGAAGCCAGAGCACTAGTCATGTGCTGCAACTCATCCGCGTTGTGTGAAAACAACGCACAGTCGTCAGCAAACAGCAACATACGGATAGTTGTCTCACAGACTAGAGTTCTCGCACCGAAACGACGGATGTTCAGCAACCCACCATCAATACGGTGCTCCACACGAACACCGTAAGCACAAGCCGCATCAAAAGCACAAGACAACATTGCATGAAGATAGATATTAAACAGAGCAGGAGCTAACACACAGCCTTGCTTCACACCAGAGACAACTGCAAAGTCATCAGAGGTCTCTCCACTCAGCTGCACCCTCGCTCGCATACCACTGTGCAGACATTCAATTAAACTTACAAACTTACGCGGGCAACCAAACTTACCCAACACCAGCCACAGTGCCTCGCGGTTCATCGTATCAAATGCCTTGGTGAAATCAACAAAAAGCGAGTACAAAGGCTGGTGTCGTTCTCTGCACTTCTCTTGCAACTGACGAGCCGCAAACACCATATCTATAGTGCTGCGACCCGAACGGAATCCACATTGCTCTTCCGCCACGTTTGGTTCCACAATCTGACTCACGAGGCGATTGAGCAGGATTCGGGCAATCACCTTGCCCACACAACTCAGCAAGTTGATGCCACGATAATTCGTGCAACATTGCTTGCTACCTTTGCCCTTGTACAGTGGTAGCACAAGGGCATCCTTCAGCTCAGCAGGCACCTCCTCCTCAATCCACACGCGTTGCACCAAGTGGTGCAGCACAGTCAACAACGCGGGTCCACCGTGTTTCAATACTTCAGGTGGGATCCCGTCACCTCCGGCACATTTGCCGGTTCGCAGCTGAGCAAGTGCTCTCTGCGTCTCATCCAGTCTCGGCGTATCCGCCAGATCCGCCTTCACATCGTGCTGCTTCAGGCCATTCAATGTAGGCCAGTCGATCTCTGAACGGTTGTTCAAGAGAGTGTCAAAGTGTTTCCGCCAGACCTGCATTATGTCTGCAGTCTGGGTGCAGGTAGCGCCTGAACTACCATCGATCAGTGTCCTCAGCGGCTCCAATCTCGGTCCATACACCGCCTTCAATGAGTCAAAGAATTCCTTGTGTTGACGGCGTTCGGCGTAGCATTCCATCTGCTTCGCCTTCTCCGTCCACCATGCATTTTTAATGTGACGGAGCTGTCGGGTCAGTCGCCGTCGAAGTTTGCGAAACTGACTCTTCTTCCCCAAGTCACTGGGGTCTGCAACATGTGCAGCAAATGCTGCATTCTTCTCTGACACCAATGCGTCAATCGTCACATTGTTGTCATCAAACCAATCAGGCCGCTTACAGTTTGCGCGCCCGATGGTCTCCTCGGCAGCCGCTGTCACCTGGTTGCGAATGTGGTGCCACAGGTCGCCCACTGTGGCTATACAGTCCACATCACCACACAGGCGTGCAGCCATCGCCTTCTCCAGCTCAGTACGTTTCGCCACAGTGCCGAGGGAGAGAATGTTAAATTTACGCCGATTCACGGCGGGAGTGCAATACATAGATTTACGAAAATATATGTACAGTTTGGTCCGAACCAATTTGTGATCAGTGCCACACTCAGCTCCACGCAGTACACGTGTCATGCGCACTTCACGCATATCACGCTGACGTACGATGACATAGTCGAGCAGGTGAGCGTGACCACTCCGTGGGTGCGTCCAAGTTGCTATATCGCTCGCACTCAGTGCAAACCGAGTGTTCGTGATCGTCAGGCCGTGAGTGGCACACAGTGAGAGCAGCCTGTCACCGTTCGCATTCGCTGAACCAATGCCATGCGCACCGATAACACTTGTCCACGCTGATGCATCACGCCCAACGCGCGCGTTGAAATCACCCAGCAGAAATAGTCGGTCGCTCTTCGGCACAGACCGTATCACGGAGGATAGCTCAGTGTAGAACTGATCACGCGTGTCATCAGGATAACACATGGTCGGACCGTACGTGCTTATGAAAGTAGCAAACTTACCTCTTCCGAGTCGTAGGCGAACAGTCATCAGCCGCGCGCTGATGCCCGTTGGTTCACCCACCAGCTGGCCATTCAGGCGGTCGGATATTGCAAATCCGACCCCATGTTCACGTGGTGCTGAGGCGGCGTTCCCCACCCAGTAGAATGTGTAGCCAGCACCTGCTTCATGTAACTTACCTTGCTCAGCGAGCCGAGTTTCACTGAGCGCCGCAATATCGATGTGGTAGCGCGCCAGCTCCATTGCGACCAGTGCAGTGCGTCGCTCCGGGCGCTCGCTCGAGTTCCGGTCCAGTAGTGTGCGCACGTTCCAGCACCCGATGCTGAATGCTTTGCGTGCAGGCATACGATTGCATTGGTGGGCAATCGCACGCGAGGTGGTCGTTGTGCTTCGGAGGTTTGCTTGAGGGACTCCACCCGGAGCCTTTGGCTCAATAGCCTGACCCACAAGGCAGTGTGTGGTTTGGAGGTTTGCTTGAGGGACTCCACCCGGAGCCTTTGGCTCAATAGCCTGACCCACAAGGCAGTGGGTGGTTTGGACGTTTGCTTGAGGGACTCCGCCCGGAGCCTTTGGCTCAATAGCCTGACCCACAAGGCAGTGGAGAGCAGATCCAGCTCGGGAATGTGATTGCAGAGACAGATTGGGATCTGCTTGACGGCCGTCACACGCAGCCTTTGAGGTTCTGGAACAGTTATCATATGTCTTGCGACCGTAATTGGATACGCACCTGCGACCACGGCCAGACGCAGGTGGGTTTTTGGCGGGTTTGCACCAATTTGACCAGGGGCTGCCTGGCTTGAGGCGGGCAGTAGCAAACCATTGAACACCCGGAGGTGTCCTCCCACCGTCAGAGACAATGCGTGGCACTCGTGCTCTACGCCAATCGAGCATTGAGAATATCACCCGTAACCTGTTGTCTCCCATGGCTAGGTTTTACGGGAAGAGGGCCATCGACCACTTCCTAACCTCCGGAGAGGATGGACTAGGATACTGCCAGGGCGCCCAATCCTGACAGGAGAACGACTCGGGTCCTCAGCCAAAGACTTCGATTAAATGAACACCCGAAATGCAGCGGGTCTAGCACATGGTCAGTTAGCTGACTCATGCGGATTGGTGTCCTGGATCTTAGCAGGGAAAAGGGCGAAACCCAACTCCCACCCAGCGGTCGCCACGTGGAGGCGCCCAGGACATGAGACTATGGCGCAGCAGTAGCAGCAGTGGGTAGACCATCTGTCAGGATCTAGCCACCACCAGCCTCAGCGCACCATAGGCTCTCCCGCCTGAGGTTACATACATACATCGATTCAATATGGACGAAAGTAGAGTGCTGCACCTGCGGCACAAGTTGGTGCACGCCCACAAACTCGACAACCAGAAGCTTCAAACGTCTTTTGGAGAGAAGGATCTGAGAATTTTGATCCAGATCGACGTTGGATGTTCGAAGCAAACTGAACCGGTGTCTAGAAGGGCACCCAACACGTGGGCCTTCTGAAGCTTATGTTCGGTCGATTCGACCCTTCGATTATTCCACAACTTCTCGGCCCATACAACGGCTACATGTGGAATACGCAATACAGGTCTGGCAGCCATAGCTGAGGAGAGATCTCCCCGTCTTGGAAATACCCCAACGCCAGGCAATTAAAAATGTCAAGGGTCTGTATAATTTTCCGTATGAACGAAGGGTTCAAGTGTTCCGGGTCTTCAGCGGACAGTATCGGTGCTTATGCGAGGACATCATTTTGACTTACCAGATTTTGAGAAATTCCAGCCACATTCGCGGCTACTTGTTAGAGCTCAGTCACAAGATCACTTTGAGAGGCCACCATCTCAACTTGGCAGAGCAGCGCAGTCGTTTGGAAGGCCGTCGGAATTTCTTTTCTGTACGCGTTTACAGAACGTGGAATGCGTTACCGTAATCTGTCATATGTGCTCTCACGCTGGCAGAGTTCAAAGCTCGAGTTGACCGTGCACTTGTTTCGCCGCACAATCTTACATGACCCATTACCCATGGATAAATAAAAGTGCCTGCAAGACAGTTCACTGGCGGTCGAATCACAGATTTCGTTCTACGTTATTCGCCTCCTGTATGCGCACACCAGTAGGAGACACGGTTTTTACCATCCCATTTGCCGTCATTCCTTATGAATTTACCTTAAGTGAGTTCACCGGTGTAAACCCAATTTCGCTAACATTTTTGTATGTTGAAGTTAAACCATAATCATCCTACGGGACCTGTTAAGCATTAGCTTTCTTACCCGGGCAAAATCATTCTTCCAAATCACTGGGGATTTTCATAATGACAACGTTTCATGCTCTTGTTCATTCGTTATTTATAAGATTTGCGTTATCCATATCCATGGAGATTGGTTGATTGCATTGAGGTTAGCAGAGTTATAAACAGCAGTTATTATCCGAGATGGAGCTCGACAATAAGAAAGGTCTTAGGTAAGCCGAAAACCAAGTAATGATGGCTAAGTTGCGTTATGCAATACCGGTGTCTTTTTATGCTTTTATCCGGTGGAAACGCGTGAGCTCAAGAGTTCCAAGCAGTTTGTCACTCACACACCTTCTAATGCTATTTGCGTTCCGTATCATTGTCATCCTGGATAAATGATGATGGTATAATTTTTATGAAGGAGCGCGTGAATTTTGCGATCTAGACGCAATTAAGCACAGTTAGATTTTGAATGCGCAGGTACTTCATCTTGTTACTCGTCAGCTGTGGGCATTCTTGGGAACAAACAAAAGTTTCGACATTCTGGCAACATCAGTTAAAGCACACTGTCTCTCTGTTGCAAGCAGTGGTCCGTACTTGACGATTTACATTCTAATATATCACAAAGAGGTGCTCAACCACGCCTAACATTATGAATTACCCTGAGCGCTGCGAAGCTTAAAACTGTAGTCGCTATGGCTCCGCTAACTCAAACTAAATCTGTGCCTTCTCTACCGATCACTATTCAGCTTAAGCTTTACAGCTCAGCCACAATTCGAGTTTCAGACTCTCAAGTACTATGACATAATAAATACTGAGCACATACTGCATATTCAAAAGTCGTTTACCAAGCTCAGCTTGAATTTTTCTCAGTAAAATATGCGTTGATATGGATTAAACTTTCAGCGAATATCAGAAAATGCTCTTCCTGGCTGCATTTCAACCGGATGATCAATGCCCACCTGAGCGTTTCTAATATCTTATCAACACTTAGCCAACAGATGACTCAAGAAGATTTGTGTTAGAAAGGCCCTGGATACACTTAAAGTTGCAATATCCCTAATTGTCTCAATATTATAATTTTCCCTTCACATGGATTAACCCCTTAGTATGTATTTACAATCCATCTTTTTCCTACCAATCCTGCACTCCCGTCTAACCAATACAGTATTCTTCTTTGATGCACTGTTATGGAGATGAACTACGTCTTTCAATCTGAAATCTCCACACGATGGTCTTTGTTCGCAATGATTTGCCACCCAACTGTGCTTAGTCTATTAGCAAAAGCTCAAAAACAATAGTATGCTTTTGGTTCCCCATACCTTATATTTTTTTCTTATTTCAATTTTGGCCACGTGTGAGCTGATCTTTTGAGATGACGGATTAGAGCTTCCAAGATAAAAAAAAGTTTTACCCATGCAAAGCATGCTGCCATTGACTCGCTGGCAAATAACAAAAATTACCATACTTGAATGATCCGCATGACGGATCGGGCTGAGGCTTCATCGCCCATAATGCATACATAAAACAGCCCTACTAAAAGATGACATTTGTGGAACAGGTGACGGCTTACATGGTATTTTGCCACACAGGCACCCAGACCGTTGGAACATGGAAGTGCAGGTGGAGCACATCGAGGGATTAACCCGCAGGGAAGCAGGTTCCCTTGGGACAGTTCCATGGATGGTTGTATTACTTTACTGGAATTGGTCAAAGGTGCATTTGTTGTAGTTCCCTGATTTTTGTTCGCTCTAATACTATCAAACTGTTCTTCACTTCAGAAACCCATTCGGTACCCGTTGTATGAAACATGAATAATCTACTATTTTATGCTATCCCGATGTACAAATTGATTAATCCCCTCTGTTGGATTGTGCCTCGCAGCTTCGAGGGATAAATGCCTTGTTCTTTCTATTCCTGCACACTGTTGGCCTTCGCTACCAAAGGGCCAACACGACCTTTTAGGGCGAGCACGCTTTAATATAGCCAACAGAGCCTACATACTAGCCACCAGCACCAGTGGTCTCTGTACTCCTCCCAAGGGGCTATAGGAGATTATGATCCTTGGGTGAATGCCATACTATGAACTTAACAATATTCATGAATTTGTGAGCTTACTGTACGGTGCGTCTCCGAATGCATATTAGATTTCCTATCTAAATATAGATATGGCGAATCGCCTCTAAAACCTTTGGTACTACATTCGATGTCACAATAGCCGTTTGGTAGAAGTACCGTGAACATGTGGCCTGCAGGGATAACACAATGCGAGAAATTTGCTCAACGATTCTTGATTTGGGTAGCAGTTGGTAAACTTTGCTCTGAATCCACTGTAATGCCCACAAATCCTAGACAAATGGCGCACAACTTCCATTGCATTTTGCTGTTTATCTCAACAATTGCATAGGATCAGCTGCGCTCGCACTTACCTTCACGAATTCCCACGAGTTTGGTGCGGTTTTCCGTATTCTTTTGACCTAATGATATCACAAATGACTTAAGCTCTTGCATTTAACGTCGGAGACTGAGATCTTCCTTTAAAGCTACAGATGTCCCCCCCAACTGTTATATTGTCATTAGACTGGTGGTGAAAAAATCGCATCCTGTTTAGAGCTGTCCATCATTAGCAACTTGAAACATTCGTGTGGGCAAACTACTCTTTCACGATGGGACGTGAATCCCGACCAAGACGTCAGTTAGTCAATACAAACCAACAGCAAACTGAGTTCTAAACAGGGCGCTTTTTGTGTTTACTTATTTCTTCCAACATGCAAGAAGATGGCAGCAAGTTTATTCGTCTCCCACAATCTGTCTGAGCATGTTTACAAAACAATCATCATCGTGAAAGCACACTGAGGGCTGCTGAAAGATAGTTTACAAAACGAATTCCTTCTGATTGGCAGTTTAACTGGGAAACTTATTTGTTCTCTCTCGTTCAGGCATTTGCGGCTTAACCGCAGCTCCTAGAGATTTGCAAGTTGGTATCCACAGACATGCACTAAACTTACATGCATTCGTCACTAGTTTAATCTCTTAACAATTCGCTTTATTCTGTTTACGGTTGTCATGACAATTCTATGTTCCACTAACTACCAGCACACAGTTAGGAGTTATGGAGAAAATGGATACATGGACAGTGGACTTAGATCTTCCCCTTGACCTACATCCCAACTGAAGCAGTGAACCAGCTGCTAAATCTATGGATCTGGTCTGGGCAGTATTTCTCGGCAGCCAAGTGCAAGTCATAAGATTTCAACTGTGGTCGTCCGTGCTTGCCTTACAAGCAGATTTGTGCTTGTTTGCGATGTGTTCGAATGCAAGAAGGCTCCGAACAAGTCGATCGGTCTGGTGTACGTCATCGGTTTCCGATAAGGAAAACGGTCAAGGATAATCAGAGACATTTAGGATATTGAAATTGGCATGAATCACTTTGTAAAAGTTGCTTGAATAATTCCGCTTTTTAGCGAATGCTTGTGTATATTCAAAGGTAAGAGAAATTCAGAACTACAGACATACCATAGAATGTCTCAATACTAGTTTTGAGAAACGGAGTAACATGAGTCACTGCACTGGACGCGCATTTTGTTAGGCTTATGGAGCCCGAGGATTCCCCCCGTTCGCTTGAGGAATGTCAGTAAAATATTTCTAAAGCATTTGATTTTACCACATACCCAGGACATCTAAGGTCACCTCCTGTTTTCGTCTGTATGTACGACACATTTGAGCAGTTCAGGACTCGAATCGCGCTCAGGTTTCCTTGCGTTGCTGCCGATTAGAGTGGGATCCTTTAAATAGCATAGCGCATTGGCGTCGTCCTACCGTTAGCATAGACACTCTGTACATAGACTATCTAAATTGACTATCTTAGCCCATACCATTGGTGCTTTCCAGTTGTCAGTAAAGTTGTTGTGATTGGTTGTATCCACCTTGCATTAAGTAGGCGACCATAGTCTATGTCACTGACTGCTGCTTAAGGTATACGCTTAGTGCATTCCCACTCTAAGTATGTCCCTTGCGATTTCCAGTGTCACTTGGAATGGTGATTTCACTGTTGTCATGTGCTGTAGTACTTTAATCGGGTTCATTATTGCCGCCTCAAGCCAACACTGTAGAAAATCACTATACGAACTAGACGCGGATGTTGCACGAGGGTGGCAATATTTCTAAAGACTTATGGTACGCGGTTCAATCAAAAGTAAGGTGAAATAGAAGGTTGAGAAATCAATCCAAATTGTTGGGTTTGACCGTAAACTGATATCCTAAAATGAACAAATAAAAATATCAGCTACGTGATACTATGTGGTGGACGGTATCGAAACCGAGCGTCAATGCAGTGGTGTCTACAAGTTAGTCGTAAACCGCGTAAGACACGCCGAATTCGATGCCAGACAGGAACCAGTACAGGTGTTCAGGACAGCGATACTTACTCATAAGCATCATGGTGTCGCTTTGTCCTTTGATTAATAGAAATTCTACCTTAAGCGTTCTGCGAGTGATGAGAACATGCATATACAGTGGAACCCACTTTATTGCTCACCCGATTTATAGCCCAACCCGCCTTAATGTCGTTTTTCAAAATACAAATGCTTTTCACATAAATAAGCCGGCGCCGTCCCACCGCTTAATCGCCCAGTTGCGTGGGCTGTGCTCTTGTCGCTTTGTCAGTTTTACGTCCTAACTCTATTATTACGATTACCTCACAGCTAGCCAGTCCGATCGAGTCAACGACAACAAAGATGTCGGCGACATTATTGACAGATCAGAAAGGTAACCGGCGTTCTTCAATTCACGATCACGCTAAATGAACAGACGGCTGTGCGCAAACCCACAGTCCTACACAAAACTAGAGAACTAAGCAATGTCAGGTAATCATTCCGCCCCACATTTGACAGTACTCTATTGGTCACACCCAAGTATGGCTAGTAACAGATAGCATTTAACAGAAAGGTTGGACGTTTTGAACAAAATTAAAACTTATCCACCAGCAACCTCGCAGGCCAAGTTGTTTTGTGATTTACATCTTTCTCATCGTACCCTAGTAAGGTTGTTTGACAGTGAATAGGAATTTGGCAGCATTTGTTGCATGGCACAGCAGGCTGTCAGAAAAGGAAGCGATGTGCAAAGGATGATCAAGTTAAAACCGCACTGAATGACTCGATGATAGCCGTTCGTGAGCGCAACCAAAGAGTTACAGACCCACTTCTGAAGAAAAAGGCAGAAGGATTCGGGTAAAGACTTGGAAAACCTTTGCTCCTACAGAAGCATGGTTGTCAAGATGGAAGAATAGAAATCAAATAGGGTATAAACATGGGCATGTCGAAAAGAGTTCCGCGGACACAGCAGCCTGCGGAAATCGGCTGAAAGCTAGTTTTAAATGCATTTGATGATGACGACGTGTAAAATGCAGACGCAACTTTTTTTACCGCACATCTCCAGAGGTCTCTTTGTGTTTTTCTACCGACAAGCTCAGCGGATTGAAAAACCATGGATAGGATCACGCTTATATGCTGCGCGAACATGTCAGGCACGGATAAAAGACAAGTGATTTTGATTGGAGTAACTAAGATACCACGATGTTTTAATGGTGTGAACGTGTATACACTTCCCGTAATTTACAAAGCTAACAAAATTGCGTGTTTAACGGAAGCACTTTTCACCGAGTGGGTCCTTGAATGGGACAATGAGCTAGGCCCATGAACAATGAACAATGATTTATCACAGGATAAAAGCAAGTGCTTGACACGTCCCGTAGGATGGTTGGGATGAATATAATGAAATCAAAATATATCTGGGTCAGCTACCGAACATTTGCCGAGATGAATACTTTGATAAATTGCATCAGTGCGAAAATAAAGAAATC
The DNA here is from genome assembly GCA_944474145.2 of Dicrocoelium dendriticum. Taxonomy (NCBI): domain Eukaryota; kingdom Metazoa; phylum Platyhelminthes; class Trematoda; order Plagiorchiida; family Dicrocoeliidae; genus Dicrocoelium; species Dicrocoelium dendriticum. Next base: position 154,120,188 of record OX104063.1, on the reverse strand, counting down.
GCGCGTAAACGTTTAGATAGACACTGGGGTGCAGTGATCGTTGATGTAAGGCATGGGAAAAGTAAAATATGGTCCCTCACTTGGGTCCATTTGATACATAAATCCTGTTGAAAAGCATGCTTGGCCTAATCTACAATAGAGAAGTTTGGGTAACAAAATGCTGGGAGCTAAGAGCAAAATCTAATCGTTTTTTGAAATCGTCCAAGGTAGGAGAGGATACAACTGTGTCGGGGAGTGCTTTCCAGGGTTGAGAAACCCGAAGGGAAAAGTAATTCCGTCGACACTCTATACGGCTGTATTGTTCCTTCAACTTTAAGCAGTTACCCCTGAGCTGCGTGCTGTGACTAAGTTTCAGCAAATGGCGGCATACGTGGTTGGGGTCACTCACTATCTGATACGCTAATATGAGATCGCCGCGCAACCTTCGATAGCGTACGCCGAAAATTCCCAGCAACTTCAGCCTTCGGTGGTAAGAGTGATAGCGCAGGCCGTTTACCTTATTAGTTGCTGTTCGTTGTGGTGCCTCCATCGCTTCTAGGTCGCGCTTCAACCAAGGTTTCCAAGCTTGGATATCGTATTCAACATGCAGGTGCACGTAGGAATTGAGCATCATTGGGAAGATTGATGGGTCAAATCTCCTGAATGCGCTTTGCAGCATGCCGACGTACTGGTTGCCTCTTACTGCAGCTACCTCAGCCTGTTTTAAACAGTTGAGGTGACTTTGTACGATCACACCATGGTCACTTTCCTGGAAGCTGGTCTGCAATCCGTTTGTCCCAAGCAAATAGGTGTAGTTGTGTCTATGGCGTAATTGTACAACGCGACATTGGTCTAGGTTGAATGGTAGGGCGTTTTGAACTGACCAGTTCGACACTGTGTCAGGATCGCACTGGAGCCGTTCTTGGTCGTCCGGTCCTCTGAGTCTTCGCCGTATCTTGATATCATCGGCGAAAAATAGAAAATCGGAAGTAATTGATCTCGACAAATCGTAAATGAACACCAAGAATAGACAAGGTCCAAGAACCGAGAACCACACGCCACATCGATTGCATCAGACAATGATTCTCGAACTCTCACCCCTAGCCGTCGTTCATGTCGAAAATTGCTAATCCAACTCAGGATTGTGTCGCCAATGCTGTATTTCCGAAGCTTCTGTAGGAGCATTCGATGGTCAAAGCGAGCAAACGCTTTTGAAAAGTCCAGGTAGATGATATCAATTCATACTCCATCATCAACAGCTTCAGTCCAGTTATTACGTGCAATTAATAGATTAGTATTACATGAATGCTTTTGACGAAAGCTATGTTGCGCTGGGGCTATTAAGTTGGGGCTTTGCAGATGCTGCATCAGCGTATCTGCGATGATTGATTCCATCACACTGGATAGTACGGGAAGTGGTATTATTGGATGGTAATTGGCAGGATCAGTGCGGCTACCCCCTTTATGGATGGGAGTGATGACGGCTTGCTTCAATACTGGTGAAATATGGTTCTCTTCTAGACATCGCTGATGGACAAGTCAGTGGTTCTGCTAGATCACTAGCTACCGCCTGCAGAGACTTTGGTCGGGTGTTGTCGACTCCAGGAGAACTGTGGATACGCAAAGAAAACAACTTTTACAACACAGCTTCCGCAGTGAACGTGATGTTGTCTAAACTCGCTGGTGAAGTAATAGAAATGAGGAGAATGTTTAGGCTCGTTACCTGCTGAAAAGTTTGGGAGTAATGAAGCCATAGGAGAGCATCTGGTTCCATTGCTGGTCGCGTGCACCCATCAGCCGTGACTGGTGCTGGAATCTCCCGCTTCCCCTTTCGAAGGCCGTTAACGTGCCTATACAAAAGTTTGCGGTGCGTGCAGAATCGCTTCATCAGCTCCTGCTGATGTGTGACCTTGTCTTTGCGGATCAGATTCACACAGAAGTTGCGATGTGTTACGTATGCAGTCAAGGTTTCGGCATTCGAGCAGTCTTGGTGATCTCGCCATGCCAAATCCCACCGGGACATACATTTACCTGTTCTGCTCCTCAGAAATGACTTATGCTTGTGTTTGGGTTGGAAGGACTTCTTTTTCGATGCCTGCGCAATCAGTGTGCTAAAGGTCCTTGTGAACGTTTCCCAGGCAACATCTGGGGGGAATTCGGTAGAAAAAGTCCAAGAAGTATCCTTAACAAGCTTACATAACACATTGTAGTGCGTGACAATTTATGTTGCTCTTAGATGAATGCACAACTCATCCACAGGTAGTAGGCCTGAAAAACCTTCAAATGGAATTTTTGCTGACAAACACGACCAGCATTCTTCCACCCATGGAGCAACCTGTGATTATGAATCTGAGAATCCACTACAGAAAAAAATTGTGGACCGAAATTTTGTTACATCAAAAACAAAGTTTTAACTGACTCATCTTTGGCGATGGATGCCAGCACCAAGATTTCTGTACTCGATGCAGTTCAGTTCGTTTTAAAAGTTGGAGATAGGTTACCGGTACAACAATACAAGCTTGCTTTCGGCATGCTGGCTTCAGTCGACTGGTATCCGATGCACTTTCTCATGACACCGTCATCACTGAGGGCGAGATCAACGCTTGCACAATGCCAGTCATCAATGCAGAGGAATTCGTCGCCGTTGACAAGGATGTGGTATGTACCTCAGGTCTGACAACTGTTGAAGATGAAATCGTGAGTAAAATTTTAGAGAACCGACTAGAAAAGAAAAGAGGACAGCGACTCAAAGGATGACGTGCCCTATGCCTCCGTGAGTAACAGCAAGCAGCGCGTGTCTCATTTGAGAGCAAGGAACTGTGAATGATCTGTATAGCTAAGGAGTTTTGCATAGACTAGGCAACCATTTCTCCAACCTGAACTTCATCAGTGTGAAAGTGACTACAGTAGCAGTTCAACATAATGTGCAACCTAGGTTGGATTGCTTTTGCAACAAAAATATACTGTAGCGCCAGCTTCTAAGGCATTCCAGTTAAGATGCCCTGTTATAATTTCTAATGTACAGGTCATACTTATTTGAATAAACGTCGTTTGTAGGCTTTAGTTACAATTATGCATTTTATCCTTCTAAGCAAGTTACATTTACAGTGATATACTGTACAATATTCCAATAGTTTTTTTCCCTTCTGGAAAAATGGAAATATCGGTTAATTGCCCACTTCTGCAATATCCCGACGGTGGGCCATAAAGTGGGTTCAACCGTATCAGATGAGGCTCTTGTGACTGTAGTAAAATTCTTTAAGATTCGACCACTTCGAATAACCTAAGTCCGTTGTTCAGATATTTAGTTATTGACGGTGTGCTTGAGAGAGTGGCAACGACAATTCCGGAGGAGTGTTCGATAACATATTTGGTGCTTTTCTTCCAGTACCAGAATCCAGACCCCATACAAAACTAGATAATCTGATGTAAAACCATGGCAATATAAAGAAGGCGAGAACCGATATACCTAAGTGTCCGAAGGCAACTTAGTAGTACTCATATGCTATTAGGATAATTGCCTACACGTGACTGTTTCTCATCGCTCACCACAACTTGCTTTCAAACACATACCAGTCGGAAGCGGCGTGCTGATTTTTAATACAAGGTATTAATCTTAAATACTGTATATTACAGTGTATAAGCCGAGAAATCTGGGAAAATTTCCATGTCTGTTATGAAAGATCGGCTTAAACAAAGGTTATGCGCAATTTGAACAAATCACTTGCAAAATCGACCCAGAAATTCACTTCACACCTATGCCCCTATCTTGCCTTAACACCGCTCGCTGGTGACAGACGGTATCGCAGGCGGGTAGCCATAGTGTTTGTGCCGAAAATTCTCGGTACATTGCACATTTTACTTTCACGACGGACAGCAGTAACAGAAATATACTGATTGTACAGCATCCAACACTGTCACGCACAATAAAATAAGGGAATATAAATGACAGAACAGCACATACCGGCACATTTCATACGATCACATATCGAAACGCTGCACAATGGGATTAAAATTACTCGAATCCTTTAAAACCAGAATCCTAGTCAGAATCTCCAAAGTGTTTCTGGTACTGGTCGTCTGTCATTGGGACATCAGGGTGATTATCATCATCTTCCCCTTCACTGCTGTCGTCACTGTCGTATTCCTAAGAGAAGGCATCGTCCTCACTTCCATCCCTAGTACTACTGATGCAACACTTTTGGATAATCGTAAGATAATTTCCGATGGAATATCCAACCACACTTCTTTCACCAAGTCTGCAATGGGAACAATGTCAACATTTTTCATAATGTCACCCTTCGGCAAGGCTAAATCAGACGACACCATCCATTCAATCCACCTGGCCTGAAGTCTTTATTAAAGGGCTTATTGAGACAAACATCCAGTGGCTGTACGATTGATGGAAGTCCAACGGGAATTAAAGTCAAGGACGACTTAAGTTCACAGCATCGTTTCTTCATATTCACAGTTCGGTGTGCCCCAAACGAATCCCAAACCAGCATAGATAGTTTCTTTAGAAGGGCACCGCTTGGCTTTTCCCAAACTGTATTCAGTCAGTCTATAGTGCCCGTCTTGTCCATCCAACCTTTCGTCTGAGCCCTCACAAACACGCTGCTTGGGAACTTCGATCCTTTAGACGCAGCCTAATTTTAAAAATAATGAAAAGTGACGGACGGGAACCATCCACCACCCACCCTAAAACAACTGTGAACCGTGTCTTCGCATATTTCCTCGTCTTTACAATACCTGTGTTAGCACCTTTCTGCTGCACCGTGCGATTTGAAGACATATCAAAGCACACGGGTGTCTCGTCCATATTTCACATTTTGACGGTTCAAATTCGTACTGCTATCTCAGCTGAAGCACAACCTTTGAAAATATTCAACTTTACTGTCCAATTCCTTCGGCAGTTTCTGTGCCAGTTTTGTGCTGGTCCGTACACACGTGTCGATTAAGTCCATAAAACGAATGCACCATCTGGAGAAAGCAACCAAATTCACCGGCTTTGATGGCTAGAATTCCGGACATTTTAACATTGTGAGCGCCTTGATCCTGATGTTCTTTCGAGCAACAAGTAACCGCTACGCCCTGACTCCATAACCCACTGCGCTAACTTTTCCTTTAGTGCAGAAAACGTGGTTGTTCTACCGCGTGCTGCTGTCTTACCTACAAGCATTAGTGACAATACCGACTTTTCTTTTCGCCATTCTCTCACTTGCTTTTCATTCACCTTGAAATGACGTGCAACCATACAGTTATTATATTGCACTGCAGACGAGATAATTTTCAACTTAAAGTCAGCAACATATGCACGTCGCTTCTGTCCAAACATTTTTCACATTTCCACGACTGTGGAAGATCGCACGAAATGTGAGCACATTCCCCCTCAGCTGCATCGTGTGACGTCGCGTTAGCACTATTTTGATTTCCAAACCACATCGCTTATACCTTATGCTATGCCAACCAATCTGGTGCATTAAAAGTACAACGTCGTCCCACACCACCGCTCATGAACTTTCCTCACACCCGCTGCTCCACTGCGATTCAGCTGCATGAGCCCCCGAATAAGTGAGGTGATGTCTGACATATCCTTTCTTCTTATCCCATCGTGTCGGCTGCCTTACTTGTTTCGTGTGACCAGATCTAATCAACACACTGTCTAGTGCGGTCAGAAGCTTTGTTCCGACGGCTCTAAGCTCCATTAACTACGATCACAACACATTAGGTTTCGCTTGAGCACACTCAAGTGAGAACAGGTAGTGATAAAGTGAATATCGTGAGAGACAATTTCGTTTCTCTTTTTGCTGCTCTTTTGGGGGTCAGCTAATATACGAACTTAACTTTTGGCCAAATTTGTCGTTGCAACCTCAAACTCTCAGCTTTTATAGGGATCGGCTTATACATGGTACCATACGGTAAATAAACGTTTTAGAAGCTCCGACTTCACGTCTCGTGAATGTAACTGACCAACGAACTTACTTGAAATTGCAAACTCCATCGAGCTCAACGGAAACAATACATGGAAGTAAAGCAAAAACGGTGTATTTTCTTATATGCAAAATCAAGCATCAGATAACCCAAGTATTCCAATGAGGAAATTCGATTTATTATATCGGAACACAGGACAACTCCCCCATGGCTCAGTGGCTTAAGCTGCTGGCTAGTTGGCGTCTGCCTCTGGCGGTCATGGGTTCGATCCCCAGTAGCGGACCAACGGAAGGCGCACGATTGACGAACCCCAAGAGAGCGAAACACGTCTGGTGCTTTGCCGAACTAGGCTGTGCTGTGTAGCTTATGAACTACTGGGATGAATACCTTAAAATTACAACTACCCTTGTTTAACGCCAGATCTTGGGATCAATCGACGACAAAAGTAAGTCCGGCCTACACAGCGGTACATTCTCTGGACATTTCCCGTGACCGCATCAACCGCCTTCCGAATGGATAAAATTTGTGGTGTAACTTATGTATAGACAACAGCATGAAGCATCCTTAAATGTCCATCGGTCACTAGTACGATGTTGTTTGGATGACACGCTTAGGTAGGTTGAAACAATGGAAATAATGGCTTTTAATGGATAAAAAAGCTGAAGGTTGGCATGTCCCATAGGGTTGAAGGGTATGTGTATCGGAAAACAAAGTAACCTCAATTAAAAGAGTGTTTATGGACCCGCTGGAAACTTAGGCTGAGCGCCTAGATTCGTAGTGTTATTTTGACGCCTTGCCGCGCGGAAGTATGTAACGTTATGCAAATGCATGTATGCATCGGTCCAACGTTTTTGAATACTGGTAATATGGGGGCGTAAAATGTCGGTAGAAAGGAAGCTTTGTAAGTATAACACACACGAGGTGCAACTAAATTCCGGCAGCATTCCAATCGGCTAAATCGTGTGGCCAGTTTTAGCTGGTGGCCTCTCCGTGTAGTGTTGTTTTCTATATTCAGATGGTGAGGACAACGATAATTAGGATCCGTCAAACTCTGACATATCTTGTTCAAATCGTCCGCGAGGTGTCAACGATGTTCACTGTAGGCTCCTAGGATTTTCAACCTCTGTCGCTAAAAGAGATGAAACAGACGTTTCACCTTTTTGGTTGCCTTTTGCTGTGGCATTTCAGGTACTACTAGGTCTTGTTTGTGCCAAGGCTACCAAGCGTGAACTGCGTATCCAGAGTGGGTCTAATATAGCACTGAGCATCTGATGAATGGAAAGGTCTAACCGCCCTTATGCTTATTGCAACGGGCCAAGGTGTTGGTTGCCTTTTCCGGAATGTTTCTCTTCTTGTACCACCTGGGTTGCATTCACTAGAAACACGCTGCAAAACTTATACCCCTAGGTTGCATGTGCAAGTGGACTGACGACGCGTGCTCAATGCCTTACACTTGTTGGCGTTGAAATGGAGCAGGCTCAGAGTCGCACACACGTTTACCCTATCTTGTAGTGCCATGTAGTCATCTGTTGTTGTGATGGCCCGCCATATCTTGTAGTCGTCAGCGAAAGTAAGAAAGTTAGGGTGACCTCTCCCTCGATATTGTTTATACAAAACAAGAATAAATGTGAACCAAACCATAAGCCCTGTGGCAATCCACCCTGAACTTCTATGGGGTCAGAGATGGCACCTCGAACACTTTTGTTCGGGTGTAATTGACGTAGGAACTTACCCATCCAGCCGATGGACGCATCACCAATTTCGCAGCTCTGAAGCTTGTGGAGAAGGATGTGGTGGTTCAAACGGTCGAATGACTTTAGGAAGTTCAAATATACTGAGCCAGGTGCAACACCTCTGTCGACAGATTCAGTCCATTTGGTGACAGCAAGTAACAGGTTTGTGGTGCAGGACCGGTTCTAGCGGAATTTATATCGCTCCAGTGATCTGAGGCTGCTCCGTTCAAAATAGACCAAAAATGCTTCAGGTGTAATGGCTTTCATGACTATGAAAAGCACCGGAGGTAGGGACTGGTGAGCGATACTGAAGCACTCACTGTGTGAGTGGCTTGCGACACGGAATCTCAATATGGACCATGATTCCCTCTGAAGTGTTCCTTGGTCCCTGGGTCCGTAAACAAATCGTTAACTGGATATTGGATGTTGTCAGTCCGAAATCATTTCACTACAGGTGTCGAACTTATTTGCTATCATAAATGGAACAATGGTGTACTGGGGGTGGAAAAGTAATACTTAACAAGTCCCGTGGAGTGGATTGAATTTAGTACAGAAGACAAGATGCTAACAGTAAAAGCATTGTAGTGGTAACAACCACGGTTTTCGCACTGAAACATGCGTGAAAGGGCCGAGATGTTCCCATGATAATATGCATGAATACAGCCGGTTATAATCTTGGATACACACCGTCCGGTTGTGAAATGTGGCCTCCAGATGGCCCAAGCTTTGAAAGGAAATGCGATCGGGACAATGCTCTGTCAAGCAGCTTTTAAATATCGTCGGGTTGGGGTCAGATACAACACAACTTGGAGCGTGACCCACGGCTAACACCCTCGGGGTGAGAAGAAATTTCTACGGCATTCCAGCCGGCTATGATATATTACGAACTTTAACTGATGTCCCCTTAAGTAGGGGTTATGGTCAGTTTTAGCAACGGACCACAAATTTGATTTGGGTTCTTCAGGATCTGATAAACCATTATGAGATCCCCCCGCAAGTCCTGATATCGACTGTTGTACATTCCCAGGGACCAGCCTAAGCTAGTAGGGCATAAGTAAGTAGCCCCTAACATTCTAAAATGCTATTCGTTGGGAGTTTCTAGAGTAGCAAGCTCTAGTTTCTACCACGAGTGCTACTCGTGAATGGCGTATTCCACGCGCGGTCGCACACAATCATGCAACAAGTACCGGAAGATCGTGAGGCAGAACAGACCAATCTGTGAAGAAGTCTGATGTGTTGATAACCAGTTCTCGACGCTTTCTTGGATTGTCCTGCAGTTGGCTGTGTTAAACTAAAGTAGGTTCTTGGATGAGGACTAGTGCACGGAATCCAGGTCACGTTGAGGAAAATCTTGATCTTCACTGCTATTAATCATTCGTCATATCTTAAAGTCATCGCCGAGAAGCAGAAAAACTTAGGCGGTAACTTCCGCCAAGTGTTTGATAAACAGCAGAAATAAGTGGGTCCCAGCACTGAGCTCTGTGGAACATTGCATTCCATCTCAATAGAGTTGGACGGTAATACCTAACACTCACTTGAACCTTTCTTTGATGAATAAAACTTTAGGTTTTCCTAAGAACAGTGTCCCTAAGTCCATAGTCATGTAGTATCTGAATTAGGATGTAGTGATCCGGGTGGTCGAAACCTTTGGAAAAGTTCAGATAGATGACGTCGATTCCGCCCCCAGCATTGGCCGCTTCAATCCACTTATCACGTGTTCTCCGTAGGTTGACGGAAGTCATGCTGATAGGCGCCAATACGTTTACTTGCTCCAGGCAATCCAGTAAAGCATAGGCGGCGGCCGCTTCCACCACCTTCGGATCACTGGGAGGCATTTTGCAGAATCTGGACAGCTACCGACCTTAAATTAGGAGTGTTGATGTAAAGCTTATACAAAGTGGGAACTTGTTTCCTTGGTTGTATCTTTAGAAAAATCGCGACAGAGGCTCAGCCGGCTTGGTAGCAGCCTTCAGTGCCTTCGGAGCCAGCGAGCTATGCTCATACAACGAGAGCAACTTTTTTTAACATATTTGCCGGGTTTAAGCTTACATTTGTATACGCTGAAGTCGGTGAAGTGGATAAGAGTATATAACAGGGACAGCCTGCGAGTTTGAAACTCGTGGCGAAAACTAGTCACAGGGCATTAGCTACTACGCCTGCACTTTGTGCCCTACCGTCTTCTCTGAAATGTGGGGGATACCATGCCTTACATTGCGCAATCTGTTAACATTCCGGTACATTATTTAAACCAAGAGTTGTTGATAGACAACTCTATCCTTACGTACACGTGGGGTATAATGTTTACGGTGGACCAGGTACTTCTCCTAAGCATATGGGTTGACGTTAGTCTTATAGGCATGGCAGCCTGAATCCTTTGTAGTCATGCATTTCTGAGTCATTCATCTGAAGAAATGACGGCATTTTTGCGGAACCAAATAACTTATTTTCCAATGGTCTGTCAATCATGTTGCTGAAGCTTTCAACCATCTCTATCCAAATGCTGTCAAAGGGATCGTTTTTCGCAAACTGCCAAGCGGATGACTCGACGATTTACTACAGAACGTGGTAACATGTGCTTACATGACTTAATTCTGTATGACCAGATGGATAATCTGCATAGCAAATACAGACAAATATTTTGATTACATGGTCGCTGAGAGCAAATGGACTCTGCTTCAAGATCCGATCGACCATAAGCTCTCAGTGAGCACAAGGTCCAATACGGTCAGTTGGTTTCATACACAGAGTATTGTGAAAGAGATAACATGGTTGAACACGGAAATATGGGCGATAGTTTCATACAAGTCCACTTTGAAGAGTTTGTTGGGAGACGGTGATAATCTCCTAACCGTGTACACTGAAATCCTCTGAGATTAAGGCATGGTCGTACTTATAGTGTGTTACGGTGCTCAGCGTGAGTACCAAACTGGAATCCATTTTCGGAGTGGATGCTTGTGAGGGCTAAACGACAGCTACAAAACACGCGTTGTTGTGCCTTAGTCGGAGGCGTCACCAGAGCTAGTCGGTGACACCAGTCTCCAGATCATGCATGTTGCATGTCACTGCGGTAGTAAGGAGCCCCACCTCTCGTGCTGGGAAGGTCTATTCAGATGAGTGACATTCTTGGTATCTCGACCTCAGCATCAGTATCTTCTCGGTGCAACCAGCTTTCAGTAACGTACATGTAGACTGCCCGCGGGCGTCACTTGAAAACCCGTTAACAGGTAAGGGGTCGATCGGTTTGCCTCCTGTTATCCTAACCCTCTTATTCCTCTCCGACACTTTTCCTTCCTTCTTCCGTGCTTCCTTACATCGGCCTCTTGCTACGCGGTTGAGCATCCACCAGTCTACAAGCTAATTATTTTGTGTTGCAGCTTTAAGGGTCTATTACGACCCGTCATACTATGTGGACACAGAAGATCATGGAAGGACAGACCGGAGGGATTTTAAAATGAGTTCCCAACCATTCGTAGCCTCACATAGCCGAGGTCCGATAAGTTTGATAAGGAGATGGCGGGCATCGATTCCATGCTTCCACCTTATGGAAAATCTCATTTCATCGAGACATCATTAGAAGAACTGACTAAACGATTCAGCCATATTGGTGACAGCCAACGTCAGCTCCTTTGGGCGGATATCATCAGCACCAAGTGAGGTATGTAACCGTAAGGAAATCAGTCACCTCAGAACATCTGCTGTAGTGAACGAGATATGGCTAAACCCTGGTACTGGTATAATCTACGTGAGCTTATAGGCGACATAGTTATCCTCTAGATATTTGGACGGAATTGTTGACGTAGGGTGTTAACCGCTTCTTTTGCAGTTTCACTTGTTCATCTGGTGTGTTTAGGGCAGAAATGTCTCGCTGCATGTCAACACGTTTGTAGGGGAATCTGAGGTTCGGACATAAGGTCACAGCTGGATATTTTTTATGCTTTAGTTTGTCATCACATCCCAAACTCACCCAACGATTCCGTTAGTCAGTGTAGGCTTTACAAGTTTTAGCGCCCAGTGACTCCTCGTGGTTTCGCCGGAGTAAATCTCTGAAGACCATACGCTTCGGATTCTTGGCCCCTATGAACGGCTTTACTCTCATTGAGCGTAGGGGTTTGTTCGTCGTAGCCTTCTTTACTACCTTATTGCATTAATTCACATAATTTAACCATACGACGTCGGTAGATAGTTTCGCTAGAAATGGTCAGTAACATGCGTTGTTAAGCGTAGTCAGGTCGCCTTAATCCGTAATTGGATGAAACTAGTCGACGTTATTTTGCGGAATACCTTGCATAACATATACTTGAACAGCAGTGTTGTATCATCGATGCGGCACAAAACATTATCTATCGACACCGTTTAGTAATTAAATAGACAAATCTTTTTCTTTTTGCTGGTGAAAGACTATCCCCGCATACGGACAGCTCATCTGGTTTGCAGCTGTGATTCACAGATATTGTCATCCAAAATAGGCTTATAGGGAAAGCACTCCAACATGTGGAGCTGGGTGGTATACAGGCATTTGTGTGCATTACTTCACATTTGAACTATATGGTAAGCTAATGTCAGTATTACACATTCATTGTGTGGAGTGATGTAAGTTTTTGAGTTTGGGATAAAACCAACTTAGTGTGCTGGATGGGGTTCATCCGCTAGTTGCTGTTCAAAAAATGCTGGACCCATCTGTGTATGCACCGATCTTCGAGCGCTTAATCAATATATAATTGTGGACAAATGCTCTGCCTTCTGTCAACGAGATGACGACTAGGCTTACAAACAATAAACTTTCTCAAAGCTGGGTATTCGCAGTGCATATTACCACATGCCAACAACTCGAGGTTACCGACGTTTGCCTACTTTCCTGACGCAAGACGCTTCTTGTAGCAGTACAGTGCTATAAATCGGCCTTAATTGTGCTCCAGCTGCTTATCAGAAATTTAGTGTTCTATCGTTATCCGATCTCAAATGATGTGTTGTGTATATGGACCAAATTTGTGTCTTCGGTAGGAATCCCACCGAATATGAGGAAACCCTTCATAACGTGCTGCACAGACTAAATGAACTAAACCTCCGCCTGAATACAAGCAAATGCCAGTTCCCTGTAACGGAGGTAGGGTTTATTTGGCATCTTATTCCTCTGGTACTAAGCCTAATGTACACAACACCAGAGCCATTCCCGACTATCAAAAACCATGCCATGTTACACACACGAAACATTTCTTGGGTTTGTGTTCTTACTACCTTTGACAGTTACCGAACTTTGTGACTATTGCAAGGCCGTTACAGGGACTGGCACGCCGAACGTAGGAGTTTCGTTGGACCACTGAACAAGACGATACCTGCATGACCGCACGAGCGTTTATCCCATTCACTTCTGCAGCAGCAATCTGCAATGGGCAATGCCCAAAGTTTGTTTTAATGGATGCTTCAGATATTGATTTGGTTGCAGTTCTGTCCCACCTGCGCAATGCCGAGGAGAAAGTGATTGTGTACGTATCGCTTGCCTTATCCGATAGTGAAAGAAGTTTTTATACCGGAGAAAAGGAGGCGCTTTCATATGTCGAGGAGTGTGAGAAATGACACTTTTACTTATTCGGACGGCGATCCACTTTGCACACCGATCATTCTGCCAGTACAACGCTACTAAGTCGCGGTAACAAAGACCAATAACCGGTACACTTGAGTCGTTGGTATTCACGTTTATTAACCACGATTATGTAAGAAAGTACGTGTCCAGTTGCTTTGATCAAGTTACGGATACCCTGTCGAAACCTTCACTATTAAAGGAAAGGGGAAACGAGGGCATAGAGCAAGTAAACCTGATATCGCATCTCACGGACGGAACGCCTTTCGCTATAATTCTTGACCTGATACGGGAGCCCACTGACAAAGGCTGTCCTAGAGAAGCTCTGGGAGTAGATAACTACTCCATGGCCTAGTCGTACTAAAATCCAATCTGGGTTACTTCCATACTCTACTCTGCGGAACAAAGTTTCTACTGTGAGAAACTGCATTATTAGAGCAGTTTACTGTCACTGCATACCTTATTCCTCTGCCGGTTGAATGTGTGCATGAAGCTCATCCAGGGATTGTGCGAACAAAAACCCGGCTAAGGCAACACTGTTGGTGGCCGAAGTTGAATTCCAGCGTCAAGGCGGCTATTCGGGAATATTATGCCTGCCAGCAATCCGATAAGAGTTCGGGACAATGGTGTACCCAATAAAGGCAAGGGTAAAGTTTGCCATCGACATTATGGACCCGTTCGCCAATGTACTTCCACAGAGGTGAAACGTGCTAGTTGCCACCCGCTTCTACAGCAAACGGCCAGAAACCATTCTGTGCTGGGAGGTAATTACTGCCGCCATCATACAGGGGATCCGTTGTTTGTTTACAAGGTACGGGTTGCCATAAAATTAGTCACGGACAATGAGCCAAAGTTTCAAAGAAACGTATACACCAAATTCCTAAGGGGTAATGATATCAGACACTCGAGGACTGTACCTTACAATCCTGCCGCGAATGGACTCGTCGAACGTCCTAATCGTACTTTGAAAAAATATCTACAAGTCCTACAACTTTCGGACGAGTGCTGTGATGATGCGTTAGTATCTGTCTTACGGGTATACAGAACCACTCCATATACTACAATGACAAGTATCCTCTCAGAGCTAATGCTAGGGCGAACAATTCGAAATCGACTAAATGCAGCCGTTAAATCCGACGAAAGCGCCGGTGAGAGAGAACACGAAAGAAGCGCTTTTTACCAAGTTGAGTGTAGACGCGTTGAGAAAGCATATCCCCAATGGACATTTGTTCGTGTGAGGTACTCCAATCCCAGAAAGGGAGCAAGGTGATCGGATTCCCTAGCCATGTGGTGTCTGTGTGCATGACAGGAATTTACAACTTGACTGAAGGAACAAGGGTGAATTACTAGAGGGATGCAAAGCGAGCTTTCTCAACTAGCTGTTGAACAGAGCAACTCACCTACAGCACAGCGCCCGATAAAATATATACGAACCTACGACGATCCGGTCGGATACGTCGTACTGTACATCGACATGCCTTGATAAGCAACACCACATGATGCTACTTATGGGTGCAAACGTTAAGATAGAGCGTACGTAGACACTTAGTGCTTAGATTTTTTCGAACGGAGGAGGGGATGAGGTCAGTCTCCTTACTTTGATTCGTTCTTGTTATCGATTAGTTTGCACCACCCACGCCGAGTACTTGACATTACTTTGACCAGCCATGTGCTCTTGCATCAAATTGGTTGCGTCTGTGACGTCTGCTTATTTTATTGTGAAGCGTGCATATGCAGACAGGTTCATACATACATTCCGTTGCCACTCTGGTCTTCCGCCTTTTCTGGTCACAACACAATGGTTTGTCAGTTCAACCCTATTGCATTGGATTTGAATTCGGGATCGCTAGTGCACCACAGACTTAATGCACTATGGTTGCGCTTGGTGGGCATCAACCTAATAGCACTCGGTTCCATTACTTTTATGGATTGCTTGGCTGCATTGACAACAGCACTACACGCTGCGACACCTCATTTTACCAAGTCCAGTATGCGGAATCACGGAAGTATTCTCCGGTTTTTCCCTGGAGGCTGCCGATGCATATGATGTTCATATTATTATTGATTGTGGACTGGTTGCTTCTCCAGTGTGGCCCCTAATTACTGGGTTAATGGTCAGTGGTATACTGCAGATGAAACAGCCGAAGTCCCACAGGATGATGGGTGTGGGCCTTTAAGAGATGAATAACTATAGACGGTAAAACAAATAAAAGAAGTGAAGTTGCTGAGCAAACTTTTATCGGTCTGAATCCTCCACATACGCCTCATGCAGTTTGAAATGTCAGCGCCGCTGCTTTGCCCAGAAAAGCGGATGTGGGTTAGCGCGTTTTGATTTTGCTGCACGTGTGTTACACGATGTGGTGTAGTGTAGCCAGCGCATTGTAGACAGGAGCTTTAACGACAGCTAACGTCTGATCTAAAATAACAGAATCTGTTAGGGATTTCTATAGATAACGAACACACGACGAGAGGAGATTCAGTACATACTCTAACCGGGTGTTTTGTCGTGCTAGGTTGGGACAGTGGCCTCTCAGTCTTCGGGTATGGCTGTGCTCTAGCAGATGGTGGTGATATGAGTAAGATTGCTTAAAACCTAATGAACCGAGAGAGGGCCACCACGCAACTGCCGATGACATCCATCAAAAACTCCCAGATTACTCAGTCACTGTTCGTAGGCAATGTGGTATAGCCCTTTGATGATTTGGTGGTCCGACCTTGTGGAATCTCCAAGGCAGTACTACGCCACTTCCGCCATGACTGCCACACTTGAATCACAAATTCCACGTGAAGACATGCGCATGCAAAGAGCAGGTGAAAGAAAATAGATGGGCTGAAGTGACCGAAAGCTTTTCGTAACAGCCACAAGTTTTCAACGCGTTTTATGAAACTGTTTTAGATTGCTCTAGACAACCAAGGTCCTCCTGGAATAACACACGGAGATCCCATTTCACGAGAACGATGCTAGTTATCCTGATCGTCTAGGTTATGGGTCCAAAGTATTTTGTGTCGTAGATGCGCCATTCGATATTTAGTTAAATTCAATTAGAGAGAACTCTGGCCTGACCATTCGTAATTCATTTTGATGTACCTGTAAATTTTTATGCCTTTACCTGGCACCTTGATTGACCACCAAACTTTGATGTCCTGGACTTAAAGCAAACGTTGTGTAGTGGTTAATCTCCCAAGATTATTGTTGAAAATCAAGAACGGACGGGACCGCAACGCCTTCTTATGGATAGGATTTGATAGGGATTCGCGCATTTCCACGTTCAGACGCCTGTGCAATAGAAAGCCTATCCTTGAATGCGATCAGTAATACTGAATGCATTAAGACTGGCCAGAACAATGCGATGGTTCCACTGGTGGAATGGCTTACAGAAGTCTAGGTCGAAAACACCAACATACACCATTTCGATCCAACTGTCAGAGCTCAGAGTAGCTTGGTAGTGCGTGCTTGGTTTTGACGGAAGCCATGTTGCTCTTGCGCAATGTAGCCAAGTCCGTCTAGGCAAGACGTGAGTGCAACAGTAATGAGAGCCTCCGTGACTTCTGAAAGAACTGAAGGAGGAGTCAATAGAGTGTGGTTAGCGCGGACGTGACAACTACCTCTTTGGTAGACTGGAGTTATTGTCCCATATTCTCAGGCCGTATGAACCTGCTTCTCATTAATGCAGCACTGGAAGAAGGGCCAAAAGTTTAGCCAAATTCTTAGGTGCTAGGATAAGCGCCTTCCGCTGAAGATCGTCAATGTAGGGGAATGTGGGTGCATGGGGAACAGGTTTCTCATCACAGTGTCCACTGTAAACTGGATCTGAGTAACTCTTAGTGTAGGCATAATACGTTTCACTGGGTCAGGATGTAACAAAACACAATGCAAGTTGCTTACTGATGTTACTGCAGAGAATTTGAAGATTCTTTGACCGTCTGTGTCTATCCATCCGCTGTTATCAGAGTAGAAAATTCTAAGTTGTTTTTAGGGAACAGGCTGTGTGGTTGGGTTGCGACTCGCGACCTCTGTCAAGACCTCGGTTCACTTTGAGGTAAACTGCGGTCATTCCGATCGCGAGGACCGTATCCACCTGAGAAGTCCAAACCAGGACGAAACCGCGCTCGTGGTGTTCCATTGTTGGGAGGAGCAACACCCAAATTCCGGATACGATCCTCGCTATCGGAATGACCGAGGTTTACCTCAAAGTGAACCGAGGTCTCAACAGAGGTTACGAATCTAAAGCCAACCCCACATAGCGTGTTCCCTAAAGGCAACTTTATTCCTTTCCGCCGTGCCAAGCGTTGATCGCCGTTCACAGTAGCATAGTGTTCAAGGCGTCAACCATGAACTACTAGGCTCTGAATTCCACCCAACTCAGGCTATCTCCAACTGACCAGTCCAAACCAGGACGAAACTGTGGTGGTAGTGTGCCAGCGTTTGGAGGAGCTGCACCCAAATATTTGCATTCAGGAAGTAATTCCTTCTTATCCTTGTGAAGTCTATTCACATGCCTGTATAATATCTTATGAAATAAAGCTTAGGGCCAAAGTTCGTTGACATGCTAGTTCATTCTTGCGCACAGGTTAAATGAAATCGTTACCGGTGGCAACATAGTTACCCTAGGCTTTTGGGCTCAGGTCGGCTTTGTAAGCCTGCCATGTTACGTTTCGAATCATCATGCACTTCCATGTCCTATTGCACACATAGAAGGCCATATTGCTCAAATGGTAGCATTAATATCCAATTCATCAGGAGCTGGGGTATTAGACTTGCTGAGGAAACTATCAGACGATTTCGGCTGTATCATCGGGTAAAATGCTCCAGTCATTCGTCTTGACTGGCTTAGCTGTGTGGTAGAATGATGTGGTTCGTCTTTTGAGTATTCTCCATAAGTTACTATGTATAACAGATGTTCACCAAGAGCAAGGGTGCACGACCTTAGCGGCCTAGAGGAGTGTTGACAACCCCATTCTCCACCATAAGTTCTTCGATGGTATATTCAGTCTTGTATGGATTGCCTGCATATTTTCCTGAATCTGGGGAGCGAAGTGAGGCGGCCAAACAGCAGAAAACTGGTGAAAAATTCTTGCGGATTTGTTGTAAACTACTCTACATAGACAGCTTGGGATATATATATATATATACAGTCGATTCCGGTTAATAGGACCACCGGTTAATAGGACCAGCCGCTTATTCGGGCCAAATTCTGAAGAACCGAAACGAATCCTATTACGCTAGCCTAATTTTAGCCGCTTATTAGGACCGGAATTCCGCTTAATCGGACCAGACGATAGAAGGTGGCAAGTAACAGAGGTGTTAAAATCAAGTTCTGTGCCTGGATGTCTGGACTAAACCCACAGTTCATATGTCGGACAAGAAAGCGTATCATTCAGTTACGGTAATCCGAGTTGGCCTTTGGATAAACTGAACTGTGGCAACCTTGAGGCACATCTATCAAATTGACTTCAGAACCGCGCGAAACTGACTGTAGTTTCCAACACTTGTAGGCGGAGCGTAGACATACATGCTTGTTCACACGTCGTTAACCGCTCGATCGATGTACCGCACGTCCATTGAGCCGAATGCCCTGAGCCCGCATTGCGGGCCTACTCTCGAGCACGGCAAGTGATCGCGGACACACAGGTCCGGCAAATCATAGGACAGCAGGTGGCTAGGTCAACCATAGAAATACGCGGGAGACAGACTCGAGTTTACCCCAGTGAACTGTGCGTGTTTAGAGGGTTGCCTATTCCGGGAGCCCAGAGAGCGATTCGAGAAGACGGATCGAGTTGCAGGGAAACTTTTATTGGTTCAGCAAAAGATTCCCTGTTAGCTAGCTATAAATGAACGACACCGTGGACGCTCTAGCTAGGGGAACGGATCAAGCACAGCACACAGAGCAGTCGCGCGTTGCAACCGAAGCGAGCGCCAAGCAAAAATGGCGATGAGCAAGTAAAGCATTCGAACTCAGCAAGCAGTTCAACAAACCACACCGGTTGCCTAAGTGTACAATTAAAGAATTTTGGTTAGAATTTTACACAAGCAAACCGGGGAATCTCCAGACTGCTACATAGCCCTCTCCCAGAAGGGACTGTGTAAGCAGTCCTTCGATCTACGTGAGGACTGTCCGTCGCGGGCCAGCCTTCTGCGAGACCAGGTTGTGAAACCCGATGCAGCTGCTGGGGGAGAACCATGCAATCGGACCCTAGCGGGCTCCCACCCGTGTCCTCCCTACGGTGTCGAAACGGTAAAAAAACTGTTTGTGGGGGGGACAGTTAATAAAGTTCACGTAGGCAGTTGAGCAGGAAGATTGTTGAACTTCCAGTTGGCGTGCGGAGATCCAGCGGAAAGTGAAACCGAGGGGCAACCAACCGACGGGGTGTATATGAAAAGCAAATGAAAAAAGCAGCATAAATGCATAGCAATACACAAAACAGTGCAAAGCGAAAAACGTGCAAAGCTGTTTTTGGGTTTT
>OX104063.1:153933034-154100017 GCA_944474145.2 Dicrocoelium dendriticum | reverse complement strand
TTTGTTCACCAATTTTTTGATTGAAGGAGGCGTCTCCTACGTTAAAAGTTATGTTGACGAATTGAAGGACCTAGAGCAGGATTCGTCGTGCCACTGCAGTTCCACAACGGTAGAGTTTATGCGGTCAAGAGCGATGGTTTCTCTCTTGTCGTTGCGTTCGATAACGAAGAAGTAATTCTTACACTGTAGGACTTTAAACAGACCTTGGTAAGTTCGCACCGATTGCCTGCATAGACCAATGACGCGTGTGAAGTCGAATGGGCAATGTCGGAGATGGCGTGGAACGAAAGAGTTACGATGCTGTTCCCTTAAGTCGGTTGTAGTGAACATGAGACGTTTACGCTTTCAGTATTTTATAATATTGGATTTTATTATTGTTTGTATCTTCCGGTTGTCCATTTGTTTTACTGACGGTTCACTGACTGCTTCACTTTCGAACTCTGTGATTCGCACCCTAACTTGCGCAGTGCTCTTGCCAATTTACTTCTAGTTCCTTGCAGCCCTTTATGATACGCTTTTGGTCATGCTACGTACTTATTTCTGAACATTGGTATCCGTATTGGTCCCTACTGCTTCTCCTTGAAACCATAACCTGCGTTCAACTTTAAGAGTGGTGACCCCGATGTGATGTCAGTAAAACAAATGGACGATAGGAAAATACAAACACCTTTGGTTTGTTACGGCGCGTGTTTATGGTAGCTGCATAGCGTACCGCGCTGATAGCGAGAAGTAGTTACACTTGAGCCTTTGTCCGCCGCGACGTTGTTCTCGCTAGAGGAAGGTTGAAGACCGTCGAAAACTGTAAGACGATATCTAGATAACAAACTTCACGTGGGCAGTGTTGAAGTGACGGGTGGCGAAAGATAGAGGTTGGTGTCTTGTTATTCTGGAAAAGCGTAACCTAGTTACGTTAAAGATGTGTTGAAGGTACCGAGCAGCAAAGTAAACGCGAGCAACTTGTGGCCAAATTTGCCGTGTTTCGTTTCAGCTATCGGAAAACGTCGAGCGAAGAACTATAGCGGCTGCCATTTTCCTTTTGAAAACGGCTGCAGGACAGTGTGCATTGCGTTTAAAGAGGCGGCAGTGGCTAAACTTAACTGAAGCCGTAACTCAAAATGGTGCCTGAGGACGGCAGATTCTAATTCTACTTTGCTAGTTTTAAAGGATATTGTGATTCCGGCGCAGAACCAAGCTTGCAGTTTTTGCGTTCAAGCAGACAGTTCGTGAGCGTTTGCATTGGTCGGATCGGCGTGTCACGTATCGGCAATGGCAGTTCATATTGGCGCTAAAACGTTCTATGGCGGATAGCATGTTTGTATGAGGAAAGACATGAACTGCTTGAACTGCATGCACAGGTCACACACACTCGGAATCTAATTCATGTTCGAAGAACTCCATGTGCGATTGCATCCAAACGCACTGGTTTCGATTGACCATGACGTTATGTGTTTTAGACTGTTATAACAAGCTTAGCATGAGCGTTCGATGTTCCGCTTCCGTTGAATTGCCTAGCAAAATGTTTTCGATGTAAGCGTAGATGAAGTCGAGTCCATGTACAACGCGGTCAATGATGCCTTGTCAAATTTGCTCAGGTTTCTGTTGTGCAAATGGCATTCGCACAATGTCGAAGAGCCCAGACGACGTAATGGCAGTGGTAATCGACATATCCACGTCGGCGCCCACTAGCTGCTAATATGCGCGTAACCGATAAATATTCGAGAATACGCTGGAACTACGAAGGCCAACGTTGATTTATGCGCGTGTGTAGTGGAGTGAAAACTAGTCTTACACTACCGCAACAGAAGGAAAGGATTAGTGTCAGATAAAAGTATCAACACGCTGACCTTCAGTAGTGACGGTTGGACTAACTCCACTGATATTGCACACTCCCTGACACGATATTCCCGTTTTGGTTCCGCGAAGCTCAGACTTTCCCAAGCACACCGGCAAAATCTCAACACGCCGCCGTAGGAAAGCAGAACGCGCCGTTCGAGGTCGAGAATTGTGTATATGTAAAAAACGGTCAATTAAAACAACTGTACAAGACGCATAGAAAAACGAAGCCAGAAAAGTGCAAAAGATGAAAAAGCTATGAAAACTACAAGTGCATATCGGTCTAATACTGTCACCACGTTAAGCGCGAGTTAATTATTAATTGGTCTCCAGTCTCCTGACTTTTTAGGCCCCAGGGTAAGGGGTGAAACCCAATGGCTTTCTGTTGACAAGAGGGTTCCAAGATTCAGCGTGTGTTAGAATTCGGTGCGGAGCAATTTTAGTTTATCCGGAATCAATCTGCATGCTTCCACGAAGAAGCGCGGGCCCTTAGTAATTATGTAGTGCGGTGTGGCACGGTTTGCCGTTAAAATAGACAAAGCGTGTCGAAAGACTTTGGTCGCGTTCTACTCAGATGTTAATTGTAAGGGGTGGCACATAAGAGGCGTGCCGAACGCGAATTTAGGAAGAAGAGTTAGATCGTCTGGACTCAACGTGTATTGACAAAAGCTAAAGAGAATGGTACGCAGGTAAGTAGAAGCAGACGGCAGTATGTGGCGTGACCAACCAAGCGACCAAGTTAGCGGTATGTCCATTAGTTAAAAGAATGGATGGTTGGAAGATATAAACAAGAATAAAACTCAATATCTCAAAAAAGCTGATTGCGTGAAAGATTCATGTACAGTACAGGGTCTCCCTCTAATAGGCTGATTGAAGCAAAGTTTCGATAGAGATGTCTGGAAGGGATACAAATTGAGAACGATTGACTAGAGTAGCATATGTGTTGGCGCAAGCGGACAGTGAGGGCACGCGTGGAGTTCACTGGATCCAGGGTTCTTTGTTATTTTTATTTGGGTGTGGATTGAAGTGCATCATCCGTGGGCCGTCGGGGAGGGCTGATCGGACGGCAAAGAAACTGCCTAGTCCAGCAAAGTGTCGACAGGACGTTTCCTCCACTGCGGCCCGACTGTGCACTTGGGAGATGTCACTAGCCCCACCGCACCCCAGTCCACGACCATAACCGAACTCGACCCACGAAGATTCCCAGGTTTAATCTTTAGAGAACCGTATCCGATCGCTCGCGGTTCGGAGTAGCTTGTCAGTACCGGTAGAAAAGGGAACAACCGTTGGTTGTAGTCAATAAAGTGGGCCTGAGACTTCGGACAGATGGGCCAAAAGATGTCACGGTTTTCATGGGACGGGTTTTGAACTATAGTACTCGTGGAGGGTGGAACGCGTAAACTGTTTGGTATTTTTTGTGTTTTGGCTTTTAGTCGCTTTGCAAAACTTTTATGAATAAGACACTCGATTACCATAAAAGGTGGAAAATACGCCAATCAAGGAAAATAGCAAACGTTAACAAAATCGGGAAAACGAACTGGGCTTTTAATCTACCTACCGCGTCGGCGAGTTGCCCGGGGTTTGGCCTGGGTTGGTGGAGGAGAAAGGGTAACCGAGGGTACTTGGGTGCCGGGTGAGGAAGAAGCAGCTGCGGGTGTGTTTACCTTTCCGGTTGTACCAGGTGAGTTTGGAGCCGGACCTGCAAAGAATGCAACCTTGAGACGGTCGATAGACACATTTGTTCGGCAACCATTGTGGTCTAATATAAAGTGCTTAGGAGTTCCAGGGCGAAATCTGAAAGGGCCGGTGTAGGGAGGCCGAAGAGGTCGGCGCACTGTGTCTGTGCGGACGAATATGCGAGTGCAGGTACAGAATCAACTGTGCATTTGTTACTCACTCGTCAGCTCATGAAGAGGGATCGGACGTAGCGAAAGCGTGCCTTGAGAAAGGGAGGCAGCGAAGCTTGACGTTGGCTTACACGATTGTGAGGGGGCGAAATGAACTCCACTGGTAGCTTAATAAAGAAATAAATAAATAGCTTATTCTCGAATTTATCGTGGCGCACCTAATTAGGCATGATCAGAACTTACAAGCAGTTATGTTTCAGCAATAGACACGTTGATATTTATCTAATCGGCAGTGGCCGAAAGTTGTAAAGGCTGCGAAAATTGAAGGAGTAATGATGAGGAATGTAGTCGTCAGTGGATGACGATAATTTGGGTTCTAGTGTGCGTAGTATACACAGTCAAGGTACTATAAGTGTAGTGAAAACGATAGACGTAAACAGAGGGTATCTTATGCTTGTACGTGTCAAGAGAAGATTGAAATATGACTCTAGTCGACTTGTCAGCAAGTAGTTGTAGGCAGTGACTTTATTCAGTGGCGAGTCACATCCGCCACGTCGCAGTGTTGTTAAACGGACTTTGTGGTTTTTATTGGGAGAACGCTTGCCAGCGAACACAAGCCATATCTTGGAACACTGCCAAAATCCTTTTGAACACTAAGGTATAACTGGCAAATCAGCTTGCGGACTGATTTCGCATTCAGTTATTCGCAGTCGAATGTTTTCCAGTTTCTTCAGTTGGTTGACCAGAAAGCTTCACCAAGGCCGCCATAGTCGTTGAGGTCCGTCGAGGATGGAAGCTTCACGAAGGATGGTATTACTGAGTGTCCAGGTGAGAAACAGTTCAAAGTTACTGAGGTCTGAATTTTTCGGGAGTGTCCAGCTATCCACACTGGACAACGGTCGCGGTGGTAAGTGCAGTTGAATCCGTTTGTTGTACAGCCATGGTCCAGGTAGATCCTTGTCAGTTATTACGTCCTGTCTCAGACGAAAACGCTGTTCCTCAGTCCAATCCCGGATCCTCAAGAGCTTCCTGACCTCGGAGGAAAGGGAAAGAGAGGAACGAGTGGTGCGCCGTAGACTACTTCTGCTGGTGAACACTGCAGGTCTACTTTGATGCTGCTGCGAAAACCTAGAAGTACTAGAAAAATGCTTTTGTTCCAGTCAGAGTCAGAAGTGACATAGCGAAATGACTTAAGCTGTCGATGAGTTTTCGACTAGGCCCTTCGCCGCTGGAGCATATGCAGTCGTGTGAATACGGCGACCACCTAATAAGTTACAGAACGTAACAAATGGTGATAGTGGACAGGTCATCCATATGGTAAAATCCAACGGTCCAAGAGGCACAGACGACAGTTTCGAATGTACAGTCTGGTGCAGGGTTCGCTTCTTGCCATCTAGTGCAGCGGTCTACACTGACCAATATGTGTGATGGTGCATGATAATCATTATCTACACTTACAACCTTCGAAGACCTACTTGCTGCACCCACCTAGCCACGGATTCAATACAGGTCATTCAAATCTTCCATACCTCGGAAATCTGACCAGCTAATGTAATTCGGAAAGTAAATTTATAAAATCCAAGTCTCTTAAGTAGTCGGACATCGCAACCCCCAAGTAATCGCGGTCGACTGACGAAGCTAATTACACAGCCAACGAAAATAACTTGGATAGTATGACTGCGAATAACTGCAGGAACCATCGGTCAGGGGTAGCCTCGCCAGTCATATAACCGGAAAAACCGTGACTGTCGGCAGTGTTGTAAGACTTGGTGGGTCTTCGCCTGGCAAGCCTTCTTTCTACGAATCCACAAATGTCTGTTTAACAACACTGCGATGTGGCGGATTTGACTCGCCACTAAATAAAGTCAGTGTCTCTTACCACGCATTAGCAAGTTGACCGATAACAAATTTCATTAGCTCTGTGCATATATCAGCTCACCCCCATTTAGTCGAACATGTTTAAACAATGACAGGCCACTATTCTTCAAAGGTTTTTATAGTTTGGTCCTCAAGCTGCACTCACCTGATCCGAACTGTGAACACAACGTCCTCGGACAAGTTCCTCACCAATACCTACTTCCTCCCAATGATCTATGTAACATTTATTTTAAACCTCTTACACTGCGAACCATTTCGCTCCTGCAGTTTCGCCCATGTTTGCCGAGGCGCGCCAGGATACACTCGCGGATAAACTTCATTCATTCTTTAGTCTATACAGGACCACATAACTGAATACATCGGGAATACTCCTGCTTTTGGATCTGCTCATTATGCTGTTATGTACACCATTGCATTACTCTGATCATGCCCAGAAGGTATGCCTTGTTATGATGAGAATATGTATTTATCCCTATATTTAGCTATGTATTTATTTCTACGAACCCGCGAGTAGGAGGCAAAGGTCCTACTAGATCTAGGTGCACATGTGAAGACCGGGAATATGGGGCAGAAGATGAGCCTAGAGGACTACGAGCGTGTCAATATAACTTGGAACGCTGCCAGTGGGGTCAAGCCCAAGCCCACTTACGAACAGCTTTTTGTAAGCTTAGTCAAATGAAACGCTGGTTAACCAGTTTTGAAGAGACCCGAATACCAGGATGAGGCAATGAATGAAAAGCGTCGAAAACCGTGCGTCTGAAAGTGACTGGACGACGGGTCTAGGCCAACCTGTGGAAGTATCGCAAAGGATAGTTCCGTTCGTAGTTCAAGGAGGAACGGATTACACACGCAGTGCAATGGACTACAAGGGGTGTTGAAAGTCTTTGTCACGGCTTGAGCCGATGTACTGGCGGCGAGGACGACAGTAAGCAAAGGGTGGACAGTGAGTTTGACGCGAGAGAGTGCTTCAGCGACGAGCTTGGCGACACCAGAGACATAGCGTTTGCCAGCAGTGAACTGCTTGACAAAATCTAGGTGTCTGCTCTTCTGTGGGGAGTATATGTCAGAAGATAAGTTGAAGACGTAAAGGAGGGGCTTAAGGCTAGTTTAGGCCGCCAAAACTAGGCTTTCTAATGAGTGTCGGGAGCGACGGATGGCTAATTAAATGGCAAGCAGTTCTCCATCAAACTTGCTGTGGCGGGATTTCGCTGGTTATAGACGTTTGGAGAAGCAATCGAGTAGTTGCCACTGCCCACTAACGTGCTGCTGGAGAACAGATCCTAAAGCAACGTCTGAAGAATCAGTTGTAAGAGAAAAAGAAGCAAGTAGTTCGGAATGAGCAAGGGGAGCTCCATTGAAAGTAACATCCTTGAGCTCAGTGAAACCGTGTGTGCAGTGTCGGAGAAAGCGAGCTTACGTACTTTTCCTCCTGGAAGATCAGTCATTGGTTGCATGCGCTGGGCACAAACTGGAAGTAAGCGTAGATAGCTGTTGACTAGACCACAAAATCGACAGAGATGTTTAAATAAAGTCGGAGTTGGGAAGTGTTTAATATACTGGAAATTGTCCGCCGAGACTTCGATATCAGACGATATGAGGTCGAGAATTCTACCGTTGACCTGCCAGCTTCGCGCAGCTGCGTTAACAATGACACTGTGTTGGGTCAGCCATCGGAACAGTAATTAAAGATGAGCGAGGTGTTCTCCGTCCGATGAACTGGCTACAAGAACTTCGAGGTAGGAGTAGGCGAAGTCCAGGCCACGAGTGAGGTCATGGACGAAGCTTTGAAAATTATGTACGGCATTGCACTGACCAGCTGGTCAACTGAAATATTCGTACAGGCCGAAGGAGGTGATGAAGGCTGTTTTAAGTACGTCCGTTTCCTCAACAAGTAGCTGATGAAAGGCACGAACAAGATCGATCTTGTTGCAGACCGTCTTACATGTGTGGCATGCAGTAAGATCTTGCATGTGTGGGATAGTGTACCTTTCGGGAAAATACAATGTTATATTACTCATGAGTAGCAGGATGTTAGATGTAATTTGTTAAGATATTCATCCCAGTAGTTAGCAAGCTACATAGCGTTGCCTAATCTGATAAACTACCAGATGCGTTTCAGTAGTACGCATTCTCTCGGTCCCCTACTGGGGATCAAATCGATGACCGTGCAAGACAGATGCCAACTAGTCAGCAGTTTAAGCCACTAAGCTATGAAGATGTTGGCTGAGCGATTTAATTTGCTAGCTAACTGAGACATGGCATCACCTACCTTCCACTGTCACTCCTAGTGACTAACCTGCGGGGTAAGAACGTTCTCTCGCTAGACGCTATATCCATAGCATTGGAAAATAGGAAAGGCTATTTTTTATTTTATTCACCCGTGGGTAGCATGATTTTAGATGTGATTTTTTATGGTGTTCATCGCAGTAGTTAACAAGCTATATAGTACATCCTAGTCCGGAAAAGCACCACACGCCTTTCGCTTTATTAGGGCTCCTCAGTGGTGCGCATTCTGTCGGTCCTCTAAGGAGGATGGAACACATGACTGTTAGAGGCAGATGCCAACTAGCCAACATCTTAAGCCACTAGGCTATGGATGATGTTGGCTTAGCGACATAATTTGCAAGCTAACTGGGATATAGCACCATATATCTTCTACTGGCATTCACACTGGCTATCCTGCTAGATAATGACATCCTCACGCTAGATGTTATATACATAGCGTTTAGTTAGTGTCTAGTCGTCACCGTAAGGACGCTAGTCTCTAGGTTTATTTGGGATCATCTAGAGTGGTGACGACCAGCGACTATGTGAAGGACGGAATAGTCCCACTTCAAACATGCGCTCAAATTCCACTTTAGCTAACTTGAGCCTTACTGGCGAATGTCGGCTCTGGCGTAAAGTGCAGGGTAGGCTGTTAGTGCGGATGTGGTACTTGACATCAGATGCTACAGGCGGCCCTGCGTTCATTGACTGAACCAGCTTAGGAAGTGGAAGAAAGGTTCAGCGTCATCGGGAGAGGTCTGTGGGCGAGAGTGGATTGGAGTGAAGGTTGGGATCTCAGCGTTGACATGAGGGACAATGAGCGTCGTTGAGGGGTCGATTACCCTCATTTGTTTCGCGCCGGCCAAGTGGTCGAGAAGTCTAAGGAAGTTAATGCCTATGGTGCCAAACGGAACGGCGGCAATAATGAACACACAGTGAAAGGTTCTATGGAGACCTAAGATAAAGGTTAAAGCGCTGACCAAAGATAGTGGTGAGTATGTCGTTAACGTCTCAAAGACTGAGAGTAGACTGCTAACTCGCCTTCCCAGGTGCTGGGGGACGCAACCCTCACTTCATCTCCGGTACCAACCAGGAACGCGATTTCAGCTTTGCAGCCGTTCACGTAAATGAGGCTACTGCCGGAATTGTGGCAGAAGACGTTACTGGTAAGTGATTTAGGGTTTGGAGGTTTCCTCGATTGAGTCGTGGGAAGTGCAAAGCGTAGTTCCTGGCTTCGCCGTTGGGACAAAGCGAGGGTGATGTCAGCCTAGTTTGTTACGTGGGAGGCTGCTGGGCTTGGTCAACTTGTTCATAGATATTGGTGAGGTACCGAGTGCTGAATGAGAATTGAGAGCGCTACGTAATACCTCTAGTTGATTAAGTACTATGGCAAGATCAGATGGGTGGCCGCATGATACCTGCATGAAGTAGGTGGCTACTGAAGCGCATTAGGACAATTAAGATGTGCGGCAGGTGGTGTTGCGCTATCTACTTCCTTAGGAAGATGCTCTATCATCACATCAGCCAGTGGCGCGGTTAGGGTGAGGGAAGTGACTTTGCAGCCATGATGATATCTTGGTAGGTGCTGCAGCCAACGCTCCAGAATAATGGAGCCATCCACTGCATACGAACCTAGGAGTCTCCTCCTTTCACCCCAGAGGACGGACGGTCATGGATCTTCTAGATGCAAACCATGGAATGGCAGTTTTAGTCGCGTACTCGCTGGTTGTTCCAGTCAGGCCACGATCTCCTACTTAAGGGACTCATCAGGAAGTTCCTTATTCGGACCCGAAAGAGTGTCTCCATGTTGTAAAGCGAGGTACCTAGGAAGGCTACCAAGCAAAAAACTACCTTCAGGCTGGTCGGAAATAAAGTATAACGCAGAAACTCATATTCCAGCAAGATAGACCAAACTTGGGGGTAATCACTTAAGTTATGGGGCCAGCTAGCGAGGCAACTCTAATAGATTAACTGACGTTAGTATCTGCGGGAGCCTCCGAATATCACAACATAATAGTTGAAAAAAGTATTCAAAACGGAGCAAAGGAACGACCTTGCTGAAAATGACTTCGGCGATGGCGGAACCGTGTTCACATTCGTGGTCATCAATAGTAGTGTGTTACACAGAAGCTGATCGCAAGGGGTGGTATTTAAGAGGCGTACAGAATACGAAAGTAGGGCGAACAGTTAGCTCGTCTGGACCTCACGTGTATTGACGAAAGCTACAAAGGATGAAGGTCTGGTAAGCAGAAGCAATCTGATTTTTCTAACCTTATATCCATACCTATATATCCATACAGGAACGAAGCTGCAGATCTCCCATTCGCTGCAAGGCTTCCGTCTCTCCGACCACATATTTAACCTCATGTTGCTTATAGACTGCTAGCGCTAATCTTCTCCGAGGTTAATTCTCTACCGCACACATGCTCTTATCTCCACTAGTTGCTCTGCTCACATTCCTCTCATTTCAACGGCACTTCGGCTGCAACACCCATTCCTCTGCTTGCCTCTGATATGTCACTCAAAGAACCAAACGCGATGGGATCTATGAAAGAACAATGCACTAGTAGTGTGTCGAATGAGCCCAGCCAGCCAGTAGAAGATGATATTGCCCAGACACCTTACACTGTAAGTAGAAGATTAGACACGGGACTAACTACACGGATGCTGAATAATACGGTTAACCCTTCTCCAAATACATACCGAAAAAATGATTAGTCGCCGGCCACTCACTGGTTGGCGAAACTTCACGTATGAGTTGTACAACCTCCGAAACATTGCTTAAATCGGAGAAACTTTCATGTATGTACACTAACGCCCAAGGGCTCCTCAGTAAACTTACCGAACTTTGGCTACGTCAGGTTGCGAATGCTTGGGACCTAATTTCTATTACCGAAACATGGTTACACCAAGAGGTGACTGATGCTGAGGTTGAGATAGCCGGAATGTCACTCACCCGGAACAACCGCCCCTGCAGAGGAGGTGGGGTCCTACACTTCTACTGCAGCGATCTACAATGTACAATAGCTGATGATCTGGAAACAAACGTTACCGACACACTCTGGTGCCGTCTCCGACTAAGACTCAAGGACGTATGTATCGTAGCAGTCGTTTACGGCTCCCAACGTCCACGGCGGAAATGTATTTCCGCTTGATCTGTGGCCTGAACAGAGTAACATGCACTAGGTACAGCCACAATCTCATCTCCGGAGACTACAATCTACACGATCTAGAGGTTTCGGCATCACCTAATGAGCAGTTCAAAGCAGACTTGCATGAACTGATCGCTAATATTTCCTTGTACAATCATGTCACCACGCCCACTAGATTCAGGACAGCAAACAAACCGTCCATATTGGACCTTGTGCTCACGAATGAACAATGAACAATGAACAACGATTTATCACGGGATAAAAGCAAGTGCTTGACACGTCCCGTAGGCTGGTTGGGGTGAATTTGATGAAATCAAAACTTATCTGGATCATCTACCGAATGTCTCTCTAGATGAATACCTTGATAAATTACATCAACATTAAAAAGATTGAGCTTAAACCTTCAGAAAGACAGGGGAAGCAGTGATCGTTGATGTAAGAGGTGAGAAAAGTAAAATACGGTCGCTCACTTGGGTCCATTTGATACATAAATCCGGTTGAAAAGCATGCTTTGCGTAATTCAAAATAGAGGAGTTTAGGTAACAAAATCTTGGGAGCTAAGAGCAACATCTAATCGTTTTTTGACAACGCCTAAGGTAGGAGAGGATGCAACTGAGGATACAACTGAAGAGCTCATGGTTGACTAGTTATTGATAGATAGTCCATTAGGTATCAGTGACAATGTAATAATAACTTTCTTCTATGTGTATTATACAGAGTATCATCTGAACACTTGGAACTAACTCATGCAATCACACGCTACCACGAATTGAAAGATCTCGCTGACGCAGCTGTTCTGAAATTCTTAACCAACAGTCCATTTGACAACGTTTGGACAGAGTTCGTTAATAGACTCAGCGACATTGTCAACAGAGCATCAGAGACCAAGCCCCTTCGTCCCACAAAAATTCCTTCAATTCTAAGGAGCAAGACTCGAAAATGCCTGGCGATAAGGGATGCAGCATAGCATGTCTACAAGGTTAACTATGACTCAGAGACTTGGGGCAATTTCCTGACCCATCGCAACCATTGCACCGCACTTGTCCGTGAGGACAAAGTAACTTATCAACAGTGCCTAGCCAAAAACTTCATGGCAAACAACAAAATGCTATATAGGCATGTCAATAATCTTCGTAAACTGAAGCATGGAATCGCTCCACTTTTCAAGACAGGCGGTAGAATACAAAGTGCCGAAAAGCAGCTAATGCCCTGCGGCTACATTAGGCCCCAAGTTTCAAGCTCGCAGCCTCTACCTGTCCCATAAGGTCATGCACATTACCGACTACGCTGTTTACAAATATAATTTTCAACCCATCACTTGTGCTGAGGAAGTTACTCTCACTGCGTGAGCATAGTTCTCCGAGAGCAGACAACAAACGCCCGAAGGCACTGAAGGCTGTGGCCAACCAGCTAGCTGAACCACTGTCACAGTTCTTCCAAAGGTGCTTTGACGATCAACGAGTTCCCACCATGTGGAAGCGTGGCGTTATCACCCCAATTTTTAAAGGCGGTAGTCGTTCAGAGCCTGAAAACTATCGCCCAGTGACTCTGCTCACTCTGCTCGCGAAGCTTATGGAAGCAGAAATCGCTCAGGCTTTAATGGACTACCTGAAAAAGTGCAACATATTGGTACCGAATTAGCATGGCTTCCGTCAACACCGGTCATGCATCATCAACCTACTGATTGCACGAGGTAGTTGGACGGAAGTGGTTGATGATGGGGTCGGAGTTGACGTCATCTATCTGGACTTCTCCAAACCTTTCGACCGTCTTAATCACTACATCCTACTTCAACGGATACAGAGCTACGGAATCGGAAATCCTGTACTTGGTTGGATTGGCAGCTTCCTTCACCAACGGAAGCTTCAAGTGAGTGTTAGGGGATCACTCTCTAACCCAACTGAGGTGGAATGTGGCGTTCCACAAGGCTCAGTGCTGGGACCGCGCCTATTCCTGGTGTTTATCAACGACCTGGCAAGTGTCATCTCCTCAAATTTCCTGCTTTTCGTCGATGACGTCAAGATATGGTGGGCGATTAGAAACAAGCCAGATCAAGATCTACTCCAACATGACCTAGATTGCATTTACGAATAGTCGAAGAGGAACATGCTTCAATTGAACATAGCTAAGTGCAAGGTGATACGTCTGCGTCACCAGCCGGTGAGCGCTTACAAGCTTGGAGACCACACCTTGGAGAAGGTCTCTCAGGAGCGTGACCTGGGTGTATTGGTACAGGAAGATCTCGGGTGTTCAAAACAAGCATAGGAAGCGACGAGAACCGGTAATCAACATTTTTGCTTTCTTCGCAGAGCCTTCGGTCGGTTTGAACCCTCAATCTTACCACAAATGCTTAACACCTACGTGCGACCGCACGTGGAATATGCTGTTCAGGCGTGGCAGCCGTGGCAGAAACAGGAT
Source organism: Dicrocoelium dendriticum (assembly GCA_944474145.2). Taxonomy (NCBI): domain Eukaryota; kingdom Metazoa; phylum Platyhelminthes; class Trematoda; order Plagiorchiida; family Dicrocoeliidae; genus Dicrocoelium; species Dicrocoelium dendriticum. The sequence continues at coordinate 154,086,624 of OX104063.1, read as the reverse complement.
CTTGTTGCTCTTGAGACTCCTCAAAGTAAGGCAACCAAGAACGTCAGGGGCCTCTTTCATCTGCCTTATCAGCCTAGACTGAAATTTCTAAAAATGTTCAGCAGCCGACATCGGCTTTTGTGGGGGGACCTCATAATGTTTGACCAAATTCTGAAGAACCCATACCACATTTGCGTCCGATGTTGGAAGTAAACCACAACAATAACTTAGGAGGTAACCATCTGAAACTGACAATTCAGTATAGCCGGCTTGAATGCCCTAGAAATTTCTTTTCCCTCCGCATGTGCCAGCCTTGGGACGCCCTCGCTAATTATGTCGTCTCTGCTCCCAAGGTGGCGATATTTAAAAACGTAGTTGACAATGCATTGTCTCATTTACATTTCTTTTTCTGACTTTTAGCCCGGGATTAGAAAGCACAATCAAACAGTGTCTTGCCAAACTCCCAACCAGTGGATTTATGGATTAATACGTTTAATACGCGAACATCTCCGCTATTCTACATAAGTCTATGGTCAGTCCACCAAAAGGCTTTTCAATTTATCATGCACTTCACTTTTCGCAATAATCACCATCCCACGAGACTTGTTAAACAAGGCGTTTTTACCGGTAATAAACCATTGTTCCCTTGACACTGTTTCGTGCAGCCTACGTATATGCACTTATCCTTGCTTTTTCCATGCATTCAGACTGCCGATCTGAGATCCCCTTTGGTGTACCACGTTCACCAATGCCCTCTTCTTATTTGCACCTACTTGCTCTGCTCTCACCCCTTTTAGCTCAATGCCCTTGCGACCATATTGCAACTCCAGCTGCCTCTGAACTCTCCCTATATAACTTATTAAGGGCTACTTATGCTAACCTCTTGCCTACGCCTATACTGCTGTTCTTTGATGGCTCCCGAGGCGCACCGTCCACCACCCGCATGCGCTTAGCTCTATGCATTTGTTCCGCACTGATCCCCATCTTCTCTTATGGCTATGCTTGATGTTTCCTTATCACACCTCCTTGGAGGACGCCGGAGATCTGGACGTAATTATTCATTTGGTGATGATGAGCATTTTACAAGTATACCCGCGCAGCCCGATATGCTTGTCCTAGTGAGTAACACAGCCTACGAGTGTGCTCCGTTTCTGATGGCTGAAACTGCTGAGCTATAGAGCAGACATAATTACATAAGCAAAAGTTACTCACGTCCCGTAAGCCTAAAGCATGGCATCAGTCCAGTTGAGTTGTGTACAAATCCTCGGTGGGCAAGTAAACACTTGTGCGGCATGATATACCATTCCTTACTATTCTCATCCACGAACACATATAGAAACACTCTGAAAGAAACATTAGCTTTTTCAACCAGCCATTTTCCCTATGATTCATGTGCTTTCCCTCTAGTCATGCCTATTCCCCAGACCCGGCGTACTGTCTGCACTTATAATTCTACAAAATAGAAGCCCCTATCTGGATGTAGCTGTCTTGGTGCCCTATGATGAAATACCCAACGATTTGCTATCGTCCTGTACTTGACGAGCACTGTCGATGATATGAGTCGGAATGGAGGTGCTAATGTCCTCAGTGCCACCTTGCTGCAATCAACATGGACAGTGTTCATTCACGCAGTTGGACAAGTGCCGCGTCGTTCTACCGATATTGGTTGCGCCACAGAAGTACTCGCACTGCTAAACGAACATTGACGCGGTCAGCATGGGTAACCTACACCTGTGAACGAACGAGTGTTTCTGTTGAGAATATGCACTTCGGCGCAGCTGCTGTGAAGGTTCACCTAATTTTGCCCGAAGTAGTTCGAGTTAGCAGCTCAGTAGCGGTCCTCTTTTAAAAGTAGTCGTATGAATAGCTCTTTCGTTGCAGCTGTTAACACTGGCACCTTTTAAGGTTTATCCTCAACCTGGTTTTAAATAAATATTTAGGTTATCCATTTTCGAGCAATATATTCTGGATGAATGTCAGTTCCGTATCTGGGGTGTCTTCCGGGCATATTTGAATTTCTTTCTAGGTAACACAGTGAAACAACTTGTTTTTCTATTTGAGTTGGACGAAGCTGTGGAAATTCGTATACTGGTTAATCCACGTTGTATTTCTGTAGACCTGCCGCTAAAAGTAGCCGCCTGGTCTCCTAGTTGACAGGACGTCAACAGCCGTCAGCTGGTTTTCCGTTACTTTTTCATGGGTAAAATGTGGTGCTGCATGGGCCCGGTTAATACAGTTCAGAATTTCATCACGGATAACGTGCTCATCCATTAAAACGAATATATCGTCCATGTAGCGATAGTAGTGGTTAAAATTGATTATCTCAGCTTGCATTTCTATTCTCTTTAATTAAACCATGCAAGTATCCGACAGCAGCGGACACAGGGGGATCGCATGGCTACGACTTCGTTTTGCCGGTAGTATTTGCTGTTAAATAGGGACGGTACATTCCAGGAGCAGCGCAACAGTATGCTTGTTATCTCACAAGTAATTATACGCATTTTTATTTCTTAACGGGTTATAGTGTCGAAAATGTAATCTGTTGTCGCAATCAGCGCGACGATGATAAAATCCAGTCAACGTCAAAAGAGAGCATCACTTATCCGTCAGTTTTGACATCCTTGATGCTTTCTACGAACTGGAAGCTGTGACATAGGCCGTAAATTGCAAGCTATTGTCTACCGGTTCCAGACTTTCTATAAGTCAAAGAGCAACCGCATGATAAAGCGAATAGACCATGCACCAAACGGGTCTGAGTGCAGTATTGGCTTTGTGAACTTTTTGCGACACGTAAAGCCTTGGAACGTGTGTCACTAGGTTTGAGTCTATCATACAGAGCGTCTGAAAGGTACCCCTTAGTCCGAATTTCTCGCAGGCTTTTAGTGGTCGGTGTTTTAATTGGTTCCGTCCGGTCCATTTATTCTGTGCTGCAAAAAGTTGGTCTCCTCGCTCAGTATTGTCGTTATTTTATCCGCATATTTTTTCTGTCTCGCAGCACAATCCCGCACCCTTGTCTGTTTCACACACCATGACCTACTCATTGCGCTTCAGTTCCTTCAGCGCATCCAGGTGTTTTCGTGCTAGCGGGCCATGATTATCGACGCGATGTTTGTGATATCAGTAGCAGTACTTCACTAAAAAGTACTTGAAACGTCCTAGATCCGTATTCCACTTAGCGACCAATCCGTTCGACTGGTCGTACAAACTTTCAAATTGCAGCTCAAAATCGAGCTGGAAAACGACCAAAACAGGAAGTTGTATTCCGCAACATGTAGCCTGGTTAACAGTCTTCTCTGCCTGCTTGCACCTCGTAACAACAAACACGCGGCTCTGAAAGGCCAGCGGAAAGCGCCGTTATGGAAACAGTTCAAATTTTGTACTCGCGATAATGTTTCTATCATCGTCTACACTGTATCCTCTCTAATAGGGCAAGGGTTCCGGTGCCTGACCCTATCACATTTGCGTAGGCACAATTAGTTCAGCGGTTACTTCCGGCTGTGGTTTGGCCAATTCGCTATCGACTTGGTCGGCCTGTCGGAACGGCTTGAGACGAGCAAAGTGTAACTTCATGGTCAGGCTGTTAAGACGTTCGCAACGTTTTGCTATACATGAAGTATCGGACACAACTAGCTCCACTGCGTAGGGGCCAACCCATGCACCGTGGAACTTTGTAGGCATGCCTTGGGTTTGAGTCTGACATAGCCAAGCAAGCTTACTAATTCTTAGGGGGATGCCGAAGATCTTGTCATAATACTCCTTTTGGTGCCGTTTGACAGTTTCCAGATGCGTCCGCGCAGTCTGATGTGCTTATCAGAGTGAGTTTGTTTGGTCCGTTTGCCAATTTCCCAAAGCACTCATGCTGACGTACTCCAATCGTGATGGCTGGAATTGCTGAATTATGGGGAGGCGTAAATCCGAAGACGACCACGACTACCGTCCAGTCCACATAAAGCATGGTGTTTATTCAGTCGAAGAATGAACCGTGCTTCGGCAGGCCAGCAAATCCTTCGGCAACATGGCGTCTCACTCATTAATATTCTTGTCTACAGAAGCTTGCAGTAATCCTTTGACAGAATGAGAGGTCCGTTAAACTTACCTGTTCCCTTAAGGTGGTATGCAGACGTTCTTGCCCTGTCTATCGCAAGAAAGCGGCAAACTTCTTGAACCAATTCACTATCAAACCATAAAACTCTGTCGAAGTGTAACTGTCCTGGCGCTTCCCAAAGACGAACCCAGTACTTCCCAATTACTGTCGCCATAGAAACCGTATCAGCCTGTGCGAGCGGTACAGCCACCCACTAATCGGTAAAGTAATCCACCATGATCAACGTCAAACGACATCCTTGTGATGTTTCGGGCAACGACCCCGTAATGTCCATGCCCAAAATCTCGTTGGGATATCCGGCCTTCATAGGTTGCAACCTAGCGCGGTTTGGGAATCAAGAATGTTTAACGAAGCCACAGTTCTCGCAAGACTGGCTAAAGTTGATTACGGCCCTCCGTTGGTGTTGCCACCAGAAACATCGTCATGCTGTTACATCTATTTTGTTAATCCGAGCGTCTCACACTTCTCTATGAACGTCACTTAACACCTCGTTGACCAAGGACTGGAGGACTACGACTCTTCTAGTGTAGGTTGGCACAAAATGGAACACGAACATTTCTTCCTCGGTAGATAGTTAGTCCCACCCGACCCAAAGGCACTGCGCTCCATAACATTTTCCTTCATTCTCCTTACTCGTTGGCCTGTTACCGCCATGAAGACACCTTTCGTAAATCAGCCCACTGGAACAATCCCCATGGTCCCGAAGCGCAATTCGAGACAATGCTCCTGCGTTAGCGTGTGGTCTGCCTGGCCAATGTTTGCATACGAAACCATGTTCCTTCACCTGTTTTGCGAGCGCCTGATTTGTCTTTCAGTATCCCAGATGATGGTCAGTCCATACAACAATTCTCCTTTCTACTAGATAAAGCCGATTCTGATTAATGTTCGTATGCCCAACCCCGAGGTGATGCGTCCGAGATACATCACTTCTTTAGTAGCAAGTGGCACTGTGATGGCTTGAGATTGAGACCTACCTCGATTTGACATTTCAGTACTAAGGCCAGGTTTTTCAAGTGCATCTGCTTCGTTTTCCGATGCACAATAACATCGTCTAAGTAAACAAGGCACTTCCGCGGGATCAATCCAAACACTACAGCCTGCATCAGACATTACACTGTCGCAAAGACGTTTGTTATCCCAAAAGGCCTAGTCTGAAATTGGTACAAGCCAGAAGGCAAGACGGAAGCAGTTTTAGCTCGATCTCTCTCCGCCAACTCCAACTGCCACTAGCCAGAAGCAAGAACGAATGTGAAAACACATGTTGAACCACCAGGTGTTTCAAACAAATCGTCGATACTAAGGAGCGAAAATGCGTACCGCCGCGTTACCTGGTTGGGACGCCCGTAATCCACACACAACCAGAGACTGCCATCCTAATTCTTTAGCGAAAAGAATAGTGACGCCCTTGAGGAAGTGGAGGGCTGGACTACCATTTTCGTACCTCGCTCTGCCAGTGAGCTGGAATCCGTTTCCATGGACACCTCACAAGTTTAGTATCACTGGTATCAATTGCGTGATTCATAATAGCGATTATCAGGAAAGGTTGACAAATGGATGGACGTCCATTAAACAGCGCACACCTGTCTCTGCCTTGTGTCACGTTGCTAACGTGTCAGCTAACTTAACGAATGGAACCACAGGAATCGCAACATGCATGAAAGGGTAGTTTTAATGACTGCATCAGTTACCAATGGTACAATAAATTTCTCCTCCTGCGATGACTCACCTGATAGGCAAAAGCGGCTCGCTTCGAGTTCCCAGCTTTGAACATTGCTTGGGTGCGGCCTACCATGTGCGGACTCTCCTAATGGTTGTAAACGGCTAGATTGAGTCGCCAATTGTTGACACAACTTTGCTGGTGTTTGCCTTTCATCCTCCCGTCACCTAGCTTGGACTCCGCTGTCATGGTCGACCTGGCTCAGGACAAGACTTACGATGAACCTGCCCATTGTACCTCTTCAGGGCGGAACAGCTAAATTCAATGCCCATGGTGCAGGTGTTTTTTAGTGCTTCGTCAACACATTCCAGATAGTTACATACTGCATCGCCGTATCTGTTCGATTAGAAGCACGGCTAATGAACTGTTTCCTCAAGGGACTTGTTTGCAACCCCTCCCAAACCCTTACAAAAACACATTTTACCCAAGCCCACGGTATCACTATCATAGACACGGTCTGTTAGTCTTCGCATTTTACAAATAAAATTCCTGTTGTTCTCCACAAACATCAGGTCCACGCGTAAAACTGCCAGCTAAGTTCGAATAGCGGCTTCGAGCAGCCTGATGAGTAGCACAATGCTCGCAGTCGCTTCCTGCCTTAAAACGACGCCCTCGGCATTATTGTTGAATCCTCCCCTATCAGCAAACCTACACGTACGCTACAAGGTTGTGGTGGTAGAAAGCATTGCACGAAATCATGGCTGGCTGTTACCATTTTTAATTCAATATACAAGTGGAGAATTCGTCTGGTACCGGAACCGAGCGGCGCAATGAAAACCTTTAGGGAACAATGTTAATGTTTTCATAGCAATGAATATTGCTTTCACAGCTTATGATATTATCTCACCATCGAATTGAAAATCGTATAGGAATTTTTTCCTTCATTGTTTGGTTTCCACCTTCCTCGTTCCTTCCAAGGCCACAATTGCTTAAGATAAATCACAAAAGAAGTCCAATAGAAAGACGAATTATATTACGCCACACGTCCACTACAGAGGGAAACAAATATATGCATAAAGAATATGTAAAGCGGATTACGGTTAACAGTATCCTTCGTTTCTTTTCCTCTTGACTAACGATACAGAATCGTGGCCCTGGCGTGTAACGGATTAGTGTCGTTCTAGCAGAGGTTTACCTATATTTCCCGTGCTGATGTTTTGACCGTCCATTATTGAATTGGATAGATCTATGTTCATGGCACTAGCGGCGGAAAGGTGATGCATACAAACAAATTCTTTGCAAATTAATTGTGCCGCCTCATAATTCGGCATTTGTTAAAAAATTTCACTTGTGAATATGTATGTAAAACTGTGATAACAAGGCTATTTCTCCATCGCCTCAAGTTCGTTCCAATTCGAAGGTCTGGGCGCCGATGACGCTGATAGGAATGATGAAGGACTTTGCTACCCTCTGTCTTATCTTTCGTGATGGTTACGGTCTCACATCAGCGTAGAAGTGTCAGGTTACGAGGAATAAGTGTGCAACCGCTACATCGTTATTTCGTTTCCTCGTGATAGCACCAGTTTTTAAAGACCGTGGAACTGGTTTGGAAGTACCATATGATTTTTTGTACGAATTCATTCAATATTAATTATTACAACATAGATGTAATAACCTACTGGGTAAGCGCTACAATGAACGCCGAAATTCACTGCTGTTATTACAACTTACCTGCTCGGTATCTCGTCGTCCCCAAGAGCACGTATTATGCAATATGACACAGGTATTTAGTTCATTTGCTAGCGTTTCACGTTGGTGAACTGTAACCTTATCATTGCAATTGCCGTTGGAATTCCTCGGACCGACCGTCTTTCAGATGTTTGTGGTACTTTTTGCATAGCCTCGGAACATCCCCTGTTCGTGACAAAGCGTTATGCAGTGCGTTCTAAATGGCGTGATTTATTTAACTTAAGATGACATCATCGTAATGCTGTTTCAAGGGAAATTTGACAAGTGACTAACTTTTATGAAGGTTGTGTTTCTTGTAAGGTGTACGAGAAGGAGAAGAAATATTGTCCGCAGTTGTATACCAACTCGAGCAACCCCGAATGCTCCGCGTTACTAAGTGGTGTACCTGCAAGACACAAATTAGCAAATGAAGTACGACAGCTACATTCGCTGACACTGCACGTTTGTGGAAGTGATTGGATTGCGCAGTGCTATTTCTATACTCTACTATGAAATGGGACAACGTTTAGTTGCCGACAGCCGGTAACTTTTGTGCGATATTGTCTCGAGGACATCCACAGTACGTAGGTTTGTTGACGGCAAAAGCACGGCCTAAGTGCTAGGCAACTCATTGACTTCAACCTCTGGCTTTATTTAGATGCGACTACACGACGGGGCTTAGTTTGGTTACGATTAACTACTATGACCTGGGCGGTAAGGCACTCGAAGAAGTTGTTCAGCAGTCATAGTGCAGCTGTGACCTAAGCAATGTAAGCGGTTGAGCTTCAGTTAAGATTTCTTCCCTCATTTTCAGAGTTTGCCATCTACGTTCCTCAATTCTGTAGGTTGACTAATAATGGTAGCCACCTGTAATTTTTAGGTCACCGTCCTAGTTTGCTCTTCCAGTCTGCGTCAATAAACATTGCCGCGCGTCCGCCGCAGAATTACGCAACCACAGCAGTTAGACTCACTAATAAAATTCGTAGGGTTAGTTACCCTGTACCTTGACTGGCATGTTACATGCATAATACTGCACTTGCACCGACCTTTTGGCTATTGGTACTAACTGGGCGCATTGGTCACTTGGTACACAGCGTTCCGTGATCCCTTCCGTCCAAGGGTATTTAAATTCACTTAACGGCCTTGCTACAATGAAACCGTGGAATGAATTGTAAATAATTATATAAATAAAATAAAACTGCTCGACTATGCAAGGCTCGTCCGTAAAGGCATTTAATTCTGCGTGCAACATCGTACCGTAACATTGCATTAGGTTGAACAGTGGCAACCCAATATCGTTTGGTATCTGACTGTAACGAGGCCATCTATGCAATATATAGATACAAAGAATTGTCGGGTAATTTGTTTTCCACTGGTTAACGGTTACAAAATTTATGATTTATAGTCTGATGCCTGACAAATCAAAGCCATGGGCTGCAAGTTGTGTTCCATTGCGCACCGTAAATGTGTGGTTAAATCCCATAACTGCTAGTCGCGGTCATCAGTGCTCTAACTTACAGCGGCTGAAGTCAAGTCGTCAGTTTGCCGCGGAAGAACATGAAGGAGGTATATTTCTTCTCTCCTTGAGCTAAGTTAATGGTGTATTTAAAATTAATTAAAAATAATTGGCAATTAGAGCAAGTAAGGGAACTTTGATTGTTTCCGAAATGTGTTGGTGTTATGCTCAGTTAAGTTCCCTGAACTTGAGTTTGTTTCAATAGAACACAGAATAAATATCGCTGTATGCAGCGGAACTTGTTGGGTATCGCCTGGGATAATAGTCCGTAAGCAAGGACAAGTAAGAAAGGTTTCAAATGCGGGACAGTGTAGAAGTTGCAGGTGACTGAACCCAACAGGTTTTGTGTAGACTACCAAATCTGAAGCCAATCAACAGGAGCGGGAAACGGTGCGGCAATGTACTCACCAAAGCGAGTCGTGTCAATGGAAGTGCCATCAGTAACACAAGTGTATGCATTGAAGGATACAACGACGGTAAAATCCAGTGGTGCAAAATACTGAAGGAGTGTGTTTTTGGTACGCTACATGGGCCTCCCCTAGGAGGCTGAAGGATGGAGGCATGCAAATGGAGCTGTTAGTGGGGATGAACGGGAGGTGAGGATAGGTGCGAATAGTGGCATGGGCTTGAACACAAGCTTCCAATCTGGGGTGTGTAGCGGAGTTCGCTGGGTCCAGGAGTTTGTTATTTATCATTTATGATGATCTTGTGAACCAGCGTGCATCGTTGGTGGGCCGTCGAGGCGGGCTGGCCGGACCGCAAAAAGGCCGACTTGTCCGGCATTGAGGCCGACAGGACACCCGCCGCTACAGACTTCACGGTGTGCTTGGGATGTATCACTCCCCCAACGCACTCCAATCCAAGGTCCTAGTCCCACGAAGAAATCCGGGCGACCACGTCGGCAACACGTAGTCAGGCGTTTGGGGACCAATCCCTTCGTCGTCGTCCGCGGTCGAGGTCGACTGGCTGTTCCTTGGGTCAGGAAGGGGCTTATAGATGGCTGGCGAGTCACTCGGGGGTGGCGTTGAGCCTGTTAGCGAATCACGCGAGGGTTGCCTTGGCAGTTCCGGTGGCTGCGTTTCTAGAAGCTTGAACTCTTATGGGTGACGAGGGTCCGGGGGAATTTGTTTGAGGACGGAGAGGTGAAATGGCATGTATGATGAAGGCGAATAAGCTTTTTAGGTTTTCAGCATGTTTCGTATTTCTTTTCTTGATGTTGTGAAACGTTTGTGGATGAGACGAACTATTACCACTGAAGACGATAAAGGCGAGTTAATGAAAATGGCGAATATCTACACAATCCGTAAAACGGATCGGATGTTTGACCTGTTTACCGCGTCGGTCGGTTGCCTGGGATTGAGGCAGGGTAGTTTGCGGGTCAATGGGCACGGAGGGTATCGGGATATTCGATGCTCGGGAAGCCTGGGCAGGTGCTGGAGCTTGTTTGTTAGTATCAAGGTGTTTTGCAGGTGATTCGTCAAAGGAAGCCACTTTGTGGCGGTCGTGGGACACCGTTGTTTGATAAGCCTTCTGGTGTAAAGTGAAATGTTTCAGAGTCCGTTGAAAGTCTCTAAAAAGGCCAGTGTAGGGAGGCTGGAGAGTGCGCCGCACTGCGCCGGTGGGGGAGGACGTGAGTGCAGGTAGAGAGTGCGCTGTGCATTTGCATGTCTCTGGTCTGCACACGGGGCGGAGACGGGCGGGATGAACACATGCGTTGATTTATGGAGGACCCAAAGTTAAGCAGTGGCATACTGGACGATGCGAGTGGCGAAACGAATGCTCCTTGCAACTTGAGCGTTGTGCCGCATACCAGCTCTGCTGGTGCACATTCGAAGTCAGATTTGGTGCCGCTGTGAATGCCTAAAAGTACGAGCGACACGTTTTCGCTCCAGCTATTGTCGGAGGAAGTGCAGTGGGTGGCTTTTAGCTGCCCATGGAAGCTTTCAACTAAACCATTATCTGCTGAGTGTTACGCTGTTGTGTGATTGCGGCAGCAGCCTAAAATGTTGTAGAACCTACTGAATTGGAAAATTTTAAAGAGCGTTTCTCGGTCACTTCTAAAGGTGGATGGGCATCCGTAGTGCCAGAACCCCCGATCTAAGAAGGCCGGATAACCTTCTCAGTTGTGCAGCCTGTCACGGGAATGGCTTTTGACCTTCGGGAGAAGCAGTCGACACATGCAGGTTTGGATACGGATGCACATGAGGGAGGCAAGGAACCTACTACGTTCAGGAGTACCAGGAGGACCTCGGGTGTGACGATGCATTTTGGAGTGTTGGCAATGAAGACGGGCTCGAGCCCAGGTACGAAAATCATTTTTCTCGCGTGGCTAAACAAAACGTTTGGCGACCACTTTCAAACAGGCATGGATACCAGGAGTTGGTAGTTAGTGAAGTGGGAAGAATACTGTGCATCTAAAGCAGATGAGCACGAGAGGTCTAAAACAGCTTGTAGAAGTGTCACCGAGGATGGCTCCTTCCATGATTTGGAGAGCAACAAGTAACACATGCAGCGAAGTGGACTACACGGTGCGTTAAATCTCTTAAATAGGTAACTAGTTTATTCTCGAATGTATCGAGACCCACCAAATCAGGACTGATCCTTTGGGCCTGGGCCGAGGCCATAGCGGCAAGGTAGAAGCTTGGCAAAGGCTAGAGAGTGGGGTTTTAGCGGAAGTGGGCAAAGACAACGAGCTTGTCGACACTTGAGACATGACGTATGTCAGTAGTTAACTGCGTGGCAGTTTAGGTGTCTTTCTTTTGGTGGTGATTATTTGGCAGAGGTAGAGTTGAAGGCGAAGAAGAGGGGCTTATGGTTATTGTAGGCCGGGAAAGCGCGGCCTTCGAGCGTGTGCCAAAAGTGACGAGTAGCTAGGTAGATGGCATGCAGTCTGCAGCCAATTATGCTGTAGCGGGTTTCTGCTGCCTGCAGGCTTTTAAAGAAGAATTAAATTGGCTTCCCTTGCCCATCATGCTGTTGTTGGAAGACGGCTCCTAAAGCAACGCCTGAGGCGTCAGTAGTGATAGAAACCATGGTAGTCGATCCTGAATAATTTTGGTGACCTATGTTGGAGAAAGCAACCTTCAAATCGGTGAAGGCTCTCTGTGTCATGTCAGGGTAGGCGAAAATACGTTCCTTCACTTTGAGTAGGTCAGCCAGTGTCAGCATAAGCTGAGTACAGCGCGGAATGTAACGTTGATAGTAGTTTACCGAAGCACAACTTTAAGGGAGATGTTTGAACGAAGTTGGAGCTAAGAAATCCTTACTGGCCTTGATCTTCTCGGGAAAGACTTTGACACCATGCAAGGAAATGAACTGGCCAAAGAATTCTACCGATGATTTGCCGAGTTCACACTTAGTCTGGTTGGCCGTGACACTGTGTTGGGTCAAGCGCTGGAAGGGAGCTCGAAAGTGGTCGACGTGTTCTTATTCTGATGAACTGGCTACTGAAAAATCGTCGAGGTAGGAATAAGCTAAGTCTAGACCCCACGGTACATCGTGGATAAAGAGTTGGAAGGCTTGTGCGGCGTTGCACGAACCACTTGTCATTATTACGCATTCAAACAAACTGAACGGAGTGATGAAGGCTGTTCTAAGAATTTCATTTATTTCTACATGTAACTGGTGATTGCCGTGAATCAGATCGAGCATACCGAAGATCGTCTTACCTGTGAGGCAGGCGGTAAGGTCCTGCATAGGTGGGATGGGGTACCTATCTTGGAAGCTTAGTCGGTTTACTGCGTGGTGGTCACCGCGGAAACGCCTGTCAACAGGTTTCTTAGGAGCCGTCTGCAGGGGAGGGGACCAAGGGCTCTCGAAAGGGCGGTTTATTCCAAGTTCCAGAAGAGGAGAAGAAAAGAAGAAGAGGAAGAGAAGAGTTCGAGAAGAGGCCACCACAGGTTTCTTGGGAGATGGTCGGCGTGGGCGACGTGAGATGAGCAGGCCATTCGTCTGTTTGTGGTATGTGATTTGGGGTGCCACGGGTAAAGCTACCTTCATTGGATGAACGAGCTTGGAGTACTGAGGGAAGAAGTTAGCGTAGGATGTCGAGGTCTGGGAAAAGGCATTGGCCGGGGTGCTGGATGCAATATCGGTGTTGATGCCATGTACAATGAGTATTGTTGCAGTATCGACTATCATCTGGCCTTTCGCATAGATTAACGGATCGAAGTGCCTGGGATAGTCAATGAAGATGATGGCGCAGCAAACTGCAGCAACGGTGATTACCCAGCGGAACTTGCGCCGAAGATCTAGGTCTAGGGTACGCAACCTATGACCGTAGGTGGCTATTGGTGTGCCGTTTGCAGCACTTGTGCTTGTCGACAAAGAAGCGGCAAGCCGTTCTGACATAGTGGGATTGACGTTGACTTCCGTCCCGATATCAACTAAGAACTAGGTCTCAGAATCATAATTCCTAATGCTGATGAGACGGCTTTGAGTTTACCTGACGTCATTCATAGCCATTACAGCCCAGCGTCGCGGATCATCTGTAGCGTGGTAGCTAAATGGCTGTACGCACTTACGGGCTTTAGTACCGAAACGTGAGTGGTAAAAGCAGCAATCTGGAGCATCAGGATGTTGTGCGATGTGATGAGGATCCAGTGAGGCTGCGGTTTAAACTGAGCTCCTGGAACTGGCGCTGTAGCAACGCTAGCTGCGTTGATAGGGCGTCCTTTGCCAACAGCTGGCTGATCGCGGGTGCCGGTGTGATTGCGCCAGCGTAAAGCTTCTTAAGTGCGTTGGTTTCAGTCTCTGGCTGTTGTCTTGCGGAACGAGGTTTACTAGGTTTGCAGTTGCTGGGCTTTGCAGACCACTTGCTACTGCAAGGATGGCCTGAGTACTTTCAGGGAGGAGTAGCATCTCAGCATCTATGTTAGACGTGCAAACGAGCTGTTGCATTTCGGGCAGCCGATCACTAATTAGCTGCAGCAGACGGACTTTGTCAGAAGGCATAGTGCGCTGAATAATAGCCTGTTCAAGCTTCTCGTATTTCATTACAAGAGGGGCCAAATATGATGTCTCTCACCTGCGAAGATCTACTCTGAGGAAGACGAGATATTCGCTGCTTGTACTTGGTGAAATTAAAATAAATATCACAAAGGTAAAACTGGGTTCTGGGTGCAGAAAACGTAACAAAGGATAATTCTCCCAAAAAAGTGGAGAAGTAAACGCAACGGTATTGAGCATGACAGGCACTACGGCGCTAACCGTGTATGGAGCTCCCTCGTCCTCCAGATAATACATTGCAAAAAGCGAATAAAAAACGTGGTAGGTGAGAAAGTATGCTGATCACGAGCAAAGAATCACAGTCACAAGAACAAACTCACCAGAATGATAACACAAAATGGCGGGCGGCGTGGTCTTGCTCGGGTTACCAATGGTTGGTGGAACCAGGGACACTAGTCGGTAAGCAATGATATGTAACCACGCTGTCAAACGCTGGACAGTCTAGAAGTTGGAGGCGAATGAGCCCAACGTGTATTGTGCAGACTACGAAATAAGCAGCCAAGCAACCGAAGCGGGAAAAGGTGCGATAAAATACTCACCAAACCGGTATATGTCAACGGAAGTGTCGTCAGTAAAACAGCCCTGACGGCGCCAGCGGGCGGTCATGCGCCCTAGTTGGGAATACATTCGAGCGGACAAGAAACCTACATTTAAATTTTAATAAACCTATAGAGTTGTGGTCACGAACCGCCGTACTAACAGTTTCTACATTTGCTTTCTTCTTTTACCACTAATATACGCTAAATGAGCTTGTTCGAATGCATCATTATATGCGTTGCCATCGGTCTATTGATATTCCTTTGACTCAACGCTTGTTACCACTGAGTTGTCATGGATGACGAACGGCTCAAGTCTTGTGGCAGTTGCACTAGATACATTGTCCATCGCATGATACGCAGAAGTGACCAAGTGCTTTCGAGCATGCTTTCCTCCTTGGCTGCAACACCAGATGTACACTAGATTCTCTCATATGCGATATTATTTATCTTCTGCAGAGCGTGAGCATGCTGGATCAGTTGCTTGATGCGGAATCTGTTGAGGTTGGCATTTCCTCGCATGCTTATCCGGAACTACCTGTTGCGTCGGTTACAGCCAGTGCTTCTGCCATAAGCGCTGTGTAACGGATAGAGGTCTCTGGGGTAAGGGGCCCAGAGTAGGTCTTGAACCAATGTTAAACAGTATCTGTGTATAGGCATCATATTACGGCCTTCGGATGACATGACTTCCGAAGAACTTCTCCGTGATGGCTGTCTGGAGGCAGACCACTCAGTTGCGCACATTTACACCTTACTGCGCAATTGCTAGTGTTTACCTCCCCAGTTGCTGATAGTTTCTCGCACACTAATGCACGCACCACCTCAGTGACCCGAACACTTTTGCCGCGGTAGACGGTACGAGCACGGTGGACTAGTATTGGGATTGCGACCCAGTTTCCTTCGAGCTACTGTTTCACCACGGCAAAAGCTACCGCTGCAATTGCATTTTGATAGGAGGGCCCCTTCCAGCATCTCCGGACAGCGGCTATGGCCCATACTTTGTAGAGTGCTGCAACCGCAATGGAACATGTCTGTCGTCGGCGTTTACATTAGCCGCAGCAAGTCAATAAGCTATCTTGCGTTACTGAAGTCGACCAAACAGGATTTGTGGGACAGTATGTTCATTCCTGCTGGCAGTCCATGCTTCCAACTGGACCTTAAATGCGTTATCCCTGATACGCCAGCAAGAGCTTATCTAAACCAGCTTAAAACAACATTCACGGTACTTCTCACGCGAAAAGCGTACGACCGTCGATAAGTTAACGTTTCTTCCCAATTTTCCTTATTGTGGCTGATGACCTTCCCAGTAGCTGCAGGATATCCTGCGTACAAATGAAGATTCCTTTCCCCGCGCCAACGTGAGCAACCTATCGGTGAGTTAGCTATCAAGGCCCACGATATGGACAGGCTTCACCATGGATCTTATGCACATTGTGTGCCTGGGCGTTAGGGCCTATTAATGGAAAAACGCTTTTGTCATCCAAATCTATCCGTCGAATCAACAAGCGCTTGAGACTGTGCGCTGCATGTGTGCCTGCAGAATTTTCTAGAAAATGTCGACCTTTGAAGAGGTTGTAAGATATTAGGCCACTTAATTCAGTTAGGCTTCTTTACACCTTGAGCCGGCGGTGCTACAAGGCATCTTACCAAAATACATGTACTAAAACTTCATCACTCTGTCTCGTGCAGCTTATGTTCTTTGCAGCAAAGCGTGGCCCACGCAGTACCTAAAGCTAGTAGACAAACAGTGAGTATAAATAACAACCAATATGCGACAATCTACGGGAAGGAGGAGTTTGTAGTTACCGTGCATTGCCTCCAGCACATTTGCGACGATGTGCATCATTTCGGACCACTGGACACATTCTCGGATTTTCCCTCCAGTCTTATTAGTGGCGTCTGTGAATTGTGGTGCTTTGGCTACATGTGCCAACTTCTCAGATTTCCCCGGCATTGCAGAGCCTTCTGCACTAGCCCTCACAACTACGGTTGTCTTTAGATGGCACCCATTCAGTGACAATTAGAGAAGAAACAAACAGTGCTACCAGGATTATGCGTAACCAAGCGCTGAGCACAACTACTCAGCCCAAAATCGCATTAATTGCACGTGGTGCCTCATCAATCGTTTTGGACCTCAGAACCATGAAGTTATATGTCCAGCCGTACCTCCCACGCGAGGCCTCGATCGATAACTTCGTAATAGCCGCAGCTATGCATATTAGCAGGTTCCCCGGTACACTCACGCCACTGAAGTGGATCCTTCAAATCCATGTGTCTTGCTAGTTCCTTACCCTTCCACTGCATGGCAGCACCGTTTTCTACCTCCTATTGCGCATTTGGTGTTGATGATATTGCTACAGTCGCTAAACGCTCGCTGTTTTCATCTTCCGAAATATAATACTTTCACTTACAGGTGGTACTACTTGTTTGTACGTGCACTACACAGGATTACCGTTTCAAAATGCCATACAAAGCATAATGGTCCTGAGTATCGTTAACGTGCAACCGCAGGACGGCAAAACTACAAATCGGTTAGTATACGTGGCATATTGAACTAGGACTGCCATTCGTTCATTATTGTCAGATAATCCGTTATTCACAATCTCGGGTTTATTGAGGATTGGTGAAAGTACACACAACTGGAGATGGCTACATTCCCAAGAACTTTGAAGACATAAGCGTGCCTTAACGTCTCACCCCTGTAACTGCCAACATCCGATATCGGAATAGAATGCACATGTATTAGCCAACGAAAATCTCGCTCAATATTTGGACCCTTACGTAGCCATTCGTCTCGTATCCACCAGCATATGACGATGGCCGTATTACTATTAGCAAGAGGACATGCAGATATTCCTTACTACAGTGGCGGTAACGGCTTGCCAAATAGCATTATCCTCTTTTGGTTCCTATTGTGCATAAAGGCATTCTTTAACCATTCGCGTAACTTTCCATTCCTTGAAGAGGAAAAGCAAGTCTCCCTGAGACAGTTTTCCATAAATACCACGATGGTCACATTTTCTTAACCCTTTCCCGCGTGCAGCAAAATGTTTTCCGTGCAGGTAATGCCAGAGGTTGTATGAGTGCATGATGATTGTGCTTCATATTTACCTTTTATGAGAGAAAACCTTCAGGTTACGTTGGCCACGACATCACAGTTTGGAAATTGTCAGCAGGTGTTCGTTCAGCCTTGGCTTCGCAGGTGAAGACCTGTCCGCTTTTCGGCATTGTTGCTAAACTAAACCACTACCGTTACTGCGTTTATCTATGTCTTCTTCAGTTTTGCATATATGTTATCGTTAATGATCCTCCCCTTTTAGATGTAGCACGTAGTGCAGTCCAAAGATGGCAGCTTCGTGGTGGCACACTCCACCTGGACGACGGTCCCATTTGGTACTAAATGCGGGCCCTCAGCAATGAACACCACATTACCGTACAGAGCAAACATTGTTGTCTTGGGGAATGGTGTTCATGCACAACTATTCACTGGTCATTGCATCGTATTAAGAGTAATGAAAAATAATTATACATAACTGGGTGAATGCACAGTAATGTTTGTTAACGCATACCTTAAAGAAATGAAGATCAGCTAGCCTATGCTCCTTTAGAAGAGCAGTATGACGTTGTGGCGATACCGAAAGTAGCGCTGCAATAAGTATACGGAATTGAACAGGGCGGAATACCTATCAAACGCTCTGTTGACGTTGGCGGGTTCGCATTAGCGTCGAATTTTTAGAATCCAACGTCGCAAACGAATCAACCTTGGATGACACAGCTGCAGGAGTACTGACGAGGAATAGGGATACGGCCCCTGACGGACATGGTACATCCGCCTTGGGTTTTGCCACTTTTTAACCCTCTTTCCCTTTACTTTGACAAGGGCAGAAGCCCGATTGTCTCCCTGGATAAAAGACGATTCAAACACGGTAGTAGGGTTCGTTGCCAACAGTGTTGCTAGTAACTTTTTTACTGAGAGTATACTGTAAGCAAACAAAAGCCGGGTCCGGAAATTGTGTCTTCCACTGCCTCCTGACGGAGACCTAAGCAGTCCAGAAAGTTGACAACGCAACCAAATTTCCCGTTTAGCGAACACAGCAGTCATCAGTCTTTCCAGTGATATCGGACTACTAGTTACTGATATACAAGACTCAGCTCTACGCACACAGCAGGCAACCCAACTGTGCGGTATGCTCTCGCTACTAGCCATTAGTGCATACTGCATCAGATGCAAACCAGTACACTCCATTGGGAACCGGCGGCAACAAATACCGCAATGCAGGTCCCCGGTCAAGTCTCTAACCGCTTTGAGATACTCATCTTTGCCATATATGACTAACTAGTAGTCGGAATGACACGAAGAGTTAAAACTGCACTCACAAGCATCTCGACAGAAGACTTATAAAATCAAATAAATGAAAGCTAAGCATAAGTTGTGGACCGCTTTAACGTGACCAGATATGCAACCGGCGGAAGGACCAATCGGAAATACCAAATGTCCACGTATGCATTGAAATAGACTCACCAAATCGTAACGCGCGAAACAAAGCCAACGTGAACTCCAAGTATATGACGACAGGTTCTTTGCGATACTGCCGACGCACAACAACCAGGAAACCGAGGGCGCGCGAACAAATTTTACTGAAATGAGCTAAGTCAAATTAAATGCGCCTTTTGCAAATGCCTAATGGCGTGCAAGCAGCGAGTACCTGATTAACGTCCATTGATCAAAAGACGAGTAATCATCCAAGGCTTCAGAAACCTCAAAGGTTCAGGTCTGAGCATCCAGGGACATAATACGCTTTCGCTTAACCAGCTTTCGGTTTCGTGTTCCAATAAGCGACAGCACATCGACGTGATAATCGATTCTTGCGTTTATACTAGAAAAAGAAATATTAGCGATAAGGTCACTGCATTTTCATGCATTGGCATACGCTTCTTTGATGTGGTTAGAGGCTGAAATGACGGTGCACAAGTAAACGGGGATCATAGCAAACCACATTTCTCTCAGTCCTCGTTTAATGCCCTCCATTGTGTGCAGAATAAACACTAAAAACAGGCTTCCAACGATGCTTTTCCATGTGGCTCATCGACAGGACAATGGAAGTGTTTGATGGTAGGTCAAAAAACGCTCGTCTTGATGACAGCAATCCTAAAACTGCTGGAACCGAGTTACACTTTCACCCTCCCCGTAAGGAGGATATTTACCAGTCAATTTCTAGGGCAAAAACAGCCAACACTTGCCGTATGTAGGATTACATCGCAGCCGCTACTTAAAATTTCTTCACCTGCTCCTCTATGTAACCAGATTTAAGGGGAAAGGTAGGCAACAAACGCTAAAACGTGGCCATATCGTCCACCATGATGACCACTTCTAATTTGACGCCACAGCGATTAATTGTCCAGTGTTATCCACTTGAACAACCACAGATAGTTATATTTGTCATCCAGATGCATTCGCCATGTACATCTTCCTTTTATACATTTTTAACTTCACTGTCAACCTAACCAACTTTTAGCCTAGCGTGCCATACCACCCTCGCCATATTATACCCATAACAGATTGGTTAGAATCCCAGTACGGCTCTGACGGCACCTTCTTTTCCGACTGCCTTTCAGAAGGATGCTCCTGCGCAATTATTGAAGAAGGACAAAATCCTGAAGAGAACAATTGACTGTAACTTTCTTGTACTTTTCCGTTAAATTGATTCTTCCTTATAGCGTCTACGTGTTTCGTAATAGAAGTTACGTCTCAGTCCTTGGAGTTCTCCCTTGACTGCGTTCAACAATTAGCGACCCTGCCAGGATACCAGAGCGATGCAGAAAACAAAGAGTCAGTGGGAAGACGAAAGTCAAAAGCTGGTTGTTAATCCAGGGGTGAGGATTTCTGTCGCCTTTGAATTACTGTCGGACGCTTTATAAAAGATGACTACGAATCCGCTACCAACCGCGTCCACGCCCCCGCTACCACCCCCCGAAAGCTTTTCACCGGGCATAACTTACTCAAGGTGGGAAAAATAAATACAGTTGTACCTAAAGATTTTTCCTGTTTCGCAACACAGCACCGTCATATTGGGACTGCTATCAGATGAGGCGTTCGATATTGTGGCGGATACTAAACTTCGGGAAGAACTGGTCACACAGGAAACATTGGTCTCCCTACCGGAGAGGCCTGTCCGACGAATTACGCAAAGCCTTTCATGTCTGGTATCAAAGACCGGGGGAAAACTTAGGAACGTAGGCTCGCGAGTTGCGGAGAATGGCAGTAAGCGCCCATGCAGACGAAACGCAGGGCTAACAGGACAAGTGCATTTTAGAGCAGTTGCTCGAGGGCATCCAAACACCCTCCGTAAAAAGGGATTTTCCATTACGACGCCCTACTCCCTGGTAACACATGTCCAGATTCTGTCCAGATTAGCCTCCTAAACGTTCCTATGAGAGCATTACGCTAAACTGGACAGGATCTTGTACCGTGAGACGGCTAAAAATGGATTTTGTCCAGTTTACGGCGGACAAATGAAAATGATGCTAGTGTTGATCGATAGAAATTAACTCCTATGCGTGGCAATCCGGTAGGTCCAGAAATCTTGCTTGCCTACCACGGATATCTGAATACGGACATCACACTACTACGCACTTAGTACCTAAGGTATATATTGACGGTTCGAACCCAAGGTTCACGCAGCACGTGTTGCCGTTGTTGCTGGACGTGGGAACACACCTAGGCAGCGCTTCAAGCTGTTGGTCAGAAAACGAAATGGAGCTTACCGCGCAACTGAGAACATCATAAGGTGAAAGAAAATAAAAAGCGGGGTATAAGAATGCTTTATGTACTTGAAGGTGTGTGGTACAAAATCGTTAGTGGCAGAAAGCGGCATTGTCAAGATGGTTAATCCGTTTCGGCGATGGATAAAGTGGGAGGCTAAAGATGATCATAATAAAGCAGTGGACTTACTTCGTTCGCAGTGCATACCTTACTTTGCTCAACAAACGGCCTCTTGTGCTGTGCAGAATGCAACCACGTTTTGATGTGGCTTAATGTCAGCATCCGAGGCTACATCACCCATGCGTTGCCGAATGATACCTTTGCAGTACATATATACATATACATATATATATATATATATATATACAGTCGATTCCGGTTAATCGGACCACATCGGGACCAGACCATTTTGGTCCTATTAAGCGGCTGGTCCGATTAACCGAAGTTGCCCGATGTAACAAGATGGGACGTGCTATATATAAAATAGGAAATACTATTATGACCTGTATTGGTGGCATATATTTATAGCAAACACACAAAAAAGAACTGCTTTGATAACGAACTTTGTTTACTGAAAAAGTAATTTACGAACAAATTCTTCGTAACGACCTACAAGAAATTCAGCATGCGAAGTACGTTTTATACAAAGGGATTACCCAATTCCATTCAACGTTTGAAGACGATATTCAGTGTGGTTTGACGCATTCTTTTAACAGACTGCATTCGCACAAAATCACCACAAACATGTAACGCAGTAATAGGACTACCTTCATTTCCTTCCTGCATGAAATAGCGGTGCAATATTTCAATGCATTTCCTTGCATCCTATTTTGTGACTGGCATTAACACGTTAGGGTTCTCTTCATCACTTCCATGGTCTTCTGTTGCTGTCGTGTGTTTCGCTGCTATTCGAGCAACAATGGAAGCACCGCATTCTTCATTTCCATCATGGAGTTGAAGTTCGTTGTCGATTGACAAAAATTCTTCGTAATTTTCAACTTGTTTCAGCTCCACATTCTCGCCGTCATTTTCATTTACAATCACCATATCCACATCCATCTCCGAAACAATATGCTTAAAGCCAAAGTGAGAAAAACAGTTCCAAATTGTCGCACTGCTCATTTTTCGCCAACTTTCGGCCACGAATGTAACGCCTTGCAAAATGTTGACCTTTGCGCTGATTTCTCCGGCCGTCGAGGATGAGGTCAGCAAGCCTTCCTCAATTGATTCAAGGATGTAATTCACCAACCTTGAACGATAAAAGGTCGTCAACCTTTTTATGATACCCATGTCCATTGCCTGTATCAAAGAGGTGGTCTAGGGAGGCAGAAATTCCATCTGGATATTCTTCAAGAAATCCAAATTTGAATGTGCTGCACAATTGTCGAGAAGTAATAACACTTTTCTCGACTGGCGTTGTAGCTCTGTGTCCCAATCCTTCACCCATTCTTTAAAAAGTGTAGAGCTCATCCATGCATTTCTGTTCGCACGATACACAACTGGTAAACTGTCCATTCTGAGTCCCTTAAAGCAGCGAGGCTTGGCACATTTTCCTATAACCAGCAACTTCCTCTTGTCTGTTCCGGACATGTTTGAGCAGCACAAGACAGTTACGCGATCCATTGCTTTTTTGCAGCCAGAGAGAGTAACATGTTTTTAACTTAAGGATCCGTCCGGTGTAGCCCTATAGTACAACCCGGTTTCATCAGCATTATAGATGTCATCTGCTGGAAATTTTTCAAGAAACTCCGGTAGTTTTGTTGATTTCCATTCTTCAGCTTGAGCGCTATTGGCACTTTCTTTCTCACCATGTGCTTTCTTAAATTGTACATCATGTCTAGATTTCCATCGAGACAACCAGCCGTCTGTAGCTATAAAATCTTCGTGGCAAGGCATTTTAGCGATTTCTTCTGCTTTGTACTTTAACATTGGGCCACTTTCTCGCACGGCTCGTCCAGTAACAAAGGCAAACCAATCATTAAGGGCCTCATCGACGTCTGGATCCTTGCCTTCCCGCTCCGTTTGAACAAGACACGCACAATTCACTGAGGTGAATTCGAGTCTGTCTCCCGGGAATTTCTATGGTTGACCTAGCCACCTGCTGTCCTATGATTTGCCGGACCTGTGTGTCCGCGATCACTTGCCGTGCTCGAGAGTAGGTCCGCAATGCGGGCTCAGGGCATTCGGCTCAATGGACGTGCGGTACATCGATCGAGCGGTTAACGACATGTGAACTGGCATGAATGTCTTCGCTCCGCCTACAAGTGTTGGAAACTACAGTCAGTTTCGGGCGGTTCTGAAGCCAATTAGATAGGTGTGCCTCAAGGTTGCCGCAGTTCAGTTTATCCAAAGGCCAACTCGGATTACCGTAACTGAAAGATACGCTTTCTTGCCCGACATATGAACTGTGGGTTTAGTCCAGACATCCAGGCACAGAACTTGATTTTAACACCTCTGTTACCTGCCACCTTCTATCGTCTGGTCCGATTAAGCGGAATTTCGGTCCTAATAAGCGGCTAACATTAGGCTAGCGTAATAGGATTCGTTTCGGTTCTTCAGAATTTGGGCCGAATAAGCGGCTGGTCCTATTAACCGGTGGTCCTATTAACCGGAATCGACTGTATATATATATATATGCTGAGGCTGATGTTGCATTCTTGCTGCTTCTTCACCGCGATTTCGCTAAACCAACGTACACTTAAACTAGGCCTTTTAAAACTGGATAAATTTCATTCCACTTTGCATGGTTTGTTCTGTCTACCTGAATAAGCTTCCATTAACTGGCCACGTTGTTTTTGCTAAATGCGCCTATCTTCGATAACATTGTTGCGTTTGTAGCATGTTTAAGTAACTTGTGGACATTTTTCCCTTATCGCGGGTTCGTTGCTAACCAACTTCATGTGTTAATTTAACGAAGACTTATTCCACCGTACGTGCGGCATTATTGGATTTGTTTTATTTCATCTTGTCGTTTCAAGTGATTGGCTGTTGCTTGGTATCCCCGGTGTGGCTGCGCTTGATGTGCATGTTGACAAGGTACCTACCTGTCTATCACCCACTACCTCGTCCATACTGGCTCCAGCAGACAGTTGGTCACTGCCAGAGGGGACGAGGTGCACCATCCTTGTGGCTGTGTTAGGCTCGAAGAGTGGTTCCATGCACACAGTGTGGAGCGGACTACGGTCCAGCCACCGCCTTGTGTGCGCTTGATTCCCAAATACAGTGTGCTTGTGTTTGCCTGTGAATGCGTGTGGGCCGGCTCCGTTGATGAAACCTGGCTCCCATCCACATGCCTCCCGGTCTTATTCCTTCGGGTTTACACTGGAAATGGGGTGTGTGGATGGAGCTGTGGGTGGTGCAGCGCAAGCCACCCATGGTCCTTGTGTAGGCGCAGGCGTCCTGTGGCTGCCCACAGTGACAGGCAAATACGTAACCAGATGCCGCCAACCTCATATCGGAACGTCAGCTCGTCCACTTGCGATCAATGCTCTTTCCACAGTGTGATTTCGGTACACACGGTTGGATGTAAATTTGAGGCCAGCAGACGCATGTGGATGTTCATTATAAATTTAGGGTGTTTTGAAATGCTAAGAGTTTGGTTTGGAATCAATATACTAAGCGGTTTAAATGCGTTACGGTGTTTAATCATTTTCCCGCTTCAAGCGTAGCAGCCATGGTGGATGACTCGTTTGTATTCTGACGTATACTCAAAGGGTCTTATCTAGACTTCGCATCGATGAATGGTGATTTGAAAGTGTTTCAGGTGGAAATGGCGACATCGTTTACTCCTCGGAACGTTATAACTGCGAAGGCGTACCAGAGGGAGACTAGACAGGTGCTACCAGAAGGATGCCCGTACCGGTGTATTCTGTTTGTATGAGTGCATAGCAAGCGCATCGATTTTGCTGGAAAGCGGTAAGTGCATTGCGTCTGCTTGAGGAAAAGATTATTACAGGTAACGCTGTTACAATTGCCATACTGGATTTTCAGCGACGTTTAAGGGTAAATGTTACGAGATTGCAAACGCGTGTCTGTGGCATTCGCACAGTTTTCAAGTGGGGAAGCGTTGGCTGTATGCGAAAAACCGGAGGCTACCGGCGTATCAGGAACGCATGGTGCTCAAATAAATGAAAACGTTTCGTCGGACACAGGAGACGGGTTCATTTGTGCGTCTGCAATATGACATACGTTTAACAAGGTGCGATTTATATGGCATACGGCGGCGTCAACGGAACGCTTGTGTCACGGAAGTGGAAGACGTTACGTAGCTGTTGCGAAGAAATGGTCAGCTTAAAATTATGCATGAGGGAAATGAGATTCGGCAACTCTTTCTCGCGCCCACGCGTATGCTGGAGTTGGTAGGCCAATACGTTGAGGTCATTTTGTTGGACTCCACATATCAGAGCAATATCGGGGGTTACATCCTATGGCATCGCACATTTGTGGACGTTAGCGGCCTTGGTATGAGCTTCCTTTATGCGCTTCTGCCAAATGAGACGGAGGCTAAGTACGAAGTAGCAGTGAGAGGTATGTTGGAGTTGACCCTGCGGTGCCGGTGCTCGAACGTTGGTGATGGACAAGTGCGCTGCGCAAGTGAATGCGTTTCGCAATGCATGTCCCACTGTCACCATCGTATTCTGCCGGTTACACATCATGCGGGACACGCAGCGGCGTTGTTCACACCTCCCCTTCTGTAACACAGCGGATGAGGGCCCTGTTTAACATGCTGCGCTCGTCGTTGTACACTCATGTTTGCGCAAATTATCATCGGATTATGGAAGGTATATCGGTGCGCAGCGCGGAATGCTTCCAAGACCTCTGTCGCACGTGGATCCCATGGCGGCTTAGCTGGGCGGCGCATTCGATGGGCCACGTGGTATTATTCGGGTGTGACAGCACAAATCGCGTTGAGAATGAAAATAGACATTTGAAAGAAACTTTGAGTGAGCGGTGAACTCTCCTGCACCTGTTTCAGGTGATATTGCAGCGTTGCACTGGTAACTTGGAGGAGAGGGAAACATTGCTTGTGAGAGATCAGCTTGGTATGTGCGATGTTGTGCAAGGGTTAAGCAGTGCGCAGGTGATTTTTAGGAGGCTGTCGTCATACGCCCGGCGGCAGTACGTGCGGCAAAGTCTTCCAGTTCGCATTCGTAGTGTGAACCCAGACGGCGGGTATTGGCTGGTACATGACGAGTGCCTGCGCATGCAACGTTTGGCCATTGAGTATGGCAGCCCATGCGGATGTCGATTTAATCGTAGTGGCGCATTCCATGTGCGCACGTTATACACGTGGCAAGCCTACACGCGTACGACGAGGAGGTGGTGCTTCTTGGTTGCCGTTGGTTGCTGCAGGCGGAAAGTTTGTCGGTGCCAGCCCTTTCGGAGCACAGGGAAGGAACCGTGACGCTGGCGCGGATGCGATGCCGTAGTGATGAATTCCTTGACCTGGCCCCCAAAAGTCGCCTCACTCGGGATATGTTTGCTGGCTTGGAGGCGCACGTATTGAGTATGGGCACGGAGAAGTCATACCGCACAATGATCGTAATGGTGTGCATGCGTGAGCTGCTGACTACTCACAGTAATGTGGAGGTGTTCGCCCGATCATCGAAGGTTGAACAATTACAACGGTTATCCTGGGAGGACCTGCCTATCTTCCAAGCAGTGGACGCGTCTTCCTCCGATGCCGCTACCCGACTGTGGACGGGCATGGGTTCGACCAGCGGAAATTCACCGGAAAGGCATGTTGGTTAAGCGCTCCCTTTGGTGGTGGCAGGGACTGGTGTTTCGGACGTTACTTGCAATGACGGTCGGCGCCACAAACTAAAGTCACCTCTGATAGCCCGTGGGGTGGAAATGGGGGTACCAGCATGATGTCACGGGAATTGAAATTCCGTACCCTGAAAATGGGAACATCCGCTGGTTACCACACATATACATGGCGTGCAAGGAGGGCGACCGCTGCTGAAGATGCGGACAGCGCGGTTTGTGCTCTGTGTGAGCAGGAGGATGACGCCTCCGGGACCTCCGAACATGTTGATTGGATAACTTGCGACGTATGCGGCCGCCAGTTTCATCAAAGTTGGGCCGCATACCATGGTGAGCCCGCCTATACATGTACGCACTGCTGCGGGTAAGTTACGTTTTACGTATGTAACGCTGCGTTTCCTTAGGGTTGCAAAAGAACACAATTACATTGTTGCCCCATGAAGTTTTCCCTATGGAAAACGCTTACAATCGGTAAGTGCGCACGTTTGGATTTCCTTCCGGAAATTGATACTTGCTTGCTTACTTAGTGACCATTTTCAATCCGCCAGCAATATTCTTCCGAGGTGTATGTGGCTTCCGCTTACACAGCTGCGTGGTGTAAGCGTTACTTTACATAGAGAGTATTGCATTGCTGGACCTTCACATGACCCATACGGAAAAATTTTCCCTTGGTGTCTAATGAAAGTCCAAGCAACCTTATAGCCAGTTGGACTCGCGTGTTACCAGTATCTTTAGCGGGCTTATGCGGCAATGGAACAGAATGCACGCCGGCTCAATGCACGACGTCCCGACAGTCCCTCCGAAACCGCTATGGAAAGGAAGCATGCAGAAGAATGAGGACAGAAACTCCATCAAGTGGTGGGTAGTTATGACAAGGGTTATCGCCGTGCAGCTCCGCCAAATAACAGTGTAGTCGGGTGTTAAAATCCGTCACAGTGGGTGCCAAGGCTACATCAGCAGGAAGAGCATTCCACGGTCGCCTGATTCATAAGGAGAAGTGGTGTTCTCTGCAGTTCAGGCGACTGTGCTGATGTGTGAGCCTAAGTGAGCGGCCACATAGATGGAAAGGGGATTAGTGCTGTGGGATTACTGGAGACAAGGATGTTCTGTGTTGCATAGGAGCATAAATACGAGGATCACGTCGCTCTGTAGACGTGTGGGATGAAGGGCGTGCAGGCGCAGGCAGTGAACTACTTGTGGATGATCAAAATCCTTGAGACGTCAGACAGTTTCGTAGATGCACGTTGTGGTTCTTGGATTATGAGTTGGTCGTTCAACAACCAGTGGCTCGTAGCCTGGTTACCGAACTGCAATGGCGGTCGAAGAGAAGTGTTGAGGAGGAGGCGGAGATTACTAGGGTCAGCTTGACCGAAGGTTAATTTCAGCAATGTCACCATGTGGTTAGCAGCAGCTGCTGCTTTCCGTCAACAAGGGGATACGGAATGACAGGTCCGGGTAATGATACCCAACTCTCTCTCAGCTGAAGATATCTGGTGGATAGACGCTTCCAGGCAATATATAGGCGAAAATGCAGAATGGCGGGTAGAAAGGACGGGACGTGTGGAAGCGTTAAATGGAAGGTTGTTTTCTATGTGCCAACGATGTACACCGTACAGGTCTGTCTGAAGTGGGTGGGCTTCGTCGGGTTGGTTATTTGCGCGCCACAGTTTCCAACTACCGCATATAGCAGCTGGGAAGGCTGCAGTTGCGGTGCAACGTCAAAATGGTGGCTAGGAAGAGGGGGTTCCGAGAACAGCCCCCTGCTGAACAATTTTTGTGGCCAAGGAAACCAGGAGACAGCACTATGTAGACACGTACTTCGACGGTACAGTTTTCAAGGCAGTTCCGGATGCATTGCACCAGAGCCCCTTATACGCCGTAACACAGCGGACGATGGTATTCCAGAAGTCACTTGACAGCTGAACATTACGTTCTGAATGGAAGGAGGCTGTTATCTGTCCTATCTTCAAACATGGCGACAGGAGTGTGTGAGCCAATTATACGCCAGTTACGCTGACTGGCGGCTTAACTCGCGGCGCCCTATACCGGGTATTTGCGCTGTTGCAGGGAAGAGACCAGTGTTTACGTGTGGGTCGCAGCTTATTCTTTAGGCAAGCTGTGTCCCACAGGGGTTGGACCGATGCTGTTCTCCATCTACGTAAACGGTCTCGCTGGAGAGCTTGGGGTATCCCTTATTGTTTGCTGATGACCTTAAGCTGTGGAATGTTGCAAATGTATCTGGTGGTTCTGCGGCTATATAGCATGCCCTGGACAGACACTGGGACTGGTCTACTTTGTGGCTACTGCCCATAAATCAGGCTAAGTGTTCCGTCATTCGTATAGGAGCAACTTTCCAGCCTTCGAGCTACGTACCCGGTGGGGTCGAACTCCTCCTTGTCTCCAACCAGGTAGACCTAGACGTCGTCCATTCCTCGTCTTTGCATTCTGATGACAACTGGCAGAACGCCGCAAGTAGGGGTTTTTAGAATGTTGTGGTTAATACGCCGTTCGTTTGGGGTCTGAACTGCCGACATATTTGTGAAGCCCTTCTCAGTAGTTTGACAGGGAAGGTTGGACCGGACTTGAGCTGGCTATTTAGCCCGGCTAGGTTGACTTGTCTTCGCGGTCATCCCATGAACCTACACAAGCCGCGTTCTGACGGGCTAAGGGCGGAAACTCGGTTATCGCGTACACTTTTCCAGCGCTGGAATTTGCTTCAAGAAAGTATAGTCAGTGACCGTACAGTTAAGGGTTCCGATCGTCAGTTAGACGCTCTTTGCTTGCAATACTACACCTTTCCCTTCTCCTGACCATGTCCATCTTCCAACCTTTAGTTCGTGTTCTGTCATTCTCTTCACTCACTGGTGTTATCCTTCCTTTAGATGACTTTCCTTACCCTTTATCTTCCGTTTCCTTTCTACTTCTTTCTTACTTCTTCTTTCTTAGTTCAATCAACCCCCAACACCTCATTTCCTGGTCCAACTATCCTCTCAAGAAGGAGCACACAAGGGATTTTCCTATCCTTCCAGTCCTGTTGTTTCGAGGGGTATTGACGGTGGCTGTATGCGGCACAAACGGACATTGGATGCCCCTTGTGGTGGATGTTGCGGGTCCTAGCATGATATCACGGCAATTGAAATGCCGTACCCTGAAAAGAAGAACTACGGCAGGTCGCCGCACAAACACATGGCGCACAAAGAGGCCGACGGCTGGTGAAGATGCGGTTTGCGCTCTGTGTCAGCAAGAGGATGATGACTCCGGGAGCTGCAAGCAAGTGGATTGTATAAGTTGTGACGTATGCGGGCGATGATTCCATCGAAGTTGTGCGGGATACCACGGTGAACCGGCATACACGTGCACTGCTGCGGGGAAGTTAAATTTGAGGCGCGTAACGTTGCGGTTCTTTAGAGCTTCAAATTATGGCAAATTGAGTGTTTCCTGGTAAACATTTCCGTTAGGCTTCCCTTACAATCGGTGCGCGTGAACGTTACACATTCACAGATGGAGTGTACTTACCGTGCAACCCGTACACAGACACCATAAGTCATGCGGATAAGGTTTAAACACTTGTACTGTCTCTTGAAACACCCGCTCTCAATTCTTACCGTAATAATACGTGATGAACCATTTTTCAGTATGCTCGCTTGCTGGGTGATGCGCGTTCGCAACGCCCCCACAAAGACGAGAATATTTGCATATGGTTTGAGCGTCACTCTGCCCACCTGATACAATCAGATCGCACCTTATACGCACGGCGTATATCAGTACAACATCGTCATGTGCATCGGTTCCCTTTCTACTGCCAATCCGTGGCTTCAAACATTAACTTCCTACTATGTACGTCTTGTAGACTACCCGGCAGCGGGTTAATTTATAATTACAATGCAACACTAATAAGTAACGTAAAACGTGTCTTATTTATCTATCACGGTAACCTTTAGCGAATTTCATCTTCAACGCTTCACGGCATACAACAGCTTAACGCCGTTACCCTTCTCGAGGCAACATACTTTAAACGATTTTAAAGGTTTATAGGACCCCTGTTCCCCAAAAACATCTTAAGCTCCGAAATGAGCAATCTACGACTTCGATGCTTACCTACCATTACTTCATGCGAAATCAGCTTGCGTGGATCAAAATCATTCCATTTAGCACACCTAGTAGAAAAAGTATGATGATTACAATAACAAACAGCTGCAGTCCCCACTATTAAATATAACATTCCTCTGCGTCCACAATTGTATACCACAAAACCATTTGTAATTAAACACAATTTTTCTTTTAGGCAACATAACATTGCCGAAATGTCTCCAAGCTCCCATTTTGCATGTATTATGCATCAAAAATGCAGGAGTACATGGATTTGCACACAAAGATTAAGCCACGTATGCAGTTCTTACTTACGAACATACAATTTTTCCTTACTACCTTCATTAACCTATATATGTATACATGTATAGGCATATACTACTATATATAGTGCGTATATGCCGATATATGTATGAATATATCTGTTATTGAATGTAGCAAGAAAAAATGGTATGCTCATAAGTCAGAAATGCATGCGTGAATTATTGATTTTCTGTAAATGTATGTACTGCTGCGTGTTTTGTGCATAATACATGTAGAATGGATAACTGAAGAGATATCCTCAATGTTACGTTGCCTGAAAGAAATATTGTGTTTAATTACAATTCGTTACTTGGTATAAATTTGCGGACGCATAGGAATGTTATGTTTAATAGTGGGGACTGCAGCTGTTTGTTATTGTGATCATCATACTTTTTCTGCTAGGTGTGCTAAATGACATGAATTTGCTTCCCGTTAGGTAATTTTGCATGAAGTAATGGTACGTAAGCATCAAGGACCATGATTACTCATTTCGCAGCTTAAGAGGATTTGGAGAAACATGGGTTCCATAAACACTTAAAATCGTTTAGAATATATATATATATATATCATTTCATTTTGGAGCAGGGGACATGTTTACACAAACGCAATCAATTACCTAACAATTACTAATGATTCTGGTCACAATTTCGATTACACGGTTATGACTTCCACAGGTAACCTCCACTGAAAACCAATCCCTACTTACAAATCATATGCTATACATCGACGCTTGCATAGTTTGGAAAATTTACCATACATGCTGCCACTTCGTTCATTATATGGAGACATGACGCGGCCCTAAGCGACTTTTTAGATTCTGTTCCTTTTTTAACAACTTAAGTACCGTTATATATTAACTTTTCTATTTTATACAAATTTGCAATTAAGCATGGTGCGGTACAGTTTTTACCTTTGTGGAGTTCCTGACCTCATTAAAAGCGCCTTTCGTAACAAATTACCCCAATAAAAGCCATACATTTAGAGAACTCAGAAACCGGTTGTCCTGATGAACAAGGGAACGTGCTCCACACCGGTCGATGCCAGGAATAATAAATAACAGTCCAAGGATACATCCGACACTGGGAATAAGAGGGGTAGTATGAAGAAACGTTTGCGTTTGAACATGGAAAGGAACTTACGAACAGATGAGCAATAATGTCAAAGTGTGAGGTTAAAGGTTAAAGCATGAGTGTTGAAATGAGCGAATGAAGTAGTCAGGACATACGAAACCATTGTTGCCATGACAGCAACCGTCGCTGCGTCAATAATTTGTGATGAATTCTGAAATGAAAGATATAGCAATAGGAAACACTAAAAATGGAACCTGTGAGCGCTACGCTATGTTATAAAGGAATTGAATCTTTCTAGGAGGTTCGGAGGGAAGTGATATGTGGTGATGTTTACAATGAGTCACGAAAAATGTAGGCATACATAAAAGCTAGGCTTTTATTTGATGCGCTTCATGCGTGTTAGGGCGAAACTTGATGAATAATTTGGTAACTTTTATAATGCCGTTTGTAGTGTGATATATAATGACGTTACTTAGTTTCACAATGCTACAGCTAGGGAAATGCGGATTAAAACGCCATATTTCATGTATTTGTTTATAGCATGGGTGACATTAAATGTGGTTTGCAACCGTACGAAGGTATATTTCACGGAATTTCAACAAATGAGTTCATTCGTAATTTGTAATATATGGGATAAATCTTATGGCCAGCAATTTTATTGTGGATGGATACGCAACAAGTGATAATAGGTGAAGTTTTGTAATGTACTTTAAAGGGACCTATCAAGTCCTAGCCATATAGTTCACCCCTGCAATCCATGAATGCAATTTCTATTTAAGACTTCGATGTACGTGGTTTTGGCTACGTTATATATTTACGTTACTGTATATAAAACACATATATACATATGTATATATATATTATGATGTTATATATTGATATTATAACTATGCTTTTTAGACTATATGTGATATATAGTTTTATGATATATTTTTTATATTGTTAATTACCTTGTACTATGTCACACGGCATATTTTTCGAATGTAAATGGGTAGTGAAATATAAGGACCAGGTATTTATTAAAATCATATTCCTGTCACTGTTTTAATGCCCTCTAAGTGGTATTAGTCCATGTTCTTCGTTCTTCAGCGAGCCTAGTTTTTTACGTGAGGGATTCGCGGCAGGAAGTAAATTGGTGAAATGTTGTGTGTTATATCGCTTGTTTTTAACGGGTTACTTCTCTCCATTTGTGCTTGCGTAGCGTTCCATCTAGCTGCAATCATTAACAAGCCATGCATGTGGTAAAATGTTTTACTTCATGTATGGACTTTTATAAGGCATTGAGCACTGGCATACTGTGGATAATCCTGGGGGTGAAGTCCGGATGTGACTGTAACGATAGAAGTACCCCTTGAGTGTTTCATTTTTGCTTGGTGGTTGAGCTAGGGATTGATGCAAGACTCAGGTATTGTTGGACCTAAAAGGGAAGATAGGGGTGTAGGTGTGGGTCGCAGCTTATCCTTTAGGCAAGCGGTCCTTAGCGGTGTCCCACAGGTCTCGCTCCTTAGACCGATACTGTTCTCCATCTACGTAAACGATCTCCCTGGAGACCTTCGGGTATCATCCCTATTGTTTGCTGATGACCTTAAGCTATGGAACGTTGTAAATGTTCCCGGGGGTTCTGAGGCCATACGGCATGCACTGGACAGACTCTGGGACTGGTCGACTTTGTGGCTACTGCCCGTAAATCAGGCTAAGTGTTCCGTCCTTCGTATAGGAGCAATTTTCCAGCCTTCGTTCTACGTACTCGGTGGGGTCGAACTCCCCTTGCCTCCAGCCAGTTAAACCTAGGCGTCGTCCACTCCTCGTCTTTGTATTCTGGTGAAAACTGTAGAAAGGCCGAAAGGAGGGGTCTCAGAATCTTGTAGTTAATACGCCGTTCTTTCGGGGTCTTAACTGCCGCTATATTTGTGAAGCTGTTCTCAGCTTTCGACCGGCCCCATCTGGAATACTGCGTCTAGGTTTGCCCGCCAAGACTTGTACTGGACAAATAAAGTTTGAGAGGGTTTTGAGAGTAGGTACCCGATTGTTCGTGGGGTTACGGGGGCAGTCATACCCCGAGCGTCTACTTAGCTTGGGTATGTCTTCAATGCACTACCGACGACTTCGAGGAGACCTAATCGTTCCTCGCCGCATTTTAACAGAGAAGGTTGGACCGTACCTGAGCTAGTTATTTAGCCCGGCTAAGTTGCTTTGTCTTCGCGGTCATACCATGAAGCTACAGAAGCCGCGTTCTGGCCGGATCAGGGCGGAAAATCGGTTATCGCGTAGAGTTACCGGGCGGGGGAACTCGCTTCCAGAAAGTGTAGTCAGTTACCCTATGGTTAATGGGTTTGAACGTCATTAGACGCTCTTGGATGGCAACACGAAAACTTATCCTTATCCCGGCCATATCCATCTTCAAACTTTTAGTTCTTATTCTGCCCTTCTCCACTCTTTGGTATTACTCTTCATTTACATGAATTCATTCCCCTTTATCTTCCATTTACTTTCTCCTTTTTTCTTACTTCATGTAACATACACAACCGGGACTGCTAATGCAGGGAACTCTGATAGTAATTGGTTGATCAGGGTGTGTTTCAGTAGTTTTATTTTAGATCTATCAGACCTAGCACCTAATCATTTCCTGGCTCATCGATGTGCTCAAGAAGGAAACCTCAAGGGGTTTTTCTATCTTTCCAATCCATCTGAATCCGTACACCTCTATGGCTCCCTGGGCAAACAGTTAATGCCACGTTTACTGCCCAGGCATGGCATGCTGCTGTAGTCACGTGAGGCAAGTGAACCATAGGAGTTAAGAAATGGAAGGTACGGAAAAAGGAAGTGCACATTAGAAAAGGAATATGATATCAATGCTCGAAGTGAGGTAGCGAAAAGGAGGTTGAAGTATGAAGATGTGAGTTACTCAGGGAAATGGAAGCGTTTTGTGTTGCCACCCAAAAGCATCAGGTCGCCCCTGAAACCCCTGAACGCTAAAGTTTCTGTTAACACTGTGCGGAAGCAGGTTGAAGCGCGGTTAGCGCAGCTTCAAGGAGTGACCACGTAGATTGGATAATCTAGCGGGAGTGAATAGTTCAGATATATATGCACCAAGCCTCGCAGTGAAGATGTTGTAGGTTAGGCTTAGGTGTCCTAAAGGCAAACCGCATGACAGAGCTGCGTTCCTCTGGGGTACACAGTACCACACCAAGTGGCCGTGGTCGAGGGTTTGGTACATTAACTGGGGTGTTCCCCAGTCTAAGCAGCTTCTTGTAATGTTGTCGTCGTTATTGTTGCTTATGTGCCACTGCCTCGTAATCTTAACGGCCAAGTTCTTTGTGAAGTTTTCTCCGTATTCATCCGAGGTGTGCAAGCTTAAACCTAATGTGTTGGGGGTAATGACGCGGAAGCAGTATATAGCAACGCAGCGGCATTGTCCAACAGGTGCATGGAAGGAGCAGGGAATGGAACAAGTGTTATGTATTGCTTCTAACAATCATGACGCCACGTATTGGTGATGGGATAACTGACTGCCAGAGATGGAGATAATGCAGGACCATAAAACGGGTAGTCGTTTAAGCAACTGTAGGTGGAAGCGGCACGCAAGGTAAAGGAATGGATAAGCTGTTCAGTCGCAAGCAAAATACTCACGCAAGTAGGGGTAAGGTCATTCACACTCATCCCCAAGCGGCGGATCACTAAGCAGCTGGGAGATAATATGATATCAAAAATGTAGTGTAGGCGCAAGGTATACATATACCAGGTATTATACGTCAAGCTTGCTTCATATCTTGTCAATGAGTGTAATCCTGGTGCGTCGCAAAGCGCAATGTTTCCTCGGGTAGCTTAAAAGATGAGGCTATCACGAAGGAATGTATAAGTATATGTGTATCTTCAAAACGCAGTGGAATTGCGGGTGTTTCTGGTGTCCGTAGGTACACCTGACTACCCCCATAATGTGTGGTCCCCTTGCTGAGGTAGGCATGTGTGACGTAACCGTCAAGTACGGGAGGCACCGCATATGGGAGCAGTGGGTTTACCTAATGATCAAGCAGGAGCAATGGATGACATGATTATAAAGGAAAGAAAAAGGTAGCGATATGAAAAAGAAGGACTTACAAACACCGATGGCAGGTGAAATGGTCCCGCCATTGTACGAGGCGCACAGCTGATGATACCAACGGCCGCAGTCGCAACACATGACCCGGTCAATCGCCTGTATACTCTGTGCCTCGTAGTCAGTTGGGAGGCACGAAGCGCACTTGTCATTGTCGTAATTGGCTGAGAGCTTTGCATGGCAACAACTCTTCCTTGGAGGCTTATACACCCTGATGGTTTTCGTGTGCAACTCTCTAAAACGAAGTGCCTTCCTTTCATGTTCATGACCGACTGCCGAATCCGGAATGGGCACTAAACGTTGCTTACGCCTTGTGCCTTCCCTGGTAGGTTCACTCGTCCCTTCCGCAGCTGAATCAATTACGTCTGCGGAGGCAGAAACCGCAACGTCCTCGTGAGGGCTGCCTAGGTTCCGTATTAACTCCCGCAACTGATCCATAACCTCCCTATATTGCGCATCGCCAAGGCTGCAAACTTGCACCTGAATATCACCCAGAATCTGACTGCATTCCCGAAGCTTCTGTTCCCTACTTACCGGTGCAACTGCAGAACTCGACGGTAGGGGGACAATGGCGGGAGAAATGGATGCGGTAACACGCGGATGTCGCGTGTGCGACACAACCCACTGGTTGTTATGCAATATATCGTCAACCGGTCTGCCTGCCGCGCGCAATGCATGTACAATGTGGGCGCACGGAAGCAGCCACTGCCGACTGAAGCTGCATTGCACTTCAACTTCTCACGCATTAACACAGTTTACCGTCTGCTGGTACCTTGCACTTGACATCTATCATCGGACAACTCGGTCACTGTCACCACCCTAGTGTAACGGCATCGCAGGCGCGTCCTTGCATACCCTAAAAACAGAAACGCAGCCTGTCCAAGGCTATGGAAGCAAGAGTCTATTGGGTGCTCCGACAAACCGATGTTGCACATGGGATTTTCCAACTGAGCTAGAGCATCAAGCGCGCGGTTACCAACCGCGGTAACCAGGCCTAATAAAGACGTCCGCTCGGAAAGACCGCGCTTTAAATGCATATTTTCGTTTTCCATGCGGTTCGTTGTAAAACAGCCGAACAAACAGGTCGACGTCAAGCGGGAGCCGTCTGTTGATGACGTAGAGAAACAGATTTTCTACATGAAAGTTATGGCTGTGCTCAAAGCTGTAGGATAATATGCCGTAGCACCAGCCGTTATGCCTATGGCAATATACGCCTTGCAGTCATAACTT
This sequence comes from Dicrocoelium dendriticum, assembly GCA_944474145.2. NCBI lineage: Eukaryota > Metazoa > Platyhelminthes > Trematoda > Plagiorchiida > Dicrocoeliidae > Dicrocoelium > Dicrocoelium dendriticum. The sequence continues at coordinate 154,048,779 of OX104063.1, read as the reverse complement.
TTGTACCTAAAGCTAATAGGCGTGTAACAAATTTTACATGTGAAATTACCGCTATAAAGTTGCTTTGCCTATCATTAGACCCGACCCGAACTCGTTACCCTATGGGTCATGTAAAGCTTGAGCTTTTATTCCCATTAAATACAATGTTCCAATTGTGTATCCTCTTCGGGGACAATGCACGCATCTATAGTGTACGGATCTGTACCGCACACTCTCAGGCAACTCTTTTCCGGTATTCCTCCTATACCCCACCGATGTCAAGACGTCTGATTTGAAAAAACATAATGCAGTACGCATTTGAAAGCGCTTTAAGTCATTTTCGAACTTCTCAAAAGTGCGGTACACACGCTGAAGGAAGACAGCATGGAAAGCAGCGGTATCGTCGACAGCCATGACAGCGACTGAATCCGCCAACGCGCTTTACGGTGCATTCAAACTATCATCATACTCACATCAACCTAGGTCCGCGTTGCAACGCATGGCATTTTTCTCCACATTAACAGCTCTCAGATCGCAATGTCATCTTCCCTTTTACTTCACCAAGGTAAACTTGCTTGTTGTCCGCTACGGCAACCTTCCAGTCGCCTGTTGATTACCGACAGTTGTGGAGCACGGTCTCGATGAACAACAGCCTGTATTCAACATCGCGCCAGTGGCGGACTCGACGGTCCCATATATATATATATATATATATATATATATATATAATATATATATATATATATTAGCTTGGAATTTCTACCTTCAATTTTGGCTTGGAAGCGTGATCTAAAGAGACTGAGTGGGAAATTTTTACTCTGCTCCATCAAATATTGATCCAAGATATCTTGGATCTTCGGTAACCGCGTGAGTTCGTTCCGGCATTGCTCCTCTTTTTCCTTTTGGTGGTGTTAATTCGCTGTGTTTATTGTTTTATTTAATATGGTTGTATTTTCTATTGTATTAACTTGTCGTGACTACTTATTCATCTTAAGCCGTCATACGTGCATTAATTTGGTCAGTTAATCCCACCAAATTACCTAGCTTTTTAGTATTCTATACGTGGCTGTTACGTGCTATTTATAATGACATCGGTGGCTGGCTATAAATATGGCGCGCACACTTGTGGCGTTGAGGTCAAAAAGGGAATTCATTGCGAAAGATGCTTGTTATGGTGTTATTGAGGCTCTGTGAGTACAACACGGAAACTCGACTTTTTGGCATGCCATACTGAGGGATCGTTTAATTGCACTAACGCGGATAAATCTGAATTTCCGTGGTGCCAATTGGTACATCCGTTTTGTGGCGTGAATAATTTACCTTCATAGTGTTATGGATAGGTATCATAAACTAATATGAATTGTTTAGTAGTATTACATCAGATATGACGTATAAACATTTTACTGAGGTAAAGTTAGTGAAATATGGAAGGCTGAGAAGGTGGCGGAAAATCAACAGGTGGGAATGTGCGGAAATTGCATTCAACAAATACGCCGGTATTTCTGATAATGTAACGCTTTAAAATGTTACATTTATTGAAACCGCAACTAACCGTCTACTGTAAACGGAAATCACTTTTTACAATGGTGCAGATATAAGGTTGAGAAAGCTGCACGGAATTTTAATTGCACTAACAATATTCACGGAGGACATGAAATGCGACATTCTAAGGCAAGACATGTACCAAGTTTATTCCTAATGCTGGGAAATACGTAATTAATAGGTGGGAAACTTACTTTGGATGCCTTGAAGGTAACCTGCAAGTCATTGTGAATTGGTAAATGGTAAGAAGTGCGAAAGGAGTAACTGGGATGACGAGGGCATCACTATGTGCATAGCTGAGGTAATACGGAATGAGATAATCAAAGTTAATAAGGAATGCAGGGTAACAGATATATTATGTTACCGTAATGCATTGTCTGTAAACGGGTACTCGGAAATGATCATGAGGTGATTAGGATTAATTACTGGTTTCCGTGAAAGGGAATACGTAATTGTGGGAACGGTTTGTTGTTAGGTTGAGTTTGTTCCGAAGTGTTAGGCAAGTAAGGGTCATGTGGAACATGTTCATATTGCCAGATAAATATATTAACTGCGTATAAACTAGGGTATTTTTACGCCTGATTCGGAAATGTATATGTGTGTATTTACACACATATACATATTTACGTATATAAATTTGCAAGCAGCTGCGTTAATATTCAACGTATGTATATATGGATGTATATATGTGTGCCCCATGCTGAGGCTGATGTTGCATTCTTGATGCTTCTTCACCGCAGTTGGGCTAAACCAACTTACACTTAAACTAGGTCTTTTTAAGCTGGCTAAATTTCATTCCGCTTTACTTGGTTTGTTCTGCCTCCCTGAATAATGTTCTAATAACTGTCCACGTTGCTTACACTAATTGCGCTTATCTTCGGTAATTTTGTTGCGTTTGTAGCATTTTAAGTAACCTGTGGAGATTGGCTACTTATCACGGATTTGTTGCTGACCAACTTACTTCATATGGTAATTTAGCGAAGAGTTATGCCACCGTATCTGTATGCATTATTGGATTTATTTTATTTCATCTTGTCGTTTAAATTGAATGGCTGTAGTTTGATATCCCTGGTATGGTTGCGCTTGATGTGTATGTTGACAAGGTGCCTACCTGTCTATTACCCACTACATCGTTCATACTGGCTCCAGGAGACAGTTGGTCGTTGCTGGAGGGGACGGGGTGCACGGTTCTTGTGGCCGTGCTAGGCTCAAAGAGCGGTTCCATGCACTCAGTGTGGAGCGGACTACGGTCCAGCCACCGCCTTGTGTGCGGTTGATTCCCCAAATACAGCGTGCTTGTGTTTGCCTGTGAAGGAGTGTGGGCCGGCTCCGTTGATGAAACGTGGTTCCCATCCGCATGCCTCCCGGTCTTATTCCTTCGGGTTTACACTGGATTTGGGGTATGTGGTTGGAGCTGTGGGTGGTGCAGCGCAAGCCATCCATGGTCCCTATGTAGGCGCAGGCGTCCTGTGGCTTGCCACAGTGACAGGCAAATCCGAAACCGGATGCCGCCAACCATATATGGTGCGCTGAGGCTGGTGGTGGCTAGATCCTGACAGATGGTCTACCCACTGCTGCTACTGTTGCGCCATAGTCTCATGTCCTGGGCGCCTCCACGTGGCGACCGCTGGGTGGGAGTTAGGTTTCGCCCTTCTCCCTGCTAAGATCCAGGACACCAATCCGCATGAGTCAGCTAACTGACCATGTGCTAGACCCGCTGCCTTTCGGGTGTTCATTTAATCGAAGGCTTTGGCTGAGGACCCGAGTCGTTCTCCTGTCAGGATTGGGCGCCCTGGCAGTATCCTAGTCCATCCTCTCCGGAGGTTAGGAAGTGGTCGATGGCCCACTTCCCGTAAAACCTAGCCATGGGAGACAACAGGTTACGGGTGATATTCTCAATGCTCGATTGGCGTAGAGCACGAGTGCCACGCATTGTCTCTGACGGTGGGAGGACACCTCCGGGTGTTCAATGGTTTGCTACTGCCCGCCTCAAGCCAGGCAGCCCCTGGTCAAATTGGTGCAAACCCGCCAAAAACCCACCTGCGTCTGGCCGTGGTCGCAGGTGCGTACCCTACTACGGTCGCAAAACATATGATAACTGTTCCAGAACCTCAAAGGCTGCGTGTGACGGCCGTCAAGCAGATCCCAATCTGTCTCTGCAATCACATTCCCGAGCTGGATCTGCTCTCCACTGCCTTGTGGGTCAGGCTATTGAGCCAAAGGCTCCGGGCGGAGTCCCTCAAGCAAACCTCCAAACCACCCACTGCCTTGTGGGTCAGGCTATTGAGCCAAAGGCTCCGGGTGGAGTCCCTCAAGCAAACCTCCAAACCACCCACTGCCTTGTGGGTCAGGCTATTGAGCCAAAGGCTCCGGGTGGAGTCCCTCAAGCAAACCTCCGAAGGACAACGACCACCTCGCGTGCGATTGCCCACCAATGCAATCGTATGCCTGCGCGCAAAGCACTCAACATCGGGTGCTGGAACGTGCGCACACTACTGGACCGGAACTCGAGCGAGCGCCCGGAGCGACGCACTGCACTGGTCGCAATGGAGCTGGCGCGCTACCACATCGATATTGCGGCGCTCAGTGAAACTCGGCTCGCTGAGCAAGGTAAGTTACATGAAGCAGGTGCTGGCTATACATTCTACTGGGTGGGGAACGCCGCCTCAGCACCACGTGAACATGGGGTCGGATTTGCAATATCCGATCGCCTGAATGGCCAGCTGGTGGGTGAACCAACGGGCATCAGCGCGCGGCTGATGACTGTTCGCCTACGACTCGGAAGAGGTAAGTTTGCTACTTTTATAAGCACGTACGGTCCGACCATGTGTTATCCTGATGACACGCGTGATCAGTTCTACACTGAGCTATCCTCCGTGATACGGTCTGTGCCGAGGAGCGACCGACTATTTCTGCTGGGTGATTTCAACGCGCGCGTTGGGCGTGATGCATCAGCGTGGACAGATGTTATCGGTGCGCATGGCATTGGTTCAGCGAATGCGAACGGTGACAGGCTGCTCTCACTGTGTGCCACTCACGGCCTGACGATCACGAACACTCGGTTTGCACTGAGTGCGAGGGATATAGCAACTTGGACGCACCCACGGAGTGGTCACGCTCACCTGCTCGACTATGTCATCGTACGTCAGCGTGATATGCGTGAAGTGCGCATGACACGTGTACTGCGTGGAGCTGAGTGTGGCACTGATCACAAATTGGTTCGGACCAAACTGTACATATATTTTCGTAAATCGATGTATTGCACTCCCGCCGTGAATCGGAGTAAATTTAACATTCTCTCCCTCGGCACTGTGGCGAAACGTGCTGAGCTGGAGAAGGCGATGGCTGCACGCCTGTGTGGTGATGTGGACTGTATAGCCACAGTGGGCGACCTGTGGCAACACATTCGCGACCAGGTGACAGCTGCTGCCGAGGAGACCATCGGGCGCGCAAACTGTAAGCGGCCTGATTATTTGATGACAACAATGTGACGATTGACGCATTGGTGTCAGAGAAGAATGCAGCATTTGCTGCACATGTTGCAGACCCCAGTGACTTGGGGAAGAGTAGTCAGTTTCGCAAACTTCGACGGCGACTGACCCGAGAGCTCCGTCGCATTAAAAATGCATGGTGGACGGAGAAGGCGAAGCAGATGGAATGCTACGCCGAACGCCGTCAACACAAGGAATTCTTTGACTCCTTGAAGGCGGTGTATGGACCGAGATTGGAGCCGCTGAGGGCACTGATCGATGGTAGTTCAGGCGCTACCTGCACCCAGACTGCAGACATAATGCAGGTCTGGCGGAAACACTTTGACTGTCTCTTGAACAACCGTTCAGAGATCGACTGGCCTACATTGAATGGCCTGAAGCGGCACGATGTGAAGGCGGATCTGGCGGATACGCCGAGACTGGATGAGACGCAGAGAGCACTTGCTTAGCTGCGAAACGGCAAGTGTGCCGGAGGTGACGGGATCCCACCTGAAGTATTGAAACACGGTGGACCCGCGTTGTTGACTGCGCTGCACCACTTGGTGCAACGCGTGTGGATTGAGGAGGAAGTGCCTTCTGAGCTGAAGAATGCCCTTGTGCTCCCACTGTACAAGGGCAAAGGTAGCAAGCAATGTTGCACGAATTATCGTGGCATCAACTTGCTGAGTTGTGTGGGCAAGGTGATTGCCCGAATCCTGCTCAATCGCCTCGTGAGTCAGGTTGTGGAACCAAACGTGGCGGAAGAGCAATGTGGATTCCGTTCGGGTCGCAGCACTATAGATATGGTGTTTGCGGCTCGTCAGTTGCAAGAGAAGTGCAGAGAACGACACCAGCCTTTGTACTCGCTTTTTGTTGATTTCACCAAGGCATTTGATGCGGTGAACCGCGAGGCACTGTGGCTGGTGTTGGGTAAGTTTGCTTGCCCGCGTAAGTTTGTAAGTTTAATTGAATGTCTGCACAGTGGTATGCGAGCGAGGGTGCAGCTGAGTGGAGAGACCTCTGACGACTTTCCAGTTGTCTCTGGTGTGAAGCAAGGCTGTGTGTTAGCTCCTGCCCTGTTTAATATCTATCTTCATGCAATGTTGTCTTGTGCTTTTGATGTGGCTTGTGTTTACGGTGTTCGTGTGGAGCACCGTATTGATGGTGGGTTGCTGAACATCCGTCGTTTCGGTGCGAGAACTCTAGTCTGTGAGACAACTATCCGTATGTTGCTGTTTGCTGACGACTGTGCGTTGTTTTCACACAGCGCGGATGAGTTGCAGCACATGACTAGTGCTCTGGCTTCGACAGCGGCCAAATTCGGGCTCACCATCAACACAAGCAAAACTGTCTGTCTCTTTCAGCCTTCACCGGAGGTGCAATCTTCAATATTGCCGCAAATCAGCATTGGTGCTGAAGTATTGGAAACCACCTCCCGCTTCTGCTACCTTGGGAGTGTGACGTCGACTGATCAGCAGCTACACGTTGAGTTGCGTAATCGCGTGTCGAAGGCGGCGGCGGCATTCGGGAAGCTTGAGTACCGAGTGTGGAACAACCATCAGCTTAGCATTGGCACGAAGATGATGGTGTACAAATCCATGGTACTGTCCGTTCTTGGATATGCTCCTAGAACGACTTCTTGACTTGGAGTATGCTGAGGGTATTGCCCTAATCTCCGACAGCTCACAAACCTGTCAAGCGGCACTGGACAGATTAACACTAGCTGTCCGTCACTTCGGGCTTTTGCTTCTCATCCTCGAAGTGCAAAGCGTTCCTCCAAGATTGGTCTGGACCGCCCCCTACGCTGACCCTTGGTGGGGATCAGCTAAAAGTCGTTTGGGAATTTAACTATCTGGGAAGTTGTATCAGCGCCATGGGACTGAAGATGAGAGAGTTCACGAACCTCATGGCGAAATGTCAAGGCGCTTTTACTAAGCTTTGCCACTTATGGTGCCGGAGCAACATCTCTCTTCTTCTGTATGATAAGTTGTACAATGCAGCGATATGTTCGACCCCACGGTACGCTTGTGAATCCTGGCCTCTTAGATAAACGAAAATAAATTGGCTAGTTACGTTCGACCACCGGTGCCTTCACCATTTAGTTCACATCTGGTGACAACACCTTGTGGGCAATGCGCGTGTTCAACACCATGTTTATGGCGCAGTATGAAGAAGCGAATAGCTCCGCACCGTTATTTCGCGAACCGGATTACGATGGCTCGACCATATATTACGCACGCCAGCCCAGCGACTCCCGGGACTAGTGTTGTTTGCTCGTCGGGAGGTGTGAATGAATGCAGAGGAGAGGTGGTTAAGCACTGAATTGGTCGAGAAGAATGAAGACCCTCACTTCGAAGCGGGCCTCGGTTGGAGCGTCTCGGCTCCCTTGTTGGGGTTCGAAGTCTCATCATACACGTTAGCTAGAGGTGGGAAACAACTCAGCTACTGTGCCGCAATACACAAAAAAGGAGAGAGAAAAAATGCAACTGGTGCAAGCCGGTAACGGATGGGCACTGTTCCGGTAAGCTACTAGCCGGCTACTGTGCATAAAAAAATTAATATGCAAAATTATATGAGATCGTGGTTGGAGGGGGAGGCTAAGGAGGATGGGGTGGGACAAAGAAACTCACAGCACGAACGCCACTGAGGTCGGTTCCTAGCCACATCAACAAGTGTGTCCAACCAAACGTGTACATCGTCTTTCAGATCCCAACCAGGGAGCCGAGACGCTCCAACCGAGGCCAGCTCAGAAGTGAGGGTCTTCATTCCTCTCAACCAAGTCATCGCTTGGCCAACCCTCCTCTTCTTCCAACCACACCCTCGGCGCGCAAATAACGCACGTCTCGGGAGTCGGTGGGCTGGCATGAGTAACATGTGCCGAGCCATCGGAGCCTGGTGTGTGAAATAAGGGTGCTGAGCAGTTCAGATCCTTTTCCTGTGCCGTAAACAAGGCGTCGAACATGCTCGTTGCTCACGCGGTGTTCCCACCAGATGTGAGCTAAATGGTGAAGGCACCGGTGGTCGAACGTAACTAGCCTCATTATGTCCGCTGATCTAATGGGCTAGATTTCACAATCGTACGGTGGGGTCGAACATATCGCTGCATTGTACACTCTACCCTTCAGTGCAAAAGTGACGCCGCGCCGGCGCCATAAGTAGCGAAGGTTAGCAAAAGCGTCTCGAGCTTTTGCTATCCGGTTCGTGATCTCGTCGTCGATCCCAGGGGCGCTGATACAACTTCCCAGATAGTTAAATTCCCAAACGACTTTTAGCTGATCCCCACCAAGGGTCAGCGTAGGGGGCGGTCCAGACCAATCTTGGAGGAACGCTTTGCACTTCGAGGATGAGAAGCAAAGCCCGAAGTGACGGACAGCTAGTGTTAATCTGTCCAGTGCCGCTTGACAGGTTTGTGAGCTGTCGGAGATTAGGGCAATACCCTCAGCATACTCCAAGTCAAGAAGTCGTTCTAGGAGCATATCCACACTTTCTAAGTCGTGTCCTGTGAACGCGATTTCCACAACTTCGTCAACAGCGACGTTGAAGAGGAAAGGTGACAGCGGGCATCCTTTTCTCACACCGCTGGAGATATTAAAGGAGGAATACAGCTTACCGTAAACCCTCACTGTGCCCGAGCTACGCGCCTATAACACTCGGAGAATATTTACATAATTCTCAGATACACTTTTCCTGAGTAGACAGTCCCAAAGTTCATGTCTATCCACCGAATCGAATGCACCTCTGATATCGAGGATCACGACAAAGTGGGCCGCCAATCTATGTGACGGTGCTCAAACAGCTGACGCAAGGTGCAGATGTGGTCAGTGCAGACACGACCTCGACGAAATCCGGCTTGGGCCTCACGAATGTGGCTTTCACGATTGCCAGTCAGTCTGTGAAGGATGATAGAGGCAAGCAATTGGAAGGCGATGGAGCTCAGGCTGATCCCCCTATGGTTACCGCATTCCGATCGTGAGCATCCCTTGAAACTTGGGACTATGATGGAGCGGCTCCATTCAGTTGAGACAGTTTCCTGCTCCCACAGTTTGACTAGCAACTCGTGTAAATCACCCACAAGAGCAAGTCTCCCGAATTTTAAGAAGACTGAAGGAATATCATCTAGTCACGTAGCTTTACTTAACTTCAACATTCCGACCCCACGTTCGACTTCTGAGCGAGAGGGTGGATCCAAAGGGGCAGCCCAGGGAGCGGGGCGATCAGTGGCCGGCGAGAACTCTAACCATTCCAACCGATTAAATTGCATTTCAAAGTGCTCAGCCCAACGTTCCAAGCGTTTTGATTAGTTGTAGATAGGCTGTCCACTCTAGTCACGTATAGTTGCACTAACACCAGGTCTTCTGCTGCCCGTTTCCCGTATCAGGCGGATTAACTTACGATGGTGACCAAAGGCAGCGGCCATTTCCACCTCTGTTACACGATGAGACCACAAGGATTCGCCGTCTCTCTTCAGGCTAGCACGGAGTTTTGCCCGGAGCACTTTGCGAGTTTCATTGTGTTCGCTTCCAGCCGGAATTTGCCCGCGAGAATCGATAAGTTCCAGAGGCTGCGAGGAGACCCAATATCCATGTTAATGATTAGACTTACCACATGAGGATTTTCCTGCTGCTGGTATGGTCTGGTGAGCATGAGACCAGTGACCATCAATTGCATCCAGTGAGCTTTTATCCAACTCGCACGACAGCGTACTTTGATAGTCATTTAGAACAGCTGGTTTCTCCAGTTGGCTGTTGTCAATGCGCTCAAAACGTCGTCGTGCGTGTCTACCAAATCGCAGCCGCAGGTAAGCATATACAAGTGCATTGTCGGTGTCCACACCTGCTCTCGAAATCGAGCGACAGTTCTGGTCGCGTCCTGTCCATCGGTAACTTATCGCAATGTGATCGATTTGCGTCCATAGCTGGTTCGAGTCTGGCAGTCACCAAGTCACCCTCCTGCGGTTTCTCTGTTGGAAATTAGCGCTCTCAAGAAATAAGCGAGCATCCTCACACAAATGAAGTAACCGCTCACTGTTACCATTACCGGATCCTATACTATGTTGGCCGCCCAGATGCAGCTCATCTGTGGACAATTTTCCACCTTGAGCTTCCAGATCCCCAGCCAGCATAACAGTGTCTGTGCTTCTTCTGTGACGAAGGACCTCGATCAGATTGCGATAGAAGTCGTCTTTTTCCACATAATCGCCAGAGTTTATAAGCGTGTTGGCAGCGATAATGAATAGACACTTGTTAGTCACGCGTGACTTCGAAGTTTTGAACGAACCATCCAATCGGACCTCCCACATCCGGCTACTGCTTGGAATGCAATCAACCAGAGCAGCTTCGGCTCGGGGACTCAAGGCAATACTAACACTGGATTGGCCGGTGTTCGAAGCAACATCGTCACCGGATAGGCGCAGTGAGAAAATACTGCTAATATCAGTTGAATGGGATGGCAAAGTGAGCACTGAGCTTGAATCTTGCAGGCGGGTATCCGATAAGCAACAGATATCGATGGAGAGGGTCTCTAATGTTCGGACAAGTTCTGCTTGTTGACCGACCTGTAACAATATGCGTCTATAGAAGCATATCAATCTGAGGTGAACTTAGAAGACAAGCGTCTATCAAAACAAGGTGCGGGTGGGCCAAGAATCGAGGGGTTGCAAACTGGGGAATAAAAGTGAAGTTGGAACGGGACCATAAGGAGAAAATGTGTAAGAAGAGAATAAGAAGATGGGTAGGCTTGAGCAGTAGTAGCCAAACCCATATGCACCCTGCTCGATGCAGCTGATAGGGTGCCGTTTATTATTCTCTGCGACGGCCAGAGCATCAAGAAACAGTTTGAAGATAAATTCCTTGTATTGCGTGGTCAGGATACTGTCAGAATGCCCAGGCCTAGACAGGAGAACGATTAATGTTATCAACCAAAGCCTTTGGTTCAAAAGCCAGACCTCAAGGAAGCGGGATTGACATTGGGCTACAAGAGGTTCCTTTTAAGGAATAAGGAGCCATTTTATTCCAACCACCAACCTGGAGGACCAAGTTGAAATGCGATTCCCGGTGGTCCTTGGTCTTGTCTTTATCGCAAGTGATGGTTTTCTGCTGCTTTCCTTCTATTCTCTCTAGCGTTGTTTGCAAAAAAAGAGACTGCAAGCTTGGCATCCTGGGTGACATATTTAATGGTCACTAAATATATGATTGATGTCCTGGTGGACTAGGGCTGGTAGCGGTTGTGAGTACACCATATATTATCTTCCTTTTTATCCCTTCGTTATCAAGCACTATGTACCATTTGTTTTAAGTAATGAATTTTGAATATACTCCTGCAAAGCGCTAACGTCGCGCTGGTTTTCTTACCGTTGCGTGTGATTTTTTGTCGCCACGCATTTCAAGCCATCGGATTCATAGCTAAGAATGTATGGAGCAAAGTGCAATGATTTATGCTAGGCAAAAAAGCAGTTGCTTGACAAGTCCTGCAGGCTGGTGTGGGTAAAGCAGCAATAATCAAAAGATAGGTGAGTTGTCTGTTTGAGTGTCTATGTAGCAGATACGCTGCTGAATAATAATAGTGTAAGTGAGAATCGAATGCGAACGACGAGGCAACATAGGAACAGTTATATCTGTTGCACTCCGTCAGAAAAGTAAGAAAAGGAATACCCAATTCTCTATCTCCTGCTCCGGTTCATGTAGCATGTTATTGCTGTTTTTAGGGCTAATTATTATATCCCGGAATAGTACAGTTTAGGCAACGAAGTGATGAGGGCCAAGGACAAGAGCCAAGAGCTTTTGGGAAATATCTAACTTGGGGGAGGAAACAATGAAGTTTGGCGGAAAGTTACAGGGTTGGCAAAGCCGAAGAGAAAAATAATTCCGCCGGCATTCCAGACAGCTATACTGTTTGCACAATTACTAGGGGTTAACTCTATGATGTTATTGCTTAGTCTCAGAAAATGAAGGCACACGGGATTGCTTCCGATTTCCTATTTTTCGCAGTTAGTATCAAGGTATGGCAAAGGATCAGAAGGCCGGAGGATGAGGAAATGCTCCGGTGCGATTTTAACACGGTGTCGAATCGGTCAGTTCAAAACGCCGTACCATTTAACGTAGATAAATATCGCGTTATGCAATTACGCCATAGACATGAATACACGCAGTTGCTTGGGGCACACGGATTGCACACCAGCTCCCGGGAATTTGATCTTGCTGCGCTCGTACAGCTTGAACTCAGCTGTTCAGAACAGGCTACGGTAGTTGCGAAAAGAGGCAGCCAGCACGTTGGCATTCCGCGATGGGCATACGACAGATGTGACCAAGCGATCTCCCCAACGATGCCCAACCACCACATGCATTCGCAATATGAATACGCTATCCGGCCACTGATCGCCAAGCTCCGTGGGCGGTCATTTTGGATTCGCCCTACCAATCCGAAGAGAAACGCGAGCCTGAACATTTGATGTAGAAAAAGTCGCAGGCCAGATATTCTTCATACAACCCATTTAAAATATAAGGGACTTGCTTTGGTAATGATGTACACAAAAAATATGTTGAAACAATAAAAGCATCAATCCGTCCCAACCCATTGGAGCCGCTCCGCTATTGCCCCGATCTTCCAAGGAGGTTCGCGTTCGGAGTGCGGCAGCCATAGAGGAATCAGTCTGATCCCCATCGCCTCCAAATTGATCGCGGCTGTCACACTTCACGGACCGAATAGCAAAATAACTCCAAATTCTTGAGGACCAAGTCGGGTTTCATTAATTGCGAGGCTGCATCCAGCACATTTTCACTTTGCTTCAGTTGTTGGAACACCATCACATGTATAGGCGGCCCACCGTTTTCTGGTTCCTTGACATCAAATGTGCCTACGATTCGGTAGATCGATGTGCCCTTTTGCGACTATGCACTTAGAAAAAGTTGTACTCGAGAAATAGGTAAATATCATCCGAGCGCTTTAATCGCGTAGCACGGACAGTATGTGTGTTTACGGCAAGCTGTCGTCGCCATACAATATCTCCAACAGTGTGATACAAGGTTGTCCATTGTCAGATTTTCTTTTCAGCTTCGCTATTGGCAAAGTCGTTGAGATTGCACTTACAGGACACGACTTAGAAGGTGGGGAGTTGCTCCCAGGAGAACGACTTCTTGCTTTGGAGCACGCTAACGGTATTTTCCTCAGCTGTGACAGCTCCCAAATGTGCCAAGTTGCACTGAACAGATTAGCACTGGCTGTCACCTGTCTCTGGATTTGCTTCGCACCCACAAAATTCAAGGCTTTCCTTCAAGATTACCAGGGGTCGCCTACTGCGTTGACACTTGATGGGGGATCAGCCAAAAGTCGTTCAGCAATTCAACTACCTGGGAAGTTTTACCAGTATTTTTGGGATCGAAGATGAGATCAGGAACCGCATAGCAAAATCCCGAGATGCTTTTGCTAACCATCGCATCCGATGGTGCCTGCACGATATCACTTCCTGAAGGGCAGAGTGTACAATGCAGCCGCAGTTCGACTCTGCTGTAGGGTTAGGCAACTTAGCCCATTAGATCAGCGGACATAATGCGGCTGGTTCAGTTCGATCACCGGTGCATTCGCAGTCTGGCTTACATCTGGCGGCAACACCGTGTGATCAATGCGCATGTTCAACGCCTTGTTTGTGGCGCAGGAAGGAGATGGGAGTCGATCAGCACCGTTATTTCTCACACCAGACTCCGGTGGCTCGCCCACATGCTACACAAGCCAGCCCAGCGACTCCCGCGGCGAGCGTTGTTTGCTCGCCGGGGGTGTGGATGGAAGAAGAGGGGAGGTGGCCAAGCAATGATTTGATCAAGGTGAAATAAGGCCCATACTCTGAAGTTGATCTCAGTTCAAGGGTCACGGCCTTCTGGTTACGGACGGAAGTGCGCTGAACACGTTTGTCTAGATACACTTGTTGACATGGTTAGGAACGGACCACAATGGCATTTGTGTTAGGAGTTTCTTGGTCTCTCCCCATCCCGTTTAGCCTCTCCTTCTAACCACCATCCTATTTGGTAGCACAATATATATTTTACATGGTAATTGTTGTTATTGTCAAGTAGCCGGCTGGTAGGTTGTTGGGACGATGTCCATCCGTTGCTGGTAGCTCAGCTGGCATGCAGCTGTGACATTAATTTTCTTGTTCATGTTGTAGAAGAGTTGCTGATGTGTTTTACACCTCTAGCTGACGAGTATAATGAAGGTGATGTATTTCAAATAAAATGGTTCCAAAATTAACACCCTGACTGTTGTGTGCCCAAATTTTTCTAAAGATACCGTTAGTACTTTGAGTGTAATTTTGCTTGACGACCAAGTGCACCGGAACTCATTCGACATTTTGGTGGTTGTCAAAGCCTAATCCACATAACTGGTATGAATCAGTCGTTACTTTAACAATACACCTTATGGCCAACCTCATTTGATTAGACGGATATCATAATCCGCTGCTGATGTAGAAACGTTTTGATCGCTGCAATTTGGATACGCGTCTATGCCCATCTCCAGTGGATAACGTCACAATCGAAAATAACTTCGTAGAGGAATATGGCAAACATGATGTTCTAAAGACGATGCTTCCTCAGTGGCACACCAGAGCTTCCTTACAAAGATAGCCAAAATGTTGGACCTCACGATTTGGAACAGTCGTGGTTCATTAATAAAACAAGTTCCTTGAATGAAGTTGTGTTGCGACCGCTAAAGTGTCAATCTCACTCACCACATCATAGAGGATGCGGCACAAAAATCTTAAAACTCACGGTGTAATCAGAGGAAAATATAACCGAAGTTTTAGATAGTTTTGGGAACAATTGGAAATGCTTTCCATTTGAAATTCTGTTAAAGGCTGCTGAGGCTTTGCAAAGACCAAACATGGAATCATCTCAGCTAGCTAACGGGCCAGCAATAACACAGGGGCTTCATTCGAAAATTCATTAAACCCGATTCTGATGTAGGTCTAGACGAGGAATGAGACTTAGCTTGGCCAAATCAAGTTGCAGTCGAGGGGACTGTGGCCAAACAACAAAACGAATGGCCCTTGAAGTCACGTTAATATGCATTCTCTCACATCTGGCTATTTGTTCGCTCTGTGAGCACTTAGAGACTGAGAAACTAACCTACTTGTATACAGATGTTCAAGCCCTTGACTGTCAACTGACCGAACTGAAAGGTCACCAATTTTATAGGCCTTGAAATATGATCGGTATCACAGTGATGTGTGTACACGTTGGAATGACGGACGCTGAAGTTTCGCTACCCGTGAACATCAGGAACGACAGGGACACAGTAGGAGTGGTAAATTTGTATCAACGAGGCGACTTACGTTACGAAGCCATGAGGGATTCGGACTCGCAGTTTCTCGATTAGCTTCGGTGCCGCACGCAGTTAAAATGTACGGGCACGTGCATTTTAGTGTTGGTGTACCACGGCCAACACCAACTTCCGAAATAGACTGTCACTAATTGAACTAATTGGAAAATATACTAAAATTTTAATCATGTGCAGTTATAATGTACCTTGTTTTGAAACCCACGCTAAAATCAGAAAGCAATTCAATACCAATCTCCAAGAGCTCGTAAGCAGTGTTCAACTTTACCATCACGTCATTTGCTTACTCGGTTCAGAACAGGGAACGGGCCTTCTGTGCTGGATCTTGCGCTTACCAAGGAGAATTATATGATTAAAGTGTTCGTTGCACACTATCTTTTGGGTCGCAGTGATCACACAGCCATTACATTCAAAAGCATGGATACTGTGCGTCCCATCACACGCAATAAACGCTACCCCTACTTCTCAGTGCCACAACAAGGTCGCTCCTTGCTGAAGATCGCTTAAATTCGACTGGCTCGAATTCGTGAATAAATTCAATCCACTGATTACAGATGCTTCAGAGGTACAAGTTAATAAATGGCTTAAAAACTTTTGTTGTAAGGAGCGGAATTCGAAAATGGAAGACTGTACATAACACAGCATGGAGATAGAATAGATTAGTTCCAACACCAGACGCTTAGCAGTACTACGCAACTCCACAAGCCTGCTGAATACAACTGCCCAGAGCAGAAAAGTTACATATCAGCAGACCATTGTAAACTTTCGGCGTCAACCACAATCTGTTGTAAATGCATGTCAACGGCCATCGTAAGATTAGGAAGGATTTCCTCCGCTTCCGACGGCTGATGTCCCAACAATAACGACTACAGAGACAGCAGACGTGTGGCGGATGTAGTATGCCACAACATTTCATGGGGTATTATCATCAGTCTATACCAGATTTTGCACAAATGGAATTTCAGCTACAAATTTGCTGAAACTTCAGCAAACTGAAGCAGTCGAGCATTAATTTGTCGGTTAATTTTCCTGAACGGTTCACCGCCAGAACTCTATTACGTCTGTTTTCCCCTTGAAGCTGTATTGCAGAAAAGGCCGTCTCTGCGCACCCATATCTCATCAGCCGTTGATAGAATTCGCCTAAATCAGTGATTCTCAACCATTTTGAGGCCGTTACCTCTAAAGTGGGTCAAAAATAACCAACTACCCTCAAAAAGGTTTGCCAGAAACACAAATTAATTAAAAGCCGTCGCACGTTTTCGTTTCAAATTATGCGGAATAAATTCCTTTTTCCGGCGAATTTCAATCATTCAAACAATTTCGTTCACCAAACCTAGCATTAAAATGAGCATCAGCAGTAACCTGGTACGCAGTACCGACGCTTCGCTGCCAGGCAACCACCACCGACCGCACGCGAGTTAAGGATACTGTGAGGGTCGCCCTGCCTGTATGCAGGTTCGAACTCGGGTCGCAAGATTAGAAGACGAGCGCGTAACCTCTAGGCTAGGGACCGGCTATTGAGGTGGTTGATAATGTGCCTTCTGAATAATCTCTTCAGTAACTGCACATGGTAAGTCGTGCTTCAAGTTAAATCGGTTCCTTACTTTCGTTTACCTTGTCAATACTACGGGTACTCCTCGTTCACACCTTTAAGCTGAGGGGAACGGGATCAGCATTTTCAATGGATTTTATGGTTCTAATAGACACTCGCCACTAATATTTGTCCAGTAAGTTGCTAAGATGCATTTGTGATAGTTGGTTCCATTGTGCTATCTTTACGAAGTCAAAGAAATTGTGCTTTAGCCACAAGTTCTGTATCTGGAAATAAATCTGCTAACATTGTGAATGGTTTTAGCCCCCGTGCAATTATTGGCCGGTATTTCCAAATTAGGAAAGCGAATGCATGCAATCAATTCAGTCACTTAATTTGGCTGCACGTCAACCAAAACATGATGTATTCGGGAGATTATGAAATTGGTGATATCAAAATCCCGTTTGGCGAATGACTGGCTAACAAAAACAAATCATCATCTTTACCATTATACACCATAGCTGCAGATGCGATTCACTTCCTCTATTGTGCCGCAATATAAAAGGAAATAAAAAGTAAACCAAGAGCATGCCGGTTGACACCAGAAAGACTAGACATTGTGTTGGAGAGTTAACAGATACCTATTTTGCAGCACAACTGGAGTCATAGTACGCATAAGGAATGAGATCGTGGTTGGAGGGGGAGAGACCAAGAAACTCCTAACACAAACGCCATTGTGGTCCGTTCCTATCCATGTCAACAAGTGTATCTAGACAAACGTGTTCAGCGCACTTCCGTCCCTAAACAGCTAGTCAAGACGTTCCAAACGAGATTCCCTTCAGAGCGATACGCATCCCATTCCTGCTCCATAAACAAGGCGTTGAACATGCGCATTGCTCAGTGATTCCGTCAGATGTGAGCCAGAATGCCAAGGCACTGGTGATCGAACTGAACCAGCCGCATTATGTCCGCTGATCTAATGGGCTAGGTTTCTTAACCCTACAGTAGGGTCGAACTGCGGCTGCATTGTACACTCTGCCCTTCAGGAAGTGATATCGTGCAGGCACCATCGGATGCGATGGTTAGCAAAAGCATCTCGGGATTTTGCTATGCGGTTCCTGATCTCATCTTCGATCCCAAAAATACTGGTAAAACTTCCCAGGTAGTTGAATTGCTGAACGACTTTTGGCTGATCCCCCACCAAGTGTCAACGCAGTAGGCGACCCCTGGTAATCTTGAAGGAAAGCCTTGAATTTTGTGGGTGCGAAGCAAATCCAGAGACAGGTGACAGCCAGTGCTAATCTGTTCAGTGCAACTTGGCACATTTGGGAGCTGTCACAGCTGAGGAAAATACCGTTAGCGTGCTCCAAAGCAAGAAGTCGTTCTCCTGGGAGCAACTCCCCACCTTCTAAGTCGTGTCCTGTAAGTGCAATCTCAACGACTTTGCCAATAGCGAAGCTGAAAAGAAAATCTGACAATGGACAACCTTGTATCACACTGTTGGAGATATTGTATGGCGACGACAGCTTGCCGTAAACACACATACTGTCCGTGCTACGCGATTAAAGCGCTCGGATGATATTTACCTATTTCTCGAGTACAACTTTTTCTAAGTGCATAGCCCCAAAGGGCACATCGATCTACCGAATCGTAGGCACATTTGATGTCAAGGAACCAGAAAACGGTGGGCCGCCTATACATGTGATGGTGTTCCAACAACTGAAGCAAAGTGAAAATGTGCTGGATGCAGCCTCGCAATTAATGAAACCCGACTTGGTCCTCAAGAATTTGGAGTTATTTTGCTATTCGGTCCGTGAAGTGTGACAGCCGCGATCAATTTGGAGGCGATGGGGATCAGACTGATTCCTCTATGGCTGCCGCACTCCGAACGCGAACCTCCTTGGAAGATCGGGGCAATAGCGGAGCGGCTCCAATAGGTTGGGACAGTTTCATTTTTTCACAGTTTTACCCCGTTGGTTTGTTTAATTCCGCGACAAACGTTTGATTTTAAGTGATTTCGAATAAATTTTTCTGGTTTCGCTGCTTTTATTCTTTTCAACATTCCGAGCTCACAGTTTTCTTTTAAGCGAGCAGACGCATGCAAACTGATTGCCCTTTCATTAGAACGTGCGGTTGGTGGTGCAGTATCTTATAATTCCTGCCTACTATGTTTCCTTTAAAAATGCTCAGCCAACGTTCCAGCAGTTTTGACAAGTTGTAAATGGGCTTTCCACTTTCGTTATATATAGTTTCACTAACACCAATTCTCCTGCTGCCCGTTTTCAATAGCGGACAGAACAACTTCCGATTGTTACCAAGGATAGCGTATACTTCCATCTCTGTCACACGAAGAAGTCACCAGGGTTTGCGGTCTCTCTTCAGGCTGGCGCGGAGTTTGGCCCTGCTGTCTTGGCGAGTTTTGTTGTGTTCGCTTCCAGCCGGAATTCACGAGCATCGATAAGTTCTAAAGACTGCAATCCATTATGCTTCTCCTGCTTCTGGTGATGCCTGCTGAAAACGTGACCAGTGCACTTCAACTGTATTAGTTGGGCGCTTGCTCAACCCGAACGCGAGCGTACTTCGATATGCATTGAGGATACCTGAGTTGGCCAGTTTGCTAGTATCTGTGCGCTCACAGAGTCATCGTGAACGTCTGCCAAAATGCACCTGCAGATCAGCAGATACAAGTATATGCTCAGTGTCCACACATGTGCTCCAAATCCAACGAAAGTTTTAGACGCAGCCTCTCTATCGCTAACTGATTTCCATGTGATCGATTTGCGTTCATAGCTGGTTCGAGTTTGGTGGGCGCTCTGTCACCTTCCGAGTGGTGCTGGGTCGGAAGTTACGCTTGAAAGAAATAAGCGAGCTTCTTCAACCAAATAAAGTAACCGCTCAACGTTATCATTACTGGATCCTACACCATGTTGGCTGCGCAGATGCAGCCCATCGCAAGACAATTTCACAACTTGAGCGTCCAAATCCCCAGGAAACACTACAATGTTCATGCTTCTACGGTGTCAAAGAATCGCCTTCAGTTGGTGTTAGAAGTTCTCTTTTACCGAGTCGTCGCAACAGTTTGTAGGTGCATAGGCAGCGATAAAATACAGACACCTCTCATCCCCACACGACTTTGAAATTTTGAACGAGCCAACCAATCAAACCGCACACAACCGACTACTGATTGGGTTCCAATCAACGCTAGCAGTTTCAACCCGGGACTCAGGGCAATATCAACACCGACTTGGCCGGTGTTCGATGCTGCATCGTCACCAGATAGGCGAAATGAGAAAACGCCGCTAGTCTCACCTGAAGGGGATCGCAAAGTGAGCACGGGCATCCGATAAGCAGTTGACATCCATGGAGAGGGTCTCTAATGTTCGGGTAACTGCTGGCTGTTGACCGACCTGTAACAATGTGCGTACTTTGAGGCATGCTAATCTGAGGGAGGATAGATGGCTTGAAATAGAAGCCGAGGACTTCTGGCGGGTCGCTATATATATATATATATATATATATATATATATATATATATATATATATAACAATCTGTGCTACAGATATTGTTCCATCGCAATCAGGGCTGTATATTAAAACAGTATGAATAATAAGAAAAGAACAACAACCTTGAAAGCTTTATTTGTCCAGTCTTTTACCCACCCTTTTTGAACTATTTTTCAGCTTGTTTGTTAAGGTGGAGGAAGGAGGGACAACGCAACACACCGATGCACACGTCCGCCGCTGACATCTATCTTCAGCCATGGCTTCCAAGGTCTGTAACTAGCAATTATCGGCATCACTCGGACCCCCACCAGGTAGTCGACAACAACCGGCCGAGGCAAACTCTTTCGTTAGCTTTTTCATGCGGTTTCTCCAAGTTGCAGGCTGTCCACCAGACCGTCTCTTCCAGCCCTGTCCAGCAAGTGCAAACAACGCACGACGCAAGTAACGCTGAACAGGCATGCGCAATAAGTATCCTAGCCACCGCAGTTGATACAGCGCAACGAGCTCCTTGCACTAGTGGCTTCTACGTTCCAAGACACGCTGTCTAACTTCCACATAGCTTACCTGGTGCCGCCACCACAAACGGGCAATGGACCGCAGATAGCAGTGCTCGAAGACAGATAGCCTGTGCAAGTCATCTTTACGAATGGGCCAGGTCTCACATCCGTACAACAGTACAGCACGAACAGTTACACAATAGATCCGCCCTTTGATGGAGAGACAAATGTCGTGGCGACGCCACAAGTGCCTCAGCCTAGAAAGTATGACGCGTGCTCTCGAGATGCGCATCGAAATTTCATATCCAACAGCTCCGCCAGCAGAGATGCAACTATCCAAGTAAACAAAACTCCCCACAATCTCCAGCGTCTCACTACCAAGACTGAATGCAGGCACAGGCACCTGCCAGTCTTGAAAAAGAGCCTTGAAGTTGGGTGCCGAAAAATACATACCATACTTTATGCTTCACTCGCCAAGCGGTTTAGTGTGTTGGAAGACGTGTGGCTCGTCACCCAGCAAGACAATACCATCAACATAATCTAAACCAACAACTCGAGTATCTGGGAGGTGCACAACGCCAGCGTTGAACGAATCGCCCAGGGCGTTGTTTAGTACATCCTCAATGGTAAAGTCAATTAGGAAAGCAGAGATGGAACATCCTTGTCGAACTCCACCTGGGACCACATAGGAAGGCAAAAGCTTGCTATAAGACCTAACCGTGCCCGAGGTCAGACCATAGAGAGAGCGCAGTATGAGACGAACTTCTCGGGGACGGCATTCCTCAGTTGGCAGTGCCATACTACTGTCCGATCGACAGAATCGAAGATTGCACGCATATCCAAGAGCATAGCCATTGTTGGCCTCTGATGCACATAGCGGAGCTCGAGGATCTGGCGTAGTGGGAAGGTTTGATCGATGCAGCCGCCACCAGTGCAAACCCACCTTGTTCTGCTCACTGCAATGATTCGCGCGTTGGGAATAGCGTGCGATTTACAATAGACACAAGCAGCTTGCAAAAGGCAGGGACTAAGATTATGCCTCTATGGTTGAAGCAGATTGTGCGCAGGCCCTTTTTGAAGCAAGGGACGACTATCAATTCACCCCAAGATGATGGAACTCCCACGATCGACCAAAGTCTCGTGAAGAAAGCAGTAAGTTCTCGAACCAGCGAAGCGCCACCACGTTTAAATAGAGCTGGAGGAAGACCACCAGGGCCAGGGGCTTTATCACGCTTCATGTGGCGGAGCTCCTGCTCGATTTCCTGGTAAGTGGGAAGATCTGTGGGTGTAGATAACTCGGCCCCAGTGCGAGCACCAGTGGTGGCAAATGGAGCTGGGGACCAACAAAACTGCGAGCCAAAATGTTCTGCCAATCGTTCCAACCGTTAAAAAATAAAGGTGATTAAGGTACAATCCTCTTCACGTATTCTTTCACTTATACCGAGTCGAAAACATTCGGTGACTCGAATGAGATGGAAAAGTTAGTTGATATTAACAGAGAGACTAGCAAGCTCCATATCCTTAGCACGTTTACAGCACGAAGCTTCGCAGTCCACTTGTACACTCCTGTGCAAGTCTCGATCCAGGGACTGACGTTCTTCACTGTGCCTGGGATCAGACGCTATGAAGCGGCGTTTGTCCATCGGCGACAAGGAGACGACAAAATTCCATTACATCAGTGGATGCCGGGCAGCTCCACAATGGTAGCCACTGGAGGAAACTAAGGCATCTTCAAGCTACGCCCACTGCGAATCTAGGTTACCGTCAATAGTTGAGCCAAGCATGGTTGACAGTGAGGCTTAGTACCTGGTTCAACTCGCAGCGTTTTGTAGATTTGTGACTTCTGGTCGGTAGTGAGCGTGCTTGGGTAATCCTCCGAAACGTATGCAAATCTTAACACGAACCAATGCGTGCTTGGAGTCTAGATACTTTGATCAGTACGATCGGCAGTCCGTTACATTTTCGCGCCGATTGTAGCTGAAAGCTATGTGACCAAGCTGGGAGCACCCTTGCGTTTGTGTGGGCAAGCGTTAGGTAGCAGCGTGCCTCCTCGATTGCCGAAAACTAGTGCTCGAAAGAAACAAGCCATGATCGGAGCAAATAGCAAGCAGTCTGTCTCCATTGTCTGCTCGACCGCCAACAAGGACAAAACTACCCCCAAGGTGATGCTCGCTTGGTGGAAAGCGGCCCATCTGTGCGTTAAAGTCCCCGACAAGAAAGACTATATCAGACCCTTTTGAGGAACGCTGAAGTTCATGTAGCTGCTAGTCACAACTATCCTTAACTGCTTCCAGGCTACAGTCTGTAGGCGCGTAGACGGAGATGACAAACAAGGCACGCTTAATCTCTTGACACCTGGTTACATTACATGAACCTCGTAGTCTGACTGCATAAAGCCGTTTGTTTACTGGGATCCAGTCAAGCAAAGCTGATTCAGTCCTGGCACTCAGTGTATCCCCAAAACCAGCTTGTCTAGAGGCGGCAGCTTCTGGGTCTCCGGAAAGCCGCAAGTGGTATTTGGCGTCAAGGTTTACCAGAGAGGCCATGCTGATGCCGGCGATATAGTCTTGTCATCTGATCTCTGAAAGGCAACATAGGTCTACCGAGAACGTTTCAAGAGAACCGGCCAGACATGCTTGTCGTTCGATCTGCATCAAAGTTCAAACATTAAATGCTGCGAGGATGAATGGAGAACCAGGTAGAAGAAGAGCTAGAACTTCGGTGAATAGAAGGACGGTTGCGATCGCAGAGCATTGGAAACAGGAAGTTTGGTTGTTACTTCCACCAGCTGGGAGACGTCGGTCTTATTTGACAGTGACCGAAGAAAACATAAGAGTACGTATGGGCGAAGGACGGGAGGTAGGGTGAAATGTGAGTGGAGATTGAGCACCTGAGATAGCAAAGGTAATAGAAAAGCAAGAGCAGTAGTAAGCAGTGTGGTCCGTGATTTCTTAGCAGGCGTGATATTAACCGGTTTTCCAGGCTGAAGTAGAGGGTTGTATACGGGGACTTACACCGAACATTTCAACAAAGACTTGAGCTAAACGGCAGCAGGGCGATGTGAGGGGGTTGCGATCCGTTGGGAGCAGGTGACCAAATATACCCTTATACAGACGTGTAAGCGCATTGTAATAAGCTTATAACGTGATACATTTCCGAAATCGCCTGCAGTGCTTTCAAGTTAGCGAGGCTAAGAACGCTGTTTTGGCATCGTTGACACTCTCATTGGTCATGGGATGTTAGCCAATGGGATACTGCTTGAAAGCCCCGAGCATAAGCGACAGACAATCCAATGAAAGTGGTCGAGCACCACCTTCTGTTCTGTCTTAATGCCCATCAGAAGTAAACCTCAGTGATTGGCCTCCAACCTGAAAGCGTCCAATAGGCAACTTGTGATGCCTATCTAAGGAGGAGATGCTAGCTACCATATGATCCGAAGCTTACGCCGTAACCAGTGCGGACAGGCATACTAACAAGCACATGAAGCGGTCTATACGTAGTGATCGCTAGCGGCTACCTTGTGCGGGTTTAATCAGAGGCCTAACAATGATGGCCTGGACAGGCAATATAATAACTGGTATTCCGCAGTCCCTTAGGTCTGAGGGAGTGAGGCAGGCCTGCATTTGCGGTTGGTCTGGCAGGCATGCGCCGTGGCTTCAACACTGTACACCCAAACCTGAATCAGCAGTGACTGTTAGGCGGTCAGACAATTTGGTGTGATTGTTATTACGACAATCATGGGGGACATTGTTCCCATGGAAGTTGGTAGACCAACCTGAAGCTGGACAAAGAAAGTTCTATGGGTGCTTACTTCTGTCACAGTTGATGACTAAACACAAACTAAGAGGATTCCAAGTGTGGCGTTGACGCGACCTTAGTAAGTGTTCGTTTGTCTACACACCCATGGGCGACTTTTTAATCAGATATCGTTTCAGTGTCTCCATGTATGTCGTTATTTAAAGGTCAAGGGGACCTATGTATTAATAGGATAAGTATGCTTTAATTATATATCGTCGCGCATAGGATTTGAGATGCTTTGATATGTGGCTCATCGGTTGACATCATTAGGAGCTCAGTCAATACAGACGGAACCTTCTTATTACGTCCATGGATTGGAATTCTATCCTCATGAAATCGTCATTATTCAGCAAAGAAACACCTAAAGGGGCTACAATAACTATGGTATTTATACTTGCCACATCGTCCTGCTAGAGCCGTCGCAAGGAGACTGCACCTTAACGTGGTGCGACGGTTTGCGTACCTTATTGACCCATTGAGCTATACTGAGTGATGCCTCCGGGCACCTTGAGAGCTGCTCCTACCAGGTTGCTCAATGGTGAAAGGTTAGATAAACTCATTCTCTTGGTCCCCCAGGTTGGGGTTTGAAATGGGATTGCATCGATTTCTGTAAAACTAAATCATTGCCACCTCCCGTTTGTCTTGCAGATAGGCTTTTGAGCCAAAGGTTTTGGATGAGGACCCTAATCGTCCTCCAGTCTGGGTTTGGGTGCCCTGCCAGTATCTGAGCCCACATACAACCATGACATTTTCTTACAACATAAACTTCATACTGCATCGGGCGTCTCGCAGATTATCATGGGTTGCCTTATCTGACGCATACAACAGGGCGGATAAGCGAAAACATGCTACTGCTGGTGTCTCCCTTCTTCCTTTTCAATCTGTTTCTCTTACTCCCATCTAGACCCCCATTATTAATCTTCCTTGTATAATTCCCAGCTTCATTGACAGCAACCGAAGTACCACTAGAGGAGAACCATCTGCAGCCACCTTCTCTCGACAAGCACTGGAAGCCTATCGGCAAAAGTCCGTTATAAGACCACACTATCCCGTTTCTTGTTGACATTCAACATTCGCACTCTAAGACAAACAGGTCAATAGGCTGCACTCGCCCACACCTTAGACGCACGGGGTATTGATGTTTGTTGTGTTTCCGAAACTAAGATCCATGAACCTAACGGCGTTGTTGAATTAACTGCACCCGGCTTATCCTATCGTTATTGGTTGCACGCATCCGGAGACGTCGATGTAGCACTCACGGCTCAAGCTGGTGTAGGTATCATTCTAAGCTCCAAGGCTTGGCAAAAGTTGGTTGATTGGATTCCGGTGAACAGCCGTTTATGTGCAGCTCGTTGGACGAAATCAGCTACGGTTGAAACACGAAGTAGTATAAAACGCTGTTTGTTTGTGATTTCCGTTTAGGCCCCCACTGACTGCAGTTCCAATGTTGTCAAGGACACCTTCTATCACGAACAGAAAACGCTACTAAGCATTGCTATTAGTTCAGACATTATAGCACTTGTTGGGATATGAACGCACAAATAGGGCATCTGAGCTCCTCAGAAGCTCAGCTGGGTAGTAACTGTGAGCTTAACTCCGAACGGACTGACAACGGTGAGTGCCTGCTGCAACTGTGTGCGGATCACCAGTTGTTTCTTAGTAGCACTGCTTTTAGACACTGGGCGCCTAAGTGACAGTTGACGTCCTCCTGTAGCTGGTCAGCGATGGACCCAAATTGTCCACATGGCCATAAGTTACAGATGGCGTGGTTCCATCGTGGATTGCCGCTCGTACTGGTGTACCTGCGTCGACTCAGATCATGCCTTGGTATGCTGTCGTTTCTTCATGAACTTTACCAGGAGGCACACCAAGCGTCTCTTCCAATTGGCAACTGAGAAATTATCTCAGTCCTCGGTCAGGCAAGACTATCAAGACTCACTGCGTATCGAACTTTCGCTGTCTTGTCCTAATAACACTGGGCTTCAGTGGAATAGGATCTTGGCCACCATGCACGACGCAGGAGCTTCTGCTTGCGGCACTATCCATCGTCACCGCACCAGTCACTGGATATCCGAGAGGTCGGTGAACCTGTTGAAATTTAGAAGACACCTCCCGGCTGACTCTGAACTCAAGGTGACCAGGCGGGCTATTAGGCATGAACTAAAGCAGAGCCTACGTGCTGACAAGGAAGCCTGGTGGACCAGTCGGGCTCAAGAAACAGGTGAGACAAGAGCAATAGGCAATTACCGCAAGCTCTTCCAGCTAATCCGCACCATTGGTCCCAGAAAACTAGGCGTCAGTGAGACAGTTAGAGACAGCGTGGGTGCGCTGATACACAATAAGGAGCGCCGTATGGCTCGTTGGGCGGAACATTATTAAGCTCAATTCAGCTGGCCCCCTGCTCCCGAAACTCTTCTTACTCAGGTGATGCAGGACGAGCCATGGACGATTAGTTAAGAGCCTCCTTCGGAGGCGGAGTTCCGAAAAGCTATCACATCCCTCAATCGTTTTCGTGCCGCTGGCCCGGATTCCTTCCCACCTGCACTATGTGAGGATGGAGGTAAAGTCCTCTGCAAAGCACTGACATCCCTATTCGAAAGTATCTGGACGAAAGAAAGTGTCCCGACTAATTAGAGAAAATCGATTATAGTGGCAATATACAAGCAGGGCAGTCGCACAAACTGTTCTAACCGCAGGGGTATTGGCCTAACGCAAGTCGTGACACAATTATTGCAGTCGATTCTCGTTCATCGCCTCACTGCGGAAGGAGCATCTCGGATTAGGGAAGAGCAGGCTGGTTGTCGCCCAGGACGTGGCTCTATAGATCATATATTGACTTTGCGGCAGGTGCTAGAGCAGCTTCACATGTACGGCAGATCAACAATAGCTGTGTTCCTCGATTTCAAGTGTGCGTTTCATTCAGTCGATCGATCGATTCTGTTCGAAACAATTGAGCGGAAAGGTGTTCCCACGAAATATGTGAACATCCTTCGTACTCTATACTCGAACACTAGAGGCCGCGTCAGGGTCTACGATGTCCTGTCGCATAGCGTTTCGAACAGAAGCGGAGTTCGCCAGGGTTGTCCGATTTCCACATTTTTGTTCAATTTCGTCGTAGATGCTATCATGGTGTGTTCTCTTTTGGTATCTCACGATGTAGGCGTTTAAGTACCGCCTTGTGAAAGGTTAGTTGATCTAGTTTATGCGGACGATATTGTTTTGCTTTTCGACGGTGTCGGGGCGGCACAATCAACACTGAATAGCCTGTCCCGAATGGTTCATTTATTTGGTATGCACTTCGCACCTTCAAAGTGCAAAGTGTTGCTGCAGGACCACCGGCCACTTGATGACCCCTTGACTCTTGATAACAAAGAACTAGAAGTGGTTGATCAATTAAATTATCTTGGGAGCTGCATCAGCAACGATGAGCACATGGAAACTGAGGTAAGCTCACGCATTGCAAAAGCCAGAGCTAGCTTCTTGAACCTGCGGCATCTTTGGCGACAGAAGGGAGTTGCACTCCGTCTGAAAGGCCGTGTATACAAGGCCACAGTAGAGCCCGTCATGTTCTAAAGGAGTGAGACTTAGTCCGTTCCGTCTGAAGAGCTGAGGCGTCTTCAAGCCTTTGCTCATCGTTATCTACGAAGCATTGCTGGTGTCGGATGGCACCAACGTGTCCGCAACGATGATCTGCGTAGGTGAGTTTTAGTTAGTGACAACCGTGCTAGCTCCCTAAAACAACAGATAACACTGAATAGGTTGCGCTGGCTAGGGCACATGCTACGTACGCCTGGAGAACGCGTACCTATGAGGGCCTTGTTCATTCTATCAGGTGTAGGGTGGCGCAAGGCTCGAGGTGAACAGAAGTCGACTTGGCAGCGGGAATTCAAGACACTGACGACCAAACTGGGTGCCGTTGGTCCGTCTCGCCTTCCGGGCTGAAATCGAGACTTTACAGGACATGACTCGCAACCGACACCAGTGGCGCTTCTGCTACCGTCTCCAAATCGGATTCTCTGTTTAAAGTGGGTTTGGTGCTATCTCCAGGGTAATGGCTGATTCTGCCGCGGAAGCCGTCTTGCCGGTGCCCTCTTATTTTGTATGATGGAAGGCTGTTTGTGACGATATGTTGTCAACATGAGGTGAAAGCGCCTTGATCCTCAATGTTTGCTTAGGGCATTAAGGTTTCAAGTAGGCCTTATTCCCTCAATATTCATACTGTTTTGTCCTCAGGACTTTGTTGCCCATCCACAGTGGACCAACTGAGCTTCACTCGCGGCACTTTCGTCAGAACACTGCGACAGTTACTGCACGAAGCCACAATGATACTGACAGACTTCCTATGGACATTACTAATATATGATAACTCGTGCCTAGAAAGAATTCTTGTAGGATCTCACTTCAGCGAAGTTAGGTTACACCTTTTTCGCCTGCGGTCTCAGCCCGTGTACACGTCTGTCGACTAAGTCAGGCTAACCAGCTATGTTCCGAATTCCAGTGGCTACTGTATTCACGTGATGTACTAATTCTGCACAATGTTAGTTTCGTCTATTCTTTATTAACTCGATTTATGGTACGCATCTGCATTCGTTTATATTCTGGTGCATTTCGGAGATCGTGGGTGTTGTATGTGAAGACTCACCTGCCAAATTGTATGAAGCAGTTCTTGAGGTGCAAAGGAGCCATCATCTGTCGTCCAATAGGTGCTAAAGATAATCTTCATCTCCGATACTCTCCCATACTTCGTTTCACAGCTGATGCTCCGTGAACAATCCAGTACATGCGCGGAATACGCGCTAGTACTTGTGCAACTCCTGATTGGCCTCCAATCAAATGGTAGTAGTTGACAAGCATCTAGAGTATAATAATGGGCAACTACGCGCAACATTCCAACTTGCAACATGACAACCTGTGCCAGCACAAAGCAAACCGTTACGCAACCCGGGGCATTAGAGGCTCAACGAGCTCTTCTACATGACCTCCTTCTGACATAACTCCTTCTCTGCCCATTCCTCAAATAAGTACCCGCTCATCCTTGTACAAATGAGGATGCACGAGTTGCATGAAGCTCCGTTAAACTTGTGCGATTTCTCTGAGCTTAATAAATCGCAGGGGGAGAGATATGCGTGCGGACAGAAACAATAAAAGTTTCTTAGATGAATTTTATTAATCGTGTTATGGCAACCCACTTTTCACAACATGCCCCCTGTGGCCCACCTCAAAACTATTTTCGTCCAAGGGCCCCCTGGAATTCCCTTCGGGTGGATTAACCAACTGCAGGGCAGACATTGGTAAGTCAGCCTAGCACGTGTCCTTTCTTGCTTAGGCTGAGTGCGCGCCGTCTATCCTATGGCGTTCAACATAGACCAACTGCGCATGCGCATGCTGCTAATTCCGCCACAGCTCTTGCGCTGCGTAATACGAGATGCAACGATGGCTCAGTACGAGTCCATGGTACCCAGCTCCAGCCGGTTGAAAGATAGCACGACAACGAAACCGCTGGGGAACCAGTACCATCAATCGCTTCAGTTGGTAGATTACCCGTTCGTCCGCACTCGTAGGCGAGTAAACTTCCCGTGTGGTCTGTACCACATTGGTCCGCTGCGTATCAAGTGGTGCACTTTGCGGTGGAGTCTGTGGCCACACCAAAGTGAAGACTAACAAGTGTGACATTGTGCGCGCGTGCAGTCGTAAGGACGCTTTCGGGAATGTCGATTGGACGGTCTGACTTCAGAGAAAACGCCTCGGCTTTCCTTCGGGTCTGCATTGGCGCGGCACAGAATGTGCTGGTAGTTGTAAACAAGAGCACAGTTTGGAATGATTGTGTTGTTTAAAACTGCCTGCAGGCTCGTAGTAGGCTGGCGGGTTCTCTGTACAATTGGCGCGGTTGGTCGGTCGCCTATCTGTTGATCGCAATCGGTTTACCAGCACTGTACTATGGTGGCGAGGGTGATCAGCCAATCGGAAACATAATACGTGATTGGTAATGCTACCAATCTGGCGTAAGGAGGTTTCACTACCACATGAGCCAGATGACATCTAAGTGAATGGTAATAAGAAGTGGATTGGTTGTTTTTGTTGAGGCTGCAACGCTTGCACGCTGTTGGAAGAGAAGCTTTGAAGGCTTACGGGTGGACGGTACGACGGTAGCATTCCTTGCTCGCTTGCCTGTCTGACCACACGTGATACGGTATACATAGTGTAATCGTGCCACTGCGAGCAATCTGGAGGATCGATACGTGTGCGATTTTGTTTAGGCGATGCGTGTGATTGTTAAGGCAGAGTGAGATAATCAGAAACAATGCAGTACTTCCTATGAAGGAGGTAAAGTTAGCACTTCTTCGCAAATATAAATTTTAAAGCCTTTACAGCTGCAAGGTTCCTGTGCTGTGTTGTTTCAGTTGGCCGTACACTTTTGTGAATAGTGTAGCTACATACTGCTGATGGAATCGGCGCATTATATACTAAGGTCAAGTTCGCTGCGTAGGTAAGACCATCAGTGGATCTGTAGCCCTGTTTCCAACGAGGAGGGTTCCTAGTATGGCGGTGATACGACATTAATGAATGTTAGTTCGTCTCCACACTTGTGGACCACTTCGGTAATGAGTTACGGCTTCAGTTCCCATGGATCTGCCGTTATTTTAAGGTCGTAGGTGCATGTCAATTCTGCGCTTCAACATACTAATTACTCCTCATTTCCATGTGATTGATGAGCTTGAAATACCAGGTGAACCTAAGGCACTGATACGACCTGCCAACAAGCACAGCATTCACAGTGTAAGCATAAGATTTTGAGCAATTCTTCTCCTTCAACCATGCCTGCGGAATTACCAACTTTCTAATGGCACAATGTGTCCGAGTAGTTACTAAGTCGATAACAACGTTTGTCACGTGAGTGCTCCTAAGACCGGCTGGAACAGTGGATCATACCAGGATTAGTGGGCGCGGTTGCCTTTATAAATGATCGCATACATGCTGTAGGAACGCCTGTCGGTAAAACAACAATGTTTGTCTGTTTCAAGTACCCAACTTAATTACTAGAGTAAAACGCGTGCGTCACCACTGATTAACGATATTTACATTTTTACTAGAACTACCTTGGGGCGTGTATAAACATCATAGTCATTGTAGCCCCTTCAGGTGTTTCTTTGCTGAATAATGACGATTTCATGAGGATAGAATTCCAATCCATGGACGTAATAAGAAGGTTCCGTCTGTATTGACTGACCTCCTAATGATGTCAACCGATGAGCCACATATCAAAGCATCTCAAATCCTATGCGCGACGATATATAATTAAAGCATACTTATCCTATTAATACATAGGTCTCCTTGACCTTTAAATAACGACATACATGGAGACACTGAAACGATATCTGATTAAAAAGTCGCCCATGGGTGTGTAGACAAACGAACACTTACTAAGGTCGCGTCAACGCCACACTTGGAATCCTCTTAGTTTGTGTTTAGTCATCAACTGTGACAGAAGTAAGCACCCATAGAACTTTCTTTGTCCAGCTTCAGGTTGGTCTACCAACTTCCATGGGAACAATGTCCCCCATGATTGTCGTAATAACAATCACACCAAATTGTCTGACCGCCTAACAGTCACTGCTGATTCAGGTTTGGGTGTACAGTATTGAAGCCACGGCGCATGCCTGCCAGACCAACCGCAAATGCAGGCCTGCCTCACTCCCTCAGACCTAAGCGACTGCGGAATACCAGTTATTATATTGCCTGTCCAGGCCATCATTGTTAGGCCTCTGATTAAACCCGCACAAGGTAGCCGCTAGCGATCACTACGTATAGACCGCTTCATGTGCTTGTTAGTATGCCTGTCCGCACTGGTTACGGCGTAAGCTTCGGATCATATGGTAGCTAGCATCTCCTCCTTAGATAGGCATCACAAGTTGCCTATTGGACGCTTTCAGGTTGGAGGCCAATCACTGAGGTTTACTTCTGATGGGCATTAAGACAGAACAGAAGGTGGTGCTCGACCACTTTCATTGGATTGTCTGTCGCTTATGCCCGGGGCTTTCAAGCAGTATCCCATTGGCTAACATCCCATGACCAATGAGAGTGTCAACGATGCCAAAACAGCGTTCTTAGCCTCGCTAACTTGAAAGCACTGCAGGCGATTTCGGAAATGTATCACGCAATAAGCTTGGTACAAGAAACTAACTCGGCTCCTGAATGTTATGTGTGGTTTGTGCGTCTTTCTTTCCGTGAACTACTAGTGGCCACACGCAACCATGATATGCAATACCTCTGTGGTGAGCGCAACTTTCATTGACTTTTTAATGGCGGGTCATTTCTACTGTTTGCACATGGGCTTGTTACCGGTACTGGAATGACGCCGAGCGTTGGTATCTGAGTGGAATCTAGATGAGAAACCCCTATTAACGTATGGTCGAGAGGGCAAGTATTGAGAGTTTTACTACGGGGCTGAGAGAAAAATGAATTAAGAAGGGGACAAGATTGTGTCAATGTTTAAGCCAGATATAAGAAAGGGAGTAGGCTTGAGCAGTAGTATCCAATCCCTATCCTCTCGGCTAGATGCAGCAGAGAAGGCACCGTGAATTATCATTTGCGCTGACAAAAGGATTAGCAAATGGTTCGACGTAAGTTGCATAATATTGCGACATACTTTTTAATCTGAAATGATATAACTCACCAAGAAATTCTCGTTGATTTGGCACCTACGACTGTTAACTCGTGGTTAGTTATTTAATCGTATTATTTGATGCAGATAATTTCACCAACCGTTTTGCTTCGTAACTGAGCGAAAAGCCAATCCTAGTACTTTACCCTCTGTAAAATCCCATTTTACTCCCTTGAGGTAATTTGTCCCCAGGTTAAGAACCATTAGCCTGGATACACTTGGGGTAGCGGTACGACAAGTATCGATAACTTCAGCTCAATTTCTTCAGCGCTGGTTGGAATAGAATCTAGTTCCTGTCATGTGGAAGCTTGGAATACCTATTCCGACACATAAAGACGATAGCAGGGTTGAGCCTACAGGCTATGGCATAGTATCTCTTCTTCCTGTTTTGTCCAAGTTCACAGAATCCATCATCGCCGATACACTGGTGGGCTATCTGGAAACCTGCAACATCATTACGCCCGATCAGGACCGCTTTCGTCTACGGTGATCATACACAACACATAATAATTGGACCGAGTCAGCCGACAATGTAGTGGACGTTAACATAGCGTACATGAATTTTTCGATTGCATGGGATCGTTTAGATCATCGGTTTTTACTTTCCAGGCTCCAATATTACAAGATCTGTGGCTCTCTCTTAAGATCGTTCGTTAACTTTCTTCTTGGAATACAATCAGGGGCCAGAGTTTGCAGCACCTTTTCTGCCTCCATAAAAGTGCAGTGTGGTGTGCATCACTGCTCACCACTAGGGATACGACTGTTTTGTATATTCAGTAATTACTTCGTACAGTCAATCGCTTCAAATTTCCTACAGCTTGATGACTACATCAAGGTTCGGCGCGTGTTTACTGAGTACATCGACCAGCATTTGATTACGAGTGACCTGCACATGGTACCTCAGTAGTAAATGCAATAGTTACTGCACTTCGACATGAGAAAATGCAGAGCACTTTCCACAGGACATAAGAGCAAGCACACACCCAGGCTGGAAAAAATACTACTGCAGCGAGCTTTCGTTGAACATTAATTGGGTGTACTGCTTCAGAATGACCTGGGCTGCTCTACGCAGTCCGATAAAGCATCGAAAGTTGATAACCACCCCTTCGGACACCTGGGTCTACTTTTCGTAAGCTAAAACATCTCTATTTTGCGACGGATAAATGCTGTGCATGTTCGCTTCCATGTCAAATACGGAAATCAATCCTAGCAAGCTAGGCTGAAACACGACCTCAATGCACTGAAGCCGACTCAACCTCGGATCTCCCAATACATTGTTTGAATGCACAATGTCCCATACGAGCAAGCCTGAAACATTTGAGAGTATTCAGCAGACGGTACCTCCGATTACGAGAAGACTTGTTGAGGACTTAGTCGATTCTGCACAATCCGCATCACGCGTGCCGCTCCTTACCGCAACTCAGCAGTAATACGAAACGGAGAGGTAACTCATTCAATCTAGCAGTCGTCTGGAGTACTGCGTAAACTTCTTTTTTACTCCCGCATGTTACCCGTGGAATACTATCTGTGAATTAGTCGTTTCTGCACCGACAACAGACATAGTTAAAATTTGGATGGATAGCGCACTGCTATGCTTAATTTTGTTACCTAGCACTAGCTCTCCATACTACCCCTAAAGGCTACCTAGTGTTTATTAGTTGTCACTGATTTGTGCACTGAAACCATACGGAGTATAGGACCCCAGAATAAACAACGAGAAGTTCTACTTTTAGTATCTAAATATCAATATTTTTTATTAAGATTCTTTGATAACCCAACCAGACCACTCAAGGCGCTTGTAAAGCAGCGCTGGTTATTGCGTAGAAAGTCACTTTTCACTGCGCAATGTTCAATTCAATGGAAATCACGGCCTACACTTAGGTTGGGGTCCGTAATCCAATCACAGCTTGTAATTCAAAATTAACGTCCATATTTCCTGGTTCAGTTTTGATTCGATGAATGGAACTTTTACTATGTAACCACCTCCTTCAAAATTAGTATGTATGTATTTAACACTTACCCTATAAACATTTGGCAGCGTGCCATAACACATGCGTAACAATAACAAAAACGAGGAGGAAGAGGTGGAGTAAGGACTGCAAACTTCCATGTGCTGTGTGGGCAGATAGCTTCCCGGTTTCCCTAGACCGAGGAAAAGCGTTCACTTAAGGGGCAGCAACCCAGGCCTGACCCGCCAGACAGCCGGACGACTCACGAAGACCGTTGACAGCCAGTGGCTCGTCTGCCTTCTTTGTGTTCGTAAGAAGAGAAGCCAGTGGCCAGCAAGGTTTTCCGTCCGCTCTCCGTTAGTTTTGCACCCCCAGTTACAGAATTGAATGGTCAGTGACCTTATAGCCGGTCACACTAGCCTTGACACAGCGCCGTACATCACTTGTGGTATTTAATGGAAACTCAGATTACCAGCTAAGAACTCCCCACGCTCTGCGACGCTGCGGCTGATTGTCGGCGACTGCATATTCATCTCGCCTGCAAAGCAGCCGAGACTTATTCATAGGTTCCTCCACAAGGAAGGCATTCCCCGATCTGCAACCTGGAGAAGCGCCCGATATCTTACAGCTTCGCCACGGGTAGTTATGCAAAGTGAAAAGCCACCACAATCATATTTGTTTGCTGAAGCATCGCTTTGATCTTAAAGCCAGTAGCGGGGATTCACTTTGTCCATTGTGATTCAACTCTTGTTACTTAACCAGCTTAATTTTTATTGGACGCTTGCGTAAACTAATCACTGTAATTGTGTTGGATAATGTCAGCCCGCTATTTGTATCTGGAATTCTGTCCCATTTCCAGTGAATTGGTTAAAACGCCAGAAAGACGCCGCCTACGGGAATTTCTCCCAGACGACCTGACTGCTTGCATTATATACAAGTGGCAAGAATTAACAGTGTAAATGCTTAAATGTGCACTGCAAATTATTTTGGCGGTTGCAATTTCGACATCCTTAGTCTCCTTGTATACATCTTAGTGAAGCCTAGATGAATATTATGCAATTGATGCGGATGTCGTACCATTACTCTAGTAGTTTACCAAACTCAAATGAGCTAGGTTACTTTTTTGTTTAGCTTATACATTTTGCTGCATCTGTGTGCGTCTTGTCCCATTCTACATCAAACGATCGGCCACCACCGAGTTTACGGTTAACATTCAAGTATGGGGTAGCATAACTTCACATGATGCAGACAATTAGCTTGTATTTTACGACTTGTACTTTTAACCTGCCTGTATTTATTTAACTATGAGTATACGCTGGGAAATAAACTTTGTTATAAGGTTCAAGTACACGTTTTCTGTTGGTTCCATTGTATTGTCTGCCACTTAGCAGGTGTGTTGCACTGGAATCGACGGACAGCAAGCAATCGACTTACTAATGCGATTGATGCTATTCAGTCAGGTGGGGATTTAAGGAACTCAATACGACTTACGTAACGTAACATGGTATATTACTTCTGGAGAGAAAGTGCCATACATCGACTATTCGCCCAATTGCCGTCCTAGAACAGCTTGGTGGTTGCATTTGTCGCTTGTGCATGTAAAGATCGTAATGAGTCCACTAAAGCACGTTTAAAATGGCTTAGACGATTGTGCTCGGTATTGCCATCACCACCCTAACCATTTCACAGGACTTATCAACTAATGGTTTGTAGGCCGCCAATAAACCGTCGCCTAATTTTCTTCCTATCTCAATTATTGTCCCGAATTGCATCTCGGTGAGGTACCTCGCGTACAAAGCAGGCAACATCTGACTATCACGGTGCATTATTTTGCCTTTTATGAACTTTCCGATATATCAGGTTATTAATTAACACTGCAGTTAGAAAGCGTTCTAGAAGCGTTGTGAGGGGCTTGCTGGTCGCACGTTTGTGCATTCTTAGATTTTGTTGTTTCACTGTTGCATCCTCCCGCACAGCACTGGATCCACACTTGTTCGTTTTGATATGACAATCTCGGCCTCGTGATGTAATTTCTCAAGAACACGACCAATACATGTTACATTTACCCAGAAGTGCAAACACCAACCAACGTTTCACCTATACCCACGCGCAAAAGTTGCACAGTTTCAACCATTGAAACGAAATTTTGGTATCACTTTAAGTTCCTTTTAATAGCTTCCGAACAAGCTCCCACCCGTCCGATTCCAACGCTGCATGCAGCTGCTTCATCGTGATTTAAGTTTTCCATTCGTACCCTACTGAACATTTAGACAAGTCTATCTTTCCATCACACATTTGGCGTGGGAACCTAGTAGACCGAACCACCAGGATCTTAAGGCAACACTACCGTGGGTCTGCAACATGGGTGAGCGACCAAGTCTACCAAGACACCCACAACCTACTCAATGCACAGGGAAATCGGTGACTAGTAAGGCATGGAACGGCCGTGCGGAGACACAAGACGTTAGGATGACTGGTCCAAGAGGCTACAGTAATGACTGTAGCTTGTAGCTGTCCTTCGTGTCAGGAAAATATACGTGCGAGGATGCAGTGTTCCAACTGCGTCGTCAAATACCATTCTAATTGCGTTAATCTAAGAGAAAACCAGTTGTAGCTACACAATATTAGTTCACATTCACTATGGTTCTCTGCAGTACGTTTGGCCACCACATTTTTAAAGCTGGTAATTGAACCATCGCAGAAACATAAAAGAATAGTGGCAGCGATTGAATAAAGAAGGAACACTGAACTGACTTCATGAAGAGAAAACGTGCAAGAGAGTAAACCCCATTCCTTCCTAATTATCTTCACTACAAACTGAGCAAGAAGGCTGGGTAGCACATTAAACATGCGGCACCAGGGGCTTTAAGTGATAATACCACCAGTGGCTTAACCACTCCCAAACCAATCACTACCTGTCCGATTGGAATAAATACAACATGGACCTCGTCTACACTCTATACTGTTTCAGCATTTCAAGCGAACGTCGACATTAGTGGGATTTGGAATGTGACTGCTGCCAAAGGCGCCAGGAAACC
This sequence comes from Dicrocoelium dendriticum, assembly GCA_944474145.2. NCBI lineage: Eukaryota > Metazoa > Platyhelminthes > Trematoda > Plagiorchiida > Dicrocoeliidae > Dicrocoelium > Dicrocoelium dendriticum. The sequence continues at coordinate 154,010,483 of OX104063.1, read as the reverse complement.
AAGGTCTTCAGCGACGACACCTGAGCGCAAAATTACTAGAGAAGACGAAAATGTAATTCCTCAGGCTCCGCCGGTTGTATGTAGACCACCTGTGCGGTAGATCTTAACCCAGGCTGCGCAAGTGCTCCTTACGATGCCACATAGTGTACCATCGGGGGGTTGCACTAAGGCTTCAGACTCGGCCTGTAATTGCTTAGGAGAAATAAACCTCGATGACGTGAACCAGTGAAACTTCATAAGTGACATCCTATGTGTTGCACCCAAGTCCGCCATCTGAAGCGGGCTAATTCTCACCCAAACTCAGAACGCTGCGCTGAACCGAGATTACACCGAGTTATATTGACTTCTGTTGCTGAAGCCAAAGCCGTCCTTTTCACCACAGCTGTTCTCCGGAATAGGTACTGTACCATGCGCACCTTCCCGGCTATTCTGTGGAGCGAGCATGAACAGGCAAAGTATGGTTTGGAAGAATACCGGAAGGAACGCGTAACCAGGATATCCTCGTACACAGTGTTCTCCAGGCTGGAGCTCATGATAAGCGCGGAACGATCACCAACGACCAGGAGCCGTGCTGTTACGTTCGCGACAACCTTCCTTGGAAAACGCCTTAGCGTGATCGGTCTCGAGACTGCACAGATAGCTAAGTTACTAAGTTTTTGGCCCTAGGAGGGTATGTAAAGTTGTGGCTTCAATCCAGACAGATGTCAACAAATTTTGTGAACCGCTGCTGTGCGGGTCGCAGCAGCTTACATTCCGAAGTCCGGATAAAAACAGCGTCCCTTAAGCGAGCCTACGAGAGCCGCAATTTAATGGAACCGTGTGTTGAGAGAGGTTCTGGTAACAGCACTCATTCAGTAGGCCAAACTGATGAACACACCGTTTTGTTGCAGACTAAGAGAGAAAAGCGGGTAATGACGGGATCTCTGGATCTGACACAAATGAGTTTGTCACCGCCCCAACCAAAGACGATTACGGTAGGATTTTTCACAGCTTGGCACAACATGACACAAAAACTACACGTCCCCCGACCCACTACAAACATCAGAGAAACTCTACTGCATGTATATCACTACACACCCTCATCTGAAAAAGCATGCTGAACTGCGGTCACATCAAGCATCATACGTATGGGACCTGAGGTTCGTCACTGAAATCTGCTTGCACTCAGGAATTACAGACACCGAAGTCAGGATGAAGGAATGTCCCTTGTTCGAAATGATCATGCCAGCAAGGAAGGTATGGTACAGTATACTTTCCAGTGACCTAAAGTGGGAAAACATGGGCGATCGGAAAATCCTAACTACAAACTCAATCTGGTGTCGTCTGAGACTGAGAGTCAACGACACTTGTCTTGTGACAACTGTTTATTGCCTCTCAACGTCCACCCAAAAATGGACGCCCGTCTGACATTAGCCTGGGGAGAGATTGGCGATGACGATACAGCCAGGTTCTGTTTTTAGATGACTTCAAGGTTTATGATCCAGAAGTTCCGGCATACTCTAGTGAACAATTAAACGATTTGCAAGAGCTTATTGCAAGTATCCCACTTTTCAGCCATGTAGGTTTGTACACCAGTTTCAGAACGGGAAACGTACCATCAGTGCTCGATTTAGTGCTCACGAACAATGTGTTCAGGATCGGAAGGCCAGAGATGAAGAGCTCTCTGGAGCTCAGTGATCGCCTATCATACTTTCGACTGTGTGTGTTATGCGGAATATCCACCCGAACAAATTGAGTTATTTCGTACCACCATTCACTGCGATATACCAAAGGAACACATTAGAGAAGCCAATTAGAAGTTTTCAAGTGACGTTTCCATTGATAGTGCCTGGACGGAGTTTGGCGGCAAATGTAGTGCTCTAATTATAATCGCGTTTGAAAGCAGACCGTACCGTTCTAATACAGCTCCGTCAATCCTTCGGAGCAATACTGGAAAACGCATGGCGTTACTAGACGCAGTGTGACGTGTGTACAGAGCAGCGTCCAGTCTTGACAGCTGGCGCTACCGTGTAGTGCAACGTAATACTTGTACGACACTTGTCAGCAAGGACAACTTACTATACCATCTAGGTATACCAGAAAAGTTTTATGTTAACAGCTAGCTTCTGTAAAAACATGTGAACGGCCCCCGGAATATGAAGCGTTGTGTTCCCCCAAATATCTCAACAGATGTGCCTAAATAGCCGAGAATGCAGCCAACGCTCTACGGCCACAATGCGTTCCAGTATTCCGACACACCACCGGCGTATGTCACACATCTGTAGCATTATCCGAAACGTCAGTATGTACACACGTCAGTTTCAGTTCAGAGGCATTGTTGAGGAAGCTGCTATCGTTGCGCACCTATAATTCCTCCAAGGTCCGCAATATTCACCCAAAAGCATTGCAGGTGACAGCTACGAGGATAGTTGAGCCATTAAACCAATTTTTCCAAAGATGACTATATGAAAAGCAAGGGCCTCATGTGTGGAAGCAGGGCATTATTATGTCGACTTTCTACGGTGGTATCCGACAACAATGGCCTAATAATTCTCATCCCAGTACTCTCAAAATTGTTGGAGACAATCATGGTTGAGGCACTAATGGCAGCAGCAACAAGCCTTCCGTCATTAATGGTCGTGTACTACCAACCTACCCATCACGCACGGCAATTGGACGGAAAATGTCGACAGTGGGACTGACACTGATATCACCTAACTCGACTTTTCCAAAGCGTTCGACCGACCAGACCATTGAACGCTTCTTCACAAGCTGCATCCACACGGAGTAGGGGTACTTCTCCTTGGATGGATAGAAAGCTTTCTTATCCATAGTCGCCTTCAGGTTCGTGTATGGGACTCATTTTCCGACCCTACTGATGTGGACTGCATTGTTCCACAGCGATCAGTGTTGAGGCCGCGCTTATTCTTGGTATTCTTCAACGACCTTTTGCACGCCATCAAGTCAAATGTCCCGATTTCTGCTGATCACATTAAGAAATGGCTGCTGATCCGCAGTTAGGATGATTACGATCTGCTGCAACGAGACTTAGGCCGCGCTTTGGTGTGTTTAAACACAAATCAACTTCCGATCAACGCAGCCAAGTGTAAAACTGCACACGTATGTCACAAACCCATGAACGCATATAAGCTTGAAGACCACATACTAAGGACGACCTCACAGGAGCGCGAATATGGAGTGGGGATGCAAGAAGACCTCCGCTGCTCGCAGCAGTCATTGAAGGCGCCCGGAATCGTGAATTCACATGTTGGTCTCTTACGGAGGACATTCGGGTGGTTCCCCTCCTCCAACTTTCTTCGAATGCTCAACTTATTCGTATGGCCCAAAGTGGAGTAAGCGACTGAAGCCTGGCGAAAAGCGTTAAAACTTCACTGGCTGCAATGTAGACCCCACAGCGAACAGCGTCCAAAAATGTGAGGGGATTGTTCCACCTGCAATGCCATACGCGACTGAGAGCATTAGAAGTGTTAAGCGGACGCTATCGCGGTCTACGAAGTGACCCCATTCGGGTGCACCAGATCTTGAAGCACCCCAGTCATGCTTGCTGTCAACTTCTGAAACTTAACCGCAACACAAAAATTAGAGGTCACAAGCCGAAACTGGCTATCTAATAGAGTCGGTTGGAATGCCGACAGAATTGGTATTTCCCACAAGTTCTTACCTGGGGAGTACTCTTTCGACCTTGGTCATTGCTGTGCCCACGCTACCCATTTAAAAATAATGACTCCTCTTTGCATTACATCATCTGAATTACTTGATTTGAATGCTGCCTCTCGAGTGACGACTAGACGCGGACAAACATTGTGCTCACCCCCACCCCCGAGAAATCTGGAGAAACGGATATGCAAATGTGTTAACTTGGAGGTTTTTGGAGTTCACATATGTAGGTTTTACTTTGTTGTCCGATATTGTTGTACTTAGGTAATTCATGCATAACATCCCATGGGACCTGTCATGCTTAGTATTCTTTATTTGGATTATGCAATTGTTCTAAGCTAAGCGGCCGTTAGGTCGTTTAGAAGGAATTAGTCCTTGATTACCCAAAGCTAGGTATGGGCACAATTCGGGGGATTGCAATCAGTAGTCGATTCGGCGGAGGAACTAAACCGGGATGCACGTGAATTGCGAATGTGAAAGTTGGGAAACAAGGAGATTTTATTGGGTTGGTACCCAGACTATCTCAGAGATGGTGTATGGGATTATATTAGGTTATACGATAAATGTTCTGTATACCGACATGATTAGACACCATTTGTCTTCGAAGGTATCCTGATATTGGCGTTGACGCAAAAGCATCTGATATTATTAAACTTAACACCCTAAATTAGTTGTGGCCACATGTAGTTAGTCTATAAATTGAGTCGGGTTAAAGCACTACAATTACTACATTGTCGAATGAACACAAATGTCGACGAATGCGAATAAAATATGGCACTTGTTTGGGTTGAAATATCTGGGCACCCCATCAAGCGCTTCTGAAAATTGAGCAGTGAAATAACAGTCATTCTGACGTTCTACCTAACGGTGATGTTTTGCAACATGTAAAATTTCATGACATACACGTTGAATGCGTCGAGCGCCGTCATAGAATCCGTTGATCACAGACATGCTGAATACCTGGGGTGGATATAACGTAAACAGTTTCAGTTTGCAACTGGTTAGCTACATCGTAAACACCCCACCAAATGCAAGCACATTGCAGCTTTGCGGATCATTTCTGACCGAGGAGGAGTGACTTCTAAGAGTTGTTGGTTATGAAGTCACATCCAGTCATGCCATTCAAAGTTGTCGTCTAGTTTCTCAACCGGTAAAGCGGCGGATTGGTTTCAGTGGTTTCAGCAGTGCTGTCCATAGATGTGTTCGGTTGGTCCATGTTACTATTAGACTGAAGAACCAGAGTCTTTGGTCACGTAACCGCTGATGCAGTCATCGTATCTAAGCATTGACCTCAATGCTTTAGTTGCTACTTCTGCAGTGCGACGAAACGCTAGTTAAGACGCGTTTGACACGATGTCTGCATTCCCGGAGGTTCGATTTTAATAATTATTTAACCCGTACGATATTTACCTGAGCCACACTCTTCCATTACTGCACGCCTTAAGCGGAAGGAATCAAACAAATACCAAGCACAAACAAGTGTAGCGGCCGCTTTACCACGATATTCCTAATAGAGCTAAAAATGCTGAAAAGGATGCAAATGAGTTAGTCTAGATCATTTTGCAGCTTACGGTGTCATGGCAGAACTTAATTACCTGCGCGTCGTTCGGGTTTTCAACAGCTCGGTGTTAGTGGTAATCCGAATTTAAAGAGTTCCTGCTTAGTGTATTCCATCATACTTTTTAAACCTTCTCGGTGGTCGTTTCCCTGAATTTTTGTTTCGCCGTACTCGCCACGCTCCCCGCGCTCTTGTAATTCCACTGGTGCAGATTCAGCAACGTCCTCTTCTGACGGTTTTTTCTTTACGCAGGGAAAACATTTCATTGCTCATCCAAATAAACGGTGGGGACAAAAACGGAATAAAATCTGACCCGGAGAAACGTACGACCGTTTAAATGATTGATCCCACGGTTCAAACCTGGCCTCGGATCATTGATTGAAACTGGTCCACAGACAGCACGTGAAGTCTCCACGGACTTATTATACGAATTTTTAGACGACAACGACAGTCCTGCGTCTGGAGCTTTAGTTGAGTAAGCCAGTTAGAAACGCTGATATGGGCATATGTGAATAACATCTCATTTTTGATGTGAATTACTTCCGTACCAGAGAAAGTCAATATACCCTCCAAATGTTTTAGGAGGAAAATAGTATGCATGTAAATGTAAGGAGTTCATTATGCCTGCTATTCATAGCTGATGAGATCAACCAAGTGCGAAACTGTTCGTGGTGTGCAGTATTTTCTTCCGGTGGAAAACACCCAATATTTATCTATTTCAACAGTTACGGTCCCAGCGATCCAAACGTCCATGATTCACTATCATGTGCTTCAAAATGACCCACCATATTTAGCACCTTTTTATGACGTTGAATTTGTGTTATACAAATAATAATACGCCTATTTCCCGATTGTGCGAGAAGCTGTTCCTGGATTTTGGACACCTCATGCTTACAAGCATGAGTGAGATATGTATGCTGGGGTGTGTGGTATCCAAATAATTTAAAATCACATATCTTTTGTTGTTGCTGAGTTTTATGTACCATGTTTCTCATTGCTTATCTATTTCTTGGTCCATCCTGGAAGAACACGTGTATTGACTTGCCCGATGAAAACATGGTCGTTATCGAGTTCTGGTCCAGCAATTTGCTATGCTGAATGCAGAATGTTCTTGCACTTGTGCAAGACTTGATTGTAGCTGATAGCCTGTACCACACGAACGTATCTGACGAGAAGGAAGTTGGATCGGTAGCTGTCCTGGTGCTTGGCACACTTAATGCCCAGGTCTTGTTGCGTAGATTCTGAGAGAAGTGTTGAAATTTTAATGTGCACAGATTGAAGTATGCCTTTTAATTTATGAGGTTATGTTTCATTCGTCGCAACCAAAGGGGCTCGAGCTTAAGCTGCTGGCACCTCTCCTGATAACACAAGGTGGTTGATTTACTGGACAAGTGCTTAGTGAATGACCTTTGCAAGTTTTCCTTAGTTTACCTGTCACCCATACGCATGTTTCCATACATGTTGCTGCAGTATTCAAAGACTTGAAGTGTGAGTATATTGAGTAGCTCGAGTCTGGCACGCGTTGTATAGATTTATGACATTTGTTATCCATAGATCGATTGCAAGTGCTAGCTGAAACTCAGCTTGCACTGAGAAATTAAGTTTGCAGAATATCTTATGCCTAAAGCACAGTCGGATAGTTGCACACAGATACGGTCTTCGTTTAGCTGTGTCAGGAAGGAATACACGAGTCCAACAAGCCGGGACCCCATAGCCTCGGCCGGCTATCCTAACCCATCCGCCCTGATTGGGGCGAACAGAGAGCCAACCAGGAGAAGCGGCCAATGAACGCTAGGTTGAAGTTCCTTTATTAGCTGTAAGTTAACCTTTCCGGAGCTTTCCACGGTCGCTTTAAATATACTGTTCAGGAACTTGCCAATGTAGCTTTATAATGAACAGTGTGATTTGCTAATTCATTCCTGTTGCTCTGCTCGTTCGATTCGTCTTCTCTCTGTCCTGTGGGGGCCAGCGACTTCGGGTTTGATTGGGAATCAAGCGTCCATTCAGGCGAGGGACGAACACTTCAACTGGCGACGGGTTGAACCCTAATCAAGTTGTCCATATCGGCTGACGAGCTCAAGGCCATTCAGCTGCAGCAACAAGTACAATTTGAGACATCCCAACTCAGGCTGATCGACACTCTTACGCGCCAACTCTCAATCCAGACTGGTTCACTGTCTACAACCGTCAATTCGTGTGCTACTGAATGTTGTCACATAGTTACGTGACCTGAACTTACGGCTGCCGGTCGCAACATAGATGAGTTTTCCGCCACCGCAAAGACTGTCGTCCGCATTTAACCTGCGAGATTTAAAACTCCTTCCACGGATAGATGAATGGAATCTAAATAGCATTTGACGCAAAACGTGACTCAATCAAATACCATATTTTGTTCTGGTTCCAAACTTAATAGCAGAACACCGAGTGGTACAAATAACTCCGACCTGAATCTGTGACTGCTAGACCGCGTTTTGGTCAATTTTCAATAAACTTCCGGTGAAGGCAACTGGACTGTTTTGCAGCTCCTGTGATGCTGTGCTCGCATTTGTTTACCCGTCAATCGGTTAACCGGAGTAACAGTGCTCCACGGGCAAGCAACTTGCGACCACTGCTTTAGTGAGTCACACTAGTCTGGGTGATAGGTGCGCGAAAGAGACCAGGAATGCACAAATGAACTACCTCAGTTTTGTTTTATTCCCGCTTGTTTACATCGCCCTGGAGAATATGCATCTGAGTTACTGCCACTCAGAGTGGCTTTTAAATCACTTGATAGCGGAAATGGTGTGAGATACTGACGGTGATAACGTTTTAACAGGTCTTTCGGGAGAAAATCGTGGTTATGCCGATCAATGTGTGGCTCAGTTCCGTGCGCGGAGAGTGACACATGTTTATACGAAGTGAATTATCAACACATGAAGTTTCAGTGATGGTGCTCTCTTCGATTAAATTCGCTGGCGTTGTCTAAATTATACTGGTGGCAGTAAGCGAAGCATAATCATTACGGAATAAGCGATGCACCTACTCTTTTACACAACGTATTATGCTATAAAACTGGTAAGAATCTACAACTGCATGCCTGCGTATCAGTTACATTCAAGTGATCAGAAACTAGTGCTAAATCAATACGTTAATCAGTTGTCTGAGTCACATCTGTTATTGTTGCTTATCAGATAAATAAGATTAGTGAGAAGACTGGGTGCAATCTTAGTTGCGGATCAATGGACGAAGGAACATCAAAGAAGTGTTTTCTTTTTGTTTTATACTTTCTCTTCGCTTGTAAGCATTTGATTAAGACAGAGCTCAGCTGTACTATAAATTAAGATTCAAGCTATTAATTGCTAGTCATTAGAATGTATAAAAATGTTGCGCATGATATGGACACTGAGTAAAGTATTTCGGGAGCAAGTAAAATTTGAATATGTACAACTGCATCAAAACAGGATCAAAAGATTCTAAAAACTAACTGTCAGCACACTGAAGTTATTTCAAGTGTTCACGTGATATAGTGAACAATAAGGTAGAACTCACAGTAAACTGGAACCCACAAATGTGAGACATCATTGTTGGTAGGTAGTCGTTCTCGGAATCTAACGTAATACTAATGTATACCCAACAATGTTCTGAACAACTGCATCCGTTTCGCTTCCACGATATGCTCCGGCAAACTGTTCCAAATAATAACCACTCGCCGTTCAAATCACAGAGCATGAAGAACTCGCTTTAATTCTGGAACTACAATCTTTTACTACTGTCCACATGTGCTGCAAGGTATTCACAAATGGAGCAATAGCCTCTGTATGCGACAGTCACTTAGATGCAGAGAATGCTGTAGGTCATGATGACGTCGACTCGCACCTGATGATAAGTCAGGGTGTAGAGTCCTTTTTCTCGCACCGACCTTCGTATGCTAAGCCCCGCAAATTATGGAAGAGCTAGAAGGACGGATAGGACGGATAGGATTTTCCTTGGCTTACCCCGAGTGATCGGTCAATATGTAAATGCTCTGCGGAAATCGATGTAGATTACGTCGACAGACTTTTCATGGTTCACTGCATGCACCCATTCACGCCTCGTCGCCAGCCGGCCGGTAATTCATGATACATCTAGAATGAAACCGTGCTGTGCAAATGTCAGCGGATCTTCTACTCGAAACATCTGCAGCAAACAGTTCTTCACAATCCTCTCGCAACCATGGCCAAACTAAGTGTCAAACAAGTCGGCCTATACTTGTCCACTTTGCTGAGGTCACCGCATTTCCGAATAGGCTTGACCCCTGAGCATTTGCAGTCGCACAGCAATAAACCATCAGATAGTGACCTGTTGAACAAGTCAGTCAAGGCAGGCGAGATGACGGCCGATAAGGACTTGGGAATAAGTTGATGGATCCCATCAGGCCCATCAGATTTGATGTCGTCAAGTTTGGCGAGTAGTTGACCCACCTATTCAGCACCGCAAACTATAATGCCGAGTTGGGTAAACGTGGTATACATCGATTTCGGTAGACATTTGGTCATTTGCAAACGCGGAAGTGAAGTGAGCTGCCAAGACAGAAGCACACTGAGCGCTGGCGGCTAAGGGCTGTCCCTCTGCTTACTCCATTACTGGTAGGTAATCTGTCGGCTTCAACCGACACTTGACTTACGCAGACATCCCCTTCGGATCGGTCTTTGCGGCGGTTGTGAGCTGTTCTTCAAGGCACAGTCGCTTGCTGGTTTTTTCGTTTTGCAAATGCTTTGCTGCTTTTATGAACCTCGTAGTCTTCGATAGAGCCACAGTGAACGGATTTGCCCCACAGTCTGTTCCCCCGTAGAACAACTTTGCCATATTCCATGTCAAACCAATGTGACTTGACAGGTCCAACTTTCTAACGCTTCGCAAGCACAAACTGATTACACAATGCGTTCACACAATAATTTTTAGCTAACCAGCATGCTCCAACAGATGCGGCTTGCTGCAGAGACCAATGCACTGGCCTGGCGACCTGAGGCAAGCCGTTGAACTCCGTCTTCCAGTAGTTGTAATGTGGTTCCAGTGCGTTAGGTTGCTGTAGAAACACCTCCATGTTGGCAATAAGACCTGAATGGTCACTTGCTGCCAGATGAACCAGGATAGGGATGTCATACATATGTTGTTTAGAGCTTGTTACCATCAACTCTAAGCACAATGGAATTGAACGCGGTGTTATGCGCATCGGTTGGCATATGTGCTGTGCTGCACCAGTTTGGAATCCCATAACAGCGAAGTTTGCTTCGGCCTCATAATACCAGATGATAAGTCGGACTGCAGACCAACGTAATAGAGGACAATTAAAATCACCGATTAGTAGAAAATATGGGCGGCCCATGCGACAGCCAATCCAAACAGCGGTTGAGAATACTGCGACTAAATACATCCAAGAGTAGTTCCCCGCGTCCGAGGTGGATAGAGCACCACCACTACTCACCTAGGCCATCTTCCTTTCGGTCAGCGCACACAACTCTCAGCCACACAAAAGAATGGATGTGGATCAATACGCCATCGCGGGCATTCGACAATGTACCTCAACGGAAGCACTAGCAGCCACTAAGCTCAACTTCCTGCGTGAGTACTTCAACGTCCAACCACGTCTCTGCGAGTCCCGCTATATCTGGTCACTCGGAATCAACGTAGCGGCATAGCCCACTGCTCTTCTTCAGGAGAATGTAGGCGTTTTTAAAGGTTACAAGCGAGTTGTAGTATGAACTCCCGGGACTGCCTAAACGGTAAGTTACCGATTTATCCGAATTCAAGTTCGCGCTGTGACCACGGAAAAAGTTGCAATATCTAGGTTCTGATCTGCTTCATCGTTTCGTCACTTTAGCTCGACGATGGCACACTTGATACGCCCTTGGCCAGTTGGATCCATATCGGGACGAAGGTGCACCCTCTGGACTCTGTCTCCCCAGCCGAGAGAGTATAAGGTTCGGCCTGGCCTGGTAGGCAAAAGTTACCGTATCGCAAGATCTTTCACAGCAGTATTTTCGTCGAGGCGGATGATTTGCCTCACTTTCACTCCGACCTCAAGCGCGTCCAAAAGCATATTAACCAGGCTCTGTAAAACAAGAATTCTTGATAATAATGTGCCTGAGAAATGGATTGATGGACTAAGGTGCATGATACATCATCTAACCTAGCCATCGAATTATCATTTGAAGCCCTTATTGCACGAGGTAGTAGTATGGTAGTAGTAGTAGTTGTTGTAGTAGTAGTAATAGTAGAAATGGTAGAGCCCACGAGACCATGATTAGAGAAGCAAAAGTAGAGCTGCCTCCTCCTAATCATCGTGGCACAATTGTTGAAAGTGATCAACCCATTCAACTACTGTGCCGAAGGAAGAAGGGCAACTATTATTTTTCACACACCACCTTTTTTAATCTTTACGTTTATTCGACAATATGCTTTTGAATCTAATCTAGAGGGTACATGGATCAAAGGAACGTACAATTTGATAACAAACCGAACCTTTTAGCCTGTTTTTCACACTCCAATGTGGGGGGCAAAAATAACATGCGAAGGAGGAGCGTTCTAGGTTCTGGCTACCTGAAGGGGGAAAGGATGTTTCGGAAATTATGTCTACTGACGTGCATATTCGAATTGAGTTGGTAGCTACGCATATCGATATTGTGGCTGATTTGAAATAGATCGCGACCGACGTGATTGGGGTCTGACCTTACTTGATGCAGCAGGATAAAGTCTCAGAGCAGTCGCGATATGCACCACTGTCTAAGCATAGGACTTGCAGTCTCCATTTATATGGGGAGGTGTAACAATTCTCTAAGGATGTTTGTCGCCCTACGTTGGTCAGAATCAAGCGCATCTATATCGCGTTTGCGCCAAAACCGGCAGAATCGCGTGCTTTACGTGGGGCCTCCTGTAGGTGATCAGTATTTGTGGAACAATTGATAGCTCGAACCTGCTGAACGCCCTTCATAGTAGGCCAAGGAGCTGACCGTTTATGCTCGACGCCTTTTCGGCCAGTTTCGAGTAGCGAAAGTAACTCAACTCGATAATCCCCAGGTCACTTTTCTGTGAGTGTGTTGCAGCTGTTCTTCTCCCATTCGATCCTAATGATTACACTGATGGTCTGTGTTCATAACGTTACTTTCGTCAAGTTAAATTGAAGCTGGTTTTCGGATGACAATATATATGCTTTGTCGTGATATATCTTTAGTGCCCTGTGGTCGTCCACCGTCTTCATGATATGCATGATCTTGACGTCGTCTGCGATTAGCCGGAAATCCGACTGAATCTCACTGGTAAGAAGGTTGATTTGGGGGTAAACTACACTTGAATAAAATTAGGTCGGAGATGGAGCTACAGACGCCCGAATTCCGGCGAGGTCGATTGAGAAAGCTGCTTGTCCAAACGAGAACAGGATCACATATTCCATAGCTTCGAAGTTTGTACAGGAGATTGCGGTAGCACAGGTAATCGAACGCATTAGGGAAGTCCAGTTAGACGGCATTGTCCCCTATCATGGCATCGACTGACTCCGTTCAGCCTCTCTGTCTTACTACCAGTTTGTGGTGCGGGGCACACACACACTATAAACGTTAGCTATAGGCGGAAAACACCTCAACTACTGTGCCGCAATACAAAAGAAAAAGGGGAAGGTTATGCAACAGGTGCAAGCCAGCTGAGCTACGGGTAACGGATGGGCATCGTTCCGATGAGCTGTATGCTGGCTACTGCGCAGTAGAAAAAAACAATTTCCTATGCGAAATTATAAAATGCTAAATAATGAGGTCGTGGTTGAAGGGGGGGTTTAAGAGGGATGGGGTGGGACAAAGAAACTCACAACACGAACGCCACTGAAGTCGGCTCCTAGCCATATCAGCAAGTGTGTCCAACCAAACGTGTTCATCGTCATTCGGACCCCAACCAGGAAGCCGGGACGCTCCAACCGAGGCCAGCTCAGAAGCGAGGGCCTTCTTTCCTCTCGACCAAGTCATCGCTTGGCCACCTCTCCTCTTCTTCCATCCACACCCCCGGCGCGCAAACAACGCACGTCGAGCGAGTCGGTGAGCTGGCATGCGTAACACGTGGCCGAGCCATCGGAGCCTGGTGTGTGAAATAAGGGTGCTGAGCGGTTCAGATCCTTTTCCTGTGCCGTAAACAAGGCGTCGAACACGCTCGTTGCTAACTCGGTGTTCCCACCAGAGGTGAGCTACATTGCGAAAGCACCGGTGGTCGAACGTAACTAGCCACTTTATATCCGCTGATCTAAGGGGCCAGGTTCCACAATCGTACAGTAGGGTTGAACGTTCCGCTGCATTGTACACTCTACCCTTTAGGACGAGTGTGATGTCGGGCCGGCACCATAATTGGCGAAGGTTAGCAAAAGCACTTCGAGCTTTCGCTATACGGTTCGTGATCTCATCTTCAATCCCACGGGCGCTGCTCCAACTTCCCAGCCAGTTGAATTTTTGAACGACTTCCAGCTGATCCCCACCAAGGATCAGCGCAGGAGGCGGTCCAGACCTATCTTGGAGGAATGCTTTGCACTTCGATGGTGTGAAGCAAAGCCTGAAGCTGCTGACAGCCAGTGCTAATCTGTCCAGTGCCGCTTGACACGTTTGTGAGCTGTCACAGATTAGGGCAATATCATCAGCATACTCTAAGTCAAGATGTCGTTCTCCTGGGAGCAGATCCACACCTTCTAAGTCGTGTCCTGTGAACGCGATTTCCTTGACTTCGTCAATAGCGAAGTTGAAGAGAAAAGGTGACAGTGGGCATACTTGTCTCACACTCTTGGAAATATAAAAGGGCGACGACAGCTTACCGTAAGGCCTCACTCTGCCTGAGCTACGCACATATAATGCTCGGATAATATTCACATATTTCTCAGGTACACCTTTCCTGAGTATACAGTCCCAAAATGCATGTCTATCCACCGAATCCAATGCACCTCTGATATCGAGGAACACGACAATTGTGGGCCGCCAATATGTGTGACGGTGCTCCAACAACTGACGCAAAGTGAAGGTGTGGCCGATGCAGTCACAACCGCTACGAAACCCGGCTTGCTCTTCACGAATATGGTTTTCACGAGTGCCAGCCAGTTTGTGAAGGATGACAGAGGCAAGCAATTTGGAAGCGATGGAGATCAGGCTTATTCCTCTATGGCTATCGCATTCCGAGCGTAAGCTTCCCTTGAAAATTGGGACTGTGACGGAGCGGCTGCAGGCGGTTGGGACATTTTCCTGCTCCCACAAATTCACTAATAATTTGTATAAATCATCCACAAGAGCAGGTCCCACGAATTTGAAGAGGGCTGGAGAAAGATCATCAATCAGGTCCCGTGGCTTTATTTGTCTTCAACAGCGCAATCTCACTTTCGACTTCTGAGCGAGAGAGTGGATCCAAAGGGACAGCCAAGGGAGCGGGGCGATCAGTGACCGGCGAGAAATCTAAAAATACCGACCAATTAAATTGCCTTTCAAAGTGCTCAGTCCAAAGCTCTAAACGTTTTAACAAATTATGCATAGGCTGTCCACTCTCCTCACAAGTTGTTTCACTGACACCAGGTCTTCTGCTGCCCGTTGCCCTTATTAGCCGGATTAACTTAGGATCGTTACCAACGGCAGCAGCCATTTCAATCTCTGATGCACGATGAGACCATAAGGATTCGCGGTCTCTCTTCAGGCTAGCACGGAGTTTTACCCGCAGCTGTTTGCGAGTTTCATTGTGTTCGCTTCCAGCCCGAACATGCCGGCGAGCGTCGATAAGTTCCAGAGACTGAAAAGCGACCCAATGTCCATGTTGGCG
This sequence comes from Dicrocoelium dendriticum, assembly GCA_944474145.2. Lineage (NCBI taxonomy): Eukaryota > Metazoa > Platyhelminthes > Trematoda > Plagiorchiida > Dicrocoeliidae > Dicrocoelium > Dicrocoelium dendriticum. The sequence continues at coordinate 153,995,482 of OX104063.1, read as the reverse complement.
ATTAGACCTACCACATGAGGATTTGCCAGCTGCTGTTAAGTTCTGGTGAGTATTAAACCAGTGACCATCAATTGCATCCAGTGAGCGTTTATCCAACTCGTATGACAGCGTACTTTGATAGGCATTCAGAACAGCTGGTTTCGTCAGTTGGCCGGTGTCAATGCGTTCACCTCGTTGTCGTGGGCGTCTGTCAAAACGCATCCGCAGGTCAGCACATACAAGTGCATGGTCGGTGGCTACACAGGTGCTCCAAATCGAGCGACAGTTCTGGACGCAGCCTCTCCATCGGTAACTTATCGCAATGTGATCGATTTGCGACCATAGTTGGTCGAGGTAGGTGGGAGGCAAGTCACTCTCCGGCGGGTGCTGCATCGGAAATTAGTGCTCGCAAGAAATAAGCGAGCATCTTCACATAAATGAAGTAACCGCTCAACGTTATCATTACGGGAGCGTACACCGTGAAGGTCGCCCAAATGCAGTTCATCAGTGGATAATTTTCCAAAATGAGTGTTCAGATCCCTAGCCAGCACAACAGTGTCCGAGCTTCTTCTGTGGCGAAGAAGCTCGTTCAATTGGCGATAGAAGTCGTCTTTTATCGAATCATCGCTAGAGTTTATGGGTGCATAGGCAACTATGACGAATAGACAACTGTTGGTCCCGCATGACATCGAATCTTTGAACGAGGCAACGAATCGGACCGCGCACATCCGGCTACTGATTGGAATCCAATCAACCAGAGCAGCTTCAGCCCAGGGACTCAGGGCGATACCAACACCGGCTTGGCCGATGCTCGAAGCTGCATCGTCACCGGATAGGCGCAATGAGAAAGTGCTGCTGGTATCACTTGAAGGAGATCGCAGATTGAGCACGACGGTCGAGTCTTGCAGACGGGTCTCCGATAAGCAACAGACATCGATCGAGAGGGTCTCTAATGTCCAGGCAAGTGCAGCCTGTTGACCGGTTTGTAGCAATGTGTACATCGAGGCATGCCAATATGCAGAATGATCGAGGGCTCCAAATGGAAGCCGATTAACTGGACTGGACCGCTTGGTTAGACATGGGCTTGTCGACAGAACAGGAATGACTCTCCGCGTTCGCGTGTGCGTTGAAACTAGAAGGTAAAAGCCTAGCAAAGCAAGGTAGTGGGGGCCAGGAATTGGGTTGAAAACAAGGGGATAAAAGTAAAGCGGGAACGGGACGGTAAGCGAGAAAATGTGTAAGAGGAGGAATGAGAAGACGGAAAAGCCTGAACAGTAGCAAACAACCCCCTACTCACTCTGCTCGATGCAGCAGATATGGCACCGTGGATTATCCTCTGCGGTGGGCAGAGCATCAAAAAACTGTGTGAAGAGAAATTCATTGCATTTCGTGGGCAGGATACTGTCAGGTTGCCCAGGCCTAGACAGGAGAACCATTAGGGTTCTCAACCAAAGCCTTTGGTTCAAAAGTCAAACCGCAAGACAATGGGCTTGGCGTTGGGCTACAAGGAGTCCGTTTTAAAGAATAAGGAGCCACCCTCATTCTAACCACCAACGTGGAGGACCAGAGGGCTGAGTTCGTCTGGCCTCTAACCATTGACCAGTCTGGTATGAGTGGTTCTTAAGGTGCAAATAGCACCACCCAGCATAGCCCAATGGATCGCTGAAGCACCCAAACCATCGCATCACCGTAAGGTCAAGTCTCAGTGCGAAGCGGGGCGGAGTTCAGACGAATCGGTACAGCTGAGACAACTTGATCGTGTTGCTTCCAAGGTGCTCCATCTACGCAACTCCGAGAATAGCCTCCATAAATTTCGGTATAACTTGGAGGAGGGTGACTGCACGGTAATTCGGGGTTCCGAAAGGTTGCCACTCTTGTAAACACGAGTGACTGTTTCCCGGCTTATACATTGTGTGAAAATGTATTTCCTCAAGACTACGCTGAACGAATCGAGCTAACGGTTCGGCGGTGTTCATAGTGGCTGTGCTTTTTACATTCGATCTTATGCTGCCCACACCAGGAGAGCTGTGTAGGCGCAAATACTGTGGAATTTCATCATAGCTGCTACACTGAAGGACGTGCGGCTTAATCCAACGGGCCGAGTAAGCTGTGTTAATTTGGAAAGTGTGGGCAAGCTTTTGACGAAATGCACTGACCACCTCAGTTGTCACTAGCAGGGATGGGCTTCAAATGGCACTTCTGAGAATGTTGAAGAACGTAGATATGGAAAGATGAATCTCGTTTTCTTTCAGGCACTGCTGTATATGCACCAAAGTTTCATCCGAATGCCGTTCATCAGTCCCTTCGACCAGCTGCAGCACATCGGCTGTCAGCTTCCCTCCGCTGTTTCCTACACAGCTTCGCTGGGTAACGGTATCTTCTTGCCATGCTCTCATTGGCACGGGAAACTTCAGCAGCTTCGTATGTGTTTTTGTCGTCAATCAACACAAGCTTGGTACCATATATTCCTGAGTCAGTGACGTTCGTTTGCACCGCCGCTGCCTCGGAAATACGTTTTCTCGTCGTTCGTCGCTCATTTAGGTCGTTTCATGCAGCAGTAGGCTAATAAAACTAAGCAATGTTCCGTGGAGTCCATAACAGCCTACACTGTACCGATAATCGCGCAGCTGCAAGGTTTCTACTCACACAACATGTGAAGGTCGATAGGAAGAAGTGAAATCTGGGTCACCGCCTTTGATCGAGGTGAACGCCCTTCATACTAATTGTTCACCTTTCACGAGTGCATAAAGCACATTCTTGACTTGACTTGAGAATGTCTTGAACTAACGCCTGCTACATTAGTCTGACTGAATCGTTGCCTGAACATGGGCCAGCCGGCTTACTTCTCATTCCTTGCTAATGCATTGCTGATTTTCTGCTTAAAATAAAGTTTGTGTAGTTTGGTTTGCACAACATCCAGTTTGGCTTTCCAATCTTCCACTTTACTTTGCCACAAGTCCAGTTGAGACCGTGTGTTCTGTTTGGCTGAATTTACTGGTCCCATATTAAGGTTGGGAACATGCATTTTTCTAGTTCAACTCACTAAAGAATATGACTGCGTTGTGCTTCATGCACCTTAGCCAGAGGGAATCAAGCTTACTTTTTTCAGCACGTTCCAAATATTCTGAATTTGATGTTGCACCTAAAATGCGTTTAGGGAGTACTCTTTGCACTTGCCCTAATGCAATGCGGTCGCGTTTATTTGTGTTGCTGTACACCACTTGTTGGAATGGCTTACGTGTTCTAACTACTCTATGTCTCTATTTCCTCTGCCTTCTTCACGCATTGGCCATAAATAATGTCACACGTCTTCGCTTATTCGGTTCTTTGTATCCCATTACGTATCAATTTGGTTATCGTTCCAAATTCCCGTGCTCTTTCTGGCATGCCTCATCCTTCAGTATGACAGTTCCGATACCTTCGACAAACGCGTCGTTTTCTCATCCGTTTATATAGTATGTACTCTTCCACAATTTCGTCATGACTGTCCACTTTCCTTGCCCTTCCGCATTTCCACGCTTACTCCCATGCTTTCCACTTTCACACTAGAATTATGCACAGAAAACCGATTTTTACTAGCCCATGTGTGGGAGGCATTTTAGCAGATGAAATGGGTTTGGGTAAAACTTTGGAAGTAATTGCCCTGATTGCTACCCGTCCATGGATCGGATGGTCGACTGATGTGGGCTTGATCAGAACACTCGATGGACACCCATTACCCGCCTGTAATGAGATGGATGATGCCCCTACTCCACCCATGATCGACGCCGATCCCGATGGCTTCGTGTTGCGTTCGTGTGGCAATGTGGACGCGACGCGTGGATTCGACTTAGTAAAATGTACTCGCTGTGATGGGCCGTACCAGCACGCGGCTTGTGTCCAGTATGAACCTGAAAAGTTCTCTCCTCTCCCGGGTAAATATGGTTGCATCTGTCCTCCGTGCTGCAGTAAAGTAAGTCATCGCTAGCGTTTGTCCTATTATCTTAGATGTTCTGTCAACAAGATCACTTGAACAATTTATCGCCCATCACTCTGACTGGAACTTGTTCTCTTGGTTATCCCACTTGGCGAAATTTTTATGCCAACATGAGCTGAGCTCCATATGACAAGTCCTGTATCTAGGCCATTACACCGAATTCTTCGGCTTATCTTCACAGATATTTGTGCTTTTCGACGAATCCCATGAACTGAAAAGTGACGCAGTCTCACTGTTCTCTTGATTAGTCGGTCACTGACACGGTATCATGTTGGTTTAATCTTGCAGCAACAGTAGTTCATCAGAAGTCTTGCGCCTTGATTCCATAATAATGCTGCAAAACGCTTATTTTCCCACATAGATTCCTGTGTTTTTGAACAGTACTTTCTCAGTCCATCTTGAGCAATTCGAAGTTGACTGCTTAGGTTATAGCGACGTCAATCTCCCAACTCAATTCCTTGGCGAAGCTACATAAAAGACTAAGTTTGCTCATTTCACCGCATCCACGGGTATAGGGACTACTGTGACTATCACGTAGATAGCTACCGCTTAACATCAACGCTGCCTTCCATATCTACCGCAGGACATCATCTTCTAAACTGTAATACAATGTGGTTATCGTTTTTCGCCTTCTGTAACTGCGTGGTCTAAAGCGAAAGTGAATCGACCGGCTTGTTGTTTCGGCACAGTGTGATCTGATTTGACTTCACTGGGATGCGATAGTCTGCAGGCATCCGTGCTTCATTGGACTACGCTATGTGGCTGTTTTTTGTTAGCCCTACATTCATTCATATAAGGCAAGTCAGTGGATTAAGACTCATGCGTATGACGTCTGCTCAACACACTGCGGACCAATCCGTTTCTCTGCTGCCGTAGACACGTCTTCTCCCTTGCGATGGGCCGGAACTGTCGTGCGCGCTCATCTCTCGTCGGTGACGTCCGAATGACTGCCGATCCATCGCCGTCGCAACGGTTCTATTCGCCCCAGATCTCAGCCACCGTCACACATACTTTAAATCGAGATGCCCATAACTTGAGAGCAAATCTATATCTTTCTGCTCATCTTCATTGTAAACCGGTTAAGAAACATCTGGCCAATCTCTGCTCCATCACTTTAATTTTCCCTTCAACAGAACTGACGGGGGAAATGTCGTCAATCTAATCCTCTTCCTCTGACGGTACCGTGGTCAACTTTTGCCTACTTTCCATGCATGTTCAAACTGTGTGCCTCCAGGTAAGTAGCGGAATGACATTGAGCGGAATCATGTCCGTTACTTGCTGTTATTGATTTTCTCTAATTTGCGTTGCGGGCCGCATGTGTTACGCGACTTTCTTCCTCCATCAACCTCCTATCAGAGAAACATTTGATGTCACTTTTGTTTTCGGCATTCCTAATTATTCTATATTTTCGGTCCCTTCTTACCTCCGCGTCGATTCAAAGGCAACCTTAATTGTGACTCCTGAGCACATCTGGCAGTAGTGCAAGGAAGCGTTACAAGCGCATGTTGTTTCCGGAGCAATAGAATTTTTGTTAATTTGAAATATTTTTCACTCGTCATCTTAAACTCTGGTTCGGTGTTTTGTCCTTTCTCGGACTGTACTATTCAACGCGTCAGTCGTTTACTGCATGCGACCATCAGCGGGTCTGCCTTCTCTTGGTTTAAATTTCAACACTTGTTGCAACCAGTCTGTCTCAGCACTCACACATATTGAAAACAGTGAATTACCTTGGTAGGAACCTAAACGATAGGAATTTTAGTTATTGAGACGACATATATTAAAGAGGTACCTAAGGCTTTGTCTTCCTTTTCAGTTCTGTTTAGTTAAACAAGTATGATCCGTTTATAAGTAGTAGGGGGAGTATTTGAATTTGGAAGTTTCGTCGCAGTTAGGCGCAAGCAGATCGTCACCAGCCGTCCAGGAAAGCGCTAGACGGCCGTTTCGTCCTATTTGGACTCATCAGCAGCGCGCACCCACCGAATCCTGTCGGATTAGAACTCACGACCTTACTATGCGAACCAGCGACTTATGCCACTGAGCCGATGGCAACGGCAGGGCACCGCCGTGATTTATAACTAAACATTAGTCGCCTTAGCGGATTACATGCCAGCTCGATTGGTGGGGGCTTGCAAAGGAAGTTGTTGCTATGGGGCCAATCTTGTCCTCTCTACGTTCATAACATGCATGACAGTGGGGGATAAGCTGGCCTATATCGCAGTTAGATATCAGTCGTAATAATGAACAATGAACAATGATTTATCCCGGAATAAAAGCAAGTGCTTGACACTTCCCGTAGGACGGTTGAGGTGAATATGATGAAATCAAAATATATCTGGGTCATCTATCGAACGTCTGCCGAGATGAATAATTTGATAATTAACATCAGCGTAACAGTAAAAACTATCGAGCGTAAAGGTTCAGAAAGACACTGGGGTGCAATGATCGCTGAGGTGAAGAGTGAGAAAAGTAAAATATAGTCACTCACTTAGGTCCATTTGATGCATAATTCCTGTTGAAAAGCATGCTTGGCGTAATCCACAGTAGAGGAGTTTAGGTAACAAAACGCTTGAAAATAAAAGCAACCTCTAATCGTTTTTTGAAAATGTCCAAGCTAGGAGAGGATACAACTGAGTCTGGGAGTGCGTTCCAGGGTTGGCAAACCCGAAGGGAAAACTAATTCCGTCGATACAATAGACGGCTATATTGTTCCTTCAACTTTAAGCAGTTACCCCTGAGCTGCGTTTTGTGGCCAAGTTTCAGCAAATGGCGGCAGGCCTGGTTGAGGTCACTCAGTATCTGATACGCTAATATGAGATCGCCACGCAGCATTCGCTAGCGTCCGCTGAAAATTCTTTGTTGCTCTTCGTTGTGGTGCCTCTAATACTTCTAGATCGCGCTTCAACCAAGGTTGACAAGCTTGGATAGCGTATTCAACATGCTGGCGCATGTAGGAATTGTGCATCATTGGCAAGGTTGATGGGCCAAATTTTCCGAATGCCCTTCGCAACATGCTGACGTGCAGGTTGCCTCTTTTTATAGATACCTCAGCCTGTTTTGAACAGTTGAGGTCGCTCTGTACGGTCACACCAAGGTCACCTTCCTGGGAGCTATTCTACAATCCGTTTTTCCCAAATAAATAGGTATATTTATGTCTATGGCGTAATTGTACAACGCGACATTTGCCTACGTTGAATGGTAGGGCGTTTTGAACTGACCAGTTAGACACCGTGGTAAGATCGCCCTGGACCCGTTCGTGGTCTTCCGGTCATCTGATCCTTCGCCATATCTTGATATCATCAGCGAAAAATAGGAAATCGGAAGTAATTGATCTCGCCAAATCGTTAATGAACACCAAGAATAGACGACGTCCAAGAACCAAACCTTGTGGTACTCCACATACCACATCGATTACGTCAGACGATGATTCTCGTACTCTCACTACTAGCCGTCGTTCTTGTAGAAAATTGCCAATCCAACTCAGGATTGGGTCGCCAATGCCTTAATTCCAAAGTTTCTGAAGGAGAGTGCGATGGTCTAAGCGAGCAAACGCTTTTGAGAAGTCCAGATAGATGACATCGACTCCTACTCCATCATCAACCGCTTCTGTCCAGCTATTACGTGCAATTAACAGGTTAGTATTACATGAATGCTTTTGAGGAGAGTCATGTTGCTCTGGGGCTATTAAATTGTGGCTTTCCAGGTATTGCATCAGCGGACCTGCGATGATTGATTCCATCACTTTGGATAGTACGGGAAGTAGTGTTATTGGACGGTAGTTGGATACGCAAGGATAACAACTTCAACACAGCTTCCGCAGTAAAGGTGATGTTTTCTAAACCCGATGGTGGGGTATTAGAAATGAGGAGAATATTTGGGCTCGTTACCCACTGAAAAGATTTGGAGTAACGAAGCCGTAGGAGATCAGCTGCTTCCATTGCTGATCGCGTGCACCCATCAGCCGTGAGTAGCGCTGGAACCCCCGCTTCACCTTTCGAAGGCCGTTAACGTGCCTGTACAGGAGTTTGCAATTAGTGCAGAATCGCTTCATTAACTTCTGCTGATGAATGACCTAGTCCTGGCGGATCAGTTTCACACAGCAGTTACGATGTGTCACGAATGCAGTCCAGGTTTCGGTATTCAAGCAGTCGTAGTGATCTCGTCATGCCAAATCCCTCTGGGACATACATTTACGTGTTCTGTTCCTCAGAAATGACTTCCGCTTGTTTTTGGGTTGGAAGGACTTCTGTACTGAAGCGAGCGCTACCAGTGTGCTAAACGTCCTTGTAAATGTTTCCCAGGCAACATCTGGGGGGAATTCGGTTAAAAAAGTTCAAGATGTATCTTTAACAAGCTTAGACAACACATTGTAGTGTGTGACAGTATGCATGTTATCCTCCTCCTTTTCGGGGCATTCCGCATAACATATATAGTCAAAGAGTAGAGTAACATGAGCACTACGACCCAGTGGTGTGCTTGTAACTATCCCGTCAACCGTGAGTTCTTTGTTAGCACATGATCCAGTATCGACGTCTTGTTAGCAGTTTCAAATCTAGTGGGAGAGGTTACTTGGTTGTAAAGAGGGTGGCTAGCAATAAGCTATTGCAAGCGGGATTTGAACTGCTTACCCTCGGTTGCCGGCGTTTCTATGTCGTGCAGGTTAAAGTCTCCAGCGTTAAGAATGTGGGTGTAGGACTTGTTCAAAGCAAACTGAAAAACGTATGTTCAGTTTGGAGTCCATTTCCGACGTTGAGTTTGGTGGGCAATAAATAACGGCTAGTAGACGTGTGTCCTTGTTTCGCAAACACAGGCAACACCAAAGCGAATTAGGAGCTCGAATTTTCGGGTGATCGACAACTTCACATCGGAGGGTTGTATTATAGTAAAGAATCACACCGCCACTCCTTCCGGTTCTATCGGTCCGAAATAGCGACTTACTGGGTAAATTGATCTCAGAATAAATTATCTCAGGTCTTAACCATGCCTCTGTAATCCTAAAGAGGTTCCTCGGTGGTAAGGCATGGAGTTCTCTAAGTTTGGTCAACTTGCTTAGAAGGTCTTGGGCGTTTGTGTACATACAAGATAGGGCTTTTGTTGTTAGGAGTTCATTGATGGATATCAACTTTGTGTTAGTTGTTAAACCGGCCGTTAGGTGGCTGGCCATTAATCGTTTTTTGATTTATGTATTTCAGTCTTGTTGCATGGCATTATTGAGCGTCCATGAGCAGTCATTTCACTGGTGCTGTGCTCGGTCCTCTCGTGTGACGTGGGCGCTGTTGTGTCGGTTTCTCCACAGAACTATTCAAATAAAGAATTTGTTGCGTTTGTAAGTTCCATTGAATTGCTTCCGTCATTTGGTCATTCATCTGATGCCTTTAGCCGGATCTCTGTTGGCAACCTAACTAGCAACTTTAACCAGCTATCCAACAGAACTTGAGTGTAGTATTACTTTAATTAGCCTTGGAACGCAGCCCTTTTAGTTACGTGATGACAGAACTTTTGTCAGGGATTTGGCAATAACATTGTCAACAGAGAGTGCTTCGCGGGTGTAACAACACTGCTCTCGGTCATGTGTTGGTACATCGTGATCAGAAGAATGCTGAAGCGCGGGAACACCATGAACAAATATTGTTTTCATACTATCCCTATTAGGAATACCGCGGTGCTCAACTGCTTCTTTGGGGCGATCTTTCCAAGGTAGATCATGTAATATGCGCACTCCGCTCGGTAAGTAGCGAAGACGAACTGCTGAGAGAAAGACAGCCTCTCTCTCATCTGCTGAGTGTAGTGTTACTCGAAGACTTCGAGGTTCACCAGAGTGCACCGAGGTCGCGTGACGCGCTACGCGTTGCTGCACTGCAGGCTCAACCCGAATACCAATCGCCTCACAGATGGAACTCCACTGGTTGCGATCGTCTTTCAACTTGCCTTTTATTATGCCAGATTTGGATTCGGGAACATTGGTGCACACGAGAGTTAACGGAGCGTGGTTTTGTCTATCGAGTGTTGGCTTTATACTTTTTGCCGGTAATTCGTGTTGTTTAGAGGGCACCACGCAGTACGGTTCGGTGACCCGTGACTCAGTGGCATAAGTCGCTGGCTCGCAAGAGTAAGATCATTGGTTCTAATCTGGCAGGATTCGGTGGGTATGCGCTGCTGACGATTACTAATAGGACGAAACGGCCTTCTAGCACTTTCCTGGATGGGTGGTGGCTGTTTGCTTGAGTTTAAACGCAATGAATCTTGACAAAACTATGATCCGAGCGCTGCACGGCGGCGCATCCAGTTTCCATGACTTTTACCGTAAAAACAACAATAACAACCATAGGACAGTGATTTTGGATGCGAATAGAATGCAGCAAATAGAAACACAAAGTAAATGTGTTGGCCTAATCAGAATGGAATGAAAATTAACAACCAGATGAAAGAAAATGAATGCAGGAACGCCACTGATTTCTTGACTGCGCCATGTCTGACAAGGCCTGCAACCTATGATGTGGGTCTTTTCGAGGCCCCCATCCAGATGACACACAAGAGCGTGATCTAGTCTCTCAGACAATTTTTCGATGCCTCGCTGCCGAGTCATGAACTGGTCACCTCGAGGTTTCACCCAACTTGATGCAGCCACGGCGTATAATGCATGCCGAAGAAGCCGATCAACGGACATACGGATAGCATAGTCAAACCAACGCAAGCGACTAGGAGGTAGCGAACACTCGAGTGCTAAGTGTATTTTTACCGAAACCAACAGGCGCACCTCCGCATTGCTCATCCGGTATTCCAAATAGACGTGAGCCATACTCCACAAACACCGGTTGTCAAACATATCCAAGCGTTTAATGGCTTCACAGCGGACTAGCCAGGTCTCCGTTTCATACAGTAAGCCAGGTCTTGTCGCAGCGTTATACACCCTGCCTTTCACTCCCAAGCTGATATCCCGTATTCTCCATACATTCTTGAGCCTCCGGAATACCACACGGGCCTTGCTGATATGCGATGTAACTTCTACTCTAATGTGACCACCAGACCTGACACGGCTACCGCCACTTCCAGTGGCTGGTCGGAAATAGCTACAACCGTAGATGCGTCGGCCCAGTTTTACAACAGCATCTTGCACTTAGTAGGTACAATATACATGACGAAGCGAGCAGCGCTACGCACAAGTATGTGCAATAGTGTTAGCATAGCAGATGCATCAGACCCAAGGAGAACTATGTCGTCCGCATACTCCAGGCTTGTCAGTCGGTTGCCTGACAGAACTTCCACTGCAGAATAGTCTGAAAGAATCGGGTCAGGCATACTCATTTCGATCACAAAGGTGATGAGGAAAGGAGATATGGGAATAACCCTGACGAACCCCACTTGTAGTGTGGAACTCAAGGTAGAGTTACCCGTACACCCTTACACGGCAGGGGAATTCAGAATCGAAAGGAGTTTAGCTGGCACGGCCTTCATGGATAGGCAGCGCTACAGGTTGTCTCGATAAACAGAGTCGAAGGCGGCTTTCAATTCAAGGAAAAGCACCATAGTCGGTCTTCAGTATGTGTTTTGCTACTCTAAAACTTGGCGAAGAGTAGATATATGGTCGCTACAAGCACAGCCAGGGTGGAAGCCAGCTTTCAGTAATTTGTCGAGGAGTGATACCCATGCGAAGTTCTGAGGCAAAGTAAATAAGGCTAATGCCTTCATTCTGGACGTTATATGATGCACTTTTCTTTGCTGAGTTCATCGCGAACTGCATTTGCGGTTGTTCTTGTGTTGGCTGTCCATCTGTGGTTTGCACATTTTCAATTTGCAATCCGCCGTCGATCGAGCGCTTAGGACGTCTGGCTTGTAATCCACATTTCACCGGTCTGAGCCCTTTTAGGTATGAGTTGCCTCATTGTATCATTATCCAGCACGCGGCTGTTGATGGTTGCGTGACAGCCAAGCGTAGGTTGTCGATGTGCACTTTATTTAGGCGGTGGTAGTGGTCCATGTTTGACCCGTCCCATCCGGTTCGCCCGCAGCAATTACTCCTGCCACACCGCACCTCGATTGTCTGTCGTTGTGCTTCATTTGGTTGATGAATTTGCATTTTGTGATGCGCATCACAAAGGTGACTAGTAATCTGTTCTCCAACCTGTTCGTTCAATTAGGTTGCTTTGCTCAGAAAGCTATCTGACAGGTCACCGGAAAACCTGACCCGGCCTGTAGTGTTCAAGTATAGTGCATGTAGAATTTGCACATATTTCGTGGGAACACTTTCCGCGTAATTATTTCGAACAGAATGCATCGATCAGCTGAATCGAACGCAGCCTTGAAATCGAGGAAGGCAGCTATTCTCGGTCGGCGGTATGCGTGGCGCTGCTCTAGCACCTGCCGCAGAGTGAATATACGGGCTATACAGCCACGTCCTCGATGGAAACCTGTCTGCTCTTCTCTAACCCGAGATTCTCGTTCTACAGTGAGGCGACGAAAGAAAATCGAGGCAAATAATTTTGTCACAACTGGTGTTAGACTAATCCCCTGTGCTTAGCGCAGTCTGAGCGACTGCCCTTCGTATGCATTGTCACTATGATCGATGCACTCTTGTTAGCCGGGCACTCTTACTTTCAAACATGTTTGAACAGGGTGGTCAGTGATTTGCAAAGGATCTTGCCCCCAACCTTAAATAGTATGGGTGCGAAGGAATGCGGCCAGCGGCACGAAAACCATTGAGGGCAGTGATCGCCTTTCGAAACTGCCTCCGACGGAGACTCTAAACTAACTATCCATGCCTCGTCCGGCATCATCTGAGTAGGAAGAGGTCCTGGAGCAGGGGGGGGGGGCAGCAGAACTGGTCTTGAAAGTGTGCCTCGCAACTAGCCATGCGGCGCTCCTTATGGTGTATCAGTGAACCCGCGCTGTGTCTGTTGGTCTCACTGACGCCTGGTTTTCTGGACCAGTGGTGCGGATTAGCTGGAAGAGATTGCGGTAATTGCCCACTGCTCCTGTCTCACCAGTTTCTTGAGCCCGACTGGTCCACCAGGCTTCCTTGTCAGCACGTACGCTTCACTTTTTTTCGCACCTAATAGTCCGTCTGGTAACATTGTGCTCAGAGCCAGCCGTGAGGTTTGTTCTGCATTTCAACAGGTTCCCTGACCTCTCGGATATCCAGTGACTGGTGCGGTGACGATGGATAGTGCTACAAGCAGATGCTCCCGCGTCGTGCGTTGCAGCCGAGAACCTATTCCACTGAAGCTCTGTGATTTTAGGACAAGACAGCGAAAGTTCGGTACGCAATGCGTCTTGATAGGCTAGCCAATAGGCTGAGACAATTTCTCTGTTGTCAATCATGGAGACGCTATGTGCGCATCCCGCCGAATCGTTAGCTCGATTCTTTCAGCGTAGTCTTAAAGAAATGCAGCTTTCCATATACAAATATATACATGCTTTATCAGGACTTTATATATATATACATACAGACAGAAATTCGTCATATCTAGACGCATTCAGACAGCCATCCTACCCCCCGGAAAAGCACTGTACGCGCGTTACATACTTTCTGGAATCGTCAGCAGTGGGCATTCCATTTGACCTTACTAAGGCTCGAAGACGCTACTCGACTGGTGCCAGTCCGTGGTTGCGGCCACTGAGCTACGGCGTACGACAACGACCATCGTAAATAAGTTACTAGATGTGATATAGCGCCGCACACTATCCCCTGACTTACGCGTTACAGCCTCACAGAGGACATGGTAGTCTATTCACCAAGCGACGAGCTTACCAAACATAAGTCGCCGATTTATCTATGGCACCAGTCGAATTGCGGGTTCGAGCGCTACCATGGTGCGATGGAATGCGCACTACTGACGATTCCCGAAAAGATGAAAGCGCGTAAAGTGCATTTCCAGGCGTGTGACAGCTGTCTGTGTGTTTAGATGTGGCGAATTTCTCCCTATACCCTTCAATTCCCTTAGTACTCTTCTGCAATATATATATATATATACTAACTTGATAAAGTAGCACAAATCCGGTGTCTGCTTCAATTAACAAGTACAGCATAATGAGGCGTAAACGAGCAACACAAAATATTTGCGATAAGCTTTCGGACTCTGAGTTGGGAAAAAGACACATTGCAAACCCATGCTCGACTTAAATGTACATGAAATCCTCAGAACACACGAAAGCAACCATCTTGAATACTGGGGGATGCTTTTATATACTAATGTAAAGCTCCGTTGTGTGGAGTAAAGCTTTTGCTTGCCATTTCCAATATTCCCCAGCTGCGATTGCTAACTTACCCATTCTATGTGCTATAAAGTAAAAATAATGTCCTCCCCGTACAAAAGCCCATTTCCCCAAAACCCATATAACACAAATTCTTGAAGGCCGAACAAATTGTTTACTGCAGTTTACCCCTTCTTTGTAATATGTGTAGTATAGGATGCGCTAAATACTGTAGACAGCAAACGCCGTCGACTGTCCTAGTACACTTTATTACTTATTTACACGGCTTCAATATCATTCCTTCAAGATTGAGATTGCAAATTTGTCTAAGTGCGGGGCACTTTAAATCTGGCATGTCTAGACAGCAGAAATTCACTCGTAATTGTGGTAACGCTTCAGCGTGTACCACCGACTTGCCACACATGAAGTCATATCCTCACATCTGAAATGAAACAACGCTCAAGAGTTACTGGAAGCTTCGATGTTACATTCATATGAACGCAATGTTAAAGTCAAACTAACGGACGGTAGACTCATAAACCCACTTCAACTTTGTCAGCTACAGTGATACGGTAGCCAATGATTTAAAAATGCAACCGATAAAGCCTATCTCTTTGCAAGGAGCAGTTAGCTTTAATGCTGACTGATAGACCATGAAATTTGCAGCAACCTCAGTAGGCTAGAATTTCTGCAAACAGAGTGAAAGTGTTCTAAATGTATAGCTATTGGATGAACATGATGTAAGTCGATAGCTTACGTGGTAGGTTTCACGCTCTTTTCCGCCCATCGTTGCCTGAAGTGTAATGACAAAAATGCAGCCTATAATGCATTGCAGGATGGGGAAAGAGTGACACAGGTAAAGTCCCCGTCTGATATTTTGTTTCATGACAACCTAACTTAAAACGAAATAGCTGGCTAGCCGAACAACCTCCACCTGGTGACAGCTGGGTGCTTCAGGTTAATCCCGTTCCAGCGAATAGTTCGTCGGTGATGTTCCAGGACGTGGTTGGTTTTCGCCTGGCGACCGTTCTCCCTATAAAAGCCACGAAGATCCGTTCAACAACACTGCGACGTGACGGATGGGACTCGCCACTAAATATAGTCACTGCCTCTTCCCCTTCCGGATAATCTCCACTTCATAAACGTCATCCATTTCGACGAGTTCCATAGAACCCTTCATACCATGACGAACACAGCAAACAAAATCACGAATTCAGTCACACCTCACAAGTTCACTCAGCATGCCCACTAACACTTATGGTTAGTGACATCCGGTTTGGGATTTGCCTTTCACTTTGGCCAGCCACAGGACGACTGCGCCTACAGAGGGACAATGGATGGCTTGTACTGCACCACCCACAACTACAACCACACACTCCATATCCAGTGTAAACCCGAAGGAATAAGACCGGGAGGCATGTGGATGGGAGCCACGTTTCATCAACGCAGCCGGCCCACACTCCTTCACAGGCAAACACAAGCACACTGTATTAGGGAAACCAAGAGAACACAATGTGATGGCTGGACCGTAGTCCGCTCCACACTGAGTGCAAGGAACCACTCTTCGAGCCTAGCACCACCACAAGGACCGTGCACCACGTCCCCTCCAGCAACGACTAACTGTCTCCCGGAGCTAGTATGGACGAGGTAGTGGGTAATAGACAGGTAGGCACCTTGTCAATATGCACATCAAGCGGAGCCACACCGGGGATGTCAAACAACAGCCAAGCACTTTAAACGACAACAGCAAATAAATTATACCTGTTAAAGCATACGGCTATGACGACATAGCTCTTCGCTAAATTAGCATATGAAGTAAGTTGGTTAGCAATGGATCGGCGATAAGTATCAAATGTTTAATAGTTACTTAATAAATGCCACCAACGCAATAAAGTTAACGAATTTAACCATAATTAGCGTAAGGAACGTGCGCAAGTTACTAGCATTTATCTAGGTAGAGAGAACAGACCAAATAAAAGGAAATGAAATTTATCCGGCTTAACAAAGGTAGTTTAACAGTTAGTTGGTTTGGCTCAACTGCGGTGGGGAAGCAGCATGAATGCAACATCAGCCTCAGCATGGGGCAGCACTAACACATATGCTTACATATATAGAGACAAACAAATCTAGTATGTTAATGGTTTACATGCTATATTTTTATACCATTACTGACCATACCTGTTTGCCTTATCATGATCATGTCTTCGCAGACGTTCTCCGCCCTACCGAGAAGGAAACATTTATTTATTTATCTATAAAACTTTTAGAGTAAAGAATAATTTATCAAACGATTCGTCTTTCCTTCAAGGAAACCGATAGTAGTTCCTTACTTGTAGAACCTATACGGAGAAAGGTAGGTAAAGGAATTCAGAATAGCCAGTCGGTAATCCCCCAACCAGTCATGTTCGTAATTCCGTCTACGAAGCCGGTAGATGACGTGTAGAAATTCCGATGAATGTCTTCGTGTCCACTTCCGACATAAAAACCGCAGACAGGTGACATGTAGTTCTGCAGCCTGAAACCAGGCCAATCATCCAGTGCTTTCAGTTACCCTTAGAGAGGTTGCATCAAAAGCTGTCACTCGATTTGGAGCACAAGCTTAGGCTCCAACAACGCACTTGTCTGTGCGGGACTGCGAGTTGCGTTCCGGCGGATTGCCGAATCGACGGTGTGACTGCATAGACACCCGTCAACCGGCTAAGCCAGACATTATGAAATTTAAGCAACGTACGCGAACTTACGGTCTGAGTAATAGCTTCCTTAACAAAAGCAAGTCACTGGTCACATGTTCACCAAATATCATTTGCATAAGGCATGTCTTCATGTGGTAGATCAAACTGCCAATCCGTATATTAGGTCTGTACCCAGTTTCTGAAAGTTGCGACTGCTTGCTGGCACATTTCGAAAGAAATCAAACAACATAAAACTCTCTGAGACTTCCCGACAAACCTGGGTGGTCACTTGAATGTGGGAGACAAAGTGTGGTCCCGTTGTTGCCGGAATAAGAAACGGCCAGTCACTGGTAACTATAGGAGGTTATTTAGCCTAAATCGGGAAACAGGTAACATGTTGCCTCAGGTTAACGAGACTAAATGCGACCAATGTGGGCAGCCTATACACCGGTTATGAATACGCATTCAGAGTTTGGTTGGGCACATTAGAATACCATTTAATTGGCTGCAATTATTAGATGCACAGACGGACAGTACTCACCCTGCTCTTCGGGTCCTCGTTAGATCCATCCTTTCTTGCAGGAGTCGAAAGTGAGATCAGAATGCAGAATTTTAACAAAACGTTGGGACCAGGTGAACTTCGTACAGCACTCTTCAACTTCGAGAGATCTGCTATTGTGGAAGATTTACGCGAGCTGTTCGTGAAACCGTGGGAGCAGAAAACTGTCCCATCGGACTGGAACTGCTCGGTCATTGCTATATGTTTCGTAATCCGTTCGTAATGCAGCAATCATATAGAATTTAATCCAATCTTCATCATCGTAAAATTATTCGTCCTGTCGTTTGGTACAGACTGGCTAGAGCGCGTGAGTTACGTTCGTGAAAGACAGACTGCGTTTCGCTAAAATTGAGACCTCAGGAAACACATCTTCAATTGACGTCGATTGTTAAAGCACCACCGCGACCCACCGTATTCCTGTTCCTCGGCATCAAGGATGCTTACAATTCATTGAATTGACGCTTTCTATAGGAGTGCCTTGTTATGAAATAGGTAACAGCAGAATAAGTCACAGGGTATTTTAAGCGCATGGCTCGGTCAGAGAGAAAGTTAATGGCAGGTTATCACTGCACCACAATATTTCCAGCGGTGTAAGACCAGTAGGCTTGCCGTCATCTTTGCCATAGACGAAGCCATGGAAACCACATTCACTGTACACCGTTTGAAAGGTGATGTGTTAATCGTACGTGACCAACTTCTTGACTCAAAGTACGTCGAACATATTTCTATCATCGGTGACCCCACAGAACCATGCCAAGTAGACCTAGACAGCTCATTGCTGGCTATCAACCATTGCGGGGTCTATTTTGCACCTTCCAAGTGTAAAGCATTTCTTCAAGTTTGGCAGGTACAGTTCCCTGCGCTGACTCATGGTGGGGATCAGCTGGACCTCGTTCAGAAATTCAACTGCGTAAGCAGCTGGATCGACCCACGTAGTATAGATAATGAGATCACCAACCATATGGCTGGAACACGGTTAGCCTTAGAAATTCTTCTCCACTTGTGGCATTGGTGCGACATCTTTCTCGCTCTTAATGGTAGAGGCTACGATGCAGCCATCCGTGAGACTCCACTATATGCTTGTGAACCATGATCCGTCATTTCGACAGACGAGAAAGCCGACAGGCCGCTTGTGATTTACACTTTCAACAAGTTTTTAAGTTTAACGCTAAATAAACAATTAAATTTTTTGTTCCCACCACGAATGCCCGTAGCTTAGCAAAAATATGGGGGGATCAATGCGTCAATAATCAGCGTATTCCGCGTTCTGCTTATACACAGGTAGGTAAGTGAACCGCTTAGCACCATTGTTCCACCATTGTTTCCGGATCCTGTGCTACTGCAGTGTACAATGCAGTAGTACGTTCGACCCTATTGTACGGTTGTGAAACCTGGCCGCTTAAAGCAGCGGACCTGAAGAGGCTAGTTACGTTCGACCACCGGTGCCTTCATAATTTAGCTCACATTTGGTGGGAACACCGCGTGAGTAACGAGCGTGTTCGACGCCTTGTTTACGGCACAGGAAAAGGATCTGAACCGCTCAGCACCCTTATTTCACACATCAGGCTCCGATGGCTCGGCCACGTGTTACGCCTGCCAGCTCACCGACTCGCTCGACGTGCGTTGTTTGCGCGCCGGGGGTGTGGATGGAAGAAGAGGAGAGGTGGCCAAGCGATGACTTGGTCGAGAGGAAAGAAGACCCTCGCTTCTGAGCTGGCCTCGGTTGGAGCGTCCCGGCTTCCTGGTTGGGGTCCGAATGACGATGAACACGTTTGGTTGGACACACTTGCTGATATGGCTAGGAGCCGACCTCAGTGGCGTTCGTGTTGTGAGTTTCTTTGTCCCACCCCATCCCTCTTAGCCTCCCCCTCCAACCACGATCTCATTACTTAGCCTTATATAATTTTGCATAATAATTTTTTTTGGGTGCACAGCAGCCGGCTGGTAGCTTACCGGAACGATGCCCATCCGTTACCGGTAGCTCAGCCAGCTTTCACCAGTTGTTTTTTTTCTCTCCTTTTTTCTTTGTATTGCGGCACAGTAGCTGAGGTGTTTCCCACCTCTAGCTAACGTGTATGTTAATGATGATGATGATGCTACGTATGACAGCACACCAATTACTGAGGCCAGCCGATTACTAAGTCAAGAGCAATGGGAGTTATCACTTCTAATTTGACATCTGCTATGGGCTACTGATTCACTGGTTTGGTTCCGAAACATCATGTACACATTTAGTTGTATACACTTGTTGACATGAAGAAGAACGATTTCCTTGGCGCCTGTGTTGTTACTTTCCTTATCACGCCCCATCCCGCGTAGCCCTCTTCTTACTACAATGTGGTCATAAAGCACGATATAAAGCAAAGCATAATAATATTTCTGTACTGCCGCGTTTGTTGTTGTATTTCATTTTCGTTCGTTTTTTCCGCCGTCTACTTAGGTTTCATTGCAGCACAGTGATCGGGATTCGCCTCATCCACAGCCGATTTGTAGGACTAATGAATATACCTAGACCTCTATTGACATGCACTTTACTACTTTTTAATTAGTTACTCATAATATTTCAATGAATTTGTTAAATTTCCTTGGTTTAAATCGAATTAACTATAGTGAATTCAAACGAAGCAATGGATTCAGGAGTGGTATATCGTATCATCAATAAAACTGGGAGGGAGATGCCAGTTCATAGTTGTAGTACGTGTGCTAAAACTGTGAGGCTGTGAATCCGGCAGAATTGCTATCAACACACAGCTTCTGAGCAAGGGTGTAGGAAAATGTAGACCCTCTATAGGAATTCAGTTAAATGTATTTGAATTTAAACTGATGTATGCATATTAAATCCGTCGCAACGAGACTGGACCTTAACGGGGTGCGACGGTTTGCGTACCTCATTGACCCATTGAGCTATACTGGGTGATGCCTCCGAGCATCTTGAGAGCTACTCCTACCAGGTTGGTCAATGGTGTGAGGTCAGACAAACTCAGTCTCCTGGTCCTCCAGGTTGGGGGTTTGAAATGGGTTGGCGTCCATTTCTGTAAAATTAAATCACTGCCACCCCGCTGCCTTGCGGACAGGCTTTTGAGCCAAAGGCTTTGGACGAGGACCCTAATCGTCCTCCTGTCTAGGTCTGGGCGCCCTGCCAGTATCGCAGCCCACATACAACCATGACATTTTCTTCAAACATAAACTTCCTCCTGCATCGATCATCGCGCAGATTATCAAGGGTCGCCTTATCTGATGCATACAGCAGGGCGGATAAGCGAAAACATGTTACTGCTGGCGCCTCCCTTCTTTCTTTTCCACCTTTTTCTCTTACTCCCATCCCGGCCCCCATTACTAAACTTCCTTCTATAATTCCCAGCTTAATTGACAGCAATCGAAGTGCTACTGGAGTAGTACCATCTGCAGCCACCATCCCACAGCACCCATCGGATGCCTATCGGCAAAATTCCCTTATAAGGCCACGCTGTCCCGTTTCCATGGCGACCTTCAACGTCCGCACTCTAAGACAAACAGGTCAACAGGCTGAACTCGCACGCACCTTGGACACACTGGGTATTGATGTGTGTTGTGTGTCCGAAACTAGGATCAATGACCCTAACGGGGTTATTGAATTGACTGCACCCGGCTTATCCTCTCGTTATTGGTTGCACGCATCCGGAGACGCCGATGCGGCACTCACGGGTCAAGCTGGTGTAGATATCATTCTCAGCTCCAAGGCTGAGTCATCGTTGATTGATTGGATTCCGGTGAACAGCCGTTTATGTGCAGCCCGTTTGACGACATCAGCTAAGGTGAATTCGCGAAGTAGTACAAAACGCTGTTTGTTTGTGATTTCCGTTTATGCTCCCACCGACTGCAGTTCTAATGCAGTCAAGGACACATTCCATGACGAACTGAACGCGCTACTACGCAGTGCTACTAGTTCAGATATTATAGTACTTGCAGGGGATATGAACGCACAAGTAGGGCGTCTGAGCTCTTCAGAAGCTCAGCTGGGTGGTAAGTATGGACTTAACTCCAAACGGACTGACAACGGTGAGCGTCTGCTGCAACTGTGTGCGGAGCACCAGTTGTTTCTTACTAGCACTGCTTTTAGCCACAGTGGGCACCGAAGTGCCACTTGGCGTCCACCTGTAGCTGGCCAGCGATGGACCCAAATTGACCACATAGCCATAGGTTACAGGTGACGCGGTTCCATTCTGGATTGCCGCTCGTACTGGAGTACCTGTGTCGACTCTGATCATGCCTTGGTGCGCTCTCGTTTCTCCATGAACTTTACCGGAAGGCGCACAAAGCGTCTCCCCCGATTGGCAACGGAGAAATTGTCCCAGCCCTCTGTCAGGCAAGCCTATCAAGAAGCACTGCATAGCGAACTCTCGCTGTCTTGTCCTAATGACACTGAACTTCAGTGGAATAGGATCTCGGCCGCTATGCGCGACGCAGGAGCATCTGTTTGTGGCACTATCAGTCGTCACCGCACCAGTCACTGAATATCCGAGAGGTCGGTGAACCTGTTGGAAGCTAGAAGACACCTCCCGGCTGGTTCTGAACACAATGTGACCAGACGGGCTATTAGGCGTGAACTAAAGCGGAGCCTACGTGCTGACAAGGAAGCCTGGTGGACCAGTCGGGCTCAAGAAATGGAGGAGGCAGGAGCAGTAGGCAATTACCGCAAGCTCTTCCAGCTAATCCGCACCACTGGTCCCAGGAAACCAGGCGTCAGTGAGACAATCAGAGACAGCGCGGGTGCGCTGATACACAATAAGGAGCGCCGTATGGCTCGTTGGGCTGAACACTTTGAAGGTCAGTTCAGCTGGCCCCCTGCTCCAGGACCTCTTCCTACTCAGGTGATGCAGGACGTGCCATGGAGGGTTAGTTTAGAGCCTCCGTCGGAGGCCGAGGTCCGAAACGCGATCACAGCCCTCAATCGTTTTCGTGCCGCTGGCCCGGATTCCCTCCCACCTGCACTATTTAAGGATGGAGGTGAGGTCCTCTGCAGGGCACTGACCTCCCTATTCGAACGTATCTGGAACGAAGAGAGTGTGCCGGCTAATTGGAGCGAATCGATTATAGTGGCAATATACAAAAAGGGCAGTTGACCAGACTGTGCGAACCACAGGGGTATTAGCCTAACGCCAGTTGTGACAAAATTACTGGCCTCGATTCTCGTTCGTCGCCTCACTGCTGAACGGGAATCCCGGATTAGGGAAGAGCAGGCCGGTTTTCGCCCAGGACGTGGATGTATAGACCATATATTTACTTTGCGGCAGGTGCTAGAGCAGCGCCACGCATACCGCAGACCGACAATAGCTGTGTTCCTCGATTTCAAGAGTGCGTTCGATTCAGTCGATCGATCGATTCTGTTCGAATTACTTGCGCGAAAAGGTGTTCCCACGAAATATGTGAACATCGTACGTGCTCTATACTCGAACACTAGAGGCCGCGTCAGGGTCTACGGTGTCCTATCGGATAGCTTTTCGACTACAAGTGGCGTTCGTCAGGGTTGTCCGATTTCCCCGTTTTTGTTCAATTTCGTCGTGGATTCTATCATGGAGTGTTCCCTTGCGGAATCTCAAGATGTAGGCGTTGAAGTGCTGCCTGGTGAAAGGTTAGTTGATTTAGATTATGCGGACGATATCGTCTTGCTTTTCGACAATGTTGAGGCGGCACAATCAACCCTGAATAGCCTGTCCAGAGTGGTCCCTTTATTTGGTATGCACTTCGCACCTTCAAAGTGCAAAGTGTAGCTGCAGGACCACCAGCCACTTGATGACCCCTTGACGCTTGTAACGTGAAACTCGATGTGGTTGATCAATTGACTTCTCTTGGCAGCTGCGTCAGCAATGATGGGGACGTAGAAACTGACGTCAGCTCACGCATTGCAAAAGCCAGAGCTGTCTTCTTGAACCTGCGGCATCTTTGGCGACAGAAGGGAGTTTCCCTTCGTCTGAATGGCCGTGTATACAAGGCCACAGTGAGGGTCGTTCTTCGCTATGGTAGTTTGACTTGGCCCCTTCGGTCTGAAGATCTGAGGCGCCTTCAAGTCTTTGATCATCGTTGTTTGCGAAGCATTGCTGGTGTCGGATGGCACCAGCGTGTCCGCAACGATGATGTGCGTAGGCGAGTACTAGGTGGTGATAATCATACTAGCTCCCTAGAACAACAGATAGCACTGAATAAATTGCGTTGGCTCGGGCACGTGCTACGCATGCCTGGTCACCGCTTACCTAGGAGGGCCTTGTTCAGTCTACCAGGTGTAGGATGGCGCAAGGCTCGAGGTGGACAGAAGTTGACTTGACAGCGGGAAATGAAGTCACTGACGACCAAACTGGGTGCCGTTGGTCCGTCTCGCCTTCCGGGTTGGAGTCCACGTGACTCACCTTGTGTTTGGCTCGAGACTTTACAGGACATGGCTCGCAACCGACACCAGTGGCGCGTTTGCTGCCGTCTCCTAATCGGATTGTCTGTTTAAAGTGTGTTTGGTGCTGAGTTATCTGCGGGGTAATGGCTGATTATGACGCGTGGCAGTGAAAGCCGCAAGGAAGCTGTCTCGCCGATGCCGCCTTATCCTTGCACGATAGCCAGCTGTTGGTGACGGTATGTTGTTTACACAAGGTGTAGGCGCCTTGACCCTGAATGTTTGCTTAGGGCATTAAGGTTTTCAGGTAAGTCCCCCTTCTCTCCCTCTTATTTTTTCTTTCGTAGGTCCTCATGGTTGTATGGCAGCGAAGCATCAGTCCAAGTGGCTGATGTACTGTTGTTGATGATGATGATGATGATGATGATGCATATTAAATATCCACTTGACTTGCCGTACTATGCACTTCAAATGTACTTCAAACATTACGAAATGCAAGACGTAGCAGCTGTAAAGAAAACGCTGACCGAACATGCCCCACCGTCCAACTGGGAGTTTTCCCTTCTGTCTTTTCTGCTCAGAAATACTTTGTTATGGAAGCTAATGTCAATTACCATGAAGAAGTTAACTGATGGTGCATCATACATCCGCATCCTTGATTTCCTTTTTTAATGGTTTTCGTTTTCCGGCAAACGTAAACGAAAAGTCATCCCAGCATACATTGCTAGGCTCGGATGTAAACCAACTCCGATTCACCCATGGCCACACAGAAGTTATTCCCGCGATCGATCTCAACTTTCATTTACAACTATCAGCTAAATGCACACAAATAAAATTGCGTGTTGTTTCTTTATCAGGCATTTTATAGAGGAAGCAGGCATAAGAACGCGGATTGCTTAAACGAGATATTGTTCTCACTGCTTTTAAAGATGTAGTTTGTCGATTCTTATCACCACTAGAGATCTTTTCACATCATGTTTCGAGGAATAGAAGCATTGCCTGAGCTGTGCACTACCCCTTCCCGTGGTGCCAGTTGGGTAGTCCGGATCTATACCATTCCATCAAAAGTTTCGGCGACGATGTTCGAGAAAGTGTTTGGTTTTCGTCTGCAAAGCATTTTCCTTATAAGGAAGCTACGAATGTCGGGTTAACAACACGGCAACATGGCGGATGGAATTCGCCACAAGGAGAGCAAGGTATTCCGGTAGCTAGGCAATATCATAGTGGGGAAGATTGGGTTCCCTTTCTGGTAACCGAACAAACAAAATTCGGATGAACCGAGAGAACGGATGACTGCTTACGGTGATCGCAATTCCCTGGGTTTTCTCCACTGTCTTTCGAGTTGGCTGTTGAGTCATTTGCTTCCGGTGTGGTCTCTTAAGACAACTCCCCGATTCGGCTTGGGCATGCGGGTTGTACTGCGCCCTCTGCAAAACCATGGATTATAATGCTACCTCGTCACACTCTCTCGTTCTTGTCTGTGTGGGTTCTTACCAACTTCCAAAAAGCGCCAAGCATTATTCTGTTATTAACCCTGTTACTCTTGATTTAACCAGGATACCGGGTTCTTCACTGCCCAGAAAGTCTGGTCTGAGGCTATACTTTGACAACAATCCTCGTTTCGGCTGGCAACCTTTAATGTTCCGACACCTACGCAGATCGGGCCGGTTTGTTATGTTTTTTGCATTCTCTTGTTGTGGATATCTGATGACTAGCTGAAACACCATTACAAAGCCCAAGCACAGTGCTCTACCTGACATCTCCGACTAGTCCGGAAACTACATACAATCTGCTTTTGTCTGGTGACGCGGAAATAGCTGAAGCTGGTTTGCTTGACTGTGGAGTGTCATTAAGCTGCTAAGCCAACTCCGCACTCATGGACTGGTATATCCGGTTAACAGCCGGATACATGCAGTCCGGTTTCAAGGCTTATGCAAGATTAACAAACCAAAAGACGCAACCTGATTATAATTGTGAATAAATCAAGTAAGGTTGCTACCACTAACTCCATCCATTGTTAAGTAAAGCCGCCAAATCTGACTTCCGCGTCCTTGCAGGAGACTTCAATGCACGAGTTGGTCGCCTGTTACCAAGGGAATTCCACCTGGGTGGTCATCACACACTGAATGAGAATGGTTCGGATAATGGAAAAAGGTTTCTAGCTTATGTGTGCAGGCAAGTATCTATTTCTCGCAAACACAAACTTCAGGCACTGCATGTGGCCTTCTGCCACACAGCGTCCTCCTTCAAAAACACAGCCTTGTACGAAACAGGTATGCTTACAAAACTAGTGCTACTACCCGTTGAATCTTTGTATCGGTGCTGTTCCTTGTTTAAGGTATATTCACGCGCTGAGAATAGTTCAGAAAAAGCGTGCGTCAAGTATTAGTATACACTGAACAAATCTAAAAGAAAATAGCAACTGCGTTGGGTCAAACGGATGTCATTATGCTTCCAAAGACCACTTGCATCCTATTATAGCGATCAGAAATTCTAGATGATATTTACGTCTTTCCGTTTTTCTAGTGATTTGATTAGTATTAGTCCAAATCTTGCATGCCATCTCATACAGGTATTACAGCGATGGATAAGCGAGCAATGATAAATTTCTGCACAAAATATTGTTGCCAAACTGTGCGCATTGTTTGCTGAGCTGACCTCTTGCTCATGGGTGCCCATTAAACCATGGAAGAGTATCTCTCATCTGTTTACTATGAAGCACTATTATGCAAACTGGCTCGCAATGCAAGAGTGCACCTTCTGCCAAAGGACCAGCTGTGACAATTCACTGACCGCACTGCACAGACAAGCGGTTTGTGTAACATCTGTCAACCAAGCTTGTAACAGCCTGCGACTATGTTTAGTTGAATTATCTTGGTTCAACCAATTATTTCCCAGTGGATGGCAGACCTGTGGATCACTTTCAACGTCACTTGCTTTATGCTGGTTGGCACATCCTAACTAGCTGATAACCAAACGCCACTGCATGTGCCATTACGTTCTACCGCCTGACACTGGAATCATGCACTCTAATGCGGTCGATCTACTCGCGGTCGTAGAGAATCCTCACCTAAGCCCAAGTCGAGTAACGCGGTGTAATTTACTCCACTTGTAAGACAACAGTAGAAAACAGCTGCCCAATCGCAAGTTGTGCAGCAACTTTTACAAATCTAATCACAGGACTGTGCGCGATATCCGTCTCGCATGCTCTAGAACTTGTTAGAGATAATTATAGCAGTGACTAATCTCTATCCGTGTTATGCACCTTGCTTACAGCGAAAGGTTGAAGCTGGGTGGCTCACAATAGCATGAAGCGCAAAACAGGGAATTTTACGACTTGTTAAAAGTTTTTGCGAAAGTCCGCAATGACAGCCACCGAGAAAGTGCGATAAAATATCCCACAGGAAACTAAGAACAAATGTTCGAACAGTGCGCTAACCTAATCGCTTTTTGTGGTTTATTAACATTCCAAGTTGGAACCATGCTACGTTCATACTGAGAATGGAATGCACCTTTATTATCCATCGGAATTTTGGCACTCTGTCAAGTATACGCTAGGTTCGAGTGCTTGACATTTCATGGAAAATCACTACATCCGTTCTCTTCGCATTAAGTGCAAGCATGCGGATATACACGGAGCTTAGTACAAGTGTTTTTGAGCACGCTGGTAATTCAACAGTCAGTTAGACAACATCAATCAGTCAGGCTCGAAAGAGCATCTGATTATCGCACATTCATTGGATCACCAGGAGGATACGAAATGATGCATAAATCTCACAATCCCTTGCAAACTATTTTTCTTTCGGGCATTTTTATGACTGTGTTTGATATCAAATAAGAAAAAATCCGTCTTCTTAAGTTCCGTTGTTCTGCCGATGTACCTTTGGCATACCAAAAACCGGCTTTGTTATTGTCCCATAAATAAATAATATCGGCTGGCAGCTTATTGGTGAGTACCGGAGATTGCGGCTGCATAGAATCCATGCATGCGAAGAATTACCGAGCAACAGATAGTGCTTGTTTGTTTGCCAATAGAGGTAGATGATTAAAGTCGTGTAGCAGCGTATCATAAGTCAGTTAAACTATAGTAACAAAGGTGAAATCCGTCAAGCTATTTGTGGCAGGCATACTGGTTTCGGTATTATTCTAAAGGGGAACAGAAAAGCCAAAGCTAAATATGACCAAGGCTTCAAAGTAATCCAGGTTTTCAATGAGCCCCAAAACCGCTAATTTCTTTAGGTAGAGAACTCTAAATTGGATGGCTATACGCAACTCAGCCTGATGACAGTACAGTTCATCACCAACGCTAGATAATTAGAATAATACGTACCCCATCGTAACCGCTACACTCAAGTACTCAGAGATGACAAAGTCGCATATCAGCAGAATATGACGCGAACTTTCAGCGCTAACCTCAAACCGCTGTACAAGTATGTCAAGGGAGGTCGTAAGGTGAGAAAGAGAATTCCTCCGCTCCGGTCGACTGATGGTCCAACAAGAACAGCAGTAATAGCAGAAAGCGTATTGCGGGAGCAATATGCTCCCACACCTTAGACGGTCTTAACATCAGGAGATCTACCAACTGTTGTTCTCGCTCCCTTAGGACTCACCCACATCTCTATTACTACATAATTTGTTTTGTGGAACCAGACATCTCTACACAAACACAGCTCCCCGGGTGTCCAAGCCATTCGCATAGAGGCACTGGGATCAACAACAAGACGACTGGCAAAACATTTGGCACAGTTCCTCCAAAGCTGCTTAGACCAGAACCAGATTCCTGCGATGTGGAAACTTAGAATAATAACTCCGATTCACAAAGGAGGTAGTAGGATTGAGCTCTCAAACTACCCCTTAGTCTCCCTTCTCCCTGTATTGTCCAAGGTCATGGAATCCATCGTTGCCGATGCGTTGGTGTGTTAGCTACAAAATTGTAACATTGTTGTTCCTCCAGCAACACGGCTTTCGTCGACAGCGGTCGTGCATAACGAATTTATTAATCGCGCGGCGTAGTTAGACCGAGTCAGCGGAAGCTGGAGATGCCGTTGATATAATGTACTTGGATTTGTCCAAGGTATTCTATCGTTTAGATCATAAGATTCCCTTTTCCAATCTACAATATTACATGATCGGCGACTCTCACTTGAGCTGCATGGCTAACTTTCACCTGCAACAACGATTAGCGGTCAGAGTTCGGAGTTCCCTCTCTGAACCCATACCAATAGAGAGGGTGACTTTGGTGTTCATCAATCCTCTTGCACGGAACATCGCTTCAAATTTCCTGCTGTTTACTGACCATATCAAGATATGGCGCGTATTCAGGCAGATGGCGATCAGAATCTAATTCAGTGCGAATTAGATACTGTACAAGATCCGTTAACCCGAAATCTGTTACAGTTCAACGTGGACAAATGCAAGGTACTCCTTCAGACGACACCAGCGTAACTATTCCTACAAGCTAGGAACGCATGTACTGCAACGGTCACCTGTCGAACGCGACATTGACCCGCGTTCGGACACTTCGACACCGCCAAGTTCAGACAGATGTTGAATGCTTATGTTTGCCCTCATGTCGAATACTCAATCCAAGCTTCGCAGCCACGGCTGGCGCACTACCTGACTGCACTGGACCAACATCAACGTCAAGCTTCTAAATACGTCATTGGAATGCGCCACTTTCCGTACGCGCAGTGGCTGAAACGTTTGGGAGTATTCAGCGGGCGTTATCACCGACAACGGGGCAACTTGGTTATAGCGTATTTGATTATACATAATCCAAATCATGTATACCGCCTTTTACTGCAACCCAGGGGTAACACCAAACATAGAGATCACTTTTTGATATTAACAGAACAATACAGCCTTCTGGCGCGCCGTAGGAGCTTCTTTTCTGTTCTTGTGTGTCAAGTATGGAACGCTCTCTCTGAATCCGTTGTTTCAGCACCTACGATAACCATATTTGAAACCGGTTGGATGATGCACTCCGCCATTTATATCTAGTTAATTGACGCTACTCTTTATCCCACTCTTGGGCAATGCCTTGGATTTACTTTTATCGCCTATTAATGCTAGGAAACACTCGAAGCGCAGGGCTATAGAATCAAAAACCATAAGTACATTATTTTGATAATAATTCCACTAGCTCCTTTATTCATTAATGTTTTACCATAACCCATCAGACCGCCCGGTGTGGTTTGTAAAGGAATGCTTCTTACCCCGTACAAAATCGTAGCTCATCATTGTACGTTGCCTAAATCCCATCACTAAAAATCGTTGTGATATTGAAATAACGACAATTGTGAAGGTAGAATTTGTACACATAATCGCACCTCTGAAGCTGTATAGGGAAGGTTAACTTCTCTGCGCCATCACAGCTCCCCGGTTGTCCATACCATTCGACCGGAGGAACTCGCAGCAGCAGCAAGACAACTACCCGACACATTGTCTTAGTTCTTCCAACGTTACTTAGATCCGTACCAGCTTCCTGCCATGTGGAATCTTGGAATAACAGCTGCGATTCATAAAGGTCGAAGCAGGACTGAGACTTGTATAGTTCAGGGTTTTGGAATCCATCACTGCCGATACGCATATGCTCTATTTGGAAATCCTTAACATTATTTCTTTAGAGCAGCACGGATTTCATCGACAGCGATTGTACACAGCAAATTCACTAATCGAACATAAAGGTTGAACCGAGTCAGTTGACACTAGAGCGGGTGTTAAGGTGATCTACTTGGATTTTTCGAAGTTATTCGGCCCACTAGATCAGGGCTCAGCAAAGTAGAAACCACAGGCCGGATCCACCCCCCGACGTCAGTTCATCCAGCTTGCCGAACGTATCCGAATTTGCGTAGTAAGGCGTAGGGAACAGGAGAGGTTGTTACCAAGTTACATTTATCGGTTTAAGCCGTGTTGTTCGTAACCTTATACTATTCGAACACCAGACTTAACCAGCTCATAGCTGTCAAATGCGAAACAGTAGTACCGTATTATTAGTAACCACATATCGATGTACTACTGAGATGGGTAATCACGTATGCAACCAATTTATCCTAGCAGTTCTGCTGTGTTTCTTTGTACGTCACTCATTTGTGCCGCAATATTCCTTTCGTCAGCTCCATTGAAGCGCTTATCATAGAAATCGCTGTTTATTAAGACGCCATTAGATTAGTACATATCATTTTGAAGCCACATTTATCATTTTTGATGAAAAGAATTGTAAGTTGCTAATACAAAATCTCGCTGGAAGAGCGAATTGTTATGGTTGGTCCATTTTTATATTGCTAAATGCATGTACGTCTTACCAGTATTGAATTCCAGCACTGCCCGTTTATTTGTCCCTGACAGAAACGCTTTGCACAGGTCTTCCAAGCGTGGTGCCTCTTATATATATATATATATATATATTGTAAGCATTCACTTAAAATATTTTATTACCCAAGGCACCGATGAAATTTAGGTCTACCTCAGGTGGGCAGTTTCTGCGCCAATGATCCCCATACCTCAGTTTTCCGGTATTTTAATAAAGTTTTCAGTAAGATTGCATGCCAAGAGATTTTTCTTATTCATTTCCTTTTCTATATCAGCCTTCACTACAGTTGCTAAGAAAAAAAGTAGATGCCTTTTTTGCGTTTTCTTTGGTTTTGACGGTACTGTACGCTTGCAAGTGTTGTAGACCAATGCGCGCTGCCCACGCTGGCCATTTCGCGTGTTATCCAGTCCGCACTATTCATCCCTTGTCAATCCAAACCGCTGTGAACAAAACTTTGGTAATCCGTGATTTAAATCTTCGGATTTTCCTTTCCAAGCTACTGTATTACGGGATTGCCGAATCTTTATTAAGCTGGATCGCGAACTTTCTCCTTCAACTTTACTTACGGGCCGGGGTTCGCAGCTCCTGATCTGACCCATACAAGTCACTTGTGGTGAACCTCGGGGATCCGCACTTAGGCCGGGTTTGTGGTTAGAAGTTATAAAGGGATCTCGCAAATGCGATGGAACCAAATTTCCTACTGTTTTTCGATTAGATCAAGATTGGGTGCAGGATTAATTGGACCACCGACCAGCATTTAACTCGGTAGGGACTCGGTGGATGACTCACATATATTTTAATTCTATATTATCAACCCCAACCATCCTAAGGGGATTGCTAAGCATCGTTCATTGCTCTTTGATCTAGACACGGTACATGAGTTGTCATACCGAATTTTATTGCAATTCAACGCGAGTAACTGCAAACTACCATCAACACAACACCAAAGCCAATACTCTTACAGGCTCGAAACTCATGTAACGCAGCGATCATCCGTTGCACATGATCTTGGTGTGCTGGTTTATGAGGACCTGGGTTGTTCCAGGCAATCCGATAAATCATCAAACACGCCAGTCTACTGAGACCGGTCTTCGGACAAATAGATATCTCCATTTTAGACAACTGCTCGGTATTTATGACCGTCCTCATGTCGAGTCTGCAATTCAAACCTGGCAGCTATGGCTGAAGCAGGGCCTCAATGCACTAGAGTATCCTGAAAGTCGGGCATCCAAGCGAGTTATGGAAATGTGTAACCTGTAATCAAACCAAAGGCTGATAGTTTTGGGAGTATTCAGGCTACCGTATCGCCGATTACGAGGTGACCTGTTAATTGCCTGCCTGATTCTGTATGATGCCCAACATAAGTGCCGTTCCTTAATGCAACTAAGCGGCAACACAAACTTAGGAGGTCATTTATTAAAACTTGCGGAACAGGATGGTTATGTGGAGGACGGCAGGAATTTCTTTTCTATTCTCGTGCGTCACCCGCAGAATGCTTTCCGTGAATCAGTCGTTCCTACACCGAAAATGACCATTTTTAAATGACGTTTGGATTACGCACTAACCCCGTTACATTTTTATCTAGCAGTATCAAACAATTCTACTCCTGGAATTTATCTTGGATTTATTAGCTGTCGCTGGTTGGTGCAATGAAACTACACGCAGTATAGAAATACGTTATAACAATGTAAGTCCATTCCTTGGTACTTATGGTGCTAACTACTTTTAATCACTTGTTTATGATCCAACCAGCACTTGTTAACCCTAATCAGGTCTTTGTTCTCTGTTCATTGAACCGTTACTGAGACGGGTACCATCTGAAAGATTTTATCTACTTCAGCTTTGGTCCACATTGAAATTTCGCGTTACAATCCATTAGCACAACGATTGCCTCAAATGACTCGACAGTCAGTCATTGATCGTTTTGAAAGACATTGTCTGCCGTTACTATGCGGTCTAAGGACAGTGGTTTCGGATTACACCCAAAGGACCCTTATTCGATGACCGCTATTTCTATCTGACGCCAGCAAGCAATTCCAAAACTACTCGTGACATTCAGGGTTTTTAGGAGATTGAAAACCAATATTAATCTAAACTTAGGCTGCAGATTTGGTGTTGCCCGCCTGAAAACACTGAAGGCAACACAGTGTTTCCATCTGTTACGCTTACGCTCCAAATTATCGCATTGACCAAGGTTTAG
The DNA here is from genome assembly GCA_944474145.2 of Dicrocoelium dendriticum. Classification (NCBI taxonomy): domain Eukaryota; kingdom Metazoa; phylum Platyhelminthes; class Trematoda; order Plagiorchiida; family Dicrocoeliidae; genus Dicrocoelium; species Dicrocoelium dendriticum. The sequence continues at coordinate 153,962,235 of OX104063.1, read as the reverse complement.
TTTAATGTAAACCGCGAACTACGTTTCCATTTCGTGTCGCAAACCATTAACACAACGAGTAGTTCAAATGACTCTCTAATCTAAAAATCAGTTCATTTTTCTTGCTAATTCAGCCATCACGGCAACAATGAGTTTACGTAGCCTGACTTGGCATATACAGCGTATGGTAGACAAAGCTATACTACACTGAGATATACTGCTGAACAGCTGGTCATTCGTGTTTGACACCGGCCACGGCATGAAACGGCACGATTTACTGGTTTCAGTGAGACTGTTAAAATGATACGTGTGTACGATTTTCCAAAATTCCGATAACTCTGGTTGACGACTGAGTTTTTCATCTTTCGCAGAATTTAGCAGTTTGATTGCGAACATTTCGCCAACATGCAAGGTGACATCAATGATGAAATGAGGAAACGTTTACAACCAAACTGCCAAGCTTGGCTAACAAATGAATAAATGAACCCTAACCTCGATTACACATGCCACCACTTGCACTATTACTGTGATTTTACTTATACTTAAACTACCTAGGGAACTGCTTAGGCACGGTTGATGCAGCGTAAAGTCTCGAATGCAAGGTTTTCCGCTTGCTGCATGTGTGGGTGACCAGGTACGGACGGACTACACGATAGTTGAAAACAAAGATACTGGACTTTGGATTTTACGATACAACTTGTGTATGAGCATTGTTGCCAGCCAGTATTTCACCTATACACAGTTATCTATTCGTGGGTGGCATGCACTAGAGGAATTCGAACAAACTTCGGTGCGTTCACTGCTTCCACTGACATGTCAATCGCTGTTTGTCTATTTTATTGCTTTGGACGTAGTATGTGTGGGCCTATTCGCGATATGAGCTGTGCCAGTCATCTATAGACAACCTGTGGGCTTGGATGTCTAACTGGCTATTTTAGTCACAGTGATTGGCATGTACTAAAGAATCGGAGCCATTCCTTTTGACTAAAAACCAATATTCACCCGTGAAGTAGTCTGTTGTGTACCTTTTGCAATGTGTCGAATCATACGCTGCGTTTAGAAGGGAGAAAACATTAACTGATATAGCACCTTGCATGATACCATAGTGTTGCAGATGAAACGATAATGCACACTTCTGAACTTTCGACGGCAGACTTCTGCGGACCCTATACTCACTGAATACTAAGCAAAACAATCGCATCTTTCAATCAACAATACTCATAATTTGGTTTGTTGTCTACAATTTGCGCTTTATTGTGTACAAATTTTCAAACGGCTGCGGGCACAAATAAAATATGTATGCCCATAAGAGTGATCTTATGTATGTCTATGATAGTATCCTTGAGTATATTGACGGTGGGGCATTGTTAGTTGAAATGCTGCCCTAGGGGGAAGGTCACCAAACCACTTCACAGCAGGTTCTGTAAATGAAAGAAAGGCACTGGCAAGGGCGTGAAAACTGGCAATTTGGCTAGTAAGGAGTGCATAATCCTTATGCGCAATACTTGTAAACCATAAGGAAAACACTGGAGAAAAAGTAAATGGCACGTGACACACGGTGTCTACTTTGCTTTTCGTATTGGCCTGCATGAAAGACGAATGAAAGGGAATTTAAACAGGAAAACTATTTACACGCATTGAAAATGTATAAAGAATTGTAGTAAAAGACTGTGGAATGAAGGACAGTGGTAAGTGGTAGAATTATATCTAACCAATGGTACATGTATATTTCACAGGCACATTTGGTGGTAGAAGGTATCACATAACAAGTTCGTATATATATATATACATATATATATGTATGTATATGTAAGCAGCAAAGTGCATCGAAGGCTTGTACAAAGCGTTTTCACCGGAGTCAACTCAACCAAAAGTGCTGGAAACTGATAACATACACGCAACACACAATTAGCAATACGAAAATACGCAAATATTTTCGCTTCGAAAACCATTCCGTACCAAAAGCTTTAAATTCGTCTCAAACCGAGAGCAAATATGGCTTCAAAATAATACATATAGACAATAACTGTGCTTTACTATATAGCGTTTTATATGACGCTCACATCAAGAAAGCTAACGAACCGAAAACTGCGATGCAATGTTGCGAGACACGGAAACCCAGTAGGTTTCAATAAGTAGACAGTTGTATGTGTGATCGCTCACATGAAAGTTCCGAAGTCGTGAGGACATTGATAGAGCGGTTATACGATGTCGCGTGCAACAACCATGAGCTAATGTTCAAACAATGTACAGTTAAATACACTACGACACAGGTTCAAGTAGGAGTCGTATCAAAATGTCTCGTGTTTCGTACGCTTTATCTAGTAAATTCGAGTGCACTCAGGAGCTGGATGAACTGACTTCGCGGGCCTGTTCCGGCATGCGAAGCGTAAATTACGGTCGCTCACTAGTGCGCCGCCTCCTTAAGTCCGTAAATTCAGTATAAGAGTATGATTAATGTAATGCACCATAACAGTTTAAATAACGAGGTGTTAAGAGCTAAAAGCAACACACAATCGTTGGTTGAAAACCTCCAAAGCAGGGGAGGATTCAACTGAAATTGAGAGAGAGAGAGAGTTCCAGGGTTGACAAACCAGAATGGAAAAGTAATTCGGTCTACCCTGAACTGCTGTTTTGTTCTTCCAGTTTCAAATAGTTACCTGTGAGCTTGGTGTTGGGGCCAAGTTTCAACAAATGGTGGCTTAAGTAATTGTGGTCACTCCATATTTGGTACATGAATATGAGATAGCCTCGCAAGCTTCGATAGCGTCCGTTGAGAGCTCCCAGCAATTTCAGCCATCGCTGGCGTAAGTAGTTGCGTAGGCCGTTTACATTCTTTGTTGCCCTTTTTTGTGGTGAGTCTTACGCCGCTGCTATATTAGCACCCGTGGGATTGAAGATGAGGTTATGAACCGTATACCAAAAGCTCCAGGTGCTTTTGCCAACCTCCGCCACCTGTGGCGCAGACGCGACATTACTCTCGCCCTCAAGGGCAGAGTTTACGACGCAGCCGTCCGTTCAACTCTCTTATATGGCTGTGAAACCTGGCCCATCAGGTCGACAGACATAAAGAGGCTCGTCACATTCGATCATCGCTGCCTTCGCAGCTTAGCTCATGTCTGGTGGGAACACCGCGTGAGCAATGAGCATGTTCGACGTCACGTATTTGGTACAGGAAGAGCGAGTAAGCTGCTCAGCATCATTATATCACGCACCAGGCTCCGATGGCTGGGCCATGAGTTGCGCATGCCGGCACACCGACTCCCGTGACGTGCACTGTTTGCGCGTTGTGAGTGCGGTTGGAAGAGGAGGAGGGGAGGCCAAGTGATGACTTGGTCGAGAGAAATGAAAACTCTCACTTCGATGTTGGCGTCGGTTGGTGCATCCCGACTGCCTGGCTGGGGTCCTAAGGACGGTGAACACGTTTGGTTGGACATTATCGCTGATATGGCTTGGAGCTGGCATCAATGGCGTTTGTGTTGTGATTTTCTTTGTCCATCCCCCTCCAGTTTAGCATCCCCCTCCAAACACGATCTCACTTGTTAGGCATAATATGACTCTCTTTTACAGCAGCCAGCTGTTAGCTCTCCGGAACCATGTCGATCCGTTACTGGGGACTCAGCGGGCGTGCCACTGTTTTCCTTTTCTTGTCTTTTGCATTGCGGCACAATAGCTGAGGTGTTTTCCACCTCCAGCCAACGTGTAATGATGATGATGATGATGATGATGATGATGATGATGGTAATCAACAACTATTTCAGGGCAACTATTACGTGCAATTAAGTGGTTAGTAATGCATGAATGCAGTTGACGGAAGCAAGGTTGCTCTGAGGCTTCTGCGTTATGGTTTCCCAGACACTGCATCAGCGCATCTGCAATGATTGGTTCCATGACTGAAAATTGACGTAAGTAAGGTTATTGCACAGTAAATGGTACGATCGAATCATCTCCCCGGTGTGTACTTACCTATTTGATCCGACAGTTACTGGCAACATCATCCTAACCGTATCTACTGTCGTGCATCTAAAGGCAGCACTTGATACACCGCCATCTTATGATTGGGCCATTGGCCAACCTTCACACCAATGGGACCAAATTTTACTTATCACACTCGAGCAAATGTCGTGATGAAACCAGTAGGTGGCTAAGAATGTCCGGGGTGCTAGCGAGGAGCAGAACCTCTGGTAAGGGACCTGCCTTACCCTCCGTGGTAGTCTCCTATTCTTTGGTCTCAACCTGTCACCCAGCTCTCACCTGTGGCTGCTCCATGAAGTTGCTTGTACGCAGCAGACGCCACATCCCAGTAAACCATCAGGAAGATGGGCTTAACCAGGTGTGCGTATCCTGAAACACTATTCTCGGTGAGTTCCTACTCGTATGCAAAGTCAGTCCCGGCAACTGAGCCCTGATCCAAAAACCAGTAGTTAAGACAGTTTCCTAAATCTCTGCTGCTTGTAGGTAGTATTTGGCAGTGCAAAGGCTAGAAGTGAACCATCGAATATAAGCCGGATTAGGTTGGGGTCCTTAAACGTAGCCACAATCGCCACGAAACTTCATGACATGTCCGCTACCTGCGATGCTTCCCATGATACGACTTGCCCGGTAAGCGACGCGATCTGTACTAACCCAATGGTCAGAGTGGCAAGCAAGCTAGCTGGGTCTCTCTATCCCCTGAAGTCACTATTCACTGGATGTTGGAATGTCAGAACACTGTTGGATGTCGGCAGCCAAGCGTTGAAAATGCGCACACTACATGACTACCAGATCGATATGGCAGGACTCTAAAAATTGCGAATACCCGGCTTTGGCTCTCGACAAATCAAAGTTCCTGGTGTAGCTACCTCCCCCCTTTTGTTCCCCTTTCAGTATCAATCAGAATAGCAGTTGAAGGCTTCAAAGGTCACTCGATGTATCTGACCATAATCCCTGTATACCACCAACCCTACCCTCAGCGGAAGGAGACAAAGACGAATTTTACGATACTCTACATCTATTGGTGATCCATGTACCAAAACAAGACATCCTCATTATGGCAGGGAAATGGAATGCACGAACCGGTCTTAGTAACGATCAGACCCGTCACGCACTTGGTAGACAGGCCCTAGGAGAGTGCTGTGATAATCGAGACCACTTGCTCAGCTTCGCTGACGTTAACTGGTTCCAGCATTCCCGGAAGTATCTTCTGACATGGTATTCCAATGATGGTCGTACAGAAAGCCAGATAGAGTACAACTTAACACGATCCCGGTGGATATCCTCCATCGATGACGGTTGAGCGTACAGAGAGGCTAACACGGGCAGTGGAAGTAGCTCGGACGACGTACTCCTGTACCTCAAATTCATGGTCTGCTGGACAACTTGTCGAAAGTCCCCTTCACCAAAGCCTATCAACACTGCCCCACTGGACTGCCGTCGATCCCTTGAGGCGGCAATGGAAGAAGAACTTTTTTCCAGTGCCCCATGCCTCGTGCTTACAGAAGGCGAACCTATCGACGCTCGTTGGTCTAGGTTAAAATAGTCAGTCCAACGCACCACTTTATCTACTTTGGGCTCTACCTCTAAGCTTGTGAAGGATTTTATCACTGAAGATACTATTGGCTTGGCCACTAAAGCGAGATAAGTACGTTTCACGAATTCCCCAGACTACCGTCGCTTGAGACGTGAGGCCACTCGCTAAGCACAGAATGATCGCAACTGATATTGATCGGTCGTCGTAAACAACATTGAAGCTGCATCAAATGCTGACAATTTGGATCATCCTTTTCGTCCCGTGCATGTAGTTTCCGGCAAGCACTATTCACCACAGCCGATATTGCGCAATTCGGGTGGCCAAATCATCCTTGATACGGAAAGAAAACTTTCTGAATGAGTAGAGTATTTTAGCAACTTCCTAAACCGCCCATTACACACCACCGCACATATTACAGCGTTTGGCACAGTTAGCATGTGTAGCAGATTGCTCACTGCGATCTCCCAAAGTAATGATAGAAATCGTTCGTCGCCTGAAGCCGAAGAAGTCTCCTGGAGAGGTTGGGAGTCCAGCAGATATCTACAAATCTTTTCTCCTAGCTATTTTTGACCATTTGCACTAGCTCTTCTGTTCCAAAAAGGAGACCGAAATCTGTTCTTTCTTGTGCAGTACCTCCGTCCTACCACCATTTCCCACGAAAGGTGACCAAACTGTATGCAGTACTCATGGCGGGATTAGCCTAATAAATGTGGCTGCCAAAACCTTCGCGCGAATCATGCTTTCCCTCTTTGCCAATGAGAGGAACCTGCAAACTCGCCATAACCAAGGTGGATTTCGTCCAGCAAGACGGTGCACTGAGCAAATCTTCACTCTACGTTGGGTACTCGAACGTCGCTACCAGTTTCAGCAGTCAACATTTTAGTGTCTGGTTGATTTGCAAGCTGCCCTCGACTCAGTCGACCATGAAGCACTAAGGAGAACCCTAATTACCGATAGCGTGTCGGTTAAACTCGTTAACTTGATGAGATCATATTACCGTTGCACGAAGACCTCGGGTTCGGGTCTCTGGAGAAGAAGCAAAGAAATTCGAGAATAACACTGGAGTCCAACAGCGTTGTCCACTTTCTTCAGGGCTGATTAAGTTTACAGTCGACTGGATTACGCATCATGCCCTTGTAGGCTGTCGTAGTGTTCAAGTTAGCCCTGACTTCTGGCTGTAATACCTATAATTTGCTGACGATATCGCTATCCTTGCAGAGAAGCCTATATCAATACAGTCACTGCTATATCGGGTAGACAAAGCAGCCTCTACGATGGGCCTCGAAAGTAACATCAGCAAGTCGACATACTCCTCATCGTTATCCACCCAGTCCGCCCCGTCGCACTCCTTACATGGTTAATTCATCGAGCCTGTTTCTGAGTTAAGGGATCTTGGATCCCCTCTTCTCTCGAATGGTCAGGTTAAATCCAAAATCCGGTATAGAATTGACAGCACTAGAACAGCCTTGTTACAACTGAAAAACACCTTTTGACGAAGGACGGAAATCAGTAAGAAAATCCGAGGATTCTCAGCAATCTTTCATGCCATTTTAGGCTTTGGTTACGAAACGTGGCCGCTGCGATCCGACGACACCTAGAAGCTGGAAGTCTTCGACCAGTGATGTATTAGGCTTATCTTGAAAACGCAGTGGCATGAGCGTATCACAAATGACGAACACGGTAAGCGCTGTTACGGTCTTCCGAAACTCTCAGCGCTCATTCAGCGCCGCAGACTTCAGTGGTTCGGTCACGTCCTCTTCGGACCAGACACTGACTTCACTAGAATCCTGGTTTCCACCCCGCTTTGCCAAGGTTGGTGTCATCGCCATCGTGGACAATCGAAAACGTGGCTGGCTGCAGTGAAATCGGGCGTCGATCTTCTGGGACTCCAAGTTGTTCTTGGTGCTCGTCACTGGAGGAATCACTGGATCAATATCTGCGTGGAGCTTGCCGAAAACCGCCGCGCTTGGGCAGCTGCAATCTGTGACATTCATGAAGCCGGCTTATACTCTCTCAAGAACTAGCCGCAGTGAAATAAAGAAGTAAAGGAAGTAGGTGGATAAATATTACATCTAGCTCAAGTTCAGATAGGGTTCTGTTTGCTTGTTACTACCTCAGACATAAAAGCGGTAGCTGCTAAATAATGAATGTGATTACTAACATGTTGCCTTTGCAGATGTACTTCCAACTGACTGCAGTACCAGCGCATTTCATTAGTACTCAGCGCTAAGTATGCTAAAATGGGAGAATTGCAGCCGTAAAAACAAAACGGTTTGGGAAAACTGCAAGTGATTTGATAAATCTAATCATTCAAATGAACCAACTGCATGCCATACTACATATGTACTTGGGTAAAATAGGATGTTTTGAGCCATGCATAACAACTGGATAGCCAGGCAGGTCTAATCGTTTTCTATAATCTGCCTTTCTTTGTACACATCACACATGTTTGTAATTCTACTTATTGTACTTCATTTCAGCAGACTGTTCAAGTAAAAACGGCCTGCAATTTTGCGACATTGATGCAGCAGTCTACTGTCTATTTTAGAAAAATATCCCCATCTGAAGTCTATCAAAATATGCTCAATGTTTCACATGACAATGTTATTGGGCCAGGCGATCAGGTGCCTCAAAAGTACAACGTCGTCACGGGGCTCTGGTTATGAACTTCACTCCCACCGAATGCTCTACTACGGTTCACGGGGTCATTGCACCGTCCGGTGTGGTGAAGTGTGTTCGTTGTCTGTTCTACGTACCATCAACTGCGATCATAGCAAATGTCCTTCATATGCAACAATTGAACGTCCGGTGCAAGAACGCAAGAGCCGCCGAAATAAATATTGAAAATGAACTCGGGTCAGAGAGAATATTACTCGCCATCACCCAAAAAAATGATATTGCGGTGGATATAATCATGAAAACTGCCGACTAACAACTCATCAGATAGTAAAGGTTGGACAATTTTTAAGAGCGAGCAGACATGCTGGGGAACGGCGTTGCTTGTTTCAAATTTCACCCGCGTTGATCAAAAGCAAATGCAAGGAAGAGAGCGAGGTTTTACGAATACTGGGTAGATGTTGCGGTTTCACTGGTGGCTCTTCCAATATGCAAGTGTTCAATCGAGTTTGAATAGTTCTGGGTGAGCTGTCGAAACGTATGCAAACAGTTGCACACATCGATGCATCTTTGGAGGCAATCCAAGATGACCAAACTGATCAGCAATCGTGTACGCTGACGCGCCCTTGCGACTTATGGCTGTGATCAAATTGTGAATTGAAGATGGAGGACGCCAGGTGGCATAATGGGGTCCAGATTGGAGAACGTTTGTACTTGAGTGGAAAAGATGGTGGTCAGCACATAGACTGAGCAGTCTCTCACAGTAATCAGGCTGAACCCCATCATACACATGTGGTCCACCGAGGTGGTGTTCACGTGGCAGCAGCCGACTTCTACGTGAGTTGAAGTCACCTGCCATTATGTTGACGTCAGTTTTGGACGACATTAGGATCAGCTTATAAATGTGTTGCTAGAACTGGTCATCATCTTCATTTTTGGAAGCACGAAAAGCAGAAATAGCAAGTAGCTCTGATGGCATTCAGGACACCGAAAATAAGGCACTGCGCGAAACGCGTGGTCGATCGAATTCAGCCGGTATTGACAACTTTTATCATTAACAAGGATAAACAGCCGAATCCGAGTCTAATGCGTCTGTAACCAAAACGTCTCTCGTCAAGTTTAAAACGCTCGAGTCTCCAGCCACGTGTGCAGAGATCGCTGCAAAATCCCATCGGGATGCTACCTTAGTGTCTCCCCAGTTGCAAATACGGCTATCGCCAATAGGGCGACAAACAGTAGACCATCATCACTTGGTGTAAAGCCAGGCCCAACGATCACCCGAACTTGCAGTTGAACAGAAATGCGCTCCAATAATATTTCTCTGACTGTCGTGTACACCTGTGGCCCCGAAGTTACCACCATCACATCGAGGGTAAGTTTTCTGACGACCAAGACCAGTGGAACTCACTGTGCATTTTAATGAACGCAAAAGCCAAAGCCACAAACCTAGTAAGAGTTACTCATCACCCGAACTCTGCACACTATGGCGAATCCTGGATTATTTGGGTGTCACTGATATAGGCCATTGATGTAAAACCGCTTTACACTCTGCAAGGGAGCTAAAACATGGGCCTTGTAAGGTACGCATCTATCCTGAGGTCCATTGGAGCACGGAAAAATCGAAAAGAAACATCACAGATGGACATAGCAAGCTGGATTTTGTAAACACCATATTTATTTGTGGAGCGCGAGAACTAGCTTCCCTCGGTAGTCATGAGGCCGGTAGTCACGATTTGGTATATTGGCAGTTCATTCGTGAAACATTCTCCTTGTACAACTTTGTGGCGCGATCGCTCCAAATACTACCTCTCTCACCAAATTACAGCGAAAGCGGACCGAGAATCCTAAAACTCCTGATCCGGTCAGAACAAAGAGCAATGGAAGTGTTAGAACGTTGGTGGAGACATTGTAAAACCTTCTGTCTGAACGTCGAGTAAAGGCTACTGAAGCTTTGCGAAGACTTGACATGAGGTTACCTGAAAAAGTAATCCCACCAGCAAGTACGTATGCGCATCATTTTACTGCTCGGTCAGGTGATATTGCAACATGTCCGGACGAGGAATGAAACCAAGCTTGGCCAAATCAGTTGGCGAACGTCGTGCCATCATCATCTCACTAAAAGAACGAGAAACGGTCTATCTCGCATCGTTCAGCATTCTACAAGAATTGACTCCTTTGGCTTCCTGTGGGCTTCTTGAGACCGAGAAACGCCTGCCTTCATACAAGTGTTCAACCCTTTTTTAATAAACTAGCCGAACCGAAAGACATCCGAATTTCGAAGCCATGCGATATTATCTGTGTCACGGAGACATAGTAGCACACTGGGAGGACAGCCCTTTAAGTCTTAAGTATGTCACTTATAAGAAACGACAGACATAGGAAATGAGGGAAGGGTTATCCTGCATTACCCAAGCGTCCTACATTGCCAAGCCGTTGAGGATTCAAACTTACAGTTCGCCGCTTCTCTTAGGTGCCGCCTGCACTTACATGACAGAGACATCTTCATTATACCTTTGGTATACCGTCGCCAAAACTCTACACCGGAAATGGACTGACAATTTGCGACAGATTTAAGATGCCGCTTAAAGCGAAAGCACACTCACATCCTTATCATGGGTGCTTTCAATGTGCACTGTTTAGAACCACCTGCTACACTCGGAGAGCCATTTAAAGCAAATCTGCTAGAGCTTGTAATCAGGGTTCAAATGTTAAATTATGTCATTATTCCCATTCGTTTCAGAACAAGTTATAGACATTGGCTAGATCTTGTTTTCACAAAGGAGAAACATATGATTGATGTATTAATCGTAGAATGCCCTTTGGGTCTCAGTGATCATACACTCAACAGTTTCGACTTCATCTGCTATGAGGAATATCGCAATCAGAAACCTGAGTTGGTGCGCGCAACGACCGCTTACCCCAGCTCGTTGGTGCCACAACCTGGTCCTTCCTCGCTAAAGTCCATCCTTCAGCGAATTCAATCACCTGGTTAATTGTGCCTCAGTGAGAAGTGTTTTCTATGCACCCAAAACAACTTCTTTCGCAAATAACAAAACTATTAAATGGGTGACTATACGCAACGCGGCATGGTAAGAGTGCAGATCATCACCAGCACCATATAATTGGAACAAATACATAGGACATCGTAACCGCTACACTCAACTACTCAGAGATGAAAACTCGCATATCAGCAGAATATGGCGCGAACTTTCAGCGATAACCACAAACCGCTGTACAAGTATGTCAAGGGAGGTCGTAAGATGTGACAGGGAATTCTTCCGCTCCGGTCGACTGATGGTCCAACTAGAACAGCAGTAATAGCAGAAAGCGTATTGCGGGAGCAATATGCTCCCACACCTTAGACGGTCTTAACATCAGGAGATCTACCAACTGTTGTTCTCGCTCCCTTAGGACTCACCCACATCTCTATTACTACATAATTTGTTTTGTGGAACCAGACATCTCTACACAAACACAGCACCCCGGGTGTCCAAGCCATTCGCATAGAGGCACTGGGATCAACTACAAGACGACTGGCAAAACATTTGGCACAGTTCCTCCAAAGCTGCTTAGACCAGAACCAGATTCCTGCGATGTGGAAACTTGGAATAATAACTCCGATTCACGAAGGAGGTAGTAGGATTGAGCTCTCAAACTACCCCTTAGTCTCCCTTCTCCCTGTATTGTCCAAGGTCATGGAATCCATCGTTGCCGATGCGTTGGTGTGTTAGCTACAAAATTGTAACATTATTGTTCCTCCAGCAACACGGCTTTCGTCGACAGCGGTCGTGCACAAGGAATTTATTAATCGCGCGGCGTAGTTAGACCGAGTCAGCGGAAGCTGGAGAGGCCGCTGATATAGTGTTCAATAGTGTATGGTGGGATAAAAAGCAATAACTTTACAAGACCCACAGGATGGCAAATGGAAGAAAACAAAAGTTTCAGGTGTGACACAAAAATATCAGTAAGTTAGACACTGCAGTTTGTCATACCGTTATATAATGTGTATCATGTAAGTGCAAGTCCAATAGTCTTTCGAATGTCTCGATGTTTGCTGCGTTCACCACATGCGATGGCAGTGCGTTCCAGTGCGGACAGACACTAAGAGAGTAAAAAACTTTCTACAATCTAAACGGGAATATTGAGTCACAAGTTTTAGTGCATGGCCTCGGCATCGTTTGTCGGCAGATAATGTTAACAGCGACTTACATGGATGGTCCTCTTCTCTTAATATCCGGTAAGTGAGGATCAGATCACCGCGAAGTCGTCGGTATTCTAAGGAGTACAGACCGATCGAACGAAGGCGCAGTTCATAACTAAGGCCCGATAGACCACGTGTTGCCTTAGTGGCTCTTCTTTGTGGTTGCTCCAGGAGACGAATGTCTCGTTTTAACCACGGACGCCATGCCTGCACCGCATACTCGAGGTGGGGACGAATGTAGGCGTTAATCAATAATGGCACGAGTTGCCGCTCGAAGGTACCGAGCGCTCGCCTCAAAAGCCTCAAGTTTAAGTTCGCTATGTTAGCTGCCTTTGAACATTGGAGCGAATTACCCAGACCTTCTTGCACGATGACCCCTAAGTCTCTTTCGTTGCTCACCAGTTTTATAACGCGCTGCCCCAGGTGATATGTGTTGCTGCAGTTACTGCGCAGCGACAACAGGTGACACTTTTCGGGGTTCAGGGGTAGTTGGTTGTTTACTGCCCATTCGTGAATCCGGTTCAGGTCATCCTGCAGATAGACAGGGTCAGATGTTGACTGAATAGCTCGCCACATCTTAGCATCGTCGGCGAATATTTGCATAGGTGATTGAATGTTGGCAGGGAGGTCGTTGATATAGACTAAAAAGAATAACGGGCCGAGAACTGATCCTTGCGGTACGCCGCTAGTGACGCATAGGCTATCGGAGTGGGTGTTGGCGATCCTTACCTCGATTCGTATAAGTAACTTTCCAACCATGTGAGCAAGGATCCGTGGATACCATAAGCCGCAAGCTTTCGGAGAAGTGCTGGGTGATTGACTCTGTCGAATGCCTTAGAAAAGTCTAAGTAAATCACATCTACGGGAACTCCCTCGTCAGCAGCCCTGGTCCATGAGTCCCGAGCAAGTAGTAGATTGGTGAGGCAAGATCGTCCGCGTCTGAATCCATGTTGGAGGTTGGAGATGATTTGTAGACTTTCAATATATCTCACCATTTCATCAGCGATTATACTTGGATTTATCCAAGGCGTTCTATCGTTTAGATATCAGTATCTCATTTCCAAACTATAATATTCCGGAATCGCTTACCCTCTCTTGAACTGCATGGCCAACATTCTCCTGCAACGACGCTTTGCGGTCAGAGTTCGGTGTTCCGCATCTGAACCCATACCAGTAGATACGGTTGCTTTGGTATACATCAATCCCCTTGCACGGTATGTCGCTTCAAGTTGCATGCTGTTTGTTGACGACACCAAGATTTGTCGCCGTATTCGGGCGTATCCCGATCAGAATATATTTCAGTGTGATTTAGATACGGTACAAGATTCGTTAACCTGAAATCTGTCATGGGAATGCACCACTTTCCATACGCGCAGTGGCTGAAACGATTGGGGAGTAATCAGCGCGCTCTATCGCCGACTACGAGACGAATTTGTTATGGCATATTTGCTTTTGCGCAATCCAAATCATGTTTGCCGCTCTTTACTGCAACTTAGCAGTAACACCAAAGTTAGAGGCTACTCCTTGCATTTAACAGAACAATGCAACCGCCTGGTGTGCCGTAAAATCTTCTTTTCTATTCGTGTGTGTCAAGCATGGAAAGCTCTCCCTGAATCTGTTGTTTCAGTACCTACGCTAACCATATTTAAAATTCGGTTGGATGACGCACTCTGCCACTTGCCGTTTGTTAGCTGATGGTACTCTCCAATCCACTCCCAGCAAATACCTTGGATTTACATATTTTGCCTGCTAAGGCTATGGAAACAGTCGGCGTGCAGGGATACGGAATAGAAAACGGTAAGTCCATTCTTTTGACAATAAAACTACTGACTGATATTTTCATTAACGTTTTTCGTTAACCCATTAGAGCACCCAACAGCGCGTGTAAAGCACTGCTACTTAACCCGTATAAAATCACTGTGCATTTTTCAATGCATAGGTGAGCGATTATAAGTCTCACACACAGTATACTGTTTGTTAATCACTACGGCACCACGGCCTTTCGATAGGATATCACAACGGTAGCACGAGTTGCCACCAAGCTCAACTTTTGTGTGAGTTCTTCATCGTTCAACCACGTCTCTGCGAGTCCCATCAATTCTGATCACTCGAAAGCAATGATGATTCAAATCCCACTGCGCTCGCCCATAGGAGTGCAGACGTTGGTAAAAGCTAAAAGTGAGCTGTATTAAGAACTACTGTAACTGCCTGAACAGCAATTTAGCGGTTTATTAGGATTTGCGTTTGTGTTGTAACCACTCGAAACTTTGCAATCTGTAGTTTTGTTTAGCCTTCATCGGTATGCCGCTTTGGCTCGATGATGGCACACTTGAGACAATCTCGGGCACCTGGATCAGCTGAATATGGGTTAGCCGAATATTCACCCTCTCGCATTTCAGACTTCACAGTCGAGACAGAGTTGTTTTCGCGCTGGCCTTGTTGGCATAAGTTCCCCGCACACATCGGTTCTTCTCAGTTATGTTTCTGCCCAGGAGGACGACTAACTTAAGTTGCACTCTCCCCTCACCATTAACAAGAAGCTTATTAAGCAGGCTCTTTACAAACTCAAATTAGTGGTAATACCATGCTTGAGGACTTTGGTCGGTGGATTCGTGAGCAAACGAAAACCATCATATTGGAGCGCGCTTCTAGCGGGACCGAGGTTGCCTCGAGTTGTGTGTGACCTAGCTTGTTGTCCACCAGCAATGCGTGCTTATCTTGGTTTGTAGCTACTTACGCTGAATTTTCCATGGCTCCTCAAACAATAGACATTTATCGGGGCCTTCAGAGCTAGCCCAGCGTGATTTCAATGGACCGCTATCCTTTGCTACTTTCGTGCTAGAGGAAAATTATAATGTTGAGGTAATGAATTGTCAGAAGAAGTGTGGGAACAATAGGAAATGAACAATGGAGCAGTGGTTTATAACGCCCGAAGGGCACAGGCTTAATATGTCTGTAGATTGGTAATAGAAGAACGTACTATTCAAATATAACATACGTTGATCAAGTAAAATACGCATTGGTGGAGCTAGATAGTAATAACTTATGGAAGGCGGGTCGTGGGAGTGAGATTGTACCAAGCACAAGTAAATGACAGGTTATTTTTGTTATTACTCACTGAGAAATCTCAAGCAATTGCTCAACCCTTTACGTACATTTTCTTGCGGCACTGAGAAGACATAATTCTAAAGTGACTTGTTAGCCAGGATATATCCAGCATATCCAATCACGTAATAAACTTTAAGAAGCTCAATTCAATATCCAATAGTTTTCTGAAACAACTGGGGCAGTGACACAGATAACTGAGTTTGGAAGAGCCTTCCAAATGTTGTAGACCTGCTGGAAGCAGGAATTTCATCGGTAATCTAGACGACTGTTGTTGCAACACCTTCTGGCTATTACCTTTCAGGTAAGCTTTCAGGCTGGTTTTCAGCAGGTGTCAGCATACATGAGCTGGGTCGCCAAGTAGTCGGTACATTAATGTAAGATCCACACGTAGACGCCAGCAGCGTCCACTGAACACTCCAAGTGTCTTCACTCGTTACCCGTACATAAGGTTGCGCAGTGCTTTGACAAATTTCGATGCTCAAAGTTGGGGAGCCTTACTCGCTGCAACCTCACGCTTTAGCCAAAGAAGCCAAGTCTGATTTGTGTATTCGAGGTGGGGACGCAATTAAACATTGAGCATCAGAAAAAAGCTCGTTGAATCGAAACTCTAATGCGTTCCACAATAAACCAACATGCTGGTTGCATCTCTTTGAAGTGGATTCTGACCACCTGGAACAAACCAGATTGTTCTGTACCAGCACACGAGGTCAGGTTCTTGAGTGCTTGTCTGCAAACCATACTCTCCAAGTTTGTAGATGTAGGCGCCTCGATGGCGGATGTGGACAACTCTGCAATTGTCTGCATTGAATAGCAGTGCAATCTTCACCAATCACTGCTATCCTCATCGAGTTCGCGCTGGAGGAAATTTTGGTTGTCCGTAAATTTGATTGACCGTCAAACCTTAAGGTGGTCTGCGAAGCGAAGAAATTTTGAAATGATAACTCTCGCTAGCTCGTTAATGAAAACCAAGAACAGGTGAGGCCCAAGTGGCGAACAGTGCCGTACGCCGCACTCCAATAGAATTGGGTCTGACTGAGATGTTTGGACTCTAATTTCCAATTGCTGTGCACGAAGAACTTTACCGATTCATCCTGATTCTGGATATCTGATGCTGTAATGCTGAAATTTGTGCAACAGGATTCGGGGATCCAAGCAATAGAAAACGTTCGAAATGTCCATGTAGACAAATCCGCTGCCTGTTCCCTCATCGACTGTTTTGATCCAGTTGCCATGTGTTATTAGTAGAATAGTAATACATGATCGATGATGACGAAACTGGTGCTGCTCCAGCACAATGTTGCTTTAGCATTGCAGGTCGCTTACCAGTAAGTCCACGGTGATCGCTTCATTGACTTGGGTGAACAGAAAAAGAAGTATTACCGGGTGTCAATTAACGGTATCAGAAGACTTCCTCCCTTCTTAATGGTGGTTATTATGGCTTAGTTAAGTTTGACGGAATTATGTCTTCTTCTAAACAACACGAAAGGAATCCGACAATTCAGTGGGGTAGGTGCATATCGGCGGCCTGTAGTGCTTTAGGGTGAATGTTATCCACTTCATAAGAGCTGTGTATACGGAAGGATAGTAGGTTTTCAACACCGTTTCTGCTGCGAATGTGATGCTGGATATAACTGATGGTGTGGTGACAGAAGATAAAACAGCGTTTGGGGCTTGTACCGCTTGGTAAGTAGGTGAATAATAGACACGTAAGGTATTGGCCGCCAATTTCGCTGTGCATGTGGGTGATAGGACTCCGAGGTGCACCTTACAAAGTCTATGCACTTGTCTTTAAAGAAGCCTGTGGTTCGAACAGAATCGTTTCGCTAGTTCCTGTTGTTGTATTACCTTGGCTTCATGATCCAACTGCACAGAGTATTTGCGCTGATCTGGGTGAGCTGTCCAATTTCCACAGCTGGGATTGTTTTTGTAAACCTGCTATGTGCGCCATCCCTCAAGGTCCTAAATGTTGTTATTCGACTTCTCAGAACGTGTTTTAGTTTGGTGTGACGGTGGTAAACTTTAGGCTCTGATGCTTCGGTAAATAGGGACTTGACGATTTTCAAGAATGCTTCCCAGGATATTTCTTCGGTACACTCAATCATGTATGACCAAGTGGTGTTTTCAGCCAGTATGAACAAAACCTACTGGGTAATCGCTTGCATCTTTCCGGGCTTTGCAACTGGATATTCTTCTTAGCAAATATAATCGAGCAGTAGAGTCACGTGATAGCTTCGTCCCAAAGAACTGCATGTATTTAGCCCGTCAACCATGAGCTCTATGCTGGTGCGCATTAGGAAGACTAAGTTGAGCCTCGGGAATAACCCAGGCTAGTTTACATGAACTTACATCTAGAACTGCTCACAGGTAAAGGTTTTTGGTCGCGAATTGCATCAGTAGATGTTAAAGATAGCTGTGGCTGCTTTAAACTGCGACAATAATTTTACGAAACTTGAAGGAAATAGTGGTGAATGGAACGCATGACTGTAGACGAAACGACAGGTAATCCCACATACAACATCTGAAATCTAGTATATCAAGGAAAGCATAGATCATTTGCCATGTGCCCAGCAACTTGCGAACAGACGTCACAAGGTCATTTTCGTGGTATTTTGTAAACGTAACGAGGCAACGTTTACAAAACGGGACTCCGAAAACTGCGGGAGGTTGCCACACAAAGTATGCTCTAGAGATTGCGGAATCAGAAATGAAGCTGATTGATGCCGAAAATTCCTCAAATTAATTCGAATGTACCAATAAGCCTACTAAGGAAATGTTATGATAAAGCAGACAGAGGAAAAGCATCGGGTCACTACTAACCTCTATCAAACAATGTACACCTCCATGTCACAAAGTGTAGGGAGGTGTGCGCGATATCTAAACGCAATTTGAAAATGTCTAATGTGGGGTAAAGGCAACGATGTTTGCAGAGGCATTTCAGCGTAGGCAGACCCAGAGGGATAAGTAAGATTGGTGACAAGTTAGACTGCTGTCTTGTTTGTTAACTTAATTTCAAGTCATTGCCTATCAGGATGGATTTTAAGCTTAGTTTCGAGTGGCGGCACACATGACTGAGATTGTTCAGTATTTGGTGTACGTAGCCGCCGGTAGCGTCCACTAAACACTCCATTTCTTTAGCTGTACCTGGTATGAAAAATCGTGCAAACCCATGGTATGTTCAGTTACCCGACGTTGTTGGGTTTTAGACGCTGCGAAGCAGCGCGTCCTCGCGGTATACTCAGCCCGCGCGCGACTGGTGGTGGTTGCGCGGCAGCGAAGCGCCGTTACGGCGTACAGCTGACACATTATTATTTATTATTATTGTGAAACCGTACTTTTATGCACACCAGATGAGATCAACATGTTTTTTACCTCTTTTTGAAACGGACGCCGACTATCAGAAACAACCTAGGTCATTCTGTACAAGCATCTTGGGGGCATGTATGCACCGATGTGACAGCCGCATTATCTTTTGGTCCAAGTGTTGTTGCACTTCCTACGCGACAATTTGTCGCTTGTTACCGAATATATAGATTTTCTTCGCTGTTTTAATAGGTTCATTTGAAGGAAGCATATTCTCTAGATAATTTCAGCAGGCATTGTTTCCCCGGATTTACGCGTTCAAGCGATTCTTCACGGTTATTAACGCATAATCTGTCGAGCATGAAATTACCTACTCCCATTTTAAACTATACCAACACTGAAGTCTCCCGGCTTTCCATTAAGGGCTTACTCGTCTTTTTTTAGCACCGTGGGTAACAGCTACAGAGCAAACTATGCTTTCGTTACGATCTCTTTTATTCAAGCGAGCGCCAAATTTCGTTGCCCCAGAATTCACTCGGTGCGATCAGTCAACCTGCCCGGAAGGATAACGGTCTACACCAGACACCATACCCTCTGTTGTATGACGCACGGAGGAAACCCAGTAAGCACGATGAGCCATAATCTGACCATTGCCTGACGATCGGTGACTGAAAGCTAACTGACTGCGAGACGCTGCTAACCAACAAAACAGGGAACGAAATTTCGCTACTATGGCCACATCACCTGTAACCCGAATTGAAGTGTTTTGTGCTAAGCAACCTTGCACAATGGTAGTCAAAGTAGGCCTAGCATGTCCAACTGTCCAACTGGAAAACATGGTCTGGTTTGTGCGAAGTAAAATGCACAAGGAGATAGTGGTCAGAAACTCGACCTGGAGATCTATACGATCTGTCCAAGTACGGAGACCTCGATGGCGTGTGTTACTCAGCTGGCGTGCTACTACGAACTGGACAAATAGGAGTTTTAGGGTCTTTTGGGGATACAAACTGACCGTTTTTCTCCAGGTTGCCCATGCTAGTCCAAATTAAGCGTAATGGGCGTTAGCAAGGGGCATGCAAAACGTACACCTCATGAGACTGGCAATCGGACGATCCGATTTGTCGGTTCTTGAAAACTTGCTCAGCTCATACCTACGTCCACGTTTGGAACACGCAATACAAGTCTGCCCGTCATGGCTGAGGGGTGATCTCCCCAAGTTGGAGTTATTTCTACGTCTAGTAACCAAATATCTCAGCGGTCAGTTCCATCTACAGTATGAACGAAGGGTTCGAGTGCACCGTTTCGTCAACGGACAATACCGGCGATTGCGTGCTAATCTTATTTGGACTTAGATGATTTTGTCTGATCCCAACCACATGAGCCACTATTAGCTGGAGATTAGTCACAACAGTAATAATTGACGCTACCAACACACGTTCGCGGAGCAGTATAGGTGCGTGGAATGTGGTCAGAATTACGTTTCCATGTGTGGTTGGCAAAGGTGAAATGTCTTACCGGAATTTCTCATCTGCTAGATTTCAAAACCCGAGTTGATTGTGCTTTCATTTTGCTGTACCATACCACACGACTCATTGATCATGGATACAAACTAGAGCCTGTTTGAAATTTTGCTGCCCCTCAGCTCCCAGAATACATAGCACCCCTTTCATCCCCTGCATATGTTTATTAGGAGGCTGCAAGACTTTTGCCAAAATCTGACTGTCCTCATTTATTTGTGGACTTACAGTGGGTTTACAGTTTATAATACATACGCCACCGTAATTTCACTGGTTTGAGCATACTGTTGATGAAAATTTGCTTATATTTTCCAGTATTTATCACGACTAACATAAGTGACCTGTTAAGCCTTAGCTTTATCACCCAAATTAAACCATTGTTCCATTCTAAAGTACCTGAGAGTTGGCTGACAGTCTGTGCACCCCAGGTCGGTAGGTGCAGCCGTGTAGTTGATAGATAAAAAACACTAGATATTTGCCCATATTACATAGCAGCGCTCTCCTCACCTAACAATTCCAGGCTGCGTCTTGTTCAAGCTGAAGAATCTGGTGTTCCTCCAATTATTCGACCTCCTGCCAAATCTCAATGTCGTCCATAAGGAGTAAAACATTTGCAATAATGAATCTCGCTGGTTCTTTAAAGAGGGCAACAAACAGACAAGGAAAAATACCAAACCCTACGCTTCGCCACATTCTACTCGAATTGAGTCGAGTAAAGATGTTCGTTCATGAGAAAAGCCACCGACCAAACCCATTAAGTTATCTTCCTGGCCATATTTCAAAGGCTTGTAACGCACCGTATGATGGTTCAGGATATCGAAGGCTTTATAAATTTCCACGTAAGTATAATCGTTTCTTGTTCTATCCTCCAGTGCTTTAGTCCAATTATCGCTTACAATCAGTAGGCTGGTAGCACATGACCGATGTTGATGAAACCCGAGCTGCTCTGTCTTGATGATACCGCAGCTTTGTAAGTAGCCCATCAGAACGTCTGCATCGAAGTCTTCAGTGATCTTGGCAAGCATATGGAGAAACGTTATGTGGCGGTAATTAAGAAGCCTAGATCGACACCATCCCTTTTAGTATGGTGCTGGTATCAAGGTTTTACTTTGACTGAACTACGTTCGGCAAGGTGAGTGGTAGACAAATGCAGTGAATTTGAGGGAATGCATTCCGTTCCAGGAAGGCTATGTGTGAAAAAGCATAGCAGCATTTTAAGCACCGCTTCTGTACTGCAAGCTCCGTTGATTAAAACTAAAGTTGAAGTAATACTAAACTGAAATGGCTATGCAGCTTTGTATTTCCATTGTACTGTCTGAATGAGAGGATCACTCGCCCTCTACAACACGTGACCAGACAACGGCAGCATTCGTGTGCAACAGTGGCCGCATTGGAATTGATTCTACCCAAATGTAAATGTGCTGAGCCGATCCGTGCACAACGAGTCAGAGGAGGAATTGCTTGTGTAAATTGCATCCTCGCGTTGCACCCCGTTTTGCTGGTGCAAGTCAACAAGAAGGTAAAAGACAAATCAACCTGACTGATGCACACTGGTTTTTCCAAACCTGTAGAGCAACCTCGATGGTCAAGTGCATAACATGGCTCAAGAAACGTGTAAAAAGCTGGCTGAAACTGTTCAGCAGATCACGAATTTCCGGGCTTTGCCGTTAGTGTCTACCAAGAAAGAGCTTATTTTACAGCAAACCTTTCAGAGCTCTGTCACTAAGACAAAGGCTAAGATCAGCCTTGCTGACCGCACGAAGACATCTGCGCTACCTACTGTGATAATTTCTAACCGTTTAGGTGAGCAAGTCAATCCGGCGTGCCTGCAAGTAAGCCATCCCAGATGCCACACCTAACCAGTTGAGTAACATACGCGTCGATCGCCTAGATAAATACGCCCAAAGAGACACCCGTATTTCTATATTCTGGATCAAACTGGAGCAGTGAGACCACATTTTCACAACATCCTTTATTGCCTACTGAACAATACGAGTTACCACCCACAAAACTCATCATGACATGCGTTAAACAGAACCACAATAAGTTATTTGTCATGTACACTAACGTTCCTAAGTCTAGATCTGGCACAATAAATAGCTATTTGGTACATGATCGCAACCAGTGAAATTCCGTTTGCGACGTGAGTGCTCTTCGGGATGAGCCCATGGCGCTAAGACGAGCAGCGCGTCACCCAAATTTAGTGCACTACGACGAACATCGATTTCTTAGGGTAACCTTGAACTCAACTGAGGCGGCAGAGACAGTCCTAGTTCCATCAGCTGGTCTTCGCAATTCATTGAGCGGGGGATGCATACTGCTTTATATTCCTAGGACATGGTAGTCAAAGAAAAAGAGAACCATGTCAACACTTCTACGAACGAAAGCAAGAAATCGGTACTTGTTCATGGTGTACCTAAACTACCGGGTTCTCTTGATCCCGAAGCGCAAATACATAAACGTGGGAAGCGGCGCTACATCAGCGAAATAATCTCTCTGGAAGACATTATCGCTAAAACACTAACGGGCATTTATTCACCCACAAACTACAAAGGCTGTGGTCCAAAAAGTTTTGCAGTAGCGCCACAGACCGATGGAATATCAGTCATATTGTACAGCTGGTTGAAGCACCGGTTCAGGTTACCCTCTGAGATTAGGATAAAGATAGCAAGCGCACGACCATTAGTTTTCAGCAGTTTATTGGAACATTCGACCGTAATGGAGATTTTGTCCCCACAATGCTGCAGAGCGATGGACCCAAAAGCACAAGCGACGCCTGACAAGACAGGAAGAAACACAAAAGAGCATGTTAATCTGGGATACTTCATGCTAGCATGCAGCTTGGCTGAAATTCAAGAACCAGTGACCTGCACAACACTATTAGCGGCTGATCGGTGACCCGTCAGCATAAAACTAAACAAGAATTCGTTGTCCACCTACACATTTCTAACATCAAAACACTATCCTGTTAGCATACTACAGCACTATATTTTTTACAAATTTGGCCGTACTTAGAGAACGACAGACGTCACAATCGCGGTATTTCATTATGATTACGGAGACATGGTTACGCCTTTAGGTAGCAAGTTCTTGGGTTAATTTTCCTGGTCTCTCGCTGCTTCAGAATGATAGGGCTGGAAGTGGTGGTAGTGAGATACTGTATCACAAGGCTAACCTACAATGTAAATTTATGGACCACCCAGAATTGCGTGCTACATAATCGTTTTTGTGCCGGCTATGGTTGCAGAACAAATACGCATGTCATATAGCTGTGGTTTACCATCCACGAAACACTACTTGTGGATTGTACTCCAAACCGAACCACTTTCTTCAGGTTGATTCGAGCAACTCATACGGTCACCTCCTCGCGGGGGACTTAATGTGCACGAACTAGCAATAGCGGCGACCAATAGCAAGCAGATCAAAGCCTGTTTACAAGAACTAACTTCCAGCTACCCTCTGTACAACCATGTGACGGCTCCCACCAGATTTCGAAATGATAACACGCCGTCGATGGTTGATCTTGTGTTTACCAACGGAGAACTAATGATCGACGGAATAATTACGAGCGCAGCACTAGACCGTAGTGACAAGTCACTCAACTGTCTAACAAATTATGTTATGCGGAAAATGCTGAGGAAAAGGATGATAAATGTACATGGTCAAGCATTACCTATTATCCGCGCTTGTTAAGGAGGCAACTTGGATCTTCTTAACTGAATGCCGTCCAGAAATCGCCTAGAAAAATTTCACAGGGACATCTAGTATATTGGTAGCGCACGCGTCTGTGCTGAAAGCCTTCCGTCGCCAAATGAGAAGCAAGTCATTTTTGAGCAGTGGTACACGTAAATGTGTCCTTATGGTAGCTTGGAGAGATCACAAGGACTCCCCAAATTCCGAAACCCAGACTGCCTACTTGGCACATTGTCACTTCTGTGTGAGTTTGATCCTCAAGGATAAGGTGACGCAGAAGTAAGAGTTAATGAAGCGATTCTGCACTAATCACAAACTAATATACACGCATGTTAATGACCTTCGTCAGGTGCAACGCGGAATTCCAGCACTGGTCATGACTGACGGGTGAACGCTAGCAGCAATGAAATGATCGCTTACGGTTCCATTACTCACAAACGTACCAGAGAGTAGCGGGTCCCAAAGTTACCCCCATTTCTTTTGTCCCACCGTCAGCTTTAACCAATATTAGTTTTAATGCAGAAAGTATGTCTAATAAATGGTTGTCACTGCGTATCCACAGCTCTCCTGGTGTCGATAACCTTCGACCGAAGGATTCATAGGGAGCAGTCAGTGATCTGGTGGAACCTCTGGCTATGTTTTATAAGCGCTGTATAGAGGAACAACAGATTCTAGCAACATGGAAGCTTGGGGTCATCACTCCTATTAATAAGGGAGGTAGTCGCACTGCTGCAACCAATTAAGGTCCGATAACGCTGCTCCCTGTGCTTTTTAAGGTTATGGAGTCTATTATCGTTGGGACTCTCAGGCAGTAGCTGGAAAAGCACAAGATGATAGCAGTAGAGCAACATGGCTGCCGACCAAAGCGCTCATGCACAACGAACCTGTTAATTTTACGCAGTAGCTGGACTAAAGTAGTTGATGTTGGAGCAAACGTAAATATCCTATACCTGGACATCTTAAAAGCGTTCGATCACTTAGACCACCAAATTCTCTTACATGCAATTCAGCCCTATGGCATTGGTGATCCACTTCTGTGTTGGATAGGCAAATTCCTGCACGAAAGTCAGTTGGAAGTGAGAGTGCGAGAGTCCATGTCCGACACAAATGAAATGAAGTACGGTGTATCATATGGCGCGGTGCTAGGGTCTCGTCTATTCTTGATTTTCATAAACCAACTGGCCAGGGAAAGTACTTCCGAGTTCCTATTCTTTGCGGATGAGATCAAGTAATAGTTAGCGGTCCGAGAACGGAGTGACCCCGAAAATCTGCAGCGTGACCTCAACACGATTTTGATCTGATCAGTTCAGAATGCATTACCGTTCAATTTGGAAAAATGTCGTACTGTTCAACTGCGCCATAGGCGTGACTACGCATATAGACTTGTGTCAATTTATCGGAAACCACTTCTCAAGAGCGAGACCTCGGTGTGCTCATCCAAAGTGACCTTAACTGTTCAAACTAGTCAGTGGCAGCTGCCAGAAGAGCTAAGCAGAGCGTCGACTTGCTGCAGCGAGCATTCGGAAGTATCGACCCATCCTTCTTTCCCATGATTTTATTCTTACTTGCACCCTCACCTTGAATACTTCATCTAAGTTTGGCAATCTTGGTTGTAATGAGACTTACGAGTGCTGGTGTAATCACAGCGTAGGGCCACAGTGGACGTCAAGGGCCTACGGAATCTGTCTTACTATCAAAGGTTAAACTCATTGGGGATTTTCAGTGGTTGCTACCGAAGGCTGCGGGGCGATCTCGTATTTTCCTACCAAATATTGTGTGACTCTAATCACGTATGAACAATGAAAAATGAATTTATACGGGTTAAGAAGCGTTGCTTTACAAGTCCCGTTGGATAGTTGCAGGGGATATCAACATAACAATAATGATGATAAGGATAGTAAAATAGTTAATACTTTAAATACGAAAATAAGGACTTATCGTTTGCTTCGCTGTAGTCCTGCGATCCTCTTAGATTCACAGCATTCACAGTTAACAACAAATAATTCCATGATAAACTCCAGGTGTAGGAAGGAGACGTAGTGCTAAGTAACATAGTGTAAGTGAATGAGTGCATCGTCCAACCGTCTTTTAAATACTGTTAGTGTCGGTGCAGAGACGACCGATTCTGGGAGAGCATTCCATGGGTGACAGACACGGATGGAAAATAAATTTCTGCGGCACTCCAGACGACTGTATTGTTCTGCGAGTTTTAATGAGTGGCCCCTCAGGTTTGTATTGCTGCTGAGTTGCAGTAAAGGGCGGCACACATGATGTGGGTCTCGCAGAATCAAGTATGCGATAATCAGGTCGCCTCGTAGTCTGCGATAGCTTCCACTGAACAATCTCAGTCGTCGCAGCCTCTCCTGGTAGGAAAGATTGCGCATTCCAATTACGTTCTTAGATGCCCGGCGTTGTGGCTGCTCCAGTGCATTAAGGTCGTGTTTCAGCCATGGATGCCAGGCTTGAATGGCATATTCGACATGAGGGCGAACATACGCACTGAGCATTTGTCGAAATATGGAGCTGTTTATTTGTCCAAACGCCCGCCTCAACAGCCCGACGTGTTGGTTCGCGGTCTTCGAGGCCTTTTCGGATTGCCTGGAGCAACCCAAGTCATCTTGAAGCAGCACACCCAAGTCACGTTCGAGAGTTGATTGTTGCAGTACATCCGTTCCGAGTCGGTATGAGTAGGTGCTTTGATGTCGGATGGAAAGCACCTTGCATTTACTGATGTTGAAATGCAATACGTTTTGGGTCGACCATTGATACACCGTATCTAAATCACTCTGAAGCACATGTCGGTCGATGTTCGCCTGGATCCTGCGCCAGATCTTGATATCGTCGGCAAACATTAGGAAGTTTGAAGTGATTCCCTGTGCAAGGTCATTAATAAACACCAAAAACAAACGTGAACCTAGAACCGAGCCTTGCGGCATACCACACTCCACTTGTATGGGGTCCGATAAGGAGCTCCCAACTCTGACCACTAATTGCCGTTGAAATAGAAAGTTGGCGATCCAGCTTAAAAGAGGGTCTCCGATCCCGTCATGCTGCAGCTTTGATAGTAGTATCCGATGGTCTAGACGATCGAAAGCCTTGGAAAAATCCAGTTAGATCACATCAACACCTTCTCCAGCGTCGGCTGCCTCGGTCCAACTACTGCGTGCAATTAGTAAATTCGTTGTACATGACCGCTGTTGACGGAAACCGTGCTGTTCAGGAGTGATGAGGTTGCAGTTTTCCAGATAGCACATCAGTGCATCGGCAACTATGGATTCCATGACCTTGGAGAGTATAGGAAGAAGAGTTACTGGGCGGTAGTTGGAGGGATCAGATCTGCTTCCACCTTTGTGAATCGGGCTTATTATTCCAAGCTTCCACATGGCGGGAACTTGGTTCTGGTCTAAGCAGTGCTGGAAAAACTGAGCTAAATGTCCTGCCAGTTGGTTTGCTGCCGCTCCCAATGCCTCTGTACGAATGTTGTCGACACCCGGCGAGCTGTGTTTGCGTAGAGAAGTCAGCTTTCGCAATACAGCCTCTGCGGTAAAATTGATGTGGGTTAGTCCTGGTGAGCAGAATACAAAGCTTGGTAGATCGCCTGGCGGAAAGACTGTTTGAAACGTGGGGGCGTATTGCATCTGCAACGCGTTTGCAGCTTCCATCGACGTTCTTGTTGGGCCATCAGCCGTCTTGAGTGGAGGAAATCTTTGCCTCACCTTTCGTAGGCTATTAACGTGCTTGTACAGCAATTTGTGGTTAGCACTGAAAGTTTTTGTGATGTTCTGCTGATAGGCGGCTTTGTCTTCTCTTAACAGTTGAGTACAGTGTTTGCGTTGGGCTACGTAGTTGTCCTAAGTTTCTGGTGATGGAGCTTCTCTGTACACTCGCCATGCTGCGTTGCGTATTGTCATCCATTTTCGAGTTCTGCTCCTAACGAAAGAAGCGGATGTACACTTATTACAAACTTTTGTCTCTGAAGCCTCTGCAATCAGCTGACTGAATTTGTTGACGCACTCGAGCCAGGCGACTTCCGGGGGTTCTTCTTCGAGGAAAGACCAAGTTGTAACGCTGACTAGCTAGGCGAGTCGGTCGTACCTTGTGATCGTTCGCACAGTATCATCGTTATCACTCAGATATTCTGCATAGCAGACGAAGTTGAAACTGATGACTGCGTGATCACTGCGACCCAACGGGCAGTCTAAAACCAACGCATCAATCATATGCTCCTCGTTGGTTAGCACAAGATCCAGCACAGATGGTCTGTTATCAGTTCTGAACGGAGTGGGCAGAGTGATGTGGTTGTAAAGAGGAACGGTAGTTACTCAATCTTGTAAATCGGTTTTGAATTGTTCTCCGATCGTGGCAGAGGCTTCTAAACAATGTACGTTGAAATCACCCATGATAAGAATGTGAGTGTATTTTTGTTGTAAACTGCACCTCACACACGCGTGACGTGCGTGCTACTGGTTCATTTGGATTATTTCCCTCTATCCTCTCTCCATTTTCTCGCAGCGTTGTCACTGTACGCTCATTTGAACCGGATTTCCCAACTCTACACAGTGATGCATCATATGTGGAAATATCTGCTACGATTATAGGCTGTGCCATCGCTAACCGTTTTCACTTGCATCTGTGATTAAGCGCAAGCGTTTAATTCACGCATATTGAGCCGATTGTCTTTCTGTGTGACACCATTCGATACAAAATTCTCGAGGCAGGCCGAAAGGCCTAAGCTTACTCCGATCCAGTGTTTCTCAACACAGCTGTGAAAGAATGTGTTCAGCGCTCTGTTCAGGTTGCAGTCACTCGCCATTCCTTGTGACCTTGTCAGCCAGTGCGCCTGCATAACCCATCTCACTGACCTCGCGACCACGCCGACCGCTCATTTGACCTTGCAACCACCACGCCGGCCTGACCGATGTGCGCCGCTCTCAAAGCTGTAAAAGTACAGAACGCTAACCAACCCACTGGGTCAGAAAACGACACCAACTTGAATGGCAGAAAGGCGAAACCGAAGAGACTCCCATCGAAAGGCATTTGCGGGTTAGGAGAATGTCATCGGGTAGTAAAAATCGGTCTGGCTTGTTCGCACTGTTTGGAATGGTGCAATACGAAATGTGCAAATGTGTCCCAACAACAGTTACGGGAGCGAAATAGCTCCCAAGATGCATTTTGGTTCTGTACGGCGTGTTCCACAATCCCCCTCGTTAAGTGCTTGCTTATCGTAGCTGAGAAATGCGACCGGTTAATCGCAGAAGCAGAGCAGAGGATCAACAAT
>OX104063.1:153881621-153932785 GCA_944474145.2 Dicrocoelium dendriticum | reverse complement strand
CTCCATGGCATGTCTGGAAAAATGCGGGCACTGAGAGAAGAGTTCGGTAGACTGTGGCTTGCTAAGCGAACATCCTCCAAGTCCTTTGTGTTGCCAAATGTTACTCGCAGTAACCGAGGTTCCCCTACATGAGGAGACGATGGGTTTCGTGACAGACGTGTAAGACTAGTTGGGAGAACGTTTAGTCCTAGTGCGCAGCTTATCTCAGTCCAGCGATTTTGCTCTTCGGCTTGTCGACCTTTTAACGACTCGCTGGTGGGTTCTGGTACGTTTGAACATATGACTGTCATCGCTTGTTGGTTGCGTAGTAATTTAGTTTGTTGCAGTTCATTTTGGGTGGAGGTTTGTCGTGTGGGAGTGTTGGTCTTGTCTTGTGGGGAAGACAAGTCAAGGCTGCAGCAAGAATTCTCCTGTGCAACGACGTTATTCACACAGTTTGTAATGTGCTGCCCAGCTAATAGCGATGATCGTGCAATTTGTGCATAACTCTTTACGCCTTGCGGTACAACAGAAGATTTTATAGAATTTTCAACTGGCTTGGCATCACAGTTGTTTATCGCTAATGGTGCTTGTTTTTCGCCGGAACGTGTAACATTTTTAGTGGATAACTTTGGTCTATTGGTAGGTCTGGGGTTAGGGCTACTTAATACACTAAGCTGCAACTCGAGTTCAGCGATTTTCCCTCCCAAAGCCTTGACCAATTCTTTCTGTTCGGATGACGCAACAGCCAACATTTCACACCTCGCGTTGAGAGTTCGGATAATCTTGGCTATTGGGCTATCTGAACACGCATCACAGAACCACAAACTATTTGTTATTACGCTGCGGTTTCCGCCAGGTTCTGAGTTCACATCCACTTCGTCGTAAGAATTTGCACACAAAGAGCACGTGATTTTTGTGATGACAGTTCTCCGCTTACTTGAGCCATGATTGACCTTCGTTGTTTTGTTCACGCGTGGACCCACTGATATACTTCGCCTTCCCATGGCTTAGTGACTCGTATGCACTTTAAATCACGCCGGTCGCACCGTTGTAAGCTGCGTGAATTGACTAGTCCGGCTAGCGGTAACCGTCGCTGTCCGGGTTTGGTGGTGATGGGTCCTGGCGCAAGCGTGTATGGAATCACAAACACTTCGTGTGGTAGGGTGCACAAAGGAATATAGATGAAAGGACAAAATAGCCAGTATCTATGGTGTATGGTGGTGCACAGTACTAAGCTACATGTCACCTGATAGCTTTAGAAAAGCTCTGTAGAATGGTTTCTTAAATTCACTGAGATTACCTTGAAAAAACAAGCTTTCAAACGTGGTTCTTAATGTACGAATTGCCGAAGACGCCGGTTGGGATCAAATAGCGAGACGGAGGACTTACTGCGCAAATATAAATCCCGTTCGATAGAACTCGGCGAGCCGAAACGAATGGGTGTATTTCCGAGAATGTAGCACAAAATATGAACGGAATAATCCAGGATTACCACAGAGCACAGAATTATGCGACCGTCTGTGACCTTGCCGTTGTTTATGTGCCTGGACCCAGCGAAATCTGCTACACAAACCACTTTGGAAACTCTTACTCAACCTCTGCAAATACTCACATCCCCTCACCTTCCATTTTCCCCCACTAACAGCTCTATCGAAGGCTTCCATCCTTCAGCCTTCTAGGGGAGCCCCTTGTAGTGCAACAGAAAACATGCTCTTTCAGTATCTTGTAACATTGGATTTTATGGTTGTTTTAACCTTCGAAACGTCCATTTGTTTTACTGACTGCACGTCCGTTGTCACAAACCGTTTTGGTGAGTACCTCGCTGCACGTTTCTCGCTCTGTCTGATTCGCTTCCTATTCTTGTAGCCTGCACAATACACGTTGGGTTCAGTTGCCTCCGATTTCTATACTGTCGTATTTGGCACGTCTTACGTGTCATTGCTTACCGACTAGTATCCCAGGCTCCGCCCAACAAATATCTCTTGTCGAGACTAAGCCTCCCAGAACATCGGTTACATATGCAGAGATTGCAGCAAGGGTCCACCGAGAGGCCGCCGTTGCGTCCTCTTCCCTTGTAAACACTGTTAACGCAAACAGAGAGTAAAAGAGCAAACAATCACTCGTCAACCAGTCAAGACAAATGAGTACCATACCTTGTAGATCGATTAAAAAGGGATCCAACAACAGTGCCCGGACTGTTGTATGCTCAAATGTCCCTGAATCTACCGCCATCACATTGCGGGATAAGTTATCAGACGACCAAGACCAATGGAACTCGTTGTGTATGCAGATCAGTATGCAGATAAGATAAACTTGTTGCGAATTACCCGTCATCCGAACTCGCCACACTATGGTGAACCCAGACTTATTAGAGTAACTCTAGAATCCTCTACAGTCGTAGAAAACGTTTTGCTCTCCGCAAGCGCGCTAAAACACGAATCCTGTGGGATACCTATCTATTCACGATGTCCCTTGGAGTGCGCGACAACCAAAACGAAACACCGAAGAGAGGCACAGCAAGCAAGTCCGCCTAAACACAATCTTCATACATGGCGTGCCAGAACATCCTTTTTGCGATGTTCAAGAGACCGGAAAGCACGATTTAGAACAGTGGCGGTTCATTCGTGAAACACTTACTTTGGATGATGTTGTGGCACTATCGCTCACCAGGATACCTCTCTCATCGAACTATAGAGGATGCGGCTCTAGAATCCTAAAACTTGTGGTTCAGTCGGAGCAACAAGCAAAGGATGTTTTGGATCGATGGCGGAGAAATCGAAAACATCTTCCTTCCGAAATTCAATTAAAGGTCGCAAACATTTTGAACAGCTCAAATATTAAAGCAACTGAAGCAACAAGCATACCGACGAATATACAGAAGTGTTACTTGACTGCTGCTTTAATTAACTCTGACGTAGGTCTAAACGAAGGCTGGGACGAACCTTGGCCGAATCAAGTTGCAAATGAGGCATCATTGACCCATAAAAAAGCGAGTAACTGCCGACCTCCCATCGGTCGGCATTCTCCCACACTTGACAGCTTCACCTCTCTGCGGGCTCCTAGACACCGAGAAACTGGCCTGCTTTTATACAAATGCTCAGGGACTTTCTAACAAATTGGCTGAACTGAAAGATCGCCAAGCTTCCGGCTCGTATGATGTCATTGGTATCACCGAGACATGGTTGCACACGGGAATGACGGACGCTGAAATGTCGCTACCCAGCATGTCGCGGATCCGGGACGACAGGCTCACAAAAGGAGGATAAGTAATCCTGTATTACCGAAAAGACTTACAGTGCGAAGCCGTGGAGGATTCAGACTCGCAGTTCCCTGACTCTCTTTGGTGCCGGTTGCAGTTAAAAGGCAGGGACGCTTGCCTTATTGTCTTGGTGTACCGCGCCCCTAACTCAACACTCGAAACTGACTACCACCTGCTGTCACTTGCTGTAACTCAGCCATACCATTAACCTCAGAGGTAACCCACTGTAATTATGTGAACAGTATAGCCGCCTAGAATGTCGGCGGTATTATTTTTCTCTTCGGGTTTGCAACCCTGGAACTGTCTCCCAAACTTCGTTGTTTCCTCCCTCACCTTGAATGCCTTCAAAAAACGATTGGATCTTGTCCTTAGTCCCCATCACTTGGTTGCTTGAACTGTGCTACTTTGGAACATATTGTTTATCGATTCAAGCCGGATAAATATGTCACATAAACCCGAGGAAGTGATACATGAGTGAATATCCTTGTGTATATTTTTTCTCACCAAGTGCATCAAATATAATTGCACCCATGTTGCTTCGTCTTTCACATTCAATGCCTACTTACACTATTGTGGTTCAGCGGCGTTGTGTTCAAACATTGTGTCCGTTTTTCATCGCAGACTTTCAGCAGCTAAAGCGAGTTCTTCCCGAGAAGAACAAGTCACGATTGCACTGACTAAAGCTTCACAGTTCGTCAACTTTTCTAAATTCGCGGTGTTCTTGAATGACCGGGTGGCATCTAATTCTGTTGACAAATCCGCTCTATGGAAGTGTTTGTTAAATAAAGTGTGCCCGACAATTTTATAGCCGTCCCGAGGGAACTTTACAGTCACACGTCTAGCAGAGTCAGAGCTTACGAATGGGTTTACACTTTCATTAGAGGTGTCAGACAACGTTGCCCCATTCCACCTTTCTCCTTTAATTTCGTCGTTGAACATAACGCCCTACGAACACTGATGTGTACCCAGAATATCGAGGTCGTTGTCCTCACTAGCAACAGAGTCGCAGAATTAGACTGCACTGATGGTATTTCTTTGTTTGGACACGATTCACAAGCTGTCCAAGACATTTTGAACCTCTTCGGAATAGAGTCATTCTAGTATTGCCTGTAATTCCCTCTACTCAAGTGTAAAAGTCTACTCCAGGATGGGCAAGTTGCTGTGGCCGTGACTACCATTACTGATGACACTCTGATAAAGTGTTGCCTTCTTCACATATATAGAAAGTTAAATCCTAGCTGATGACGATTTTAGAGATTTGGTCCCAAACCAGATCGCAAAAGCCCGACTTACGTTCATCAAATTGCGGCATCTATGTCGGCATATTGTTGTCATTGTGAAGCTCAGTGGCAGGTTGTACAGTTCTCTGCCCGTGCGTTTTTCTTTCACTGCTCTGCGAATTGGCCTATCCACCCGGAAGAGATGAAACGATTGTGGGTTTCGACAACACTGTCTGAGAAGGTTTTCTGGTATGCGGTGGCAACATAAATTCATAAAAAGTGCTTGGAGTGAACAGTTCCTCCCTCCAAAACGTTATTCTCCGAAACGGTCTGCGTTGGCACTGCTAAAAATTGCACAAGCTAGTCTCTCACCTTGTCCGCCGAGCGCAATCCACGGTCTGCAAACGTGACACGGTGGACAACCAATGGCGTGGAGAATGAGTAAAAGGAACGTAATCTCAAGCTTGACAACATTCTGAGCAGTCAAACTTACAGACTAGCGCCCACGCGACAACGGCTTGCAGCGATTACAAACATTGAATGCTACGGTCCGAAGCAGACATTAGTGGTGCTAGTTTTGTTTTGCCGCCTCTTCGTTTATTTACTTATTAATCAGAAAACACAAAAAGCAAAACGGACTGTATAGAACACAACAATGAACCGTTCCATTTCATTGTTTCTTGTCCTTCTATTTGTTTTCATTTTTACCCTGGTTCAGATGACACGTTGTCTGTATTCAACACCGAGCATAAATATATATTTGACTTTATCGATCGCCCAGGTAATAAATTTGGTGTTAGCAGAAAGTCTGTATACAAATATTGTTAGAAAACTACAACATTATATTTTATATTTCGGTTGTTGCGGTTTTGAAAGTGGTTATGTGAATTTAAACAACAGACATCCGCGAACTTTCTGGAAGAGAACTGACAACTTTACTACAGATCGGGGACCCAATTCACCCCGTATAATCCTGAGTTCTTTTGGAATAAAGGCCTTGAGCTTTAATGACATTGGCCGTTGCTTTAAAGCGTGACCGACGGAGACGCTAGATGCAACAGAATTCTTGTTATGGCACGGCCTCAGCATTCGAACAGTGACCATCCAAGCTAGGCTGCCAATCTTTCGCAGTGTACGTATGAGCGAATCAGCCCTTTTAAGACGCGGTCACACATGCTTCTTCTCTATTGACACACACTTGCCGATTGGCGAACAACCTGCTGCTAAGGGATTTAGTGCATTTGTCATTTAACAACACTGCGAGCTCAGAGGCAAAATTCGTGTGACATGGGTTTTGTCAACATACAAAACCGGCTTTAAAGGAGATCCCCAACCCGCGGCGCGACAAGGAATCCTGGGAATGATGTCTGGGAGATTGCGGAGTATGAACGGTCGGTAGCCATCCATGCTGCTTTGACACATTCATATAGCAGTCAAGTGCGACATCAATTTACCAATTATTGTATAATACGTATCATTTTAAGATAAAATCTGGAAAGGGTAAGGTTTAAAGTGATTATAATGGGTAATTGCTCCTTTATATTAATTGACTTCAGCTGTATGGACTGCAGAATAAACCAATGTCCATATCTTACGTATAATGCAATACGGTCGAATATTTATATACAACTGTGCTTTGACATTGGTTGGTTTATGAAGCTGGAAGACTTTAGTTTCCATAACTCCAGCAAAACGTGCGCTGTGAAGAACAGGAATTTAGCAGTACTGCTTGTCACACCTGACCGGTGAATTTTGAAAATTTGTTTTCTAGCGCCCTTTTGCATTCGCCTGTCGTTCGTAAGGTTACCTAGTCTTTACCGGAGAAAATGATTGTAGAGTTAATTATTTCAAGAAACTTATGCGAAAGCTGATGCATACCATTCAAGTTATTGCAAGGGGCGTTTGAGCATTTATTATAATGTGTGTGCCCACCTGTGAGCGACTAATTTAAGCTGTGTTGGAGTTGGCATTGGTTGCATTTTTCTCCGAACTAGTTTGATATGTACGGAACGACGACCTTGAAACCCATAAATATAACCACCTTCAGTCTTCACTCATTAATTGAAGAGGTTAATAAACGTGCAGTTTCAGACTGTTGCACCCACACATTTTCAAACCACTTAGCTCAGTTCCCAAGAACTCGGGGTTTGACTGAACACATATACTTCACAGTCAAATTCACACTTTCGCTTAGTATTATTATTAATGATGATAATAATAGCGTAAGCAGATACAGAATTGCGTAAGAACCGATTATTAAGTGATTTAGAGACATTTTGCATACCAGCCGTTGAAAGTACATAGAAACGGCTAACTTGGCTTGACGATTTCCGTGTTTATTTGTCCGCCTACCTAGGCAGTTTGGTTGCCTACGTATCGCCCCCATTGCATGTTAGCGAAAAGTATGCAGCCAAACAGCCATGGTCAGCGAACAAACTGACAACTAAAGTACACGTGTTCTTTACAGACGCTACTGAAGTTGGATTCTGTGGGACCTATTTGTTCCCCTCTGTTATTTCAAGTAGGTACTCCGTCTTGCTCAGATAGTTCATAAATGTGTACGAGTTCAATAGGAACTAGGGAGTCTAGCATAGTTAGAAGTCTTTTCAGAGCAAGCCCAATCTGTTTTCTATCGTTTGCGCTTTGGTCAAACAAAATAGCCCAAATTATCAGTTACTTGTAAGGTGATACAATTGTTACAAATGGTCAGTGGCGCCATCCTAGTTGTAAAAAGTCAAATTCCGTACCTTCTTAGACAGTATCGGTTCTACAACACGAAGCACGGAGACAATAATTATTTGAAATATATCAGCTTACGCAGCTTAGGAAATTAGTGCGTGTCTCATACTGCGTGTATGGATCATGACATGGACCGGTGAAGGCAAGAATTAACCCTTAATTTTGCCTACCGCATTTCCATATAAAACGCTTCGGTGCTATTTGAATTCCACATTACAAGTAAAGATCAGTTTCGTTCTCCTTCATGTTACTGGAGTTGAGGAATTTGTGACGAGATTTGAACTTGAGACGGGTAGATTAGTAGTAGATGCACTCCGCTTTTGGGTGCACAGCATACAGAGGAGGTTGAGAAATCGGTCTTACCCGGATTTTGATTGATTTTTGGCTGCGATTTGCCGTATTACGAAAGGTTTTTGTTCGGAAGCTGAAGTCTTTGGTCAGGTAGATAAATTGTACCTGCTACACACTCCAGTACTGCAGTTTAGATCCGGTTTCGTTCTCATCGTTTAATCCAAACATGATAAATAGTGTAAAAATGGAAAGTGATTCTTAAACAGTACAACCTTCAGGACTGTAGTATACCTTCGCAAGCATAGGTCTGTGATCCATCCCTCCTTGATCTCAGCCTTAATTTGGGCGACTTGTTCTTGATGAGGTTAGGTAGCAAGCAAAACCGGTGGTGAAGTCTGTTATGTATGTACCGAAACATCTTGCATTTCTTTAATAATCACGGGTTACTTCCAGACATGGCGTTTGGTATCTGGCTTGTAACTGAGTGCTGATTTGCAAAACATCTAAACTACTGCCTATGAAACGTACAATTTGACAATCATACCTGAGCTTAATTTAGTCAAGGCCTTCTGTCATACCTTTACACAGCAATCAAAATTATATACCCGTCGTACATAAATCTGCAATGAAAGATGTGTGATGTACGCCTAAGCATGTGGTTCACACTCTACCCCGTATCCAGTAGGTGATAATGGAAACCACTGCATTTATGGCTAAAATGATTTGCTGAATGGTTGTCCGCCCGAACCGATTCAAGTAGAATTCTATAAATCTGCCCTTCAAAACGTTCAAATACGAGTAGAAAATGAGCATGATATTTAAATTTGATTATTTAATATTCCTTAGTGCCCAGGGCAAACTCGGTTCAAAGTGAAACCTAGGAAACAACCTCGCCTAATGCTTGTTGCGGTGTCCTGATGTTTTCAAGCGTGACTCTTTTGTGAGTTGGATTTATACTTCCGTCGTCCGTCGAAATTTATCGTGAGATTACGGAGAAATTATTGACCAATAAAGACGTTTGTTGGAGCGATAATTATTATTTTGACATTCAGACAGTTCTCTGATGCTCACATGTTTAATCCAATCATGGATGATCATATAGTTGCCTTCCACCTGCCGAAGATGCGTCTTCTGACCCAGCAGTATCATATTATGTTACACAGTTGATTGTGACACAATATGATTGAGGATTAGGCATAACCTGTGTTGAAATGGAATCTGCGGCCAGCCGCTATGCAGTACCGAGGCTTCGCTGACGCGTGACCACCACCAGTGGAGCTGGTGTTGAATATACTCTGATGGTTTCCCGGTCCTTACGTAGGATCGAACCCGCGAACTCAGAATATCAGGAAGGCTTATCACGGGCTGTAGAGGCTGTATAATAGACCAGCTTTATATTTAAGCAGATAAATTACTAAAATTACGAGGTCCATAGTCCACTTTAACTGCATTGGGAGTAAAGTGTTTGTTTATAATGATATTTAGCTGAGTTTCGAAACAGCCAAAATGCGGAAATCCTCACTACTTTTTGCAGTGAACCCCACATATTTTGGCACATTCATATTTGTGGTGGAATACGATTTATGATAGATTTGGGTGGCTAGATGCCTCTGCTTTTCGATGCTTCACTCACATCCTTCTTATGCCAAAATTTATACATTTTTCCCAAACAAATATTGACTTAATTTGTGTTGCTACTTTTGCCGCACGGATCTTACCGTGCTACAGCTGCCCACACCAACACAAGTACTTCCAGTAAAATAATCAACTCAAGGTAAACTTTTATACCCCTTATGTAAAAAGCGAGTAACAGTCAAAATGGTAATGCGCAGTGAATGAAAACATTGGGATATACCTTTTGTTCTGGACCGTAAATGTGGTTGCTCAGATTGAGTGTCCATAGACTACATATCCAGCCCAGTGCAGCGTCTACTGAGGAATTCGACAGCGCTGTTGAATGCGACCGTACTTCAACAAGCACCAAAATAATTGATATCAATAAATGATGACACATAAAGTGTTAGCGTTCCATACCAAGAAATGTTGGTTCCCTAACTGTTCCGTTTTTTCGCATCCCAATCCAGGTGAGAGCGTGACTTTACAAATCCCTATACAGACGTATCTTTTGACGTAACGAACATCCGTTGTCATACTGCATTTAGAGGTGTTATAGGTCATGTTCAGCCCACCACTCTTTGCGGCCGCGATAATCGTTAGGATGATTAATTTCCAAACTCAACCACCATTTCGACCAAAAGCCAAGAACTACTGAAGTACATGGAAGTTAGGCTAAAGCAGCAGTTCACTTCAAACGCTGTTGTGGCAGATGAACTAGAAATGCGCTACAATCGAACTAACTCTCAAGACTGTACAGGAGCATGTGAGCAAATACGTCTACAGAGCCACTCAAAGTAAAGACCAGTAAGGTGTTTTGCAGTCATATAGTTTCCAGCAATTTTTTACTACATATAACGTGATGAATCAGGGAAAGTAAGGTAGAGAACAGCAAATAAGATGTAGATTATTTTTATTCCATTGCAACATAGCAACAGTAAATGCCACCGGGAATCGTAGGATATAACCCATACTATTCTATTGCATGTCTTGGAAGAAACTGTCCAGTTTCTGTGAAAATGGGGATAAAAAGAAGTGAAACACATGTGGCTGATGCGGTATTCTTTTTGAAACGCGGAAACAACGTTACAGGGCCTACTAGTTACATGCCATTGATATAAGTGGCGTTGCTTGTTAATTTTGTAGTCCCAACCAGTTTATTACTAGAAACAGAACAGCATAAGCACTAACTAGAATCATTATGTGGCAGCATGTAACAGATCAGCAGCAAGCACTTCGTCTGCCCATCGGAGAGCTTGAATTTGTAATTTTTCAATTTAGCATCAGGAGTTAAAGCCACTTCCGTCAAGACTGATGCCGCTCTTTCTCTAGGACTTATCAATCTTTGACTCCACCATATAAAGTGACAGTCCTAGAACTTCGTGGAACAAAAATCGTGCGGGTTGCTTAACAGTTTTAAAACAACGAACCGGCTACCTTATACTTTTTTGGACGCCCAATGGCAGTCTATCAAATGCAGCTGATGAACCAATGCCGAGTTTTATACAAACGCCTCGTTTCGCTTATATGTATCAGCTACCAAGTTAGCGAATCATAGTAGAGGGAATAAGATTAAGGTGTACCTAAAGAATAATGATTTCAGTTTGGAAAATGGCCCATTCTCGAAAAGATCCTAAATTTCTAATGTTTATGTACCTAGAGGCGCCTCTCAAAAATAACACACCAATGCTGGCGGACTGCAGATGTTACATGGACAACTTGACGTCGGTTGGCTTGTGAGTAACAGACATTTACTTGTCGCTGGTTAATCAAAATGAAGTGGAAAATACCTGTCAGAAATTGAAGCGGATGTGGTTGAGCCGTCGTCTCTTCTGGTAGCGAGGAACTGTTGGCAAGATTGGGAGAATGGTAGAATTAACTACCAAATCAAAACGCCCGGCTCAACCCAGTACAGTTTGTGGTTAGAACGATCAGTTTAAAATGCATCACGGGTTTTCAGTGCTGACATTCTTTAGTTCAGCTGCTACTCGCGTACCGATGTTTTATATTCATGTCGTGTTCACTCCTTGTTTCAGTAATCACTGAGCATTGCAAATGGAGCAGAAGTAAGCTGT
Organism: Dicrocoelium dendriticum; assembly: GCA_944474145.2. Taxonomy (NCBI): domain Eukaryota; kingdom Metazoa; phylum Platyhelminthes; class Trematoda; order Plagiorchiida; family Dicrocoeliidae; genus Dicrocoelium; species Dicrocoelium dendriticum. The sequence goes on along the minus strand of OX104063.1, from coordinate 153,921,605 downwards.
CCAGACACGCTTTTGTTTGTATTTTAGACCTAAATGCTTACCTGATAATGGCTTATGTTCTAACTGCCCAACGGAATACGCCAACAATATTGACAAAAATTTGCTTTCGAAATCTGTCAAAATGTCCCGATTGGAGAAATGGACCAAGGAAACTAACCGATTTCACTGGGGAAAACTAAATGCTTAAGCAAAACGTAAACGAGAAGCTGGGTGTGTCAGGAACTCAACATATATCCGTGCAAGCAACATTAGTTTCACAGATGCACAATTTTGTTTGTATGGTTGTATTACAGTAAAACGTCCAGCTTCGGATTGTGCAGCTAAATTCATTTTGAGCCTGGACGTATGTGATGAATTAAACTAACTATGGCATTCTGTAAATCATCATTGTTCACTGAAACAATGGAGAAAATGAAGGACGACGATCTGGACATTGTGATTCCTACCACTTGTTCTAGCCAGTGAAACAGACTGGAGGGAAAGATCGGTCAGCATTTGCGAAAATGGCGACGAATGGTAACGAAAATACTAGCGCGAACTCAATTTCTCATGAGCCACTGGGCTTCAACTGTTTGATGTTGTCATTTCGGCTGAGCATTAATGGATCACAACTAGGCGAATCAACGTTATTTATGAAGATTCCGTAAATTCCTTATTAACAGCAGATGACTAAGTTGCATCTAAGGGAATGTGGACTCCGGTTAGAGATAAAATCATCATTCTACTTCGTGTTGGAATAATTCGCCTTTAGTCGTACAACGTAATACCGTGTACAAACCAAGGGCTTTACTAATACTGCGTTAAAGCAAAAACAACCACCATAGATAACTTGACGACCTCCAGCTTTTTCCTTTTATAGCTGGTGATCACCGTCCCATCATTCACCAGGGCTCATCCGTTAATTTTCTGTCAGCCTCAAAGACCTGAGAAGAGATGTATTAACTTGCTCACCCAGCTTAAGAATCGATATTAACATCTTGTTGAGCTTCAGGTTACCACAGCTTGCTTCATGATAACCTTTGTGCATTAATCCTGAAGGGAGCCGAATGTAGGGTCATTGCCAGTAAATGAACTCTCCTTTGTGTAGACAACAGAGATGCATGTTTTTACAGCCTCATCAAAGGGGTATCCCAAGCTAATCCCACACGGCAGCAATTTGCAAATGTCACATAAAGCAGCATTATTTGCTATGTTGGTATAATTAGGCTACTAATAAAGCTGGTAGGCGTCGAGTGAGAGGTAAACACATTAGGGTTGTCAACATGTCAGTTGGCATCGGAAGTAAAACGAGGGACGAAATAACCGGCATGCAATTTGGTGTTTGTCATCGATAAGTGTAAGGCCACAAATAGTTTCTAATGTTATAATTGTCGCAGTGAAAACACTGAGTGCGTTTTTCAAAAAAATAGTGGTCAACCTTTGGCAGTGTGAGGAACAGACGTTATGCTATCCAAGTGTATTACGGTCTGACCTCTAGCGGAAAAGTCTGGTGGCGATCTAATAAAAGCATAAAGGTAAAGCAGCAGTGATCCAACAGTTCAGGGAAGATGGTGTGATACTTCCCATCTAAACGTGCAGTATTACTGAGTGAAGAAATAGGGCATTAGTATTGCACTGTAACCCGTTAGAATTTTGTGCCTACTTCGAAGTGTATTGGACAACTTACGACCATGGATTGTTTTGACAAACAGCATACAGACACACTTTAATTTGTTCCCTTGACTTGCGAAGAGTTAAAGCCTTAGTAACATTTAGCTTGCATCGAAGGCGTTATATTTTCCAATGCATGAACCCTTGAGATATCCATTGAACTAAAATTGTGGAAAAATATGCAGGAGCACATTTTTGTGTACGAAAGCTAGCAAGTCTGACCAACAGATACTTCTATTTAGCCCCGGCGTCCAGAAGACATATATGAGTTATACCGATAGGCCTCACAAATACATTAATGTAGATGGTACCAGGAAACTAGACAACGATGTTGCGTGTGTGCGTGCGTGTGTGTTAACATCATTCCTGCCGAACTACATTCAGCAATATATAAGTACAAGGCCTCATCGATTATACAAATGGAACGTTTCACTAGAAAAGCTATTATTAATATCTACCTATCTACCTGAGCAGCATTTAACACAATAAAACGTTAAATCATAGACAAGTAAATCTTGAACTAGTGAGCTGTCTATTCTTGGTCAGTTAGATCATAAATCTTTCGACGTCTCATAACAGACACAACGCCATAGAGTCACAGACACGTGACATAAGTACTTACACAAAGCTTGCACAAAGTGTAGTAATACTGCTTCAGTCCATTCATACTCGGTGAGGCAAGGACTCAGAGCACATGGAAAAAGGAAGGAAGGGCTGTCTAACACAGTGCATTCATCGAGATATCGGATAGCAGAGACCCGAAACTATACATAGTCTACCACCAGATGCAAATACTTTTTAACCATCATCAAAATATATCCCGGAAAGAGTCGGGGTAGAAAACGTATTTATGAAAAGATAGCAAAAGTAAGTCCGGAGATATTTTCGGTATTGACGACGCACAACCATTCACTCCATGATCAGCTTCGTTACTTTTCGTTACATTCATAGAAACTGCTGTGTGGACAGAGTCCAACCCTTCACTGTCACAACCAGAAATCAATAAGATCTGTGCATATGGATATCGTAACCACTAAATCGACTTAACAAACGTCAAAATTCCTGAAAGAGTAAAAGGCCGGTAATTACATACGTTTGTCGGAGCCTTATAGGGAAGCAAAACTTGAGATGTAACTATTTAGATATGTGTGCAAGTTGTCACTGTCTGTTAATCAGGGCCTGGAAGCTGTGCGTAGTATGTTGTTTTGGCTGACAACGAAACGTCTGTAAACAAGGCACACACCTGGAAGGAACAGACAATCCGCTCCATACCCCCACCGAGTTACGGTGGTTCACAGCAATTCTAAATCCATTTGAAATGTCGTCAATATTCTTTAAAACGGGGGAGTAGTGATGGACTGAATAAACAGGGATTCTGCGCATCTGACAACCTGAATTTACCACAAAAATTGTTATACCTGTGTACGCAAATATACATGGTTAACTTCTAAGTAGCGGACAACAAAAGACGCATTCAGTAAGGATGTATTTATAAGTACTTGATTTGAGCAGCATACCGCGATAGGGGACCAAACTCAGGGATTCTGTACCGATCGTGCATGCGTTAGACAGCGAAAATAAACGCAATATGAAAAGTATCAGGATCCTAAACAAATAAAAAAATTAAAATAAACACAAAACTAGCTAGTGGAAATCTTTGGTCGAATAACTGCGTGAAAATGGTGGAAAAGTTGGGGCTGCTGACACCCATCCGATTTGACAAGCGTTAACGGCTAAACCTATGCAATAGATCAAAGAACAACGCCACGGTCACCCTGTTCCCGACAAGGTCTACACACCCGAATGGTGTTTGTTGCAACACCTAAGTTGCCTCTATTTTAATTGCACTACTTGAGATGATAACGCATTAATCAATTCAGTTGCCTAAATTCTTTACGAGCCCGTTGTATAAAGTCCTGACGGTTGACTAGTTTGAAATGGAGTGGCTGCCAAAGCGTACTTCTGATGCACGCATGAAGCACCAGACCGAGTTGAAACACTCAAAACCAAACAGCAGCTCAAGCTGCAGTTGCAGTTTTTGGGACAATCCCCAAACCAAGTGATCCTCCTTGTATGTTTCTTATTTCTAAGCACGTACTCTGCTCCAAACATGTTCCGGAATATCAAATACCTACTTCTTCTTATCAATTTGAATACAGTGTGAAATTTTTTCACATTATTTCGGCATATGGCAGCCAAATAGGACTCCTCAAGTTAATCTTTGGGTGTTTTCACCTCTTTCAGACGGTTCTAAAATCTTTGTGCTAGCGTGTGATAATGTTTTCGTTAAAGAAATCAGTTTTGCCGTTGGTTGATTTACAGTCATGATATTCGTGTTGCACCGCTTACAAAAGCAGGTACATTCCCTCGCTCTGATAATGTGCTGATGGTGTTGCAAAGCTCTAGTTGCTCTTGTCAATCTCCACCACCTGTAACGCAGACGTGAAATTACTCTTGCCCTGAAGGGCAGAGTGTATAATGCAGCCGCCCGTTCAACTCTCCTATACGGTTGCTAAATCTGACCCGTCAGCTCGACAGACATAAAGAGGCACGTCCCATTCGATGATCGCTGCCTTCGCAGCTAATCTCATGTCTGCTGGGAGCACCGCGTGAGCAATGAGCATGTTCGACGTCGCGTATTTGGTGCAGGAAGAGCAAGTGAACCACTCAGCACCATTAAATCACGCAACATGCTCTGATGGTTGGACTACGTGTTCCGCATGCCAGCACACGGACTCCCGCGACTTTCATTGCTTGCGCGCCCGGGCTTTAGACGGAAGAAGAGGAGGGGTGTCCAATCGATGATTTGGTCTAGAGGAATGAAAAGTTTCACTTCGAAGTTGAAGTCCGTTGCTGTTTGCCAACTGTCAGGCTGGGTCCTAAGGACGATGAACACGTCTGGTTGCCCACATATGCTGATATGACGAAGAGCCAGTCCCAATGGCGTTTGTGTTGGGAGTTTCGTTATCCATCCCCTCCCATTAGGTGCAACCTCCAATCCAGACCTCATGCAAAATGCATAATATAATTTTTAACACCATATTATTGTAGTGTAATTTTTTAGTCTATTAACCTTTTGTATTGCGGCACATAAGCCGAGGTGTGATTCTCACCTTCAGCTAACGTGTACTGATGATGTTGGTGATCTGGCGTTGCGGTTTTATCGTTCATGGCCAATGTACGGGTGCATACTGGCACAACTTTGGGAAACAGCTGCTCGAAAAATTGGTAAAATGTGGAATTATCCTCCCAGCAAGTGATGCATGACATCGAACAGTTTGGTGCGGCCATATTACTTTTCAACCACAGTATAAAAATTCGATCTCAAGCATCTTCGTTCGCATCGCTGAGTCACCGGTAAGCCTCACTCGTCCACCGCATGTTAAAAAGACCAACGGTCTGTGATAGCGCTCAATTGAAATTATAGCCCTGATATTAAGTAGAATCGCTTCAACTACCATCACCTCAAGTCGGTTTCCAACTCCGGGATATTATGAGCTAATTAACGAATTTAGCTACTTTGTGTGTAGAAGTCAGAATGTGAACTTTACAAAGCCAAAACCTGTAGACACCCAAAGGGTGAGAAAGTGAATACATTTCAGTGAGGTGACGAAAATCTCCACCCACTGGATCTGGCAATCAAGGAAACACATGCCACCAATGAGTTGGAACTTTACATATAATGGACGGTTGTGACGTTCTAAAATCACTCCGTAATGATCGCTTAAGTTCGATTAATCGTAGTTTGGCGGCGAGTGTACTGACCAAAAGTTGCTGATTCCTTGATATCTGACGGGATTGCAGCGAACGAAATGCTTTATCAGTCTACCATGTCAGGAGTTGTGTTAATATTCTATATAATGACTGTGTGCGTTGTAGGAAGAACAAGTGCAGATACCTTGAACGATACAAATTTACAACTAAGGCATAATTTACTATATATGTGCTAATAGAAAACAATGAAGGTTGGCTCCATGACATGAGCAATTTAGGTGTTCCTAATTCTGAAGCAACCGATCCTTGGTGACCGACGATGAGCAACTTATACCTAGCTAATTTTTACCTATCATGAAAAATGCCGGTTTAATCCACTAATATAAGGATTACCAAGTTGATAGATTTTCACCTCAAACTGAATAGGACGACAATTAAAGCAACCTAGTGATCAGTAACCTATAGAGGTAGCTCTGTAATAATATGTGACTGATCGAATTGTATTACAACCTGCAAACTAGTTTTTCTCCCTTTGTCACGGTGGGACACATGACTTTAAGCCAACCGTCGTTTTGTGAAGTTGGGCAGTGTATTGTTTGATGACCGTTAATTCCTATGTCATCTACTCAGCAGTGCGTTCTAGTCGCGTACCAGTCAGGAATAGAACGGGGACCCTAGTAGAATGCCAGTAAAGCCATCGAGGTATTTCAATGACAAAAGAGGCATTCGGGATAGACCAAAAGATATTAATTTGTAAATTTTTAATTTGCGTTGCTCTTCACCACCAAGGCGAAGCATAGCATTGCTTGGTGCGACATCAGTCTAGATCGCTGTTCTTTGACAAATGACTTATTCACACAACCTTCGAATGCATTTGATTAAAGAATAACCCGTAATCTTTTGGTGATGATGCGTAGCAAATGACTGACTTTTCATTAAGCACTAAAACGACAAAAGCCAAATTGCGTTCTATCTCTCATTGGCCTTTTCAAGTTCTGGTAAAGTGAGGTGCACGCTTTCTCATAGAAATTATCCTATTGCTCGACGAACGTGGTCGGTGGATACAAGCTCCCAAAGACAAACAAACGCACACTTTCACCCTACAATAATCCCCAACAAGTACGTGTTACATACACCGTGGTTGAAATGAGTTGGAACAGAGTAATATGCACCAACAATAAGTTATCCTCCTTTCCCTTTTCCTGAAGTAATAAAACTTTGATGATTTTACAATTTAATTCGCATGTTTTAGTAATGCATAAATGTTTCAATTCGTAAGCATCTGACATTTGTTCTTACAAGCAAGTGACCGGTGCACTAACTAACAATTAACTGATAAAGAAAGTATGTGGACACATTTCGAAAGCGGACACGTAGTTAATTGCAACCGTGTTTCGTAACGAACAACGGGACGTATTGGGATACCGGTATCCAAATCACAATCCGACTAATCTAAACTGTCAAAACGCTTTTTTCTTCTTTTCCTGGACAAAAGATTCTTTAGACTTCTGTCAATCAAGTGATGCCAGAGTGTTCATTGTCTCTAGGCTGGGTCTGTGTTTAATTTCAGCTATTTATAGATTTTTTGGTTGCAAAGTGAACAGTTAAATGATGTACCAACGACCGGGAAGTGTTTCATACAAAACGAGTTGACTATAAAAGGATTAGATAATAAAAGGTGTTTAATTGCAGTTTGCACTGTTGGTTCAAACAGCAATTCTTTTATGCAAACTTGAAGTCAGTAAGAAAGCACAAAACTGAGCATGAGGTATGGTGTCTGAGCACGGGAAGCACTAAGTGCTTTAGTTAGTGACTTATTCATCGTATTACATACTCCCAGTACAAACAGCAATTCCGTCCACCTAGGAACCGAATAACAGAGGCAAAACTATGGGGAGCGCTGTCAATTCCAGTATGGGCGACATTGTGGAAGGTACAGGATGGTTCGATGTGAAGCCAAAGACACAGCCTCCTCTAAACAATACGTTTCTACTCAGTGTACCATTAGGAGCAGGCACGTAGACAAAAGCACTCGGCGCGATTTGTGATATTCATCAAAAAATTATAGGTAAACGACTTCAGGTATACAGGGACTAACTCGCCCCCGCAAGTATTCTCGTACTTGTTAAGAAAATGGTTTTTATAGGGATAAAAAAGACTTATTTTTAGGTACAAACAAAAAAATGAAGCAACTTTTGCGGGGTTATTTTGCGACCAGTTCACTTATTGTTCACAACGTGAAACGTACACGGGGGTCGACTTTTCTACAAAACTGTTTGCCTTGTTGCCAAACATGACGGACGAAAGCATGAGAGACTTCGTTAGGTATCTGAAGGAAAAACAGCATTTAATTAGACGATCCAGTAACAAAAGTATCGACGTTCATTACCAATAAACACAGAAAAATGTTTAGCTTCCCACACTGTAAATCGCTACCAAAAGTGAATTGCGCCAAACTCGTATAGAAAAGTGCTGTGTGATCTCCGGAGACAACCGCTGTATGCAATTAAAACGGTTCATAATTTATGCTAGGCACATCAAAGTTCCATAAAGGCTGTGTACAGAAGTTTTCAATGAATTACAAACGTATACAATTGCAATCATTCCCAAGGCAGTAGATTTTCTCCGTAGTGCAAAAATATAACGCTTCTGTCCGCCGAAATGGCGTACTGGATAGCATTGAGTGGACAAGCGCTATTAGCCAATAGCTTTCAGACAATATACCAGCTTGGATCCTTAACCCACATCCACCTTCGGCACAGAACAATAGCATTCTAGATGGGTGAAGCAAAAATTAGTTACACTGAAGCTAGGTCCACGCAAGGTAGGTGACCTGCGCGTCGTTAAACTAAAGTGGGCGCTAGTTGAGCTCATGCTATACGGACGTCACCTAGCAGCTCGTCTTTATAGCGTTGGACAATGAGGTTTGTGGAAGTAGGTGTTGGTTCATGAACTGGTCCAAACCACAAAGCCAGGTATGTAGGGACAAAGTGAAGGCAGCACACTTCCGGACATAATGCGTACCATCAACTAGTTCCCGAATCTTAGTTGACCTCAGCATCCCCACGGAATTCATGAAGACATTGTGTACTTTACGATTCATTGATTTTCGGAACTTGATGTCCAACTTGGTCACTCAACTTCCCACGCCTAATTAAACGAATTCTGTTTGGCTTCAGAGACGAGGAATCATTAGACCAGCATTGCAACAACATGTGCGACAATACTATGTATCCGATGCTCTGTGTCAATCGACACGGCAACAAAGGCCATCTATCCACAACTAGCCTAGACACCAAACTATCAAAACTGGCCCGCTGGTTCAATTCTTTCCAGTAACATAAGTTAACATGCATACAGTCAGCAGACATCTAGCCAGGCACTCCTTTTTATGGGAACAGTGGTCCACCAGCTGCCAGTACTCCTAATCCCACGAGGCCAGCTGGTTGTTAGCTAATTCTTTTTCAACAAAACACTGCATGTGCAAGCTGGCCCGGTGTGTGTGCCCTTGCAGAATGAGGAGGGAAGTATAAGAGAGGACTGTGTACTATCTGATTGGAAAAGAATTTACAAGGCTGCAACCAGATATCTATCAGTCGCTTGGTACAACCTCAACTTGGTGTATATGGCATGCCGTCCCGGGGTTGTTTGTCTATCTCGAGCAGATTTGAATTGGGTGATTTGTGTAGAGGTCCAATGTTTTGAGTATGATTATCTTCCAACACATACTTTCAGAACCGTCACCAATAGGATATTTAATCGACTGAAGTAAAACGTTAGGATTAGCACACTCTAGATATGTTGCTGCGCTGGATATCTTTCGCTTTCTTATTGCATTAACAATTTAACTCAGAGATTAGGCGGTAGCTTGCACTACGCCTCTAAGTGGGTGGAAGTCCGGTCAAAATAGCCTGAAGTGAAACCAAAATGAGGCAACAGAACTGCCGCTCACAATGAGCACTTTAGAATACTGAGTCACTCATGCCCTCTGTGCCTCACCCGTCCCTACGCCTCAAAAGGACATTGGGTGTTCTCGCACAAGCTTTTGTGAAACCGTTTTGATTTTATTCACAGCGGCCTTGACAACGCTCCCAAGTGACTTCAGGTTTGACCCCGTGATTCTTCTCTGCTGCGTCTGCGTACGCTTTAAACACGGAGGTGTACTGCGTTCGCCAGTATCCCGCTCTACAATCATATCAGTTCACCTACCAGGTACAGAGCTGCTAACAAATCATCGGTACTTGACCACGTCCGTACAACTGAAGAACTCATGATCGACAGGCCATTTATAGACACCCACTGGGGTTAAGCGAACACGTCACCATACTTTATAACTGCGTGGGTTAAGCTGAATATACTGAGGAACACACAGAACCAACACCTATTATCATACATTACCACATCTTGAACAACCTAGTTGAGACGAGCAATTGGGAGTTATTGATAGGTGACTCACCTGGATTCAGTTTGTTGGTGGTTTCAGCCATCTAATCTCAACTGCTTCGGAAACCAAAAGGGTTTGCTCCAACAATCCCTCGTATTTCATCGGAAGTAGAATTCGTAAGCGCATGTCAATAAGGAACGCAGCTTGGCACGCTTACAGTGCACATCCCTGTCCCGAAAGCCACAGAGATTACGTGACCCAGCGCAACCACTGTCACAAGCTTAACCGTGTAGTCCAGTAGACTTCCCAACAACCTTTGGCCTGTAAATTTGCCACCAACAAAAAGCTACTATACAAGCATGTTAACATCATCTGGAAAGTGAAGCTCGGTGTCACTCCACTTAAGACGCCAGTCAAAGTGGCACAGAGTGCAGAAGAGGCAGCTAACACTCTACGAATGCGGTATGCCCCAACTTCCCAGAGAAACGACCGCCAGCGTTACATTCCCACATCCCTAGCCCCAACTTCAACACTCACTAACCTCGATTATACTGCCACATCGGTGTTAAAGAGACTGCTCCAACTAATCACCTAGAGCTCTCCTGGAATCGACTATATTCACCCAAGGGCGCTGACCGTAGCAGCAACATCGCTGGCCGGACCATTATCACATTTCTTCCAAGCGTGCTTGGATAAACAAATTGTGCCTACCAAGTGGAAACATTGCTTAAGCACTCCAATTGTCAAAAGCGGTAATCGCTCAGAACCCGCCAACTATCGCTCAATGCTCCTCCTCCCTATGCTCTCAAAGTAAATGGAGGCAATCATCGATGAGGCTTTAGCTGACCATCTTAAGCGCCACAACATCATAGCACCAGAGCAACACGGTTTCCACCAGCACCGTTCATGCACCACTAACCTACTGATTGCATGCAGAAGTTGGAAGGAAGCGGCCGATGTAGGCCGAGAGACAGAAGTCATTTACCTCGGCTTCTCCAAAGCCTTCGACCGACTGCACCACTGCATTCTGCTTCACAGGCTCAAAAGGTATGGAGTTGGGGATCAGGTCTTCGGGCAGATCAGAAATTTCATGTAGGATCGGCAACTGCAGTTAGAGTTCGAAGTGCGCTGTCCGATCCGATTTATGTCGAATGCGTAGTTCCACAGGGATCAGTTGTCTGGCCGTGTCTGTTTCGCGTGCTCATTAACGAGCTTACGCGTTTGATTGCCTCAAATTTCTTGCTGTTCGCTGATGATGATAACATGTGGCGGACCATCGCCGACCCAGCAGATCAGGATGCACTTCAGCGAGACTTAAAGAGAGCGTATGGATGCTCACTCCACGATCTGCACTGGTTCACCTCGGAAAAGTGTAAGTAGGTTCACATTCGCCAACTGCCGGACACCACATTCAAGCTTAGAGATCGCGTTCCGCAAACAGTCTTTCAGGAGCGCGACCTAGGGGGACTAGTTTAGACTAATCTGGGCTGCTCAGAACAATCTCAGAAGTCAGCAAAGACCGTTAAGCAACACGGTGGCATGCTGCGGAGTGCATGTGGGCTGTTTGATCCCTCTGTCTGTTTGCAGTTGTTTAGCATCTACGTGCAGTCTCATGTGGAATACGCAATCCAGGTGTGGCAGCCTTGGCAAAAACAAAATCTTGCAGAGCTCGAGGTTCCACAGCCACGAGCCACGAAGCACGTCAAAGGGTTGTCCAATCTTTCTTATCAACTTAGACCAAAACCCTAAAATTGCACAGTGGTCGGTACCGGCGCCTACTTGACTACCTTATTATGGCATACCAGATGCTAAGGAACCCCAACCACGTCTGCCGTCACCTACTACAATTGAGACTTAACACGAATTTGAGTGGTCACTAGTACAAGTTAACCACGCAATACAGTCGGCTAGAATGTCAACGGAACTTTCTCTCTTTTTGTGCTTGTCAGCTTTGGAACACCCTCCCAAATTACGTTGTTTTCGCCCCCACTTTACCTGTGTTTACAAAACGCTTTGAAGTTGCCCTAACCTACCTACACTACCAGCTATAGCCTGTGTGTCACGACAGACGATATAATGCGACGGACGTTGCACAACCAGAAGTAATCTATACAACTGGCTTTGGCCCTTGTATCCTGCGTCTATGTTAACATTGGGGTAAGTCCAGCTGAACGATTTTCATTTTATTTCTTGGTTTGCTATTCACCAGGTTGAGGTTCTCTTTTTTCCATCTTACGGGACTTGCTAAGCGTACGCATTTTGCCGTCATATACCATTGTTCCAATGCCCCTACGTCGTAGACTTTGTGGTTTGGACCAGTTCATGAACCAACACATATTTGCACAAACCGCATTGTTCAGCGCTATAAAGATGAGCTGCTGGCTAACGTCATTATAAAATGACCTCAACTAGCGCCCACTTTATTTTGACGACGCAGAGGCCTCCTATCTTGCGTGGACCTAGCTTCAGTGTAACTAATTTTTGCTTCACCCATTTAGAATGCGATTTTTCTGTGCCGAATGTGGATCTGGGTTTTGGAATCAAACCAGCATATTGTCTGAAAGCCATTGGCTAATAGCGGTTGTCTATACAATATTACTATGGATCGAATTTAGTTTCGTTTTAATGAGGCTTACCTTAAATTTCGGCTGCTTTTTTATAACTCTCAAACCATTTTATACACTGAGTGATGCCCCACGATCCCCTTGAGTACTACTGGCGTTACTTTTCCCGGCGGTTGGAGGTTTGACAAACATTTTACTAGTTTTGCGGGTTCGGGGCTGGAAATGTAATAGTGTTCATTCCAGTAAAACTAAATCCTAGCTACCTTGAGGACGGCCTTTTAATCCAGTGGCTCTGGTTGAGGAATCTAATCGCCCTACCGCCTAAGTCAAGGCTTCCTCACTGTAGCTCGGCCCCCGAACAATCATGACCGCTTCCACAATCATTAATAACATCCTGTATCGGTCGTCATACAGCTTTTAAAAGGCCGCTTTATCTGCTGTACATATCAAGGTGGATAAGCGAATACCCGTTACTTTTGACGCTTCCCATCTTTCCATTTGTTCATGATACTCCGCTTCCAACACAACTTACAAAAATTGCTTCCATAATTCCCAGATTAATTTATAGCGTCCGGAATACCAGTGGTGTCACACCATCCGTAGCTACCTCTTCGCACTAGGCACCGGCATCTACCCCTTATAAAACCATGGTGTTCATGTCAAGTCAAAACAGGCTTTATATACTTGGGTAGATATATATTCAGCTTTTTACGCTGTCACTGCGCAAAGATAAATAGATGCGATTCGATAGAGAAAAATAAATACATTTTGTAATGCAAAATGTGTGTGTATCACCATACGAAATTTGCTGTATTTGATAAACGTTTGTGATGGAATTGGGTCGTTTGTACACAAATTGTGTTCGGTTTCTAACTCAAGTCAAGTCAAGCCAAAAAGAACTTTATATACCTTAGTAGATAAATTTCCAGCTTTAAACACGATTGTTGCGAATAGAGAAATAAATGACATTTATTCGACAAAAGCAATTAAATTGTGCAATGCAAACTGTTTGTGTGTGTTTCTCATGCAAGCAACGGTGCATCATGCTGATGAGTTTCGTTGAGTTCACAACTAATCGTGACAAGTGCGCTAGGATAGGTAGCTCTTTCAATAGCGCTGCATGCAGTGGATGAAATGAATCGTTTAGAACTTTAAAGAAAAGCTAGTACGTGCTTGTTGACAATGAGATCAACAACTGCCTCACTAGACATTTCATTTCATCTAGAAATAAGTATTGGCGAATGCAAGCACACTGTGTAGTCTTTCTTTAGTAGCCCATGAAAAATTACTGGGCAACAATGAAGCCAGTTAGGTGGAATGCATGCAGTCACACATTTAAAAATCAGAACACGAGGTACGGAGAGCATTCTGAGGATGAGGGCATAGAAGATAGCCCTCTAAGCTTGTCAAATGTTTCAGCAACATGGGTAGACAAATAGATCAACAGGTTTCACTCACATGCACGTTGGACACACTGGGTATTGACGTGTGTTTTGTCCGGAACTAGTGTCAGTGATCCTCACAGCGTTGGGAAGTAACTGCGTCTTGCTTGCTCTCTCGTTGTTGTTGGCACGCATCCGGAGACGTGGATGTCATAATCACTGGTCAAGCTAGAGGGTGCCTCGCTCTCACCTTCAAGGCTGAATCATCATTTATTGATTGGATTCGCGTGAGCTACCCTTTGTGTGCAATCTGTTTGACTACTTCAAAAGGTTTGACTCACGGAGTAACACTAGACGCAGTTTTCTTGTGGTTGTCGATTAGGTACCCAATGACTGCAGTTCCGAAACTGCCAAGGTCAACTTGTAGCACGAAGTAAACACGCTGCTTCGCAGTTTTACCACTTCAGATGCTGTTGTTGTTTTCCCCAAGGATATGAATGCACAAGTTCGTCGTGTCAGATCTTTTGAAGGTCTGCAAGGTGGTAAGCATGGACTTAAATCCGACAGCATAGATACCGGCGAACCTCTGTTATAGATGTGCGAGGGGCATCGGCTGTTCCTTAGTAACACTACTTTCAGTTGCAGTGGGCACATAGGTGTCCGTTTGCGTCTCCCTATGGCTGACCAGCGATGCACCCAACTAGATCAGGTTGTCATAAATTACAGGTGGCGTGGTTTCATCCTGGTTTGTCACTTGTTCTGAAGTACATGCTTCTACTCTGATCATACCGATCTCTTTTCCGTGAACTTTATCTGGAGGTGTATTATGCAAGTCAGTTATCTCAGCCGTCGTTCAAGCAAGCCTTTCAGCATGCCTGGCATAAGAAAACTTTCGCTCCATTGTCCTAATTGCCTCAACCTTCAGTGGAATAGGATCTCGACCGCCAAGCACGATTCAGGTGATGCTGCCTGTGGTAATATCAGTCGTCACCGCGCCAGTCATTGGATATCCGAAAGCTTGGTGAACGCGTTGGAATCAAGAAGAAAACTCTCGGCTGGCTCTGAGCACATTGTGATCAGGCTGACTATTAGAAGCGAAGTAAAGCGGAGTCTGTGCACTGACAAGGTAACCTAGTTGCTCAGTCGGGCTTACGAAATGGAGGAGGCAAGAGCAGTATGCAGTTATCTCAATCTCTTCCAGCTGGTCCCATGAGGCAAGCAGAGGGAGCACTGATGCCAAGATTCACAATAAAGAGCGTCGTACTGCTTGTTGGATGAAGCACTTTCGATATCAATTAGTTAGTATCCTGCTTCCGGATCTCTTCCTACTTAAGTATTGGGGAATGAGCCATGGACGGTTAGTTTGGAGGCTCCATTGGAAACTGTGGTCCGAAATGAGATCGCCACCCCTAGTCATTTTCATGCTGCTACCCCGGATTAGCTCGCAATTGCACTATTTAAAAACGGTGATCCGTTGATCTGCGAAGCATTCACCTGCCGGCTCGCACAGGTCTGTAAGAAGGTAGTCCAGCTAGTTGAATTGAAACGGTCATAGCTGCAAAATACTACAAGGAGGGAGGGTGAACCTGACGCCCGTAGTGAGAAAGCTACTACTTCCTTTCTCATTCTGCACCCCACTGCAGAACGGGAATCGCAGATAGCAAGCAGGTTACCGTCCGGGACGTGGCTGGATGGACATCATCATCATCGTCATTATCGTACACGTTACCTAGAGGTGGGGAACACCTCAGCTAGCTGGTTGAGCTACCGGTAACGGATGAGCATCGTTGCGGTAAGCTACCAGCCGGCTGATGTGCACCAAAAAAGTTACTATGCAAAATTATATAAGACTAACTAATGAGATCGTGGTTGGAGGGGGAGGCTAAGAGGGATGGGGTGGGACAAAGAAACTCACAGCACGAACGCCACTGAGGTCGGCTCCTAGCCATATCAGCAAGTGTGTCCAACCAAATGTGTTCATCGTCTTTCGGACCCCAACCAGGGAGCCGAGACGCTCCAACCGAGGCCAGCTCAGAAGTGAGTGCCTTCATTCCTCTGGACCAAGTCATCGCTTGGACAGACATTACCAAAGCGTCACACATGCTGGAGACCGGCAATAGCTGTGTCCCTAGACTTCAAGAGCGCGTTCGAAACATCTGCGCGGAAGGGTCTTCCTATGGGATATGTGCACATTTTAGGTGCACCATAGCCGAACACCGCAGGCTGCGTCAGGGTTTACTGTGACCTGTCTGGCCTCTTTTCCACAGTGAATGACGTTCGTCAGGGTTGTCGGATCTCCCCCTATTCGCGGACTTCATAATGAATTGTTCCCTTGCGAAGTCTCAAAATACACTCGATGAGGTTCCGCCATTTAGAACACTAGTTGATCATGTTTATGCAGACTACATTTTGTTAATTCACAAGTCAAGTCCATCCAAAGTGCAAGTGTTGTTGCAGGGCCATTAGCCATTTGACAACTCCTTGACCTTAATGATGAAATCAACGTGATTCCTCAATGCACTTCATCGTCAGCTGCAGCAGCAACTATAGGCGCGTAGCGCGTGAAGTCAGTTCACTTGTTGCAAAAGCTAGTACTGCCTGCTTGATTCTGCAACATATGTGGCGTCGCCTGAAATGCCGTATTTATAAAGCCAGACTGAGGGCCGCTCCGATCTGAGGGTCTGAACTACCTTCAAATCTTTGATCATTGTTGCATGCCGAGCTTTGCTGGTGTCGGATGGTACTAGCTGTCTGCAACGATTATGTGCGTAAGCGCGCGCTGGGAAGTAGTAACCAAGCTAGTTCCTGAGAACAACCGATAGTACTAAGTTGCGTCGGATTGGGCACGTGCTACGTATGCACATTCACCACTTACCGAAGAGGGTGTTGTTTTGTCTGTCAGATGTAGGGTGACGCGAGGCTCAAAGTGGACAAACGTTGAGCTGGCAGCAGTAACTGAAGTCACTGAGGACCAAACTGTGCTGTTGATCCGTCTCGCCTTCCAGACTGGGATCAACGTGGCCCGCCTTGCGCACGGTCTGAGACGTTAAACGATATAGCTCGCAGTCGGCCTCAATGACAAGCCTGCTCTCGTCTCGTAGTAGGACTGACTGGTTAACTAGTGTTTGCTGCTGAGTTATTTGCGGGGTAATGGCTGGTTATGATATGGGACAGTGAAAGCCGTAAGCAAGTTTTGCCGATGTCGCGTTATCTTCACATGATATCCAGCCATTTGTGACGGTACGTAGTTGACCAGGTGAAAACGCTTTGACCCTAAGTGTTTGATTAGGGCAGTAAGTTTTATGGTAAATCCCTCTTCTGTCCCTGTTATTATTCGTCCTTCAGTAGGTCACTGTGTTTGTATGGCTGTGAAACATTGTACGAAATGTATGGTTAACACTTGCTAATGATGGTGATTACCAGACTCAATAACTATTTGGTTATTAACCATACATAATTGCTCTCATAATTAAAGCAATAAATAACGGCCGCACTCCTTGGATATGCGAATCGAATACGGTCAAACATTGTGTCATCTGCCTCGACCATTTCATTACTGAGTCTCGATATTCGCTAAGTTAATTAGGTTCACTTGTCCATTACAGAGATAAGCACATAAAATACGCTTCATAAATACTCAAGATGGACCAGCGACGCACATGGCTTAAATGCATAAACAGCTTTCAGCTTATTCCCAATACTACACTAAGTATTGTAGTATAAACAGCTCCTCTGCTATGGCGCATTCACCTACGAGCCAAACCAAAGTGTTCCACTTTGAGAGGCTGAATCGTGATAGAGAGTCCATAAGAAACCAGCAACCTGTATCATTTGCATACACGTATTCTAACTCAATTCCTCCTTCCTGCTGTAGGAAATTAATCAGTTTTTCATTGTGATAAATGAGCGTTTACGTCGATGATTTCAGTGCATAAACAGTGTAAATTATTATATGATGGTGGGAGGTGCATGTCGGTGCACAGTGATAGAGGAAACAACATCTACATGGACCCACGAAATAAATGAAAACCGCTGATTCAACTACGCTTGCAAACTGACACATCTTGTAAACTTTTTAACAGATATGGACCTCGTGGTGGCGGTTAACTGATATCATATTAATGTCTGAAAGCCAAATTGCAAGTAGTGTGGCAAACTGTATCGCTTCCAGGCTCACCCAAAACCGAAGCGGCTTCTACTGGTTCAGGTTCATTTAAACCAAACGTCAGATAACATGTAAACATGTAATGCGCGAACATCATCCAGTAAATTAACGAAAATAATTCAGTCCAGTTACCTTTTCATTTTTATTGTCAGATATTCAGGTAAGACGAAGCAGCCTCTAGATTCCTAATGATTTAGACTTATAACTTCACATGGTATTGTTTGTGTTCGTATGCTCCGGTTATACATATTGGTACACAAATGCCTGTAGTACCTTGCATGCTGCTCAGACATGCCCACTGTATGAGTTAGTGTCCCTGAACCTGAATTTGAGGCTCAGTGCCGTGCAGATTGTGTACTTTGAAACGGGTGGGGGGTTAAAGCTGCTTTTGAATTCCTCCAATAAACGGGGGATTTTCACAAGATCAAGACGGCACATATTGTCCTGTTGATTCATAACCTGGTGAGCGGAACTTACATGAGGTCAGTAGTTAACTATTCGATCGAGCGCCTCCAATGCACTGGCAAAATGTTCAGATAATCAACTGTAGGGCTTAAATAATCATAACGAGATCTGTCTGGATTGGTTAAAACAAGAAGCAGCTTTACCGAAGCGGAAAGAGGAAGTAAGGTGATGACAGGCAAACATGGGTAGCAGCTCATGCACAATTGAACTGAGTACCCGCAGCTGCGAAGAATAATGAGCCATTGCGAATGCGCTACAACCGCAATTTAATACATAATCTACAGAGAACAAGTGGCAGTACATTTTGCGGATTTGCCAATTCTCACATCCTGCAGTGTGTGAAGTGAATTTCAGCGAGACACAATGCAACGTCGCTTGATTTTCGACATATTCGGAGCTGTATTTAATGCGATTACACACACAATGTGTTAAGAGAATTGGGAAATTGGTTCAACTCCGAAGCAACAAATGAAGAGGTAAATGGTAGTATAGTCCTATAAGCACCAAAATGCATTTCAGTAAACCGGAATATGGTATAACATGGGGTGAGAAGCATAATACTGATAGAAGGAAAATTTAGGCAACGCACTGTGAGTAGATAATTCGTGATTATCATAGACCTGAAAACGTCATGACACAGTGTAGTCTTGCGGGTAATTGAGCAAAAATAAAACCACATTGTCCTTTCTGGGTAGCATATTTTCCGAAGTAGAAAACAGAATATATATTTAAATGACCAATTATTGAACGGAATACACCCCATGTGTTTGCGAATGGTGCAATCCTTCGGGTATATTTTGAAGGCAATGCTGAGAGTCAACCAATATTCGTACGTATTACCTCTGGTTCCAGTGGAGTTGATGACATTGAAATTTCCCTAGCTTCTGAACAAATCTGATGTTTGCTAACTGAATCATTAAACAAACTGTTTTCATCGATTTTCTAATCGTGACTAACTGGAAGCCGAATACGCGGACGCATCCGCAGATTTTATCTGACACCAAGACCTATGTTGAAATACAGTATTCAATTATACCGAAACCGTTTTAACCCCTTCATCGGAAAGCAATTTTATGATGTACAATGCAACGCTTTTTGAGAGACAGTGATAAGTGGGATTGTACAAGCTCTGTCTATGAGCCCTAAAACTGTGCCTGTTTTCCCTTGATAATATATGCATATTAGGATAACTTGTTGCAAAATGATGCCAGAAAGGTTTGAGGAAGTTGCGTCTCATGTTATGTAACCAAATGTTTTATTAAAATGTTAAGCGGACCAGAAATTTGCTGGGATGAGGACTAAAGTCACATCAGCAACCCGAGGTAACTTTTGTTAGTCTGTGAATCTGTTAAGGAAAACCGTAGATTCAATGATTTCAGTGACAATATTGTGTTATCACGAAATATTTTGAAATAGTTTCGATTCTATACCATAATTTTTGGGAAGTTTCGCGAGGATCCACTAAGTTGGGTATAAATGACGACACCTTGGATCATAATGCAATTATCCCACATTTAGAACTGTTTGCGGTATTCGCATGTGATCAACACGTTGTTCGCGGATGCTTTTTGCACGAGTACCCCACAAAGACGCTAAGTTGTGCAGGTTTGTTGAAACCTGTGTGACCTACTTAGCTCGGATTCCCCAAGTTATGGTTTGGTGGAGTTTTCGTTCCGTGGATTCAAAGTAGGGACTCAAGGATTGTTAGACATCAAGTCAAGGATGCAATCTAGCGACCATTGTCATTGGCATCCCGTACTGTCTGGGGAAGGACGTGAGAGAAAGTGTGCGTAACTTTTTCTCAGCACCTGACCTTCCAAAACCCTCGTTTATCGTCATCTGTGGTAGTCTTAATGGTCCCGATGCTAGAAAAACTCAACCCACGCGAATTAAATGGTGATCAGCTTCAGGACAGTTCTGTCATCGCGTTTTGAAGGCTCACCCCGGGACGACATCAGCGATGACTGACTAATGTTGTTGCGGAAAACAATAACTGGAATCTCCATGTCAAGTATAATAGGAAGCACAAGTGGATCGCAGCATGTGAAACATTAGGTTAGGTCCCGATATACGAACTGTACCGCTAACTGTGATGTTATCGCTCAGGTGGGCTCGCGGTGGAGTCACTTATTGAGGACTGCTACTTGACTATCCCACGATGACTGCCGCTGTTTATCTACAACAGTTGCACAAAATACTTGAAGAACATAACAAACGGCGAAAAAGTGCAGCCCAACTCCTTTCTCTGCAAGACAACGCACGTTCTCAGCAAAACGGAATCGATGCCCTGGTGTTTCCAAAATCTAGTTCAGACCAGGTCCTTGCGGAATACCATTTCATCCTCTTGCTGTACAAGCACGTCAAAGCTAAGAAATTAGATGATCACGACCAAATTGAATTTACTTGACCAAATAGCTTGTTATCCGGCCCAGCACTTTCTATGAGAGAGGCATTGACAACTTGCTCGAATATAAGCAACCCGTTCTCAAGGACGATGAACGCTATATTGGCTAATTATTGTCAATTGTTCAAAATAAATGTTATGTGGAAAAAGGTGATTACAAAATAGCTCAGTAGCGTCATTTCACCCAGCTTGATTGATAGGGTCTTACAGTTCCCATCTGTTTATGGAGAGTAGTATTTATGTGCTCACACCTTCGGTTCCAGATGAAATACTGGGTTTTATCCGAACATAAGTCCTCTACCCTAATGAGCAAGTTAACAAACTGTAAGAAACTACGAAACGGTAAATTGCAGGCTAATTACGGATGAACTGCTGAACGTATATATGCTGGAATTGGTTACTTGTCTAAACGGTTAGCGGCAAAGCATAATGTATTAGGAAAGATCCATTAAAAGGATTACGGATCCCATATCACTCTAAAACCATGTCAATTGGACCTCACAAAACGGTATCTCGCGCTTAGTGTCTTTAAGCGCTTAGAACCATTCAGAAACTCTGGTTAACGTGGGACGCTTAAAAATCACCAATGATCTGCACAGTCGTTTGTTAATTCACGAAGTGTTGTCTAGTGCGAGTATACTTGGACCTTGTTTAGCAGTGATTCTCACAGCCTAAAAGATGAACTGCGTAGTTAAAGGGATTCGGAGCATCCTGAACAGACGATGGAAAGCGGAGACCTCTTTGACTCATGCTTTAAACAAGTGGTGTTGCTATTCTTAACACTTGTAAGTCCAAGCGGTACGCACGATAAAGGGGGCAGTTAACTGCTGTTCGTAACACAAGCTGCGGTTATATCCACATCGTACACTCAGTATTTGTCAGCAGGTGCTAAATTTTCTTATTTTTCCCTTTGTGTTTATCTAATGAAACTAGTTCGTAATTACTCAGTTCCCCATCGGGATTCTAGTCCCGTGAGGTGAGCCACACGATGGAGTACGGATAACAAGTTATCGCCCGGTAGGTGGTTGTTGCCAATTGGTCTGGTGATCACCTTCAAAAGCAGCGCTTCGCTTCGGTTTCAGTGGATAGGAAACAGAGAGAGGTAGGGATCTGCACATGATATACTATAGAAAAGACCATATAGTTTAAAGCCCACGGGTATGTACTTCCTGATTTGAGCTCAAAACATTTCATCTACACCAAGTGAATATTTAATTACCCTAGCAATGTGACTGATGCAAATGCCGTTAGGCTTATAGAAGAAACTGCGTCAAGTATAATCGATAGAGTGACGGTTTGCTTAAATCCAACTTCATTGGTGGCAAAGGGCAACGTTTTACCGTAAATCCATTCTGCATGTAACCATAAGATAGGTTGTAAATTGTTGTACAACCTGCAGACCCATCAAAACTAAAATTACGCAAACCAAAAGGACTAAATATGTTTTAGCTCGACTTCAAACGAAATTCAGAGCTTTCGAGATGCAAGTGTCGAGGGTTTAGCAGTGCAACTTTAGCGGAATACATGGATGACTATTTAGATTAGTTTACTATCACTTGGTTTACTGTCACTTCGTAACAAAAACGCGCGTATAAAGTAATACCATGCATGTCTGAAAAAATGCATTTTTTGTTATCAATTTTACTGAGGTGAGTGACAGTTCCCTTGATGTCGGACGGCTTTTCAATTCCCGAACATTTTGCAACTTTGATATGGTCTCTTTGAGCACATTTTGATCCGTGACGTTGTTTCTTTTTAAATAGCTCTATAGGTGCCTTGGGTGCGATATACGCTTACTGAGTGCATCATGATAAACGCTGAACTTAAACTCATTTGTCTCAAGCAAGGTGGAAATAATGCAAGTAAGACCTACATTTCGTGTTACTGTAGTTGCAAGTTTACTGTGCCACACTAAACATGAATAGTGCCTGTAGCAATAGTCTATAGCACCGCAGTGATTGGGACAGATGCATGTATACCCAGAGTTTCCAGACAGCGAATGCCGACTTGATTGTGGACGTAAGCTACATAGTGTGTCTAGTAGTGGCAACCAGCAGGTAACTGGCATGTAAGGCAGTCCGATTATGAATAAACGATAAAGCCAACTAACCGGCTCCTTCTACTCGGCGTCCATTGCCAACCACAACAAAAAACAAGAAAATACCACACCATTTTTAATAGCTGGTGTTCTATTTCATGGCTTCTCTGTATGTTATTAAGGTGTTTTTTCCTTCCTCTATTTTTTGCTCATCCTGTGTTAAGAATGGATCCGATGGCAGTTTGGTCTGTACTTGGAAACCCTGCACACAATGCCACCATGTACATTGCTAAAGCATGCGTAAACACGAAGGCAATGAAAAAGCGTTTTGCCTTAGGCGCCTCGATGTAAAGGTGTATCTAACATGACTGAAATTCAATATCGTCAAATGAAATAATTTCTTTTGTGCACGTGAAACGCATTTGGACTCGTGCCAACACACGCAAATACCGTTTTATGACCAATCTTGTTGGATGTTGTTAGTAGGCCCATTTTGTACCTTGTAATTCAAACACTGCGACTGATCAGGCAAGGTATTTTGCTCTCATCGAAGGCATAACTGACGAAGGAATGTAATTTGTTTCAACACAGTGCAGGTTATCGTTCGGTAACGCCCCTGATAACAGCCAACTTCAACCGAATGGAAGTGAACCGTGAACGTTAGAAACTCGTGTACTTGACTGCGCTTGTTCCGCCTACGCTCCATATGCAACAGCTCAATTCGATGGCTTGCAACAGATAGTATACGCTCTTAATACCAAAGCCACGCCATCCAGTTTCCTTGCTCATCTCAAAAATAAACTGTCAAATCAACGCAGATCATGCGAAAATGTGGCAAAATTTGGTAAAAAGACCGCAAGTTACCTTGAGTTGTAGAACAATGTGCATCTTCACATGGGAGCAACTCCTCGGTGAGCTATTCCAAGAGGGATCAAAAACATTTAATCACCCTAGCTTACAAACCTTAACTTTCATCTTAATCATCCAATAACTATTACATTAATCTCATGCTTAGTGCCAATGCAAGAGCAAAGGCCGCTCCAGACACGTTTCCTGGGATCTTGGGAAACAAACTTAGCAGTAGCACATTACGAATTATTTATCACTCAAAGTTCCGCTGGAGTCATGACTACACTCGAGATTTGTCAGCGGACATTCGTCACGAAAGCAACTAATGTAAGCAACTCACTTTGGTCCTTTAGGTGACTGATTGTATATTGTCAAACATTTCCTCCAAATATCAGTTAAGGTTCTAGCTATGACAAGCTGGATTAGAAGACATATACTTCCGAGAAAAATTTTACCGAACACTTGTCGTATGTGAAGGAATATTAGCGTCCAAGGAAGGCAACACATGAGGCCATGCAGTGGTGTTGGCCAATGGAGCATTTCAGCGCATCACAACTAGATCCAAACATGGACGATTATCACAGAAAGACACATGAAACCTGCCGGTCATAAGTTAAATCTGACCTGTGCATCTGCCTGCTTGTTTAGGTTTTGGATGCAGTTGAGCAATGCAACGGTAAAGAAGTGGACTGTTTCTCCCGAGCAATAGAAGATGAAGGACACACCTATGAACGTAATGCATGTGACATATTCAACCGAATTACTTAAGGACACATGTATAGATATCATTAAGCTGCATCTGTTTTGAGGAACAGAAAGCGAAAAATGTATTTTGGGTACACAGCTTCCATTTTCGCCTGTTATTTAGTTGGTTGGACGCAGGCGAATTAAGGTTGCATTGTGCAGTATCAGACAAAGCACGTAACAGGGAAACGCCTTGTGCGGAAGCGCCCACCGCGAATAAATATCAGAAAGTGAGACTCACAGAGTTAGCCATCACCAAAAGTACGTTCAGTTAAAGGTGTGTGTGGCGGTGTTCGATGGTTATCAGCTGAAGGGTGATATGCCGCCGTGCGAATACGGCTACGAATTAATAAGTTACAAATTAGATCGTCTTGCGAAGATTCGAAAGGTCTTCCACCGTTGGTTTTGATGTCGAATGAGCATCCGTATGGGGACGCTCAGTGGTACAAAAGGCATGGATAACCATTTCGACCGTGCAGTCCAGTACAAGTGTCTTTTGTTATCTAATGAAGCGGTCGACACATGTCATTGTTCATATGTTAATCCATAGAACTAGTGCCTTGAGATTATTCTTTACAAAACACAATAGTGTTGCCAAGTCCTGCGTACTTTTGTCGTTCAGTCGAAAGAATCAGTTTGGCTGCGCACGGGTACTTATTCTCTTGCGCCTCATTGTCACATGTGCTTTTACATGACCAGTTATTTTATATCATAAATGACTGCTTAGTTAGACCGACAATTACAGTTTGTTTTTCTTGGAACTAGGTGAAAGAGAGTTACGTAGATGTTCAAGTATTCCCGCTGTGACAATCCTGTCGCCAACAAGTTAACTGCATTTGTTGAATTCAATTTCCGTACTGGGTTAACAACTTATTTTCATATGATGGATTTTGTGACGAAATGTTTTCCATCCAACTTTCTCCGATATCATAATCTGGTATTCATAAATCAACTGGACATGTAAACTTTTATGTACTTGTGAGGAGAGGATGCATTAACGCGAAGAATAGAGACAATCAAAGTACATGTCAGTCATAACTGGATCACGCAGGATGATTGTATAATTAACACACCCTATTGATAGAGGCTCGTGTGCGGAAACGTAATTAAATTGTACATGCGGAAGGGTATGTGCTCGGAATTAACTACAGAATCTACCGGTCGAGAAATCTTATTGAATGAAGCCAACCAACGGGGAGCTTCGCCCAAGTCACAACAACTTACGTGTATGGAATCAACGAACACACAACGAGTTGCCCCATCTAACTGTCATCATTGGGTTGTGCACAGAAAGTGAGGACAATAAGATCTTCTGAAGACACAGAAACTACGTCACACGCTCTTGCGAATATCAATGGTGGGCAGTAGGCTAACCGACTAGAAATACCGAAAATCGATCTAGTTTGTAGTTTGGAGGGATGAAGACAGAAAAGCGAAATTACTTAACGCATACTGCGCTTTCAGGTTTCTAGTATGAACAACATCCGGACTATAGCATACTACATATTTTTCGGTCTCTGCTGAAGTCGTCGCAAGTCGCACGCTGGCTAATTCTTCTGTTTCGTTATGTCCTCCAGGATTATTGTTGCATCAGAATGATTCCAATACAGCCATTAGTAAATGGGAAACAAATAAAGTCTAGCCACTTACAGTTAAACTACGATCCGACATGATCACCCTATCAACTTAATTACCCGATAATACGTACTGGTCTGATGACGCTTCAGTTGTATGAATGAAATTCAATAACGATTTAGTAAATACAATTGCTTCCACACTTTATCTAAGGGGACAAACTTTCAGAAGCCATTATGAATGTAACATGTCTCTATCAATTTCGGGCACATGTCTCTTCTCCTTCTTGATTTCATTCGACGAGGTATGTGAAACTGCCGGTTAATGAGACAGAATTAGTAAAGAATAAAAAATAAGAAGAGTTAAACAAAATTGACTTAGAAATGCAGGTTAAGTTGTGCTTCAGTGTGGTGTGACAGGCGTGAATAACCGGACAAAATATTGTTGCAATTTCAATAGTAACGACAAATAGCAAAGATAAGCTTACACAGAGCGATATCGGTTTATCCCAAAAATAGTTAAACCTACTGAATTGTCAAATAACTTTCTAAACTGTCGTTAATTGCTTTTAGGTTCATTACAACTACTTGCTTGTTGAAGGTAACCAAATTCAGACAAGTGTAATAATTAAGCCTTTATTTCTGTTTATAACCGGATGTCGTAACGCCAGTCCGTTAGCCACCGTCTCAGTCTATAATTGGTTTCTCTGCTTAGACGTCGTGAGTCAATCAGTCCAAGACAGCCATAAGGCCTACATGAACAGCTTCTGAATACACAGCGTCGATCCGTGTGAGGAGATCGCGACGACCACAGCAGCTTCTAATATTCGTCTGCGTGTATATCTAGATCGATTTTTGGGGGCCTAATAGGTCATTTTGTATGATTTATTTGGCTTAACGCATGTAGATTGTAAGCCACGAAGGTCAACCTCCAGTCCGGAAAAACACAGACGGCCATTTTGCTCTATTGGGGCTTGTCAGTGGTGCCAAACTGCCAAACCGCGAGAGAGCTAAGCACAAAGACAGCAAAACACAAGAGACGCATAACATGGCCACGGAGAAACGAGCTTGAATCTATGGCTCTATTAAGGATTTCTGCACTAGCGATGCAATCGATAGACACAGGTCATGAGGTCGATTTGGATAACGTCGCACTCGTTAGAAAGGGACGGCGATCAACTCCCCAGAGGCTGACTGCTGAGGCTGTCGAGATTAGCAAGATGAACAGCTGCGTGAACAAGATGGACGGTGCAGAGCTTTCGAGTGTGTGGCGAGCAAGCTTAACCCGAACAGTCTGAAGAGCGCCAGCGGACGGATCCAGAGCAGAGAATGAACACGTCATTCCCCCACCCATCGTTAACAGGGCTTAAGTGCGGGACCTAGTAACGGGGACTACTTGTAAACATTCAATGCACTATTTGGATTGATGCGTTGACCTGTAAAGCGATTGACTTTCTGCCTACATCCTATTCTTCGCGATTATTACCCCAGTTCGATATAAGTGCTATACCAATCCCCGACTGGTTCACTCGGTCTGACGAATGTCCTGTGTCAAAGCGAAACCTCATCCATCATCTATACCAACCGTTTGTTTGTAATCCTTGCTACGAACATTCTAACGCTTTTCCCATCTTGCCGCACTTTTTCTTTAGCTTAAATTTGTTTTATTTTTCTATCCTAAACTGATTTCTTTTGATGAGACCACTGTTTGCATCATTTGTTACTGTCTATTGTCTGTTAGTATGCATTGAAATTGGGAAGGTCGTGTTCTCTCCTACCTATGGGACCACCTGCGTGTATCTCTAACGGTTGATACTTCTTTATTTTAACGACCTTCAATTTTGATTGAGAGCAGCCAAAACCTCTACGAGTCGGGAAGTTGACGTGCTGATCAAATGCATTTTCTGCACCTTTCCCCCTAGCTTTCCTGCCAAGGTATGTGAAATACTAGCGGCACGGTCCCAGTCTGTATGCGGAAGGTTTCAATTCACCGATGATCACATGGTTTGCTGCATCTGCAGCTGCTTGTTTTGAGCAAGCTACTAAGCTCCTTATCCTCTACTCGCGTACAGGAGGAGCTACGGTACACATGGATAATTATATGCAGCCGACCCTCCAATCTCAGGTGGCAATAGTCAACTTGTATTTTTGATGTCATCATGGTGACGGGAGACTCACAATTCCCCCAGTGGCTCATAATAGACAAATACACGCCTCCACCGCCATGATTTACAAGTCTATCTAATCTTTGGGCGGAGATACCAGTCAGTAAGTCACTGAATGAATCACTTTCAGAAATCCAAGCTTCGGTGACCGCATACACGTCAGCAACCTACCGGCTTACTGTCAACTCTTCCCAAATATACTTTACGCTACAGTTTTTTCTATCACACATTCAACCCCTCATATTTTTCCCTCCTCTCAAGTACTTTTGTACTGCCTTTTCATCAGGCGTAAAACCCTGGGAAATCCCGAATTTTGAAACTTTCTTTAGCTCATTCTGCATTCCGACAACCGAAGACTGAGAAACAAATCTGGTTTTTGTGGGGCACCTAGGGACACTTCCCGTTTTTTCGATATTGATCGACTGTTTCACATATTTGGTCAGGCCCAGCTATACTACACGTTGTGCTGTCGGTATGGCGACCCCAAACTTTTATTTGAATATGCTTGGTGCAATCCAACGTACGCTTGAAGTTAGCTTACCCAGTGCCGAGAATAACGAAACTATGGCCGTTGAAGTTGCAGCTTCAAGCGATTTCGATCGCCTGCACTTTGTGACGGAACACAAGCTGGCTGCTTCATTTCTATTATCTAGCGTCAATTGTGAAGTCACATCACCCTATAGCACCACCCGCTCAGTACTCACATGATTGGAGTCCTCCGGTTTCGGATTCGCCTATCACTGTGGCCACTGCGGCGACAGCCACAGGACGCCTGCGCCTACAGTGGGACCATGGTTGGGTTGTGCTGCACCTCCCACAGCTCCATCCACACACCCCATATCCAGTGTAAACCCGAAGGAATAAGACCAGGAGACATGTGAATGGGAGCCACATTTCATCAACGGAGCCGGCTCATACTCCTATACAGGCAAATGCATGCACGCTGTATTAGAGAAATCAATCGCACACAAATCGGTGGCTGCATCTTAGTCCGCTTCGCACTTAGTGCAAGCAAGCACTCTTCGAGCCTAACACGGCCATAAGGACCGTGCACCCCTTCCACTCCAGCAACTACTAACTGTCTCCTGGAGCCAATATATAGGGTAATATACAGGTAGGCACCTTGTAATCCACCACACACCGCGGATGTCAAACAACAACCCATCATACAAGCATTTCTCTCCAGGAAATTCAAAACAGCAAGATGAAACCACATTTAACAGCATACACTGCATTCAGTTATTTCGTGTTCTCCTCAGTTGTTTACGAACACTTTGTGGAAAGGATAGGGTACCTAGCAAAGGCCATCAAGTTGCAATGTTATCGGACAAAATTTAAAGCGGTCGAAAATCGGTTCGTTCACGTGACCCGGTCAGAAGAAAGACGACAATGTGCTTTCTCCTTGCTCTTTTGAAACAGCCAATCACTTGCAACGAGGATAACCACTAACACACTGAATAAAACGTGTAAAATGCTGACGTTACGCTAAAATAACAGAACTAATGATCTGGTTGTAAAGAAACGCGCGCGAAGTGCATGAAGTTAAGGAAGATAAATAAAAGAAAAAAGTGCCACAAACACAAAAATATTAAAGAAGCTAACCACAACTAGCTTAAGCTGTGTTCAAGTTAACAGATTATTCAGGTAGACATTAAAATGAGGTGAAAAATAAAGTGCATTAAGACACGATAGCAAACACACTACCTGTAATAAAGAAACTCAGCATACAAGCAGTCGGTTAGTAAATCGAATTCAACGTATTTACCAATGTTGCGCCGCTTCTGTTTACGTTCTCAGTAGCACCCATCGTCGTTTCCATGCTGGTCCTGATTGGTCTCGCTCGTAACTAACTAAGCCTGCCTGACTCCGGCACTCGCGATCCCAAGTGCTACAGCTCCATGTGCTCGAATACGATGGAGCATAGTTTCTTTAGCGCCTGTAGCCTACAAACCTGCCGTTATTTCTCCGCATGCCCGAGGGCTTTATCTTGCACCGCGGCGGCTGCTTTCGTGATCAGATCACGCAACCTACGCCAATCAGTGCTCATATACGGGCTATGATATATACGTCCTAAAGCCTGAGCGAAGTTACAATACAATTGATAAGCCGCAAATTGGTCGTCCTTTCGAATTTCGACCATGCAAGACACTTGAGTAAGAGGAACACAATATTGGGCCGCTTCTGGCTCCTTGTCCCTGTACTCCAGAGTAAGAATAGCGCTAACTTGTCCAGAGGTCTCGGCCATGGTTCCATCTTTCTAGCTTATACTGACAGCTTTTCCCTTGTTAGTGCATCCGGTGCCACTTGATACCGACTTTTAGTATAATCTGATAGTACGCCTGCCCGGTTAAGCAGTAGATCGAAGTAAAACGTGTTTTTGAACTCAACCAAAATGAGCCTTGTAAATCCCTTCTGACGTAACATTTCCATTTCTCTCCGGCGGCCGACGCTGTGGACCATTTTTATGACCACATGCGGAGGTATCCCAACAATAGGAAGGATATCCTGCACACGCCTTCTACATAAAATTCGCCTAACTTTAGACTCACGTACTATCGCCTCCTCATGATTGCACATAAGCAAATTTCGCTGAAAGCCCATTGCGATTTCTCCTCTACGCATATGGTCCACAGAAGATGATTACATTTCATCAATGCGCACTTTTAGAGCATCTGCTCTCAGATTAACTGCTTCGCCGCATTAAGCCTTTACATACAAGCCTCAATGGCAACATCATCTGCAGGTGGCGCGATCTGTTGAGTGCGTATAATGCGCCAGTAAGTGTCAGCTAAGCACACACAGTGAAAACTCATCCATTTCAAATTAGGCAAACGAGCATAAATCGATAGACCCCTGATCAAACCTAGAACAACTGTTGTGGTACCATAACCGGTATCTATCACACCGATTTCCTTCTGTGACTGCAGTGCCACAGGCGTCCTCTCCCCACTTGTAAGTAACTTGGAAATCCATGATAAACACAAGAAACCAAAGCAAGTTTAAACAGTAGTAAACCGGTTAAATAAATCTGAATACCAGCTAATTGAATAAGGCCACAAATGTTACACACGATGTACCGTAGTGTAAAGAAAAACAAGTTAAACTGATAATGCCAAGAAATCAGAATGAACTCACAAGCACCCAAGGGTAAGCAGTGCGAAACACTTGGGGAAGCACGAAGATTCGACAGAAGCAAAATTCCAAAGCAGGAATAGCAAAGGTTGCTCGCGGCCTTGTTCCACTCTTTTGCAGAAGCAGGGAGTCAATCCAAAGTCGAAGTGCCGGGGGATACATTTCGCGTTCCAGTAAAACAAAACAGGAAGGTAATTAGGTAAAAGCCTGTATCGTCCCTGGTATTTAATATGAAAACCTTAAAGATTCCAAGAAGAGGCAGTATTGCTACGAGCATCCAAGCAAATTTGACCGATGTCAAAAGTTATCCAATGTGGTTCCTCAACTAATGTTTCTAATCCGTACTTCGAGAGCGCAAGCGTCGAAGATAGATGCGACATAAGTTTTGAATTGCAGGAGGCAGAGAGTACCCAATTTTGACAGTGTGGCTGGGTATGGCAAATGATGATGCAGGTTAACTCGCAGATGATGGATTCCGAGCACCAAGGGACTAGCAAATCATTTTGGATCAGAAGCGAAACTGACAATCAAATTTTGTACACAAGTGTTATTCAAACTCTGCTCCACCCAAACTTTCGAGAGAAAAGTGCTCGGACGATGGAAGATGTCAAGTACACCGTGACCAGGTGGTAGTTGTGATATGCTTCCGTTTGAGGGCACCGAGGGCTTCTGTGTCCAGGGCGTAAGTAGATCGTATTAGACCGAGGGGGCTGTGGACTTGTTATAGCGACACTCCGACACGTTACAGTAATGTAGTCAATGTAAACACACTGAGTTTGCTTGTGAGTTATATAGTCGTGCACTACTATACACGGACCGCGTCTCTTAAAATTGGGGGGAAGGGGCTTGGTTGCCTGTCTGACCCCGTATCTTCACTTTGGTGAATCGCATTCAGACCAGCCTAGATTTGTTCTAAGGCTCTTGAGTTATTTGTTCGCGGTGGCGCTGTTCGGCTTGAGGTCACTTCTGGGTGCACCAATAAAGGCCTTTCAAAAAATACCCCACGTTTTCCTTTGCTCAGGCCCGTTGCCGTACGTTGCCCGTGATACGTTCTCTTCTTATTTTTTGGAGGCTGCGTTGTGCCGTTCGACCTTGTCCATGACGCATATGCCAGCTTCTCCCATCGTTTATTCTGATGGTTTTTCGGTTTACTGCGTGATCGTTACCTACCGGGCCATTGCGCTATGGCATATTATATATATATACATACACATCGGAAAATGAAGGAAGAGACATTAAGAAGTGATCAACTGGGCTAATGTTTTATAAATCATGAAGCGTTTGGTATTGTTGCTGCATACTGGTGCGTTTTCATCAACTGTTAAGCTACCGCAGTCATGGTCTTTTGCCAAAACCCGATGTACTATCGAAAACCAAATTCCGGATAAATCTTGGTATACTTTCGTACTTTGTGTTTTCCGCCGTCGGCCGTAGGTGAAGTAAAGAATACGTGTTGCTGGGAAATGAGTTCAGATTATCTGTTCGGTCTTACAGCCAAAACATTTGTAGTATGGCGACACGAATAAGGAGCAGCGACTGTCGGACCCCGTTCAGATACGATATCGAAACATGTGTGCCATTGTTTCGTATATGCTCGTGAAGACATAAACTACTGGTGAGGTGCACTGAAGTAAGAAGCGAACTACTTAATTTTTGCTAAGATTTCTACTGTCTCTTTGAACGTGTGTTGCACTGAGCCTGTACGGTAGTCTAATCCCATATTGGATTTTGCCTCATTATTCTGTTTCGCATACCATATGCTTTTTTGCTGAATCGATGCCAGCAAAGGCGCTGGAGTTGACATGCGTGTTCCAGAGACAGTTTAAGAGTCATGTCATTGCTTCCATTTACCTTTTTTGCCATCCACCTTAATTCGCAATTCCCACAAGCTGTATCGAACGATGCAGCTTATGCTGCATGTCCACGAACATACTGTGAAGATGATGCAAAGCAACGCTTGCACTCCAAGTGCCCTCAGCATGCAAATAGGATTTACTAGCCTCTAAACACTGACAACATGACTAGAAGGGTAAGCGTATGGTAAACCGGGACCACAACCCCAATCTCAAATTAATCCACGTTTCTACTGCGTGAACAACTGCACATTTTCCGGTTACTTGATTTAAGTTAGGATGCATGGCTGTGCGCATTTCTCACACCAGTTTACTTTAGTTTCCTCAGTTACTACTTATTATGGTGCAACTTAATGTTCGACCATGAAAAAGATAAAGAAAAGCAATACTAACAATGATTTCATGTTATGAACGCGGAGGGTTGGCAATCGTTAACAACCGATTACTTGTTAAACTAATGGATTTTCGGGGGAATTCTTATATTCTTCTGGACACCATCACTTCTCAGACAGAGTTACCCCGAATCCTAATGCACCAGATAGAAAATCACCAGCTGAAGCACTTATGGGTCGAAGGTTGAGAACCACACTAGATTTGCTGACCCCCAAGCGTCCCTGTCTATATCTAATGAATTCAGTGATGGAGCGTCAGTACAACAGGCGGTATGATGCAAGAAAAAGGAGTTTCAAAGTAGGCGATCTTGTGTTTGCGGCTGCTAATCAAGGACGACGGATGGCTTGGATATCAGGACGAGTCGTGTGGCGCCGAGGCAACGTGATGTATGATGTTCAAGTGGGTACACAGGTGTGGAGACGTCAGGTAAATCAGTTGAGGTCACGTTATGCACGTGGTGCCGTCGTTCCGAAAGCCAACGGACTTGACGCCAATGAATTGCTGGACAGTGGCAAGCCTAGTACTCCTGCAGGTAATGACGTTCGTCCAGTGGAATGCATGGAAAACGGAGCTCGCCACAGGCCATAGAGAGCAAGAAGATTTGTGCAGCCACTCCAAGTGGATCCGCGTCGTAAGAGCTATGTGAACCCCAGGTAACCCGTTTATTTTAAAGAGAGGGAGGTATTAGGAGAACAGCTATTGGATAATCATTTATTGTGAACGAGCTTGATAGCTATTCTTTACTCTTCCTATTTTCTATTTCTTGACTGTTGTTTAAACGCTCTACTGTGTTCGCCCAATTGGTACATCCACGTCATTGTAAATGGACGCTCATTGTCATGTCCTTCTCAGCAGCGTTAGTTGCAAGAACATATTATATCTGTTTTTTCTTCTCATCACTGTTCTACTTGGTTATGTTAAAGGAATATTTAGTTGTCACACAATTACTGTACTAGTTTTCAACTTTTGGGTCTGCATTCCTTATTCTCGGTTGTTTCGTGACTTTGTTTAAACGTTTCATTTCGTCATTCTGATTGGCCAGGGCCCGTCACTGTAAATGGTCGTTCGCTTTACGCTTGGAGTCCAATGATGCTATTTTTAAGGACCTAGGTCATTTGCTCTTGAGTACGCGGTTGCTTATTCGCCGTTGCATTTGACGTTTTTCCTTCTGTTGGTTGGCTCAAGTTTTCTTTAGTAGCTTCCCCTCATTTTTCCTTCAAACTATATAAGCAACTGTGATTTTTATGTATACAAGTCTCCTTCTGGCTCGTGTTGGACTTTTTCTTGCGGTCGTGGTGTGAAGGCGTCAGCGGCGACTCAACAAAGTAAAACACGAGGACACATGTATAACCTTGTAGTACCGGATTTGAAGCGGGTCGCTCTTCTGCTTTGCTTTTAATGGTGAATATATGAATAACTTGCCTCCGCACATAGCCGAAGCAAAGTCGGCGTTGAAATTCAATACATGCATGGATACGCACTTAGCCGGCATGAAATATCCGGGATGCAGCCCAAAACAATAGGGGGTTTTGCCTAAGAGCATTTAGATGTATCTACGAAGCTACACGGCTCTTTCCGTACAGTATTTAGTATTTACACCTCAATTAGCCGAGTTCTTCATGCAGGTTAACCTTTCGCGCCAATCACGCAAGTGTACAATAAGAAGCTACTTTTATTTCCCGGGTTCCACATCGTGCTATATGTGTCGAAGGAGAATGTTGATTCGAGCAGGTGCAGTTAATGTTCGAAAATGTTGACTGATTAATTGGCCGGGATGCAAAGCGAAGAAAGATTTTCGTATCAATTTAAAGAGTAAGTTTCCCCAAACGGCGATATGACAAAAGTCCCAATTCCTGTTAGATCATCCACCGGTGTCCTACTATCCTAAGCTTCACCCCTTGAGTTTCTTGTGTTCCCGGTTGGAGCCTGCATGGGTGCAGAGAACCTAGTGGTATCCCACTTTTCGTGCGTAGTAGAAAAGAGTCCGTGCAGCGTTCTAGCTTACTATTCATTCGCTAATCTTGTCTTTACTTATGAGTAGGTGGATTTGATTTTAATTTTATGTATCCTTCCCACCAGCTCACAAGTTACGTAGCTCATTCACAAACCGGAAATGTACCGGACGCGTTTCGCCACATTGGGGCCCCTCAGTGGTGCGCATTCCCCAGGACCCTAACTGGGGATCGAATCCATAACTGCTGGAGGCTGACGCCAACTAGCCAGCCGTTTAAGCCACAGAGGCATAAGAGACAGCGGCTGGGCAATATATCTTTCAAGCTAACTGGGGTCTAACAAGAGCTATCTTCCACTGCCACACAGATTACTACCATTGCAGCTGGCAGTGGCTAGCCTCCTGGGTTATGACTTCCTCTCACTAGACGCTACGTCATAGCTTTTGAAACTAAGAAGCTACAGTTTATATTACATATGAGGAGGAGGATTTAATTGTAATCTTAATGTAACTTATGTAACCCGGCCGCCGTGCACCATGGCTCAGTGGATTAAGCTGCTGGTTAGTTAGCGTTAGCATCTAGCGCTAATGGTTTCGAGTCCCAGTAGTAGATCGAAGGAATGCGCACAAATGACGAGCCCCTATAAAGTGAAACGCATTCAGTGCTTTTCCGGATTTTGGTTGAGTTATATAGCTTTTGAACTGCTGGGATGAATACATTAAACTTCTTCTATTTGCCTTGGTGCCGCAGTTGCCTAACTGGTAAAAGCTGGGTAGACTAATTTAAAAATGGTATAATACGGATAAAATAGCTAAGCCTTGAGTGTATCCGCACATGGTGTAAGGGGAATTACGCATGTTCAAAAATGATGTTGCATTAAAGTAAAACGCGCACCTACGGAGTCTGCATGATATCCACGTTATTAGACAAGTACCTCCGTTTACCCCGATCTCATTTAAAGATGGTGAGCATAAAGATTGTCTGTGTCTTGTGGTCGCTCGTTGAAAAGAATTCGGATTTGGAAACCTCCGCGCTTGTGTTCCTACAGGAAGAGTGCGAAAACTGTGATGCGGCGATAAAACGTCATCCACACCAGCTAGACCTGAAACGTGGAATGCGCTAAATAGCGCTGGTGAAATGGATGGAATCAGTGTAAGCACACGCATGTGTGATGAGAATTGTGACCGTAAATCTAAAATGAGTACATGGCCGATGATTATGTGATTGTAGGAAGAGAGTGTTTCAATACTTCGTGAGGTAGACACCTTTTATACGTCCTGATAAACACCGAAACTAAAGTTATTTCCTCTACTACGACACTTGAGGTCATTGCGTGAAAGTATTCTATCAGCTCATCATTTTCTTCTATATGTCCACGGTCTCCAAATATATCTTTATATATGAGTAAAACCGCCGGCCCGAGCACCCGTGGGAAGCCCGATATGTACGAATTCAGAATTAAACATGGACTCACATGAAACACTCAAAACAATATCTGCAGCTCCCCAACGGTTGTGGAAAAGTGTCTGCTATCGTTCTTCGAATCGATGGACGTATTGACGCCGGCGCAACACGGCTTTACGAAAGGGCGATCCTGCATCACCAAATTGATGTACGCAAACCACCAGTGGGTACGAGCACGCAACGAACGGAAGGATGTTGACGTGGTGTACATCGACTTTAGTAAGACATTTGACAGAGTGAACCACGAGGTACTCCTTGGTAAACTGAGGACATACGGAATCGGTGGCACGTTACTTCAGTGGCTACACGAGTTTATTGTGGGACGAAAGTTTAGAGTACAGGTCAATGACCACCTGACAGACTGGTTCCCATCGACTAGTGGTGTGGCTCAAGGAACTGTACTTGGGCCAGTATTATTTCTTATTCATATCACCGATCTTCCGCAGCAGCTCCAGTCACCATGTGCCCTGTTTGCAGTTGATTTGAAAATCTGGAGGATCATTGAGAACCAGGACGACTGCGCTCGCCTCCAACATGACTTAGAGCGACTGTCAACGTGGTCCACTGAAATGCAACTCCCTCTTAACGCAAGCAAGTAGGAGTTCATCAGTATCACCAGACGTCCAGCCACTCGATCATACACCTTGGACAGCCAATTGCTCCATCCCAACACATCTGTCAGGGACTTAGGAGTTCTCTCACGACATGATATGAGATCACTAGAAAATACAGAAAAATTGTACCGTGCAGCACTTCGTATGCTCTGAGCATTAAGGCGCAGTTTCTCCACATGGTCCGAAGAAACCGTCCCGCGTCTATTCACGTCGCTCATTAGACCAATCCTTGAATACGGTGCCCCAGCTTATCATCCGATAACCCAATAGGAAACTGAAAAGCTGGAGAAAATACAGCATATCGCAACTAGAATGATACCTAGTCTACAAAAGCTTCCGTATGAAAAACGTTGTGAAAGGCTCGGACTCTACACACTATCCTATCGCCGAGTAAGAATTGACCTTATTATGACCCATCGAGTGCTACACTTAAATCACTTCCCCATACTGCGGCCAATATTTCACCTGCGGGAACCCTGT
This sequence comes from Dicrocoelium dendriticum, assembly GCA_944474145.2. Taxonomy (NCBI): domain Eukaryota; kingdom Metazoa; phylum Platyhelminthes; class Trematoda; order Plagiorchiida; family Dicrocoeliidae; genus Dicrocoelium; species Dicrocoelium dendriticum. Next base: position 153,883,619 of record OX104063.1, on the reverse strand, counting down.
AACACCCGAGGACACCGTTACAAACTCAGGGTCCCCAGCATGAACAAAGTATCACATCAGATTTGTATCGAACGAAGAATCGTAAACCTATGGAATACACTACCCGAAGGATTAATAGAGGCCGATTCTGTGAAGTGTTTTAAAACGCGTGTCGACGATTATTTCGGAAAACTGTGCTTTTGTGAAACGATGCACATACAATGCCAAAAGAAGACATTGTATGCCCGGAAATAATGACACCAACACAAATTTCTAACCGAACACGAATAAACGATTAACGGACCAGACACAACTGCTGATGATTCACAACTAAATGTTTTGATTTTTCGTAATTGGATAGAGTTGTACAGAAACCTTTCTACTTGCTCTTAAATACAGTCACAGTCTCAGTCTCAACGTTCACCGTGTTTATCACTCATTCCTTCTCTCCTACTACTGGGCCCTCAACTGTCTATGTTCATGGGCAAATACTACTAACGCAATCTAAGCCAGCACATATCCTCACAAGATGCCAGATGCACATGAAACTTTTGTATGTTCAAAAGGTTATATTGTTTTTCTGTTGCATTGGCTGCATCAAATTCCGTGTTGCAGTTGAAAGTAGGATCACGTTCTTTGACACGCCAAAACAAATGGCCAATTTGTCTACATTCAAGGCTGAGGTGCACGTAGCCTATCTATGGCGTTTGGTATGGCAATACTTGCATGTGATCTCATAGATTACTGCCAACGGAATGGTCTAAAATTACCTCTCATAATTGCGCCGCTTGTCATATACGCCACTTCATAGACTCCCATCGTTTTCCCAGCTATTACCCTTGCTTCCATACAAGTCACACCAATTATGTAGCAGTACATTTGACCCGAAGAATCTTTTGAATCAGGAGCAAAACTTTGCTAAATTACAATCCCATACAACGAGATTTGCGGTTAAACCTTTCACACCCTTTGGTCCCAATAATTCGATTTACCTCTACATTACTCTATGCAGATAAAACATATACATCGAAAAATGGTGCCTGTGCCTCCTAGAACTGGTGTAAAGTAAGTAGGCGCGCATTGAAAATGTATGTCGAATAAATGGAGGCAATGTCAATTGACGCATTATGCCTGTTACTTGAAGCAAACTAATAGATATACAAATTCTACATTGTCGTTACGAAAAACATATTGCTTTCATTGCACGGCAATGGGGTGTAAATGCAATATATGCTGTTCAATAGCAGCAAGCTCGGTGGGGTGAGCATTCTGGATAATCGATTAAATGAACAACAAAGAAATAAAAATAACAAGTATGCAATGAATAAATATAAGCACACTGGTAAGCAAGTTACTTGATATAATTGAATTTATCGGAACTGGACTCAGTAAGACAGACCCTGTAAGGTTAGAATCCGCAACCCTACTCTTCTGAATTAGTACTTAACACCAGTGGGTCAAGGGCCACCGTGACGACCCAAAAGACCAAGTTACTGTAAGTGAAATGGCGAGGTACTGTTTACTAGAGTAAATCCTGCTACCGTGCAGCGGGTAGGTAGACCCCACCCCCCAGGGAAACCACTTATCACCAAGGACTGTCATAATTATAAAGTTATATGCACTTATCAATGAAGGGTACGTTTGTCGAATAAGACTTTCAAGTGCACATGCGACCGCGAGCACATACACATCAAAGCTCATGAAGTACGAGGGTGATAGATGACGCTGACTGGTAAGTTAACACAGGGTTTGGTTGTGTGGCTCTGATGAATAATGTTCTATGAAGAATTCCCGTTACCTTGCAAAGGTCTCATATAACCAACGGCGATCCGGTGTCCTCTAAAAGTATGACTGCAATCGACAGTGACGAAACTGCTCGCTTGCCATAAACCTCAATATCTCCGGATTGGGCATATTTGGGCTATATACTACGTGTCGCAAACGTACCGAATAATTCTCAGATGGGCTCTCTGATAATCTATCTAGTGGAGTGAGTTTCCAAACTGCCGTACGCAAAAG